>CM044885.1:5386295-5995162 GCA_024500025.1 Syzygium aromaticum | reverse complement strand
CTCGTGATCGTATGATCTTTTCCCGTGATGGAATTTCCTCGGCATGCTCCCATACTGCATATGGAACTTTAATTGCATATTGATGTTAATGCATTTTCACTAATTTAGTCAAGCATGGATTTACCGTTTAACTTAATCCTATTTCTTTATTCTTCTCTGTTTAACAAACTATCAGATATGATATGAGGGCTTCCAGTGGTTTTTTTTTTTTCATTTCTTTACTTATTTCTGCCTTCTCTCCCAAATTTAAGCTTATCCCTAACCAATTTGCTGTTATTTCTAGTGGATTTTAGGCATTCATAATAAGATGCAACAGTTGTTTTAAAAATTCCAAGTATCATTTTCGCACCAGAGTAATAGTGACACTTCGTTCTCTCTATCTCCTCATAAATGTAAAAAATATGCAGAACACATGACAGAACTTTGTTTGTTTGCTGGCATTGATCAATACCAGGGTGATCTGCGCCTCGATTATATTTATGCTGAAGAGGCTGCCCCTCTTCCTTTTATTCTCTTATGTTGCATCTTTATTTTGACATGCTTGAGAAGAGAAGAGAATTCATTTTGGCTTCTTCTAATTAATCTTATGATGCTTTAATGAAGATAACTTATTTTTGCCTTAGTCGCAGGAAATATTGGATTGCAGATTTAATATGCCTCTTGAAGATACGATTTCCACATATATTACTACTTTTCTTGTTATTCTTTTACTTCTAATTTCAGCTTACCTAGCAAGCCTAGAATTGCATTCTCTTTAATTGTTTACTTTTACACGGACACCTCGTTTTTCTTTGGTTCACCCTTAAGTTTTGGGTGGATCTTTTTAATTACTCGAAGCTTTCCTGTGTGAGGGTTTTCTAATGTGGAGGACACGGAACATTAGACACTTAGATTTGGTTGGGGGGAGGGTTTTCTGGAGGGGGGTTGTGTGTGTGTGTGTGTGTAAAATTCCAGACTCAAGAGTTATGGGACCTGATCGTTCTTGGTTATACTTACATTGTTTAAGAAGATTGGCTTTTATATACATATTTTCAACTTCTGATGCTAATAATTCTAGGATAAGTACATCTCTTATGTATGACTTTGGACAGAGTGATGATGTAAAAGCCTTAAATAATGATGCCTATGAAAAAATATTATAGGTAGCCCCCTTGCATTGTGAACTTACATAAATGTATTAGTCTTCTCTTGTAATTATTGCATGGAGTAGCCCTACATTTTTGTTACTGTTTTTGTCTTATTGTGGTGGACACTGTCATCTGGATAATATATCATGTAGATTTGGTGTATTTGCACATTGCTCTGGCTGCTTAGTTGTTTATTGTATTGTCTGAGGCTGGTTGATACGATTTAGGAATTACTTAAAAAGTCTCGGTAAAGGATTAGGGTGTTGACTTGGTAGCTGAGCGAGATAAACGAAAAGAAAGAGCCATGTGGTCTCCATTAATTGTGCATATTTGTCAAGAATCGTTAGCCAAGCTTTCAACTTGCAAGGAGTTTTCACTTTTTAATTTGAGTAGATGTCCTTGTCGAATGTGATAATTATTTTGATCCTTACATCTGCTGTTGCATTTTTTTTGTCCTTATCGAAGTTTTATTGTTGCAGATATAAGTAATGCTTCAAAAGCAGTCAAACAAGGACCTTCTGTTGGCAAAGCTGCAATTGGTGGGCCATTTAATCTTATCAATGCTAAGGGGAAGAATGTAACTGAAAAGGACTTCTTGGGGAGATGGACGATGATCTATTTTGGTTTTACTCACTGCCCCGACATCTGTCCGGATGAGCTACTGAAGCTGGCAGCTGCAGTTGATAAAATAAGTAAGCTACTGATGATTTATTGTGCTTGTGCTTCGGTAGCTTTCATATTACAGAGGGAACATCATATTGGTGTCATTTGATATGTCACACCCTATCTTGGATTGAAACAGTATTTTTTTGGATTAAAAACCTGACTTCAGATGGCTTTTGGTGCTTTTCTTGCCCTGCTACGTTGACTGCTCGCTCTCTGTTCTACATATTTTCATGCCCTTAGTTCTTTTACGTAATTTGTAAATCACAAATCTTCTTGGGCACTGCACATTTGCTTTTTAGTGCCGAAGAACACTTAATCTGTGGTCAGAATTTGCTTAAGGGAAACTCTTGAATTTATTTGTCGGTATTCAAACTGCCAAACATACCATGCTTGTTAAGATTTTGAATATTTTAAGTTTGTTTAAGTATATTTTCTACTGATTATCATACATCAAGGTTTCTTCTTTGATGCCTGCAGAAGAAAAAGCAGGGTTCAACATTGTGCCTGTCTTTATTTCTGTTGATCCTGAGAGAGATACTGTCGAGCAGGTCCATGAATATGTCAAAGGTGTTGCATCAGCGCTGGAAATATTTCTTTCCCTTCAGATAAAGTGGTTAACTTAGTAATGTTGGAGAGCATAGTTTAATTCTATGGTATGGTACTTCTGTTGCAGAGTTCCATCCAAATTTAATTGGCTTGACCGGTACTCCAGATGAGATAAAAAAAGTTGCTCGTGCATATCGAGTTTACTATATGAAAACAGCAGAGGAAGACTCAGATTATCTTGTCGATCACTCAATAGTCATGTATGTATTACTGTTCCTGCATTTGTTATTCAATCCGGCTGCTTACTTGTGTTATCTGTGGTTACTACTGCAGTGAGATCAGCATGTAGTAAATTTTAAACAGAGTTTTCTGTGTGACTTGATATTATCAGATCTTCTTCATATCATCGAAGTTGAATAATCACTGTCGATGCCTTTGCATATCTCTCACCCAACTCATTTTTCTTGGAGTGCTTAAAATGGATTGATTTTTTGCTGGACCTCATTATAGCTGTTTTGCAGGTACTTGATGGGTCCAGATATGAATTTTGTGAAATTTTTCGGCAAGAATAATGATGTTGATGCACTTACAGATGGTGTGATCAATGAAATAAAGCAATACAAAAAGCAAAAGTAAATTATTCTTTTGGGTAGCGAACACGGGTTAACTCGAGGAGTTGCTTTCAGGCGCGGCAGCGAATGTTGCTTGCATCATTTGTTAGTTTCTGTCTTCTGACTAATGGCTGCTTTGATACCGATTTGGTTGTGGAGTTGTTTGCTCCGTTGTTGGGGATACTGATGCCCCGAGAACATTTCTTTTGTCAGAGTAGAGATGTCTCTGGAACTTATGAACTTTTATCTTTTCCATACAATTAAGAGGAAGAATATGTTAGCGTTCAACTGTTGCTAGAATCGATATCCTTATATGTTTTGGCTGTTCATTGAATTATCCGATGAACGGGACTACAGGGACGCATTAACGTCATGATGGGTTATGGTGGCTGTGCCGAGCACAAGATGCTTTGCTACTTGTTCTGTGCGGCTGAGAAGTATTCGACAGCTCTTTGGCCTGGACAAAGCATAGTCTGTAACGAAATTTTAGAAATTTGTATCATATGAATTAGGGAAAAACTGAAAATCATCCTCACTTTTCATCCTATTATTCACCTCTAATTCGAAAGTACCAAGTTTGTACCTTCGAGTTTCACAGTGTGGCTCCACTTTCCATCCTTTGTTAACCAACTGCAGTTAACTTTGGTTAAATCGGTCATAATTTACCAAAATAAAATTGCTACTCTTGTTTGGAGCTTACCTTTGCACCAATAAGGATCGCCAAATGAATCTCCAGTCTATTCTAAAAGCATACCTTTGCCACTTAGTTCGCGCATAGAATCTATTTTGGAGTAGAAATTCTGCTCCAGAATGAATTCTGGAACAGAAATGCGTTTTTTAAAAAATTTCCGGAATACATTCTAGAGCAATTTTTGCACTTTGGAATAAAAATACGTTTGTTAAAAATACTTGATTTCAGAGTGTATTCTTGATTTAAGAATGCATTCTTGATTCCAAATGAGTTTTGGGCAAGAAAAAGAGTAGCTTCTCTCTTCTAGAATACATTCTCCCTATTCTCTCTTTTTCTCACTAATTTTTTTTTTCAAAAAATGCATAAAAATTGAAAAATTCCAGAAAAATTCATAAAAATTTCCAGAAAATAAAATAATTTAGATTTCGGGAAAATAGGAAATTTGGTTAATTTTTTTCAAAAAATATAAAAAAATTAAAAATTTTAAAACTTTACAAAATGGCTTAGAATATTTTTGGGCACTCACTTTAAGTGAAATTTAATTTTTTGAGGTGCCCAAAAAAAATCAAAAAATTAAAAATTTCAAAACTTCACAAAATGACTTAGAATACCTTTGGGCACCCACTTTCAGTGAAACTTAATTTTTTTTGATGTGCCCAAAAAAATAAAAGAATCAAAAATTTTAAAACTTCACAAAATGGCTTAGAATACATTTGGACACCCACTTTGAGTGAAATTTAATTTTTTTTGAGATGGCCAAAATAATCAAAAATTTTAAAACTTCATAAAATGGCTTAGAATACATTTAGGCATCCACTTTGAGTGAAATTTAATTTTTTTGAGATGGCCAAAATAATCAAAAATTTCAAAACTTCATAAAATGGCTTAGAATACATTTAGGCATCCACTTTGAGTGAAATTTATTTTTTTGAGGTACCCAAAAAAATAAAAAAATAAAAATAAATTTCTGTTCAAGAAATCAATTTTTGGAGCAGAATTAGTCATGTTTTACCAAACAGATTTCTCTTCTAAAAATCAATTTCTGGCAAGAATTCCATAAATCAATTTCTGACAAGAATTTAATTTCTGGAGCAAAATGGTTACCATTCGCACCCTTAGGGCACGTATGGAATCCATTCTGGAGCAAAAATTCTGCTCCAGAATATATTCCGGAAAAAAAATGCGTTTGTTAAAAAAATTTTGGAATGCATTCTAGAGCAATTTTTGAATTCTAGAATAAAAATGTGTTTGTTAAAAAATTTCCGGAATGCATTCTAAAGCAATTTTTGCATTTTGGAATAAAAATGCATTTGTTAAAAATACTTGATTTCAGAATGCATTCTTAATTCCAAAATGCATTTTTGATTCCAGAATAAGTTTTGAGCAAGAAAAAAAGAAGCTAGTTTTTGTAGCTTCTCTTTTCCAAAATACATTCTCCCTCTTTCTCTCTTTTTTGTGGCCTCTACAACACATTTTGAGATCTCACTAATTTTTTTTTCAAAAAATGCAAAAAAATTGAAAAATTCCAGAAAAATTCATAAAAATTTCCAGAAAATAAAAAAAAAAAGTCAGATTTCGGGAAAATAGGAAATTTGGTGAATTATTTTAAAAAAATATAAAAAAAATCAAAAATCTCAAAATTTCACAAAATGGCTTAAAACACATGTGGCTACCTTTGAGTGAAATTTAAATTTTTTTAAGTGTCCAAAAAAATCAAAATTTTCAAAACTTCACATAGTGACTTAGAATACTTGTAGCCACCCACTTTTAGTGAAATTTATTTTTTTTTGAGGTGGAAAAAAAAATCAAAAATTTCAAAACTTCACAAAATGACTTAGAATACTTGTAGCCACCCACTTTGAGTGAAATTTAAATTTTCTTAGGTGCAAAAAAAATCAACAAATCAAAACAGATTTCTGTTCCGGAAATCAATTTTTAGAACAGAATTAATCATGTTTTATTAAATAGATTTATTCTCCAGAAATCAATTTCTGATAAAATTTGATTTCTGGAGTAGAATGGTTACCATTCGCGCCCTTAATATGCTTTGACCAGTTCTCTTCCTTTCTTGTCTTTTTTGTTTTTTTTTTTGGGGCCACTTGTACTGGAAAGTTATGTCTCCTATTTTTCCATTATGTAGCTGCATAGTCGATTCGACTGTAGAAGAAATCATAATAGAATGGCGAGATTTTAATTTAGAGAAGAGCAATAGAACATGATCATAAAAACTGAGAGGTCCAAATAAGTTCCGATCAGACTTCTTTTGAGGACCGTAAATAGAACCTGACGATAGGTTCAGTAGGATCTACATGCTCATCAGATCTCTTCTTGTCTAAGCTCTTTGGGAAAGCTCGTGGAATCTCTTCCATGTGATCCTCAGCTCAGCTGAGCTTCACCAACAGCTCTCTCTGCCCTTTCATCAGAATATCCTACTCCATAGAAAGCATGTAGTGAAAGCAGCGATTGGAAATCTTCGGATAAATCCAATTTGGATGACGGTAAAAATCCCTCAATGGCATTCGCCCGACGTGAAATGAAGGCGATGTTTCCTAGACCCCTTCAACAAAAAACAAAAATTCATTGCGGAAATGGAGCATCCAGTATTTGGAACACATGTCACGCACATTTTCAGACTGCTAGATACTTCTACTTTGAACAAACAATATGACCAGCAGAGTCAGGATCTTTGATTCCTACTTAAATCTATCACTTTGTAGCACATCAGGATCCTCTGCACA
The DNA here is from genome assembly GCA_024500025.1 of Syzygium aromaticum. NCBI lineage: Eukaryota > Viridiplantae > Streptophyta > Magnoliopsida > Myrtales > Myrtaceae > Syzygium > Syzygium aromaticum. Next base: position 5,988,783 of record CM044885.1, on the reverse strand, counting down.
GAGAAACCAATAATAGACAGTGACAGCTTTACACGCGCATGCAGTGCGCTTAGGAATTCGATTGACACCACGCATCTGCTTAAGTTGATCAAAACTAAAAGCCAAATGACTGGCATTGCTTCATAGGTACTTCTGTTTGATACCCAGCAGCAACAACTCTTCAATCTTACTTCAATTTTGGTAGTTGCACAAGTCGATAATTGCAAATTCTTGACAAGAGCTTTTGAACTTTGACGTACACCGATACAATACGTATAATACCAACTACAAAGCAGAATACAAGAATGATATCCTCCAAACTTCAGAAGAAAAAAAATACAAGAAATGGAAGATCTCAACCGCAAACTCGTCTCTCATTTTTAGCATATTGACATACAAGTCACGGTCAACAATTACCCGACTTATGTGCAGCTGCTTCCTTTGTTTCCCCTCCACTGTGACCACCTGAAACATCTACATAGTATATGCTATTTGTGATAACACTCTTGTAGAGTACAATCTAAACTGCCGTTATGAGGTTTTGATGGCAGAAATTACAGGGTGGAAGAGTCATTGAGAGAGCGAGAGAGAGAGCGGCGACCTCTTGAACTCGATATCCCAATAGCTGATCCCATCTACAAAAATGAAAATTTGTACAAGAAAGGGAGCACCGAGTAATTGCAATCGTCACAGCGAATTTTCGGATCACCAATCAGGTCTTCATTGGAAGTTCAAACTATAAGAAACCCCGGAATCCAATATTGTATGATGTAGCGGTAAATGTTACCCGTTGGTTGAAGGACTCACTTAACAGTTTGCCATATTAATTACCAACTTCTCATAATAGTCACAGCTTAGTCACTTTAAGACTAAAAATTCGATGAAACTGGGGATTTTGATCACGTCAGGGTCTGCTCTGGTCCCATCGATTTTAAGATCATCTGAGAATCAGACTGCTTCACTCGAGAATCTGTGGGCTGGCCCCGATGCTCACCCTCCCTAGTCACAATGGAGGAGGGTATAGATTTATCTGCATCTATCATCAGCAGTACCGAAAATCCGGCAAAGCCAAGCCATGCCACTGGCGTTGCACCTAACATCACATCTGATTCTCTGTGGTGACGCCCAGTCCCAATACAACGCAAATGGAGACGTTTTCGAATGCTAAATTCTCGTGGAGAATTTCAAGCAACTCGAAGGTGCCCATCCATGACAATTGAAAAAATGTGGCCAAGCATCAAATAATTAGCAGTTCACATCCAGGGAGAGAGGAGAGAGAGAGAGAGAGAGAGAGGGCACAACACAAAAGTAGCACGCCAAATTGTAGCCAAAAAGGACCGCAACTATGCCCGAAATCATCAAGCATTCAGTTTTGCATCTTGCCGTTTATGACAGCATCTTACACGACAACTTGAGGGGACAAAATTTGGCAGGTGAAATATCAAAAATTGCACTATTTCTATGCCAGAAATTACAGAAACTCCAGTCAATGATCCTTCCCCAGGATGGCCATCCTTTCCCAAGGGCAGGCTCCAAACTATATATGAGAGGGGCACGTGCACCACGCGAAGCTCGACATCCTCAGGTACAAGGCCCAGATTGTCCGAAAATTTCAGTTAAATTCTCTTGGTTTATCGTAAAAAAGCAAGCAAAACTTCTGCAGAAAATCAGGCTGCTAGTGCTAGAGGAATGGAAGCTCATATACTTACGAGGATGAATGAATCAAGTGATATCACAATCTATCATGATGAAACCAACCTCATTTGCACAGCATCCTGTGCCAACTATTCATGCAAGACATATATCATATCCCTTCCAATCACTTGATGTCAAGTTCTTCGGGGGTAATCGCCTCGCCTAGATAAACTTGCTGCATTTCCTCTCTCCAGATCTGAAAAGTAATCAATTGCATGAGCTTCCACTTACTTCCATCTAGATCTACTTTAATCAAGTACCAAATAGATGACCCTCCAAGTTGCACATAGCAAACTTTTAACGGTGGAAGTTTCCCTTAAAAGGAAATCATGTTAGCTCAGCAGATTAAGCTTTTAAGCAGTGGTGCCAATAAAACTCGGGAGGTTAAAGCAAAATCCCTGCTATCCTGCCCATCTATTCGACTGAAAAAGAAAATGCACAAGTCTATTCATGCAGACCTTGTTTCTCCAACACATATACCTTTCATTTACCACAGAAGCTTATTGTAAATTCTATGAAGTTCATGATTGATTTACTTTGTTTTGGAATTTCTATTCAGATATATCATAGTTGTAGCTGATTGTTACAAGTAAACAATCCAATAAAGAGTAGCTTTAAAAGGAGAGATAACAAACGGAAAACAAGCATTAGAAAAAGAAGCAGCTTTTTTGAATCACTGGGAGAAAACTAGCATCAAAAACCCATACCATATCACGAAATTCAATCCTGATATGAGGCACATTTGTCCTACGGATATCATTTCCATCTGCTCCCCTCTTGTAGTACTCTTTCCCAATCCAATGAGACTGAAACATCAATTCAGAGGATCAATAGGAAGCACCGTTAGCAAATGACGCCTAGTAATCACCACAAAAATATGCAATCCAACAGTAACTCATTTATGCAGAAGATTGAAGGCAGTACATTCAAACTGACTTCAGGAACCTTCATAGAATGGAATGCATAGAAAGAGTTGGGTAAGCAAACAAGTAATCATGCCAGACAATTATTCATTAGTAACTCCTCCAAAGTCATCCAGCACATGAAGTACCCATCCATTTTAGTTGTCAACGATGTGGCTTTTTTGATATCAGAAACAAGCAAAAATTAATTGTTCATGGTTCCTGATTGGATTCAGATTTAGCATGAGAGTCATTTAAACACGTGGAAAGCAAAGTTTTTGAACAAAAAAAATAAAGAATGAGCTCATCGTGCTGAAATCAAATTTGACTGTTTGAATCAGATCCAACTTACAACCACACATCACATTTTCCATCATTAAAAACAACATACATCCACATGCGGCAGAACACCTAGTCAACTGAGAATATAACGGATAATAACTTGGAAATCTCAAAAGCCCCTAAAAGGAATTTCCCGGTTGATTTGAGAAGTACAGGAGCTGCACCTCAAACTTTTGTAAAATGGAATCAATACAGACTACTCTAAACCAACTTCCAGTTAGTTTAACATTCGTAAATTTGATAAATCTGCATTTGCATGTACCTTCAAAGCATGTGAGAAACCTGACTGCAGTACAGAATTTCGAGCAATTTCACATAGATCACACGAACTCAATTTCCAAACCTGCAAAAACAAAACATTAGTATAATTTCAACACTCACAAGCACAATTATCTTCACGAGATCATGAAGTTCAAAGAGAGGTATGGAAAAGGTCAAGAGAACTCACTGATGCAGCTATGCTGTACTCTTCAACCAAAGGTTCTTTAGTGAGGTGGATCTGAAGTGGATCATCCGTGGAAAGAGACACATTTAAACCCCTTAGGAAAAACAGTTGAAATGGATTTCTGTGATAGTCTAGAAATAAAGAATTGTTGCTCAGAGGAGACATGGCCAGACCGATCTGAACAAATACCAGTGAAGCACATAAGGTACAAATTTCGTATTGGCAGATGATGGCAACAAATAAATAGTATTGGCAGATAAATTCAACAGTGCTACTCACTTGTGCAAGATAATACAGATACTGGAGTACGGGAGACTTTCTCAAATTGATCCCATGTGCAATGTTGTGAGAAGTAAGAAATGTTGCAGCAAGGTGATCAATGTCACCAGCCTGTAAATATTAGCACAAGTAAGGTATCTAGAAGATGTGTTTCAAAACAGTCAGAATGGACCATGAGTACCTCTCCCGAATGTGGACGAAATCTTATAGTTGTCATTCCCTTCAACTCCCGAAGCTGGAAAAAAGTGTAGCAGGTCAGCACTTGAGACCAAAAATCAACTAACTTTTAATCTTTAATTTGCCAAGTCAAGAGGAAAACTTGAAAGAAACAAGAACTCAACAAAAAAAAATTGCAACAGAAATGTCTAAATCTAGATAATGAAATGTTGAAGTATTAACTCATATCTATTGACAACGGATCTTAAATGCTCTTTATATTCATGTGGTCTCCCTCCACCTAATAGCTTGAGCTTTTAGGTTGGACTTTTTAACATGGCATCAGAGCTAATGCTATCCCTTTCGCGAATGTGCATGGTAAAAATTCCATGTGAATGTACGCAGTCAAAATTTCATGTGCTACTCGTAATCCGGCTTGCACGTGAGTGGGGTTGTTGAAGTATTATCTCACATCGATTGACAACGGCTCCTAAATGCTCTTAATATTCATATGGTCTCCCTCCACCTAATATCTTAAGCTTTTGGGTTGGACTTTCTAACATGATAACTATCAAAGGTTATGTTATTACCAGCTCTAATATTTTGAATGTACACGATGTTGAATAAACTCCTAAGAGACACAAGTTTGTGACAACTTGAAAGATAAAGAAGGGCTATTCTACAAATACTAAGCGAGTCACCACTAGTAGTGTTGTTGTGTCTTAATTGGTGAAAGTATTTTGAAATCTTCTTCTTAGTTCATGAACCAACTACCATTTTGCAGGGTAAGCTTTAGATGAGGACTCAACCATCTAGAAGAAATGCATCAAAACCTCTTCACATAATCCCCTGATCTTTGCAACTATTCCACTGAATCATCGCTCTAGCAAAAACATGTGGTTGTTTTTATCCTTCGTTTCTCTTATCAAAGTAGGAGTAATGAGCACATCAGAAAAAAAGAGGACCAAGAAAAAATGTACAAACCTTGTTCAAGGTGTAGAGATTAGCGTAACAATAGTAAGCATAGTACGAAAATGCTGGATTGAATACATTAGTCCACTGATCAGGTGTGGGCATATGTTTTGTCGGGCGCCTTTCAGGCTTGCTTTCATCATCCACCAAATCCAAGCCAACAACCTGAAAGGGATAAGTTCAGCGAGTGCCTAAAGGAGTACTAGGATAAATGGAGGAAATTCAGGAACTTCCATACCACATTCAGTAAAACGCATACACCTTTAGTACCTGTTTAAGGAAAACATGTAGCTGTGGATGTGAATCTGGATCAATTGAGACCTCAAAGAGGGGTATGAAAATATTGTCAAGGATGTTCTGAAAAGATGTCACAATCCCCATTTCTTTGTACACGTTGTACAGCCGTGGAAGCTGGAAACAAAGATTAGGAAGTGAAGATAAGCACATTAACGTCAACAAAAAAAGAAGTTCAAAGGCCATTAAAAATGGCAAGACAACTTCCGGTAACCATGTAAGGCAATAGCATCTCTAAGAAACCATACACTGTTACTCTTCTTAATATTTCTTTCCATGTCCATCATACAACTAATTCTTCTACCAACATGTACCTTTTAGGGTCCAAAGCAAGCTCAACATTTACCAAGGGTGTCATTTAGTATTCACAAGGGAGACTAAACACAACAAAGTTAAAATGACAATGTGTCATGTAGTATTGACAAGTGGGATCAAACACAACAAAGGTAATGCTGTCCAGAAAAGGTAAACATAAGATGTCAAAAGGGTCCCTATTCACTCGCCCAATGACATAGAGAATATCTATGACTATTGAAAGACAAAATGATACCAGCAAGAACGGAAAGACACTTCAAAATGAAAGTTGGCATCGGAGTGAAGGAGACTACCTGAATTAACCATACAACATTCTCGCTGTATAATTCATTGTTCACTATCCAGCTAGCCATTTGATCCCATTCACTCATTTTTCTACCATATATCGATATCCTGTACTCAGCCATCTGAATGAATGGAAAGACAAAAAAAGCATGCTTAGCCATTCAAGATGCACCCTGATATAAAGCAAAGCTAACATAAAAGGAAAAGGGCTATTATGCTCTTAGTCGGGGGACAAACAAAAGGAAGTGAAGAACCAGTCTGAGTGGGTGGGTCAATAAGCATAAATGTGCATATGCGAATGCATTGGCAAGAAAGAGGATCACAATAGAAAACACTAGCATGTGTGGATGCATATGTGCATATCGGGGGTGCATGAGCAAGGGACTGTGTGACTGTGTGTTCGGCCTTCTCAGAAAGAGGGGAAAGGAGGATCAGCGAAGCAGCATCCAAATTGTAATTTTCTTCTGGCTGTAATAGAACCAAAGATCCAAGAAGACTTAAATCTAAGATATACTATGAAAAGATACATCTCAAAAGGAAGGTGAGATTAACCTGATATTTACTTGCTTCAAGGTCAGAAAATACTTGTTTCGTCAGCTCAGCAAGGAAACGGCCTATCCAGCATGAAGAGATGACAATTAGTTTGCAACAGAGCAGCACCCTTTTTGGCTAAATTTATGTTAACAGACCATACTACCCTTAGATCAGAAGATTTAATTCAATATTTACAATTAACATTAAGAATAATCTCACTATCTTTCTCCTTCACATGCCATGTTTATCTAAGTTTCCAAAAAGAAATTAGTTATGTTACCTCCCATATACTTTTGAATCAGTAAAAATAAGAACTGTCTTTATTCTAAGTAAAACTATGTTTCAAAGTTAAAAAACATTTTTGCTTTCTGCAATCATGAATTCATTCATTTCTTGACAATATAATGTTGTTAATGTGAATTGTCAATTATCATTCATTTGTCCTTTTCTCTAGGGGTCGTTGGTCATGTCTGGGAAACTAAAGAGAGAAAGAAGATGCCTACGCTTGGAGTGTCCTTCCAAATTGAGTCTATTAAAACTCCTCTAAGGTTTCCTTGAGGGTTAGAGTATTTTAATTAATAAAATTTCAGATTTGATCTAATTGATCTCTTGGATTAGGAGTAACACTAAACTTTATCTCTTTGGTGGATTCCATTGAGTGGTGAGTTGTATGCTCTGTATCCTAGGGTGGATCCTTAGCTGGTGAGTATCCCTTTGTCGCATTTGTGTTTCCTTGTAATTCTCCGATCCACGTTATCACTACCGTTCAATTTTTCCCATCTGAACCAAACTAAAACATCAAACACACTACATTATGTGCTTGCCATTATATATAAAACAAAAAACCAAGTTTTATCCTGCTGATTGAAGTGGATAGCATAAATCATTTTACACCATTTCATTCAATTCAATGTCATAATGGATCTCGCAGTTTTTTACATTACTTTAAGCTTTCTGGAATTGGACAACTTAAAAGTTCATAATTATTTGGTTGGTTAGACTACCCCTTATGCTTTAGTTTCATCTTGAAATTGAAACTTTTCTTGAACCACTGCATTTCTTTTCTCTCAAAATCCTTCCTAAATTAACTTGCAAACACGCTTACCACATCATCTTCTCAAACACATTTACAGTCCCATAAATGTTTCTCGAACACGTAATGAATATTGTATTCTTTGCACTTCGGTCAACTTCCACAAAGTGCTAAATGTCTTAACGTCAAACACATCCCGTAACATGCAAAAAATTAAAAAAATTCCACATATATATCTTCTATGGTTGGTGCACCAAGGAAGTCTCTTGAACTTATAGAGTTTGTGTTGGGAAATTCCTAAGAAAAGGAAGGAGCTCGTCCAAACAGATTGAATTTGAATTTGGAGAAGGTAGAAGAGTTTGTTTCTGGCATGAGATGCAGTGTAGAGAAGCACCTCTTAAATCTCTTTTTCCTAGTTTATTTTCTTTAGCAGCCAACAACAGTGAAATGGTTTTATTGCCATAGGTCTGTTTTGGTATAAGAAAATGGGTTTTTCCTCTCACTCCAATAATCTGGAAAAAAATAAATTTTCAGAATATTTGAAAAACTATAAATGACTCGATATGTCAATAATTGTATGGTTTGGGTCCACATAAGAAATCAAATCAATGCCAAATTCTAAACACTACTAAAAAATGAGACAAAAATTAAAAGTGAAAAATTTAAAAGTCAACCCAAACATGCTCATTTCGGAGGGTATTTCATTCATTCGAATCTGATTTTCATATGAACTAAATGATCAGAAGCTATCATCTAATGATTCCTCCCTAGCTCTTTTTTATTCAAAAAGAGGTCCGCGGTTTTTTGGAGGACAAGATGGTGTGATATCCAGTAGATAGAAAGATGTTCACTAATAAATATCTTAGGGGTTTCTCCCTTCGCCCTTTTCCCCTCAAAAGCAATTTGGCTCCATAATCCTTAAAGGATTTCTTTCCTCTATTGAATTGTAGCATATATTAACAAGCTTACCATTGAGAATCTCCAAAAATGAAATTTCATCCTTAAGGATTAGTATTATATGTGCAAACTTCAGATGTATCTATTGATCATCTCTTCCTTCATGTGTCCCTCAGCTTATGGAATTACTTCTTCAGCTTATCAAAAGTGGTTTGGATCATGCCAGTAAATGCAATCCAGCTGTTTTACTATAGAAGTGCCTATAGGCAATACTCAAATCTCCAAGAAATCTTAAAAACATTTCACTACTTTGTCTGATGTGGTGCAGTAGGAAAGACCATAACAAAAAATTGCTCGAGGAATGTTGCACAATTTCTGTTTTGTACTCGTGTATTCAACTTGGGTAATCTTGCTTCGATTCTGTCTAGTATTTGACGTTTTACTTTTGTTTGTTTCTTCTCTCCTCCTGTTCTTGCACATAACTAGTTTCATTTATAAATAAAATCCTTCATTATATATCCGAAGAAAACCACTATCTATAAGAGCTATTTTTAAGTAGTTCTTTGCCAACAAGAATCAAGCACTTCGGCCGAACATGATCATATAGGACATACCTTGGATGAGGTTATCCTGTTTTAGGAATATCTCTCGCAGCCTACTTTGACCACAAGGGTTATACTTGAGATTAAACTTATCAAAGCGATGGAATGTGCTCTTGTCAGCATGAACATCCAGAAGATCAACATTCAGATCATACCTAGTAAAAAAAATACAAGAAAGGAGCATTATACCTGGACTTTACGATTACATGAACCAATTTTAGATGGACAATTATAAGAGCAGGAGAAGAAATTCATTACCCTGATAAATCTAAGCTCTCAAAAACTTCATTTAAGGTAAGATATGTCCCATCACGGAAAATTACGACCTGAAAACCAAAAGACAGCCAGTCACTTGATATTCCATGCTCATTGATCAATTCATTATCACAGAGTAATCAATTTAAGGAAACTTCCAATTTCTTCCTACTAATTAATAATAACAATTTCTCCTCTTTTTGGTATAATTTCAATTCTTCTAAGTTGGTAACAATACAGAATCAAGAAGACCATCCAAAGACATTAATGCATCTGACTTCAAAACGGCATTTTCCCTCACATTTTTGCATGGTAATGTGTCCCAGTCAAGAATAACTTTTTCTATGCCTAGGCTTGTTCATATCCGGTACTTCACACAACCAAGCAACTTGCTGACCTCAAAGATCTACACTTACAAAGAACTTATAGATGACTTGCATGTATGCAGGAAGAATTGCCAGATTTATGCGACCATTTTTATCTTCCATTCGTAGATGGGAGAGTCATTACTCATATTGATGTGTTCAACGCAAATGGTATGTAAAAATCCACAAAATGCCACAAACTTTAAAGGCTTCACAATAAGAAGCCAGCTTTCTAAAACCACAGTTTAGATCATTCCACCAGTCACAGAGGTAAATCTGTATCAAATCATAGTACAGCACAACTTTCCAATCCATTTCCATCAAAGACATACAGCACATGCTCAAGGATATCTACTCATGCATAGCACCAACGATGTAAGGCGTGACAACAAATTGATACCTCATCAGGCTCTTTCCTCAACTTTGACTTTATGAATCTTAAAAGATGTTTCTGATTCATGCATGCCGAATGATGAACATGAGTATCAACTTTTCTGACGTTATAAAAGTCACGGTGTGGAGCACTTTTCTGAGCGATAAATTCCCTGTCCGCATTAAGCATCAAGTGAAGATTAAATTTCTGCACAGTACGCAAGTGAAGGTTTGTCATAAAACTAATGATCATTAGAATTTTTGGGGAAAAAAATTACCAAATGTAAAAGGAGAACGACATACTTGCTCTAGAAGAACTAGCCGATGATGGCACAAAGTTCTGACATTTCCTAATGCTATAACTCGAAGTATGTTGTGTAGATCCGTGAAGAAGGTTGTTGCACCGGCAACAGGGAAAAGCTCTTCCTTTGCTGAGGAAGAAAAGAGATCAACATGCATGAATTCTAAACAGAAGGAAGAGTCCTTAAAGTGGTAGTAACAGACAAGTTTTTTCATCATGGAAAGAAGAAGATCAATAGCAATGAGAAACTCTCGCACATTCTTTATTCGGGTAGACATGAACAACTCCATCTTGCATTTCGAAGTAATGCTGCAGCAAAAGTGAACGTCATGAAAGAGAACTATAAGCTTCATCTCAACTGAATAAACTAAGAGTATCCGAATTGCAAAATTCACAGCTTATTGGTGGCTCACATCAGATTTTCCCACTGAAGTGTAAGAAAACGGCGCAGGATTAGGCTTTGGTGTGCTGGGGTCAGATATGACTTCCTTTTCCCATGGAGCAATCGATTCCCTGAATACATACCGTTTTCGTAACTCAAGGCATTCTTGAAGAACCATATAGGAATCAACTTCATCAGCTGCCGGCACCTCTGGCAAAAATAAAATGAAATGGTTGAAAAATTTAAACCACCAGCAATAACATTCCATACGCAGATACATTGTCTTCAAAAACTATGACTACATTCCCATCAACTTTCAAGAGACAAGGAAAATTGAGAAACAATTATCAGAATGAAGAGACATGACATTGGCATGTCAAACGACAGTAGCAACATCCCTTGGATAGGCAGAAGTTTTGTAAAGACACAGGAATTGGCTGAACTAAAAATGTGGCATAGAAAGGCATTGCAGATGCCTCCATCAAAGTGAGTACTCAAAGCAATTAATGATAGTTCAATTACCATATGATGTATGACAAGAAGAGGTACCCTTCTTGATAAGCAAGGAAGTCTTGAAAAGATTTTTTTCAATTGATGGTGTTAGAATGCTTTTCTGGGTTGTTCAAGACATTCATCTTGATGAACTTTTTTATCCTAGCATACAAGTTCCTAGCTGACTAACTCCTCTAATGATCAGAAGTTGAGATGAAACAAGATCGGCATAAGATGTTTTAACAAAGTATAAAGAAGATACCATTTGGACTGATTTTCAGCCGTACAAATTTTTCGTGCTCCGGCTCCTTCCTCAATATATCAGCAGCAATAGGATCTGGCTGAACACCATGCAGGTCTCCAGATACACTATGAGACCTAATCATGCTTGACGCCGCCATGGGTATTTGCTCACCATTTGGCAACAAGCTTTTACTATCCAATCCCTGCAATGGTGATATTTAATACAAATCTGAGAACTTTGATTATCGAAGAAAACCTTTGACAACATGAAAAATAATAAAGCGTGCAATAGAGCAATATTGAATTCTTATTCCTAATCAGAGTCTTTTTTTGGTGACAAGGTCCTCTTAGCACAAAGGAAGAATGCAAATTCTGGAGATGCGCAATATACATACTCATTCCTCCACTTCCAATTTCACCATCAGCAATGGGCATATGTTGACTCAAAGAGAAAGGAGCTAGCTATTTACACTAGATAAAAGTATAAATTCAGAAATGAAAGTAAATGAGCACTCGCCCACAAGTCCAAGGAGAACTCACGGCATTTCCATTTGTATGGAGGTAAGTCGTCTCTAGATTAGCATTGTCAGTCATGTTATCTTCATCATCTGATCCTTCCAAGCTCTCAAAGGCACTAGCACTAGCAACAGGAGACTTCGGAGAAGTTGGTCTGATCAGACTCCCAACTCTCTTTACGGAAGAAGAAAGTGGGGTAGATTTTCCTGAAACAGAAGTGATGGATAAAACTTACTGATAGACAGCCACGGCAATGAGATTTTAAAAGAAATCGCAAGTAAAGAAGGAAAAATGAACTCCAGAATTTTATGTACAAATAAAAGTACACTAGGCACACAGCCAATCACGAGCTTTCACATGTATTCCAGTACATTTGTACTGGGGTTTCATGGTACAATATAGTCTCACTCTCATTCATACGATGAGAAGAGTGATGACCCCATGAGAATTACTTGAGGAAGAAGACTGCAGAAGGACTTCCATATTTCTGGTAAAATCTTCCCCAACTGCACAGAATACACTTTGCTATGGATATCCTTTACCCTTATTAATTTGAACGAGGCAAACAAACCAGAAATCACCATCTTCAGTTCGGAAAGCAAACTAGAACAAGACCAAAATGTCAAACCATAAAACATTGGTTCAGCTAACAACACTTTTCTTCAGATCCAACTTCTAAAATCCGCAATCTTGGAGATGTAATGAGCAAATTTGAGCTAGAGAATGGTGAGAAGATATGATACCATTATAAAACAGCATGTTAAAATGGGCGTACGAAACCTAATAAGACAGACCGCAGCCATAAAAGAGTTGACTGCATGGATCATATGTATAGAATGACACAGGCTTAAGTCCCTCCTCTCCTAGAAAGTGCCAAGTAAACCAGCAGAAAGGTGGTTTAGATTAAAGAGGAGCAGTCGGTGTAGACACCCCAAGGGGAAGCCACTAGACAAAATGGGATGAGTGACACACAAAGCCTCATTCAAATCTGCTGACAGCAAAGGCTCGGGACTTTATTCTTTTCCTAATTATATCTGAACCCTCTACGGCAGATGGTGCACAATTTTCTTGCCGTCGGGATATGCCTAAGTATTAAACCTAAAGCTGGCACCAATTGTACACGACATCCACAGCTTCCAAACAGGATATGCAATCCAATCTCAGGCAGCATGGTTGTACCATTCGAATAGAATATCACAAGCACGACAACCAGAAAGTTGAAAGCAAGTTGATATCACAAACACCATCGCAGCCGCATAGAACAAGCAGACATTAGTAAACCTTTACAGGTATCGTATTTGTCACTATACATACACTGCCAAGCGATTGTTCCAGAAGAAAACCATTAGCTCTAAACAATTCGTTACTGCATCGATTGGCTCAGAACAGATTAAATTACTCAACAGTAAATCCCTGATAAATCGCTCTCAGCCCACCGTTCTTCCTAAACCAATACGAGTGTAGACCGACACACGAGAAAGCGAACACGCAAGGACTGAGACATTCATTTGATAATCGCCTTTTTTTAATCAAAAAGAAGTACACCGATATCATGTAGCGAGCCAAAAAAAGGTGCGTCGATTGGGCGCGCACGCATCCGCGAAAAAGGAAGAGACTCACGGAACGGCAGCGAGGCATCAGCCGTACCTTCGTGGAGAGTCTGGAGCCTAGGCAATCCGGCGGGAATCCCGTCCATCGCGATCGGCCCGTTGCACCTCTCGTCCCCGTCCGCCCCGCCGCCGGACATCGCGGTGACGTCCGGCAGGGACGCCGAGGCCCGTCGGTACCCGCTCCCCCTGCGCCGCGAGCCGCCGCCGCCGCCGCGGCGCCTCCGCAGGTGCTGCGGGGACTCCCCCTCCGAGTCGTCGTCCCCGCGCTCCCGCTCCCGCTCCCGCTCCACCGTCTTGGCGAACTCCAGCAGCTGATTCAGGGTCTTCCGGTGCATGTAGTAGGCGGAGACGGCGACGAAGGACGCCCCGACCAGGGCCGCCATGGCCAGGTGCATAGTGTAAGCATCCATTTCCCCTTCTCTCGATCGACCTACCTCCCTCTCGTTCCTCTCGTTCCTCTCCTTCTCCGGCGACGGACGCGGCGAAATCCTCCGAATCCGGCGAGATTGGGGAGGCGGCTACCGGCGACGGCGAGCCGCTGGAGCGGAAGAGGATGGGAGGAGAGCAGAGTGCGCGCTCTGTTCTTAATCTTCAGTACCGGCCGCTTGATGCGGTATTTATAGCCTGAAGAGAGAGAGAGAGGACATATTCTCTCTCCCTATCAAAGCTCCGCCTTTTTGCTTCCGTTTTTTCCTTTTTTCCTTTTTTTTTAATTTGCCATTTTTTTCAATATTTAATCCTATTTAAATTAATTTCTTCCCCCCTGTAATATTCTCGATCGCAGTCTTGGGGCCTCCGTGATAATTTATCAATCGAGCTTAATCATCTCGCTAAAGGCTTTTGGATTTTGTTGGCTTGAATGGATTTATCGATAAATGATTGGGAAAACGACACGGACGGTCCTTGAACTTCAATCCCGATGTGTAATGCGGCCTTCAAACTTCTAATTTGTTCGATGCGATTCCCGAAATTTTAGCCCAACGTGTAACGTTATTCATGAACTCATAATTAATCTAATGTGATATCTAAACTTTTGTTAAATGTTCAAAGCTAGTCTCTCAATTATACGAAAGTATCTAAATATTATTCTTTCATTAATTTAAGTTAGGAAATAACGTTGAATATTTTCATATAATTTAGAGATTGATTTGAACATATACTAAGAGTTTAAGAACTATTTAAATAAATTAAAAGTTCGAGATTCATATTACGTGTCGGGGCAAAATTCAAGGACTATGCGTGCAATTTCATTTAGGCGAGGCCTTGAGTGGTCTGCCCTTTTTTTTCTGGTGACGTAGGGGGTGACAAAAATAAAATTGATTAAGAAAATCATCTTCATCCTTTTTTCGGTGCGAAGCTCGCTTTGTACGATCGCCGCTTTTGGGTTAACTTTTTGTAATTTTGGTAGAAAGCGTCCCGGAGTCGCCTTGATCACTGGGATACGGCGTCGATGGCCATGGGGCTTGCAATTGCTGTTTACTTTATTGGGAAAAAGATAAAAAAACAAGTGGGATAGAGACAACCTTGACAAACCGTAACCCACGTAACCAAAGAAAAACGGTATAAATAGTCTATAAATTTTAGCTCAATTTATAATATAATCTTTAAATTTTTAATTTATTCAATATTATATTTGAATTGTAGCTTAATGTGTAATATGGTCTCTAGATCTCTGGTACATGTTTAATTTAGTTCATGAACTCTATAAAAATATTCAATGTTGTCCCTGAACTTAAATGAATTGAAAGATAACATTGGATATTTTCGTATAATTCATAGATTAAGTTGAACATGTAACAAGAGTTTAGGAACTATACTAAACAAATTACAAGTTCATAAACTACATTATACATTAAATTAAAGTTCGGTTATCACATTAAACGAATTAAAAGTTTAAGCATTATATTGCATATTATGTCAAAATTCGAAAACCATTTGTATCATTATCTCGTGATCATTCATAGGAATTTTAATGCTGGTTTATGATGGTTTTTTTTAGCTACTGGCATATTTTGACCATACCAAGAATAAGGTTACTCACCATAGTAGAATCGGAAGTGCATAACCGGTGAAGGCATCCCCCCTCACGAGCATTCAAAAGTCTTGACTGGATCCATCAAACAGGCGAAGCGAATCGGGTTTTAAAATGACCAGCTCTTGACCCAGCACATTACCATCTCGAACGGTGATTTTTTATATTGCACCCTACCATGCAAGAAATAGATTCGAAAAAGGTTGAAGTTTTGCTTAATAAGTGTCGTGAAATAGCCGTGTTCTAATTAGGCCATAGCTTAGAAATAAAGGAATGCTAGAACGAAACAAATCGCGAGTTAATTAGACACTCATAACTTCATAAGCATGTTCTCTTTTACTAGTTTTTCAATGTAATTCCGGCTCAATTTTCGTGTAGAGGATTAAGATTTTCTTAGACAAGAACAATAGCAATACTTGGGCTCATATTATGATGCACTTCCGAAATATGAATTCGAAATTGTCAACGAGATTTTATTTTATTTTTTGGACATAGTCAATGAGATTGAAATGACGGGGAGCTCGTAGAATTTGTGATAATCATCATGCATTGCATTCTAATACGGAAGACGGAAAGGTTCATTGACAATCACATGAAATCTTGTAGATACAATTTTGTCCATTCATAACTATATACAATACCGATCCGCTTAAGATTTTGGAACGAGCTTTTCACGGAACGTTTACACAAGCATTTAAAGTCGACGACACCCCAATAATATCTTCCTTATCGACGAGCATTAGCACATCGGATTAAGTTCATCTCTTCCATTGCTCGGGCGAACTAAAATTTGTGCAAAAGAGCGAAGCCTTGCACGCGCCGGATGCACCAGCGGATCCCCGGCCGTATCCCAATCATGGAACTACGCGCGTCCCGGGCGGGGCCCGGGGTCATGATCCTAATGCGCGCGAGAGAGCTCATTCGTCTATCGTGGGTTAAAAAGGAGGACGCGAGAAAGAAAGCGGAAACGACAATGGCCGGCTCCCTAGCACTTGTCGCGTTATTACCTGAAAAAGTGAGGTTGGGGATTAGGCCAAAACACTCGACAGGCACTCAGGCTGGGAGCGTTGCGGGACGTGGATTGACGAGTCATTCTCGTTATCCACAATGCAACGTGCGTGTGTACGCGCGCGCCCACGTCTTGCAACAGAAAAAAAAAACAGGGGACCCGTCGATCTTCATGGTCGTTATCGAAATTCTGCTATTTCGGATTCCGTGATTGTATATCACACGAGAGAGAGCGAGAGAGGGAGAGACGATGCATCGTCAATGATAATTTTTCAGATTTTTAACGGGAATCATAAGGACACCTGATGACAAAGTCCTAGAAATGATATCTCGGGCGTGGTCCCGCCTTGCCAAGCAGCAGGACAGAGCTTCGTAAGGAGACTCTTTGGAGTTTTGTGAGATTTGTCGTTTGGCGGTGCGCTCCGGTTTGGGACGACTGGGAAGGCAGAAAGTAATTCCGCTCTCGTTTTCTTTATTAGAGCTTTGACCGCAAAAGCCGATCGGAGTTCGCCGACCCACTAACCCGCGCGAAAAACTTGAACCGATGGGGCCCCTGAATCAAAAGGGAGACCTCGAAAATTCGGACGATTGGAAAGGCCGAAAGTAATTCCGCTCTCTTTTTTCTTCGGAAGTTGACCATAAATCGATCGGATTTCGCCGAAATGATCGCTGAAATCGAACGGAATTAAACCGTGACCCGAAACGAAAGGAAATTAGAAGTTGAATTGAAAATATCACTTATTTACAAAAAAATAAAAAAAAGGAAAAAAAAAACAGAAAAAGGAAAAAAAGACGAGAATGCTTTTAAGCCAAAGTATTGTGAAATAAACGTATCACAAGTAATATAGTTTGGGATTTTTCGTGTCACAAAAAAAGTTCAGGGTAAAAATGTCATAAGTGATGTAGTTTAAGGTTTTCGGTAGTGTTTTTCCCTTGAAAATATTACTTATTGACAAAAAGCTCAATCTAGGAGCATCGGAACTGAAACAAAGTTCATAGGGAAAACGACACAAACGATCTCGGAACTTTGGCTTAAAGTGTAATGTGATCCTGAATTTTTAATTTGTTCAATAAAACTTTAGTCCAATATGCAATGTGGTCTGCAAACTTTTAATTTATTCAATGTGGTCCGTAGACTTCAATTAATAGAATAACAACATTGAACATTATCATGAATATGTATCAAAAATCCATGAATCATAATAAACAAATTAAAAGTTTAGAGACCATATTGTATATTGAGTTAAAGTTTAAAGATCACATTGAATAAATTAAAAATTCAAAGATTATATTAAATATTGAGCCAAAATTTAGAGATCACTTTGTGTCATTATTTCAAATTCATCGACCGTGCGGGGCACGTACCGGTGTTCCTTTCGCGTGATTTGACTGCACCACATGACACATTTTTCTCACTCCTTGCAGAATAAATAATTAGGCACGCTTTTTTAAATGTTAGAATAATTTGTGAATATGATATAAACTAATTGTAAATAAACATTAAAATAACACAGTGATCCATATTTTAACGATTTGTTGAAACTTTAGTTTTTGTAAAGGGTGAAAAGGAGATGTCATCTAGGTCAAGAAACATGATTAACTTGCTTTCTTTGTGTTCAATGAGAAGTCGATTAGAATAGTGAATTAAAATTATCAAAATGTAGCAAAAAAAAACTTGCTAATTAGGAAAATAGAAAGAAAACCGTGATTGTCGATGACTAAACACCGTCCTTAATATCTAGTTCCCCCGCTCAATATGAGGCATCACAGAGAATGCGTTTCCAGGATTAGTATAATTGTGTGACGAGTTTAGGATGCTAATTTCTTAGACTTATTTGAACGGTCTTTCTAAAGAAAGGGATTAAGCGAAATGGAACATTTTTTAGGAACTTATGACTTTTAGTGTAAAGAAGACCATTTGTGCTTTAATGAAAAAAAATTACTAATTTTTTCTAATATTAAAATATCCAAGCACGACCATTTCCTAAACAATTTGTTCCGTAACAATCTTTTCGTCTATAATATCGTCTATTTTTTTTCTCTCTTGCTTAGTCATCACTTTGCATTTGTGATTGTTACATGGAAAGTGCCAATTCAATTTCATGTGGACATACAAACATATGTCTTTGGATTTATGGTGAAGTTATACGAAGATTAAATATATTGCAATGAGAAAGTTCCAAGAGAAAGATATTCATTGTCATGCTAAAAGAAAAAAAAAACAGCAAAATATGTCGATCGCGGGCGATTCTTTCGGTGATTTTCCCCAATAATAAAAGATTAAGGATTTACAAAATTTAGATAAGAGCGATCATAATACACATAATGTATTTTATTTATTATAACATAGTGTCCTCGCATGTCACGAGTTTACGCCTAGTTGTGAATATAAATTTAAGAAAAAAATTAAAAGAGAGCTTGAATGAGCGACACGTGTCCATCCCAAAGCCCCTCTCTTGGTCTATTTTTATTGACAGTGCTTTTGGTTTTTTCTTTCCTCCATCGTCCTTTTCACTAAATTCAAAACACCACAGAATTGTTATCTATCTTAAGCTCAATTTGTCCCTGCTCGCAGGTCAAGAGATTCTTCCTAGGGTTCTTTTAAGATAATGTAAATAATATACTTAATTACGAGAGTTCCTCAAGATTCTAATGGGCATTCTGTTTAAAAAAAGCAAAAATTCTCCCAAAAAAATGCAAAAGAAAATTCGAAATTAGACCTGCGAGATGCTTGATAAATGTTGGAGAAAGAATCGAAAGCTTTTGTTGAAAGCTATGTTGGGAGAGAGCCACTCGTGGAGAGGAATATTGCTTGCTTCTTTTGAAGGTCACGTTTCCAGGAACTAGAAGACCCAAATTTCATTTTCGTTGGGTTTGGCATAACGACGAAAAGAGGTAATTGGAGGTTACTAAACAAGTTTTTTTTTGATAAGTAATTGATCATGGGGCCGGGCCACCCGAGAAGGAAATCACGTGCCCATTTCGAGCTTTCCGGCCGATCGACCTCGGACGGGTCTAAACGGGTCCACCGGACTACCTACCGATTAATCAGGTCTATTGCCAAACAGTACCATGATTTCGAGGGACAATAATTTTTATCAAACAGTCAACCTGGATTCTCAAAATCTTGCCCATAACCCGGAATCCCCTACTACCCTATACGCCATTAGGGCTAATAAAGAAACCAAAGAAAGGGGGGGTGAAGAAAACAAATCATTAAAGGTAATCCATTCTTTTTAATTACCCAAAAGCTATAATTTCAAAAAGGTCCATTTTGAGAAACGAGATGGCATATGATTTAGAATATGCGCCAATGTGGATGCTGGATAGTGGGGACGTGGGAACTGGTTTCTTTATTGGATATGGCTAGAAAGGTAGCAAAAAGCCAACAGACGATGCGTGGCTGTGCATTATATCCACGGGAAGTGGAACAACATCTGATTCTTTGGGACGATGAAGAAGAACATCCTCAGTGTTTGGATCAGCAAAGGTTCCAAGAATACAAGCCACATCAAAAGAACATATGAACGGCATATGCATGCGTGACGCCTCTAGGTTAAGTTGGAGATATTGTCCGTTTTAATCTGTCTCATACTGAGCCTTGTGATTTTGTCCTTGCTCGTTTCAGTAGTGCTCTTACCCAAACGTGGTTAACATTGAAGCTCCAATTCTGAGCATTGTCATTATATCAAAAAACGTTTCCTATTTTACATATATGTCACGAGAGCGCTCTCCATCCGTTTAGTGTGCAATTTAATTCGTTCGTGTCCTGTTCATCAACCTAAAAATCTTTTAGGAGCCGTTCCTTATATGGGTCCTTCGGCCCGGCAAATACTCCTATCGAACCGGATTGTTATAGCATGTCGTTCGCATGTTTGTCTCTTTTCTCTATTTGCAGCTAGGGTTTTCTTGTTTTGAGCAAGAAGGTGGGCTTTCGATTCGTAACATTAACTTATTTTTTGCTTTCGATCGATATATTTTAAGGAAAAGTGGGTGTGAGTTGATCGTGGATGCGAGATTTTGTGCCCAAAAAAATCTCATATTTTGATTGTAGCAATTTTTAATTGAATTAAGCATGACGTGGAAACACAAACATAGAATTGTCGTAGCTTTCTTTATGATAATTTGCGGCGCACGTGGCACACGTGCACGAATAGAAAAAAGGTAAAATACCCTAAAAACCCCTCAACTTTAGCTCCGATCTAAAATCTATCATAAATTTTTTTTCGTTTCACGAAAACCACCCAACTTTTTGTCCAATCTTAATTCTACCCTAAATTTTTTTTTGTCTTATGAAAAACCACACATCTTTTACTTAAGTTCCACATTTGCCTCTATTAATCCGTCGTCCAAAATTACTTCTAGTGATGCAGCATTTTCACATAAGTGTTCTAGTTTTTATCCCAAATTTCATATCCAATTAGGCATTTTTTTGGAGATGAATCTCCATGTTAGCCAAAACTGCGTCTAAGTGGATATGAAATTTGGATTAAAACAGGAGCAATTAAGGTTGGTTTTCTTTAATTGCTCTAACTTTTAAAAGAGTCTTCCTTCCATCTCGCTTGGGGATGTTCGATTTTGCGATTAGTTTTCAATCTCTCATACTCGGGAGTCTTTCATCCCTCACAATTGAAGAGCTCACACTCGAGACATTTGACTGAAGACACTCGAACAGCTTGTGCTCAAGATTTTTGAGAAATTTGAATGAAAGATTAACGAATGCAGATATGAGACTCGAGTATAAGTTGGTAGTTTTTTATGAGACAAACAAAATTTTAAGATAGAGCTGGGACTAGACCTAAAGTTGGAGATTTTTTACGAGACAAAAGAAAATTATAGTAAAATTGGGACTAGACCTAAAGTCGAGGTTTTATAGGATATTATGCCTAGAAAAACACTTTGATATACCTAGCCTAGGCTTTGTACATTTTAGGCCCAATATTGCACACATGGGCCATTGTTTGGGCCAGAAACATGAGGCTGACCATGAGGCTTTTTAATCTCATCGCGTGCAAATTTTCCTCTCAATGACACTAAAAGGTGGTTTGTCTAAACCTAGAGAATATTCATCGTTATGCTCACAAAACGAGATGTGATACCAGCAAAGTTAGACCAGTAGTGCACATATTCCAAAAATATAAAATAAAATAAATTCACGACCATCGCGAAAATGTCCTTAACAGGAACCCGTTGGGTACAACTAGGGTTGTCAAATGGTTGGGTCAAGTCGGATTTTGGTTGGGCAAAAAATGGTTGAACCCAAAATGACCTATTTAGATGCAACGCAATTTAGTGATCTATACCTCACCCGACACAATTATTATAATACTCCCATATTTAATCCAATCTTTGAAAATTCATATCCACCTAGCTTACTCACTTTAAACTTTTTATGTGTATATAGTATTTGGATATAATCGTTAGTTGACATTGCATAGAATTTTTAATTTTGTATTGATTCACAATGAAGAATAAGAGAAAGTTGATACTTTGTAATGAATTTACAAAATTACAGCAACAAATAATGTAGTAGGAATTGAAATTTTAATTAAATGGAATGTAAGATATTGAAGAAAATGATTTATTGCTTACCATGGATTGCAATGACAGTAATCAAGATTAGAATATTAAATAAAGATAAGAATGACAAATGCAATCAAGGAAATATACACTCCAATAACTAACGGATGAAACTTACAAGATTAATAAAAATAAAAAATAATGGGGAAAAATGAAGCTGTCTTGATATTTAGGCTGGAGTCGAGCCCATTTTGTAGGCCCACCAAGACTATTGTGAACTTGGAACAATCCAAGAAGTTCATTATTTTATCATAGAGGGTGAAAAGTGAGCCACAAAAGTGAGTAAGGTTTAGGTAAACTGCGAATCCATTTAACATCATATTTTTTCTTGAGCTTTTCGATTTTAAATTCATTCGTGATCCATTTACTGAACATACAACCCCTCAAATATGGGTTAAAAAATGCATCTATGATCCATTTTGAGATGTATAGGTAGTGATGAGTACAGTTGTGATGGTCCTTACAAGTGCAGCATTTTATGCCCCCGTAACTCTACCTCAGCCATGCTTGGTCAAACTAGCAGAGCAAAGTCAAACTATTAGTAACGTGTTTGCTCGCGGTGATAGTAGCCTCTCCGGAAAATCGATGATCACGTCTTCGATGCACTTGCTACTTGCTGATATCAGTACATCTGAAAATTCTTAATTGGCTAGTTGTAAGTAGCCCCACCCTAGGATCATGGAACGAAAAATCTCATCCCGCACCTACACCGAGATATCGACGGCGATTCTCAAATATCGGAGAACGGAACGTGATTCGACCAGGCTTACCTTACCAAAAAAAAAACAAACGTGATTCGACCAGACCCATAATGCAACATAAACAAGGCAACGGTACCTTGCAAGTTACAGCAAACGAACAAATGTATGAAACTATGGGTTTTTAACTCGACCAATACGCTGCGTCTCCGACGCCGACGGGACCCGCGCGCCACGTCAGCGGATCCGCCCCCTCGAGCCGACGGGATCTTCTTGTCCGAACCCGACCGCTCGGCCAATGGCACGCGGCCACGTGACCCGCTCACACCACAGTCCGAGAGCGATGTGGGAACCACCGTAGACAAGCTCTCCACTATCGGTTTTCCTCCGCTGTTTTGACTTCCGCTCGGCTGTCGGAAGAACCTCCCACGCTCCCCTTATCTCCGCCGTCGTCGTCTTCTTCGTCTCCCTCTCTTTCTTCCTTCGCGGAGGCTCTCCGGCAGCTCCGCCCATGGCGTCCGTGCTCAACACCGTCGCGGCGGTCGCATTCCCCGGCGCCAGCGCCGCCGGAGCTCGAGCTCGGGGTCGACTGTGTTCGGCGCCTATTTCCGTTTCCTTCACCCGTGAGTCTCCCGTCATTTGGGTTAACACCGCTCGGACGCGAGTGTTTCTGTACTCCGTCGAGGGCGTGGCCGTAGGATTCGAGCGGGGACTCGCCGGCGATTTTTTCTTTTTTTTTGTCTTCGTCTTCGAATTGCATGTTTGAAGTGTCGTTTGATTGTCTGCTGTGCGCGACTGTGGTTGAGCCTCGACGGTTTAATGCGTGAGCGCGCCTGATTGATGTTGCGAATTGATGTTCTGTTCAGGGCGAAGGCTTACCGTTAGAGCTGCAGAGACTGATACAAACGAAGGTGCCTGCGAAATCTCTTAATTATGTGTATTCGAAGTTTCTCGCTGCATCGAGTTCCATGTCCAGCAGAAATGTTGATGGATTTTCTCAAGTTGAATGTACTGTGGCAGTGAATCCTCAGGTGCCGGACAAGGCACCGGCTAAAACCGGTTCCAGCTTCAACCAGCTTCTTGGCATCAAAGGAGCCTCACAAGAAACTGTGAGTCTTTGCGTACCGAATGTTTATTTATTGGGTGATGGCCAATGTGAATCCTGCTATCGGAGTGAGTCTCATTTCAGTGACTTTTGACTGCGAATTTGTGTTATGATGCCTGGAAGTAGTTGGATATTTAGAAATTGCTTGCTTTGATGTTTTCTTTCTCCAAGAATTATGGAAATAAGGTAATATCTCAGTTATCGTCGGACCTAAATACTGCAAGATGAACCTTTCAGAATAAATGGAAGATTCGCCTTCAACTTACGAAACCTGTGACTTGGCCTCCATTGGTCTGGGGAGTGGTTTGTGGAGCTGCTGCTTCGGGTATGTCTAGCAGACTCAAAATGAAGTTGTTAACACCTCCAGTACTTATTGCTATCTTGTCATGCTAGTTGGTACCAAAGATGTCGTATTTACCCGCACATGGTTCTCATATCTCTAAACTCCTTCAGGAGCAGTTTACATTTGTATTTTATGTGGAAAGCTCTTACGTGCATCTTTAATGTCCCTGCTCTAACGAATCCATAGTCAGTGTGATAATGGTGGTCTCTGATCATGTCCAATACTGTAAGACGTAAAGAGCATTTGACAGCGGTTTTCAGAACTCATTCATTGCTATGAAATCAAATAGCTAATTCGTCTGTCCTGATTTAAATGTCTCACTTCTGTTGTGCACAAAAAAATTCTGACTTTTTGAATTGCGTTCTTCCAGTTCTTGTTTGATTGCTTCTCTAAAAGCTCAATGTAACGCATGAAATGGAATTTATTGCTGACTTTTTATTGTTCGTTCCCTCATGATATACCAAAAGAAAGGGAATAAAGATGTTAAACATCAAGCTGAGGCAATGGCTCATTTATGTAATTTCATTTTTCTTCTTAAATCGTTAATTAGTTATAATCTGATACAAGAACCTCTCCGATGATCCAAAGAAAATAAGGAATTACACCTTCTAATGCCGTCCAGTCAAATGAACTCTATTGAGTCCCACGATGCCTTCAAAAATCAATTTCAGTAATGATGCTGTGGAACTTGAGCAACTATTTACAAATTGCAATAACTGTATCATGCAGGAAACTTTCATTGGAATCTGGAGGATGTGGCCAAATCAATTGTTTGCATGGTGATGTCAGGCCCATGTCTCACAGGCTATACACAGGTACCTTTTGAACATTTGAAATTCATCAAAACATTGACACAACTTGTTCTCAAACTCACAGGATTTATCTTTCTGCTCACATGGCATCTCTAGACGATAAACGATTGGTATGATCGAGAAATTGATGCTATTAATGAACCTTATCGTCCGATTCCATCGGGGGCAATTTCTGAGAATGAGGTTCGTGATTTCACCGATTGAGTTATACCTAGAAAGGGACAACGACACCATTTTATCTGACTGTTATTCCATACCAGGTTATTACTCAAATCTTGGTGTTGCTCTTAGCAGGCCTTGGCTTGGCTGGTATATTAGATGTATGGGTAAGTGATTTACTTTTGTGCCAAATTGTTTCATTTTCCTTTCTATTTAAGTAAAGCAAATAGCAGTCAGTTTCTGAATCCATGTTCTCTATAGGCAGGGCATGATTTTCCCATAGTTTTCTACCTTGCTGTTGGTGGTTCATTGCTATCGTACATATACTCTGCTCCACCTTTAAAGGTAGATCTTCAAGTTATCTTTTGCTGCTATCTCTCTTTATGAAGTGATAATCATATGTACTTTAGCTATTGTTCCTAAGTGAGACATCTACATGGTTTCAGCTCAAGCAAAACGGGTGGATAGGAAATTTTGCTCTTGGAGCAAGCTATATCAGTTTGCCATGGTGTGTACCTCTCTTTTCGGCTTTTCATTTTTTATGTTCATCGACACTAATAATGGAATAGCATTCAAGAAAGTACTTATAAGCTTGGTTTTTCTAAGTAAATTATGAGGGATTGGCTATCCAGTGAAAAGCCAATGCCTTGAGTAATGGAATAGATGGGTAAACATGGAAGTCAAAAAGGTTCATAAGAATCCTTCAAATTGAGACTAAATGTGGCTGTGTGTCCCCCTCCATGATTTTGTGTTAAAACATGATAAAGAGCAACTTGTTTTTATAGTCCCCTCACAGCACGTGGGGGAAGGGTTAATCATCTTTATTAGGTACATTCTGATTCAAGTTAACAAGTTCCTGTTCTCTTCTGGCTGATAGGTGGGCTGGTCAAGCTTTATTTGGGACCCTTACACCTGATATAGTCGTGCTGACTCTCCTGTATAGCATAGCAGGGGTATGTTTTCTTGGGAAGTATTGCCAACTGCAGTATGAAATCTGTATTTTTTTTAGGCAACTAGTACATATTGGCAACCATAGTTTACTGTTACTTTCTGCTTTTCTCAGCTGGGGATTGCCATTGTAAATGACTTCAAAAGCGTGGAAGGAGACAGGGCAATGGGGCTTCAGGTATTTTTTGTTGTACAGTTTTTTAGGAAGCTCTGCTTATGTAAACAATGGTAAACATTCTTAAGATGTTTTTTCTTTCTTTTCACAATCTCTCTGCCTCGAACAGTCCCTTCCAGTGGCTTTTGGTGCTGAAACTGCAAAATGGATATGTGTTGGTGCCATTGACATAACTCAACTATCTGTGGCTGGTATAGCACCAATTCTCTAGAACTTATAGCTTTTAAACTGAATATTTTTTTATTGATATTGTTATTTCGAATCAAATTAATAGCATCATGCATGTAGATCAGTGCACTATCTCCTAGTACGATTTTCAGAAGGATGGCTGACACGTTGAAATATGAACTTAGATTTGTTCTGTTGTGCTGTTTTGAATTGGTCGATTAGTCAACTTCCATGCACTGAACGTGGCTAAGCTTCATTTGAGAATCATTTCCATGATCCATGACCAAACCTATACCAATTCAAACCCTTTATAACTATCACTCTCCTTCTAGATGTTTAAAGCAGAAAATTGTACAGTAAACTATTTATGCAAAAGTTTTCCAATTTTTCTACGCAGTAAAAAGATAAACTTAACTATTAGCAAGATGGATCAATGCAAACGGTCATCCTGCTGTGTCGATGTTAGTCTGCAATATTTCTAATACTCATTTCAAACTGGATTCTGATATGGTTTAATGTGATGATAAGCGTTCAATTTCATTCAGTATATCATAATGTGGCAGAGTTGTTATGTCAAAGGGGACAAGTTCTGCGACTATCGGTCATTCATTCTTTCTATATAGTGTATGTCGCTCTATACCAGTGTGGCAAAAATATGTCTATCTTACAAGCGCCCTCCATTAGTATGTTATATTCTCATGCCAGGAACTTGTCTAGCAGCAATCAATATTGGACAGACATCTTGCAAGTGTGAATTCAATATAAGTAGGACCACATTAGATATCTTTGTACCATTTGACAAATTCAGTGTGATCAATAAGCAGGTCAGAATGCTCTTATCATTTGATTCAGTGAGTCCATTGGACAATAAAGAAAATTAGCCTAGATGTGACCCATGTGAGTGATCTGAAATAGATGATTGAACCTAGTATTAAATCATTTGTGGTCCTTGGTAACATCAACCGCCAAATCATTAGTGTTGAGATTCTCGAGAAGAATTAGTTTAATAATTTGAACAAAAAGCTATGTCAGGGTCCATTTGTTAAGATAAGGTACCCAGAAGAAACAAAAATGTTGAGGAGTTCAATATAAATGTAGTGGAAGAGGTAGAGATATTAACCTGAATCTGCTTCTGCTGTTACGGGATCAAACTATCTGCGTCGGGCCTGGAAGTGCTCCTAGGATCATAGAATGCATTCATATTCTCTGACCCGGTGGAAGGGAACATGGGATGCTTTGAGCATTCATAATGTTCAAATTCTTTATCTTGTTGAGCTTCTTAGAATTTCTTTTCTTATTTAAAAATAATTTCTCCAGGTTATCTGCTCGGGGCTGGAAAACCATTATATGCTTTGGCTCTCCTTGCTCTCATAGCTCCTCAAGTTGTTTTTCAGGTAAATACCTATATATTAAAGTTGTGAGAGATTGTATCTTGACAGAGATGATGTTCCTTTGAAGTGTTTTTTCCAAGCAAATACTAAAAATGTTCATAAATCATCTGCTTCCTCCTACTGAAATGAGGCCTAGCTAACCTTGAATGTTCATGTCCAAATATATTGTTCTAGGCCTCCTTTTGAGGCTAATTCTGCCTGGAAGATTGTCTAAACTTTCTTCCTTGCAAAAATCACTCTCTGGCACGAGTTTAAATGGAAGCATCAGTTTATCCACCTCGCAGTGCTTCCTATGCTTTCTAATTCTTCTGCATGTGCTTAGGCGTCACAGTCTCACACAAATAACTATATATTGTCAGAAAATGCTTTGCAAGCATCAAATGTTACACATTATCTTTTCGAGAACTGGTCATTTTGATTTAACTCATGATTGTGGTTTGCTGATACTTCTCATTTTGGTGCAGTTTCAATACTTTTTGAAAGACCCTGTGAAGTATGATGTAAAATATCAGGTAATGTTTCCCTCATCTGTATTGTCTGAAATTAGGAAAATAGTTGGTGAATTGAGAAACTAAATAGCTATAATGGTGCTTCGGTAGTTTGACTACTCTCTATTAGTTTTGTCATTCTACAAGATTGTTTTTGTTCCTGTTGGATGAGATAGACATGTATCTAGCTGATATCAGTGCTTTGTCAACTTTTGTGATTAATAGTATTACGATTTCTAATGTCCTGAATGTTCACTGAGAATGGTAGTCAGGTCACTCAAGTCAGCATCGAGTTCCTAGAGCGAGCAATGTCGTCCTGTGAACTAATTCTGGCACTGGATATCATCTTGTTAACGACTGCAGTTTTTAACAGCCACCCATAGCGCATCGTGGATTGTAATTCTATGTAGAGTGGCATTTTTAACTCAACTACTGCATCTATATAATAATTTCAGGCTAGTGCACAGCCATTCCTTGTGCTCGGTCTGCTGGTCACTGCTTTGGCAACCAGCCACTGATCACTCTATAGTCCATGAAGCCACTATCCGAGAAGTATGGGAGTCCGCATGGAGTAAGAGCTAGCCACCGATTGCATTGTCACGAACATTACATTCCGGTGAACTAGAAAAGGCTCAGTGCTTGTTCGAAATGATTTCCAGGTTTCCTCCAACTGCGTCATTTCCTACAAATGAATTTGCTCTGTAGTGACTGATTTTCTCTATGTTTTGCCTGCATAGTCATAACGATTCCTAGATTGGGGTCGTCCTTTGTGGATGTAATTTTGTTTTTCGTTCCTGTAATTTCTTTTCTTCTTTTGCTATCCACTAGTTTGTTCCTCGTTTGGGATCGTACACCGTTGGAGTTGTACTTTGTCAAAAC
Source organism: Syzygium aromaticum (assembly GCA_024500025.1). NCBI lineage: Eukaryota > Viridiplantae > Streptophyta > Magnoliopsida > Myrtales > Myrtaceae > Syzygium > Syzygium aromaticum. Next base: position 5,959,731 of record CM044885.1, on the reverse strand, counting down.
TGGCCAGAAAGTGTCTTCTGATTTTCCACGTTTAGAGCCGAGAAAGATTGGCACAATATTGCCACATTTTTATAATTTAAGTTTTCAATTTGTGAATGCAAGCCATATGGTTGAACAATTTTAGTTTGACTGAACATTTGTCTGCCATCATGCTTGATCCCTCACCTGGACAATAGATCATCGGTTTTACCTAGTCTCCGAATCAATATCAACAGACTCGAGCATGAGTTGCAATCTCCATCTCAATGAAATTATCAGTCAGCAGTTCTTGGCACATAATCTAGATATTGAGTCTTTGGTTTCCAGTTCTACGACTTTCATAATATCCGAGATCATGTCAATTGTCGCCGCCATCATTATACTTTTGTTGCTAAAAGCAGTTCGTGGGATTTAGACAGAGTTTATCTCCTCATTACCAAAAGAGTTGCCACTTATTTGCATTTGACAACAGAAAGGCTTTATCAGATCCGGCCGTTAAATCAGACATTTCAGAGCCGACTCCAGAATTCTTCAACTAATAGATTTCTCACCTTATGCAGTAGCAAAGACAAAGCGACGGTTTAATTAAGGACCTGCCCCAAGTCTCCTTTTCTCTTGTCATGTTCTTCTCATTGATTGGCAAGTAAGGGGATAGGTTCTAAATACCAAATTCAAAGTACAAACAATGGTCTAAAGCACCACCCGGAGGACAATTGGTTGACAAATTGCTTCTTCAAGCAGTCTTAAAATTCAGGTATCCTGAACGAAGAGTACGAACTATGTAAAAGGCAGAGACTCTTTTAAACACTCACATAATCTGTTTCGATCAAAAGACCAAATTAAGAAGTAAAAGTTGTGATTCTGTCACTTTTCGAGTTCGATCCCCACATTTCATAAATCATCTCAGAATGATGCATGTTGAAATCTAGTTTTCCTTCAAGATTGACTATATGGACAAATAGGTCAAACTGGACCTTTTAAATTACAATGAATGGCCACAGAGGTTGCTGAAGTTCTTTTCTAGTCTGTCAGCATAAATTTGATTTTAAACAGACTCAGTACTCTTTACCGAGCCAACCTCAATTTTAAAACTAGCACTGCCAATAGCCAACGATAGATCAGCTTAGTTCCATGGACAAATGATAGGTTCTTCTCCAAAGTAATGACGACAGACCAAAGAAATCTAGAGTTTAAGTATTAGCAATGTACACACATAATTTAGAATAAAGATCGAGTGTGGACCTCAAATTGAATCAAAGAGCAAAGTACATGCTTTTAATTTTATTCCATCCCTGTCAAAACTTTTAGAAAGCTTGCCAATTGGAGACATCATGCTTTTACAATTCAAAATCACTGATGAACGCGTCTAGGTAAATGGTGTTCATCTAGATAATTGAAAGGAAGATAATCTAATCAAATAATCGATTTGACTACCTACTAAATGGCCACAAAGACGAGAAAAAAGGACTAACGTCAATCAATGACTAGACCGGCACATTTATGAGAAATTTCCTCTCATAGAATCCGGTCACCTGATCTGCGACAGCCCACATAATGGCCTGGCCGGGAGGGATTCTCATGAGCCGAGGCAGGAGTCCCTTCCACAAAGCGAGAAGCCCTTCCTCTTTAAATATTGTTTGGATGGCATGAACCATGCCCTTGTACTTCAACTCTCCACCATGTCGAGTTTGAGCCATCAACCTCGTCTTGACGACATCGAAGGGCCCAGTGCACACAGGACCTGCAGTTCCTGCGAGGAATCCAGAAACCATGGACTGCCATGGTTGGAGGACCTTGCCATCGCCTTCATGCTTATTCCATAATAGTACATCGAAAGCGTTCTTCGCTGTAAACATAGCGGCCTGGTTGGTCCCATTGCGCATGACCGTTGGTGCAGCCCCTGACCACAGCCCACGAAGGCCTTCTTCACGAATGATAGTCCGGGCACAATGAATAGGACCCTTGTACTTTAAAAGCTCCGGACTTAAACCTCTTTGTTGCTGCAATCTGATCTTAACAACCTGCAAATGACCTCATGAGTTAGCGCCCACGCAATACATGTAATTTACAGAACAACTCGTCAAAATAATTATGCAGCATGAACCTCTTCAGCAATAAACTCAAGTACAACAACACCAAAAGCATCTGCATTTACCAATTGCTAAATTTTACAATGTTACTTACTACATATTTATTTAATCCAAGTGAACTTCTCTAACAGACAAGCAAATAACAAGTCTGGCCCTACAAAAGAACCTGCAAAATTTCCATGTACTCTACTTTCACATGAAAATGGCTAATTATTTCTCCACCCATTCTCCTTAAATTTGATGCTAATCTCAAAGGAAAAGAGAGTATCCCTATTTCTGTACATCTTGGTGATGGAATAAAAGCAGTAGGAAAGATTATTTTGTTAAAATCCTTTCAAGTTATAGAGGAGATACAGCCATCCTAGCATGCATCCCAGCATAGCTGTTTTACACCATTGACAAGCATCCTCTTTGAGCCCCTCTGGTTCCCTTCCATTGAGGCATAAACATCCTTTTGAGGATACTATTTCTTCTTGTCACCGCTTCACATTACTTCACTAGCTTTTGACAGATATAACCTCTTGCAAGCAAGGTATCGAGCATGGCCACGTCAAAGGATAGAGAGTCCATCATCTGTTTCTTTATACGTGGCCTCCAACCAAGAAGCAAGGCCAGGCTAAAAACGATATCTACCAAAATCGAGAAGTAACGATTAATTAATGAAATTCACCATTCTCAAAAGCACTTTCAAGGCATACAAATCGCGAGCCAACTTCACAGTCCCGAATGTTGGCTCTAGTAACAAAAACACAGATTCTGCAACAGAATCTAGTGAACTTGGCCCGCCCATGGAGCATTACAATAATCCATTCAGATTGACTTTCATCTTCTTAGTCTTCACTGTACTGCACTTGCAAAAGGGATGGCATTTTAAAAATGAAAGCCGGAAACCACTAACAAGGATTTTAGAAGAGAAGACGCGGGTGCCAGCATTGACTCAAATGCTATAAGACAATGCTACAAAAGCACCAAGCATTGACTCAAAAGCTTCACCCTCCATTTGAATTCGCAACGTCGCAGCAGGATCAAGATGCCAATTTTTAACTACAAACAGCAAAATTGAGCTCATCTAATCCTGTCAGCCGCACAATTCCTAACAAATAAGCCCGCATCCCAGACTACCCAGAAACAAACCCCCATAACCAATCACATTCCCACTTCAACCGCTGACCTCAAATGGAGTGACGATCACGAGAGCCTCCAGCACCCCGGCGCCGAAGCCGGAAAAGAGCCTGGCCTTGTTGCTGAGCTTCCCCGTCTCCGGGTCCTTGAACGCCGACTGGAGCATGGCGTTCGACCCCATCCGGAGCGTGTACTTGAGCGTCAGGTGCGTCGCGAACGGCGTGAGGCCCTTCCACAGGGCCCGGACGCCCTCGGTCCTGGCGATGGTGGCGCCGCAGTGGCCGATCCCCTTGTAGGCGCCGGACTTGTCGAGCTGGAGCCGCGTCTTGATGACGTCGATCGGCTGGAGGCAGCACGCCTCCACCGTGCCCCCGAGAGAGCCCGAGATCGCCTTCATGTAGGCCGGGATCGCGCGCTTGTTGCGGTCGGGATCGGAGGTGGGTCGCGGCTCGCCGGCCATGGCGGCTGCCCCAGTGGTTCCGATAGGATAGGGGTCGACCAGAGCTCGGTGGCGGCCGGCTTATATAGAAGAGAGAGAGAGAGGAGTGTCGAAGTTCGTCTTCTCCACTTGTGCGCCGCTCCCTCCGTCCCTTCCTCCCTCCGGCCGTCTCTCTCGCCGGCGGCGGCGGCGGCGTCGACCTCGGGAGCTTCCGGGGGAGCGGCGGAGATGGAGGTGGCGGAGAGAATTTTTCTGCGCAGCGAATTCCGCGACTTTGGAGGAGCGGTGGAAGTGAAGAAAGGGACAGGGAGAGATTCCGGAGTTGGCGGCTTGTCTGGCCACAGATGGGTTGCTTGCGGTGGCGACGGTTCCTTTCTTGCAAATTCCTCTTGATGTTTTCCCTAAATACGCACACGCGTGTGGTCGGACTGTATTTATACGTTAATTAGAGCTCCGGTATTACTCAGGGGTGATCGGTTCCAACATTAATAGATTCTAGAACTTGTTAAAATTAATTCCCTATTTTTGAAATCCGAAATCTACATTGTTTGGAATCTATCCTATTTTTTCGATTAGGTTTCATGATGAGAATCTGTTTTTCTTTCGTTTCTTTTTTTTTTTTGTATGAATAACCTATTCTGCTTTTTTTAAATAAAAAATGAACGAGGACGAGCGAGCAATGGCGATCAGGAAAGAGTGAGGGTTGCGAGGCTCGCATGAGCGAGCGAGGAGGAGGGTGAGTCGTAAGCGAGAGATAGAGAGTTGTAAAATATCTGAGGTTGAAGAGAATAGAAAAAAGTAGAAATAGATAAAAAGATGTAAGAGAAAAATTATGCTTTTAGGTTTATAAAATTGGTTCTAAATTTGGTTCGATTGATTCGATTTCGAATGGTTCTTCATTTGAAATAGAGAACTAGACCAGTTCCGACAAGATCCGAGAGTTGGATCGCTTTTCAAAGCAATTTGATACAATTCCGAGATAGAGCCAGCCTTATTGCACAGCCCTAGTAATATCGTTGAACCGTTGGAGGTCCGCCAATTCAAAGCATACTTTTAATCAAGAATGGAGGAAAGCGAAGAGAAAGAAAGTAAGAGAATGGATTTAGGATGGTTGTACCCGTTCCGAACCCATTTTAATGGGGTTAATTAAAAAAAAACACACCTATTTTACCTTGAATGACAATTCTTGCTTGAATTTTTTTTGTCTCAATAAAATGCACAAACTTTTATTCGAGTCCCAAATCTGGCTTTCGTAATGTAAAATTTTCAAATTGTTCGAGCGAGGTTTAAGATTTAAGTGAAAATTTATGGTTTTCTATGAAACAAAAAAAAAGTTCAAGTTAAAATTATCACTCAAGGTAAAATTGATGTTTTTTTTTGGAATTAGGCCCATTTTAATGTGAAATCCCGATGTCAACATATTAGTGGAAAATTTCAAATAAGAACCCGAAGTGCTATCATTTTCTTAAATAATAGCGTAAAGTGGATTTTGTGCCAAATAAGGACATGAAGTAGCTATAACAATTTCAAATAAAGGCCTCACTTGGCTGGCCAAATTTTTCAACCGGTCAAAGGCATTTTCGTCCAAAAATAATTTTAATATAAATTATATTAAAAAATTAAAAAGAAAAAAGAATAATAGGGGGCTGGCTAGCCAACCCTCCCCGCCTGAGGTTGCCATCCAATAGCCAGTGGGGCGGTGGTGATGACAGGCGGGGTTGCCGGCGAACCTCGCTGGGAGAGGGTCGCCACCCTCTCTTGGTTCTAGTAAGGGCCATGCCCTCGCTAAGACGCCGACAACCTCATTGGCCATCGCCGCCACCCCACCTGCGATGGGGCAGCGGCCATAGGCAAAAGGCTTGCTACTAGCCCTTCCCCTTGTGTTTTTTTTTTAAACTTTAGCTTTTCTTTTCATTTTTGAGTTTGTGTTTTTATGAAAAAAAAGAAAAGGAAAAAAATCAAAAAAATTAAAAGACAAGAATGCCCTTGACTCTCATGAGATCAAACTCATTTTTTAGACTAAGATAGCCGCTTCAAATTCTTATTTGAAATAAGATTTGCTTCAAGCCTTTATTTAAAAAAATAAGGACACTTCAAACTTTTATTTGAGAAAATGAAAGCACTTCGAGCTCTTATTTGAAATTTTTTCACATATTAGAGTGGTCAAGTATCCAAAATAGCTGGCATTTCAAAGAAACAAATCACATCTCTTATCGAATATGTTACGGTTGACCCCGTATTTGTGTGCACATTCGTCTACTTGGTACTCGAGCATGGTTTATTTTGGGGAAAATAAATAATTTGAAAATGTTTTTTAAAAAATAATGGAGTATAGAAAATATAACTATGGATGGATGGAGATCCACTCTTTCAATTTTTATTTTTTTTTAATGAGATTGTTTTGGAGGGTTTGGACTGTGGTGACAAAGTGCCTGAATAGTGGGGTCCAATTGTAGTTGTTTGTCGGGTAGCTGCAGGAGAGTGTTCTCCACCCGCGCCCGGACAGAATCTATATACATCAGAGTTAACGCGACGAAAAATCTCATACTGATATTAAAATTTAACTTTTTAATCACAAAAATTATAAATTAATATATTTATGATAAATTCGTTAATCATTTTCAGTCTTTTATTTTGAAGTTCAATGTTTCTTTTCACTGTAACGCCAATTGAGTTCCTATCCAAAATCGCCAAATTCCTATGAATCGACCCTTGCTAGGCTTGAGCGAGGCTACACCTTGCTAGATTGGCACACTTGAGGCCGACCTTTGGCAAGCCCCCGAGCTCGCTGGCATTGGGCGAACTCGACCTCATCGGCTTGTGGCGAGACTCGTCCCTCGCCCCTGAGAAAAAGGAAAAGAAAGAAAAAGAAAAAGAAAAATAAAATGAAATTAAAATTAAAATTAACATTATTTAATTTTTTTTTATAAGGATGAATGTTTCATTATTTAAGGACCCGAGTCTGAGTGCTGCGGACTCGTGCTCAACCTTTGTGAGCACAAGCCTGAGTGCCAAAGACTCGAGCTTGAGCATCAGGGACCCAAGCACAACATTTGTGCATCCGGGCTTGGGTGCTAGGACATCAGGCACAATCACCAGGGCTTCGAACCTAGCCTTGATGGACTTGGACAATGAGCACCGGGGCATTGGACCCAGGCACTAGTGTTTCAGGCTTGGTCTCCATGGACTCGAGCCCGAGCACTAGAGGCCTAGTCCTGAACGCTAGGGATTAGGAACCAATGTTAGGGTCTTCATGCCCAAGCGTAGATTTTCAGGTCAAAGTACTAATACCTAATCATATTTTGATTTTCAAAAAAGAAAATTATTTTCCTAAATTTAAGCAAAAAATTTCTTTTGATTCATTTTCCTAAGCGAACCAAACGCCGGAAAATGAGAAAAATGTTTTCTGCAAAATAAATGGAGCCTTTGATATATATATATATATATATACTTTTACACTATTGGGATGCACTAGTAAATATGTAAGTCAAATCCTAAACGTCAAAGGCAAAAGTTAAACATCAAAAGGTTCGAATTCAAAGTAGATAATCTGACAAACAAAAAAGCAGATAAAAATCAATTCGAACACGAGGGGTGAAATGAAATTTTCTCTTGCAAGGTTGCAAATAAGATATATGATAACCCTACATTATATAGTAACATACACTAAAAGATACTGATAAAAACAGAGACTTTTCAATTTTAAAAGATACGTGTTACGCGGATAACATGCTAAGTTTAAAATTGTTAAAAATTAAAAAGAAGGTGTTTGGACATTGGCTGGAGAAATAGATCGAGAGGCTAACAGATAGCAGTGCAATATTTTTTATTTTTCCCTTTTGAGATAATCTTAGATTAATTCTGAGGTAACTAGCTGGAGGTAATGTCGTCGCTTGACTTAGCTTTCACTCTAATTATGAAGCAAGTCCGGCTTCAATAGCCCATCAGATTACGATGACGGAGAAACGAATCTTGAGATGAACGTGAAGGAATAAACTATTGGAATCAAAAGGGATAGAAACTTTTGATAACTTTGGAGTTTGAGCACACACAAATACAAAAGGAAAGAGAATTATATTCAAAATGTCTTTTGCGTAAGAATACACCACACTCTTGCAAGCTTAACTCTCCAGGCTTTTCTCTAAGCTGAACTCTCTCACTCTCTACTTCTAAGGCTCTCCCAGGTGTACATATATATATATAGAAGAGCCACTGCCATGTGAAGTCAGCAAAACATCCAGCTAATTCAAGCTTGTCCAACATGAAGTAGAATTTGATTTCTCTTTCTCTAAGCGAACCAGTAACGAGTCCACACTTGACATTCCCTTTTAACAGACTTCAACATGCTTGCCGACTTCAGATATGAAACAAAAGTTTGCTTTAATCAGTCCACTTGATCGACTCTTCTTTGTCGGCTTGAAGAGGTCAACAAGATAAAGCCATACACTTTGCATGCCATACGCTTGGCCAAAACTAATGAAATTAAAACGAAATTTGGATTTTTCATCTTCAGTTTCGAGTCATTAATAATCAAAGTCCAATTTGAACTTTTCCTCTTCAACCTAAAATTAATTTTATTATTTCTAATTGCCTCCCTGAAAATTGATTTTAGAAACCGATAACACCAAGCATCATCCTCAATTTCTCAAACAAATCCCCCATCAATGGTTTTGTCAAGATATATGCAATATGAACTTTGGATTTGCATAAATCAAGCTCAATCTCACCATGTTTGACCAACTCATAAATATACTCATATTCCGTGAAAAATAGGAATCTTGGCTAATGCAATCGCCGGCTTATTCTAACACATCAATTTGGTAGGACTTTTCTATTCGCACGCAAAGCATCCTGGAAGTCATATCACTTGACATGCCGTCAAAGCTACTTCTATGTATTCCACTTCAGTTGTCGAGAGTGTAATAACTTGTTATTTTTTAGAGGACCTAGAAATTGCTCTTGATCCTAGAAAGAAAGCATGTATGGAAGTACTCTTTTGAGTATTACTTGCCCAATCACTATTTGTGTACCCTATTAAACTGAATTTGTTAGTGTAAGAATATAAAATTCCATGATTATGAGTTTCATTGACATTCCATAGAATTCTTTTTGGTTTCTCCATGAAGCAACTAATAATTCCCACGTCATAAGTAATATTTAACCTAGTAGAAGCCAAATATCTTAAATTGCCAACGATACTTCTAAAATAAGTGGGATTTATTAGTTTATCGGTTCCTTCTTTCTTCAGCTCCAATCATTCTGTTATGGGAGTCCGAATTGGTTTGAGTGATCCCATCTAAAGTTACTTCAAAATCTTATTAGCCTATTTTTGCTGTGAAATAAATATGTCATCATTTGTTTGCTTCACTTCAAGACCTAGAAAATAGGACATCAATCCAAAATGTGTCATCTCGAACTGATTAGTCATGACCTCCTTGAATTCAGCAAACATATTTTTACAGTTTCTTGTAAATATTAAGTCATCAACATAAAGGCATATAATTATAATATCACCGTTAATATTTGACTTGATATACAGTGTATGCTCATATGGGCACTCTTGAAAATCATGCTCTAATAGGTATGTGTCGATCTTCGTGTACAAAGCTCAAGGTGCCTGTTTTAGTCCATACAACACATTCTTCAGTTTGTAAACTTGATTTTCATGCCATTTTTTCTCGCAACCTTGTGGTTGCTCCACATATTCCTCATTCAGGAAACCATTGAAAAATGCTGATTTTACATCCATTTGAAGGTTCTCTCAACGATTCTAAGTTGTAATGCTAAGATCATCTGAATGGTATTCATTCGAGCCACTAGTGCAAATACTTCAAAATAATCAATACAGGGTTTGCACTTCGTCTTGTACACCCATTTGACACCAATGGCACTTTACCAAGTGGTAAAGAAGTTAACATCCATGTGTCATTTCTTTTCAATAGAGTGGATTTTTTCATCCATTACTTGGATCCACTTCTCCTTTAAAGCCATATCATCATAGGATATGGGGTCACATTTTGCATATAAGCAAAAATTTACCATTGTTTCATCAGTGATTTAATCACTATTACTATCATCTCCTCTTGTAATCTCATAATCCTTGAATTTTATTGGCTTCTACTGCAATCGTTGTGAGCAACGAATCAGCGGTTCTCAAATTATTTTTGGTGAAGAAGATTAACTTCCAAGCAAAGATGATAGATCTTCAACTGAAGATTTTCTGTCTCTCCTACCAATGATTCATCTTCAATAGGGATACTTTTCTAGTCAACCTTTTGGTTTCGGTCCTAGGCTTTATCTTAAAAAAAACTGAACATCCCTATCTGTGATTGGATTATATAACTTATAACCCTTAGTCACATCATTATAGCCAATGAAGATGCACTTCTGGCTTTTGTCATCCAACTTTTTCCTCCATGCGTCTAGTATTTGGGGATATGCCACACACCAAAATACTCGTAGGAACAAAACATTTGGCTTGTTGCCACTCCAAGCCTCTTTTGGGGTTCTTCCAAGAACAATCCTTGTTGGACATTTGTTAAGTATAGGTGCAACACAAGCAATAGCTTCTGCCCAAAACTTCTTTGGTAAATTTTTAGCTTTTAGCATACTTCTTGCCATTTCATAAATTGTCTAATTCTTTCTTTTTGCTATAGCATTTGGCATACTTCTTGCCATTTCATAAATTGTCCTATTCTTTCATTTTTCTATACTATTTTGCTGAGGAGTATATCTAGCAATCAACTGATGTTTTAGTCCCTGAATTTTAGAGTATTTGCCATATTCATTTGAAGTAAATTCTAAACTTTTATCCAATCTCTACGTCTTTAGATTAAAACTACAATGTTTCTCAACATAGACTTTAAATTCTTTAAATTTGCCAAAAGCTTCTTATTTTTCTTTTAAGAAATGTACCCATATTTATCTGGTATAATCATTGACATTAATTAACGTGTACCTTTTTTGTCCGATTGATTCCACCTCAACAGGGCCACAAAATGTTTGTTTGTACCAACTTTAATGGTTGCTTGGCTCTTCTAGTCATACCAATTGAAAACGATTCTCAATGTTGTTTTCAAACGAGACATCCTTCACGTGGTCGGTATGGACTATCAATCAAAGGCATCTGGGTTATCATCTTTTGTTGGACCAGTAATTTTAGTCCAAGTAAATTTAGATGACCGAATTGAAGATGCCACAACCACTTGCTATCTTTCGTTATCGCTTGAAAACTCAACAGAGTCATCGTCTAAAGAAATAGAGGGAATGTTTGATTTTTTGTCATATGCATCATCATGTTCAACGTATTGTTTACACCTATGATGGTGCAAACTCCATAATGTTAACTTGTAGCCTTTTTCGGAAAGTTGCCCAACACTTAGCAAATTCCATAATAGTCTTGGCACAAAGTAAACATCTACAACAGTAACATTAATATCATCTTTTGATATCAATGTGATGCGGGAGCAATGGACCAACTCTCAAACTCCCACTCATGTTTCATCAATCGAACCAACCCATTCATTATTTATGCAAGCAAAGGCCGATTTTGGCTACAACTTAATAAGTTGGGTTCAAGGTTGATGTATCAGATTGTGCGATATGGTTGTTGATTCAGTTGTGGATCAGCTATCTAGTTGTCGATTTACAAGTCTGTTGTTGATTCCAAGTATACTAATTGACCACCTCGCATTCCAATCAACTTCCATAGTTGCTCATCGTTCTTTTCAAGGATGCTGCACGAATTTGGAAGAGTCAAAGATCAAGTTTTATATGTTTAAATGCATTTGTGGTTCCTAGGTCTTTATAGTGTTTTCTAGTTCATATGTCTTTATTAGTTGGGTAGTTCCCATGTCTTTAATGCTTAGTCCACTCCCTATGTAATAGTCCCTCTATAAAAAGAGCCAAAATCTCATATGTATGGCAATCGACTTGAGTTTGAAAATACAAGAGATTTTCCTTTGTTGAGCAAATACCTTCCACGGTTCCTTTATTCTTGGAAAGTGGACTATTCTTTGGTGGTGGACCAAGAAGCCCTCTATTCTTGGTTGAGGGTTCGTCCTTTAGGCCTTGGCAGTGAGCTTCTCCTATCTCGAAGTCCTTTATTCTTGGCGGGTGATTCATCATTTAAGCCTTGGTAGTGAATTTCATCAATCTCAATCTTTATCCTTGGCTGGTGATGCGTCCTTTAAACCTTGGTGGTGATGAACTTCATCAATCCCAATCTTTATCCTTGGCTGACAATGCGTCCTTTAAACCTTGGTGGTGGTGAACTTCATCAATCCCAATCTTTATCCTTGGCTGGCAGTGTATCCTTTAAGCCTTGGTGGTGATCGTTTTCTATCATGCATTTACATTTATCCATTGACATCCATTCCCATACACTCTAATTTATCTTTGGATCCTTCAACATCACTCGCTTATCCCGCACACACATCACAATGTTACCTTTACCCATCATGATAATTTTTTATTCATTTCTGAAGTTGGACTTCACCATGAACTGTCTCAAGCACCATGATGGCCTCCTCGATTTGAGTGAGTGACTCGACTCCGCAGTGCTTGCTCGAGATTCGAACCAATGGACTTATGATTCATTTTTTGCTCATGCAAGCAACAAACCCATCAACTGCTCCAACATCATGGTCGATATATCTTGACATTTTTTTTGATCCTCACAACAATGTTGTCAAATCTTTTGGTCAAAGACCTTAAGATTTTTTCTACAACTCGAAAATATGGGAGTTTTTCACCATTAACCCTCAATTGGTTAACAGTGGTCTGCACATGATCAAAATATGATGAGATAGATTTAGAGTCATTCATCCATAAAGACTCGAAATCACCTCGAAGTGTTTGGAGCCGCACTTGTCTAACACGATCATCGCCTTTGTAGGATTTTCGCAAAATATCCCACGCTACTTTTGCGGTCTCTGTGCTCAATATTTTTTCAAATATCGATTCTTCCACAGCTTGAAAGATCGCATACATTGCTTTCTCATCTTTCTTTCAGGACTCCACCAACAAATCCTTCTTCTCCTTCTTTAAAGCATCGAATGCTTCAGCATCGGCCACTTCAACGTAGCAATTCTTCATCAGGTTTCACAAATCTTGCAATTTAAAATGAACTTTCATGGATGGATCAGTTATTGAAATTTCTCTCATTCAACTTTGAAAGTTGTAATTGGACCGAACTAGTGGGTGTCATTATTAGCCCTAATACTAAGTGTTGGAACCAAAAGGAATAGAAACTTTTGGTAAATTTGGAGACAGAGCACATAAATACAAAAGGAGAGAGTATTATATTCAAAATGCCTTTTGCGTAAACTTTACACGAAGAACACACCACACTCTTACAAGCTTAGCTCTACAAACTGTTCTCTAATCTTAACTCTCTCACTCTGTACTTCTAAGGCTCTACCAAGTGTATATATACAAAAGAGCCACTGCCTTGTGAAGTTAGCAAAACATCCAGATAATGCAAGTTTGTCCAACATAAAGTAGAATTTGATTTCTCTTTCTCTAAGCCAACCAGTAACAAATCCACACTTGAACCAACTTCAACATGCATGCCGACTTCAGACAAGAAACAAAAATTTGCTTTAATGAGTCCACTTGATCAACTCTTCTTTGGCGGTTTGATAAGGACAACAAAATACAGCCATACACTATGCATGCCATACGCTTGGCCAAAACAAATGAAACAGATCTACTCTTCTTTGGCGGTTTGAAGAGGACAACAAAATACAGCCATACGCTTGGCCAAAACTAATGAAACACGTTTCGGACAAAGAGTATGACAACAACCTTTGTGGGACTTGCTTACTTTCATGATTACCAAAATTCTCAGATTCAAAATTGTTGAGGGTCCTAAATTTTATCGTCACCGTTATCATCTATATTTGATCGTCTCCGCCGGCCATTGGAGTGAAGAACTTATATAACACAGTGGAAAGTTACAGAGACGCATTAGACCCAGAAAGAAAAGCAAGAGTTCAGGGAAAAAGTCCAATTTGAGAGAGAGAGAGAGAGAGAGAGAGGGAATGGCTCATGAGGGGAAAGAGACTGCAATGTAGCAGCTGCAACGACAACAATAGGTGGTCGCTTCAGGGAATGACTGCTCTCGTCACCGGTGGAACCAAAGGAATCGGGTCTCTCTCTCTCTCCCTGAACACTTAGTTCTTTTATGCCTTTGATTTTAATGATAACTCAATTACTATGGTTTAAGTTGGGGGAAAAACATTGTGATTTTGGTATTTGAAGACTGTCAATTGTGAAATCTCGTTCCTTTATAAATTGGTCGAGTTCAATTCAGCTTTTTCTGGCTTAGGCCTGAAATTTTGTGCACATCGACTTTAACTAGACATAAGATTTTAGATGGAGTTTGCGGCCTATATTACACATCAAAAAGCTCCTACGGAGCTCAACATCATGTGGCCATAGGCCAAAGGCGTTTGATGCTATTTTTTTTACCACAAAAGTCCTGTATCCTGACCACCTTTTCAAAATCCACCCCTATGCACTATGTTACAGATTGTGCGTATGCCATGCTTTCCTAAAATAATAGTTGTATTACTAAAAATTAAGCCTAGTTCTTGAGTCAACCTTGGAACCGGTCGTTTTGGTTTTAGGTCGATTCTTAAAAGAACTGATGCTGCTCCCGTTCCAAAAATGAGGAACTAATTGTGGCAAGGGAATCTTACCCACGCTGAAATCGATCGACCCTTATCTCTATCATCACAGCATTTCACACTTTAATAATGTTTATCTAGTGATAACCCTCACCTTGCTGCAGTTATATAAATCTATATATGTTAATTTGAATGGTTCTATATTTATAGTTTTAAATTTATCATTTTATCCAATCTCGATTGATCATAGATTATAAAGTAGCAAGCATACGTGGCCAATCGCTTGATGCAAATGCTATAGATATTCATATTAACATCGAGAACTATGCTATGTATGTTAATTAAGAAAATTACAAAAATAATCATAAATTTATTGTAATTGTAGCAATTCAATTCTAAACCTTTTACATTTATGACAATTCAGTCCATTTGACCACTTTCAGCCAGCTGGCATTGATGTGAATGTCGGCCGATGCAGACATGGTAATTTCTTTAGTATTTTTTTTATTTCTTTCCTTTCTCTTTCCTTTTTTTTTTCCTTGCCTTCTTCCCATGGACGATTGCCGGCGAAGTTGAGCCTCGTCATGGCTATGGGTGAGGTTGGCCATCGCGAGGCTCAAGCTCGCCAGATCTAGGCGAGGTCAAACTTGCCTGGTCATGATGAAGTTAGCCCTTGCCTAGATCTGGCAAGGTCGAGCCTAGCTATGGCCGTGGGCAAGGTCGAGCATGGCGAGGCTCGATCTCACTAGATTTGGGTGAGGTCAAGCCTCACTATGGTGGTGGGCAAGGTTAGCCGTGGTGAGGCTCGACCTTGCCCAGTGACGGTGAGGGAATTTCTTCCAATGAAGAAGAAAAGGGCTTATCTGTTCTACGGGTGAATATGGTCCGAGTGGACGGTTCTCACCTTAGAACTTGGAATCGCTCACTAAAAACCGATTCCGAAAAATTGGAATTGAGAACTGCTCATTAGTTCCATGGATTCACTCGAGAATCGGACCGCCAATCCGATTTGATTTCCGGGTGGCTCCATGAAACCGGTCCCACTAGCTAAGGATGGAGACGGAGATAGAGATGGAGAGTCAGAGATGGCGAGGTGAGCATCAATCAAGAAGAGTGACAGAGCGAAAGCGAGCGTGAGGTAAAAGCCAAAGAAGGTGTTTCTCGGGTCAATATGAGGTTATCAGTGTCGAGCGAATTAGTTTAGTTTACGGATTTCAGATTTTTTTTTCTAAAAAAAATTTTTAAAAAATAAATATATTATATTACCGGTCCGGTTCAGGTGGGCGGTTCCACACCTGAAACCAGACCAATACCCACCGATTCCCAAAAATTGGAACCAGGAACCAAATTGATTTCGGACAGTCTGGGCGATTCCTGATTCTTTTGCACACCCATAATCTGTTCTTTGTTGGCAATTAAAAGTTGGTAAATAGTCAGATTACTTGACCATGATTAGGCATGCCGTGGTTGAGGAATTAGCGAGGCTTGGGGCCATCGTGTATGCCTGCTCCAGAAATGAAGCCGAACTTGATGAATGCTTGAAAGATTGGGAGAGCAAGAGTATCCGAGTCACGGGTTCGGCTTGCGATGTTTCCTCAAAATCAGAGCGAGAGAAGCTAATGTTGACCGTGTCTTCCCTCTTCGACGGCAAGCTCAACATCTTAGTAAGTCTAAGACGTCTTCGATCCCGTGGATCCGATAACGACATTGATAATGAGGTTGTGTTTGGACTTTTCTTTCAATCGATTTTGCACTTGGTTTTCATTTTCTTGGGGATGATCTATGTGGTAGATAAACAATGTCGGGACCAGCATAACCAAGAAGACCATGGATTACACAGCGGAAAATTTTTCCGTCATCATGATAACTAACTTTTAATTGGGTTACCATCTGAACCAACTCGCGCATCCCCTTCTCAGGTCCTCGGGAGCCAGAAGCACAGTGTTCCTGTCATCCATTTGCGTTGTCATTTCGGTGAACGGCGGACCAGTTTACTCGGCTACCAAAGGTAGATTAACATTATCATAAGTTACTAACTAAACATTTTTTATATGGAGCTAAACAAATTCATCTTTTTTTCTTTCTTTCTTGAATTCATTGGCAGGAGCAATGAACCAGTTGACCAAGAATTTGGCATGCGAATGGGCTAAGGATAACATAAGAAGCAACTCTATTGCACCTATATTGACTCCGTTGACTAAGCATGTAATTTAGTTGATCGTGGCTTTAAATTTTCCTCTCTTGCTCGAGAATAGTTCACTGCATTTATCTTGATCATGTCCGCCATCGCGACATGACGTTAACTCATTTGTCTTCACAGCAACTTAGTAACGAAAAGTACCACGAGGAGGTGGTAGTGAGGACGCCACTCGGTCGCACCAGAGAGCCGGAGGAGGTATCGTCGGCGGCCTCTTACATAACGGGGTAGAACATTTGTAGATGGGGGGTTCAACGTGAACGGCTTCTTATTTCCTAGAGCATGAGTCCTACTTTCTTATACCTCTAAGTTGTTCATCGCACATCGTCATGCCAAAAACAAAGAAGTTTATCAATAACGTTATCAGTATATATTAAAATGTGTGTGTTAATAATGTGTTGACCATGCATAAAGGGAGATTAGCTTCCATGCTACTCTAACGTTCACTTCCACTTTCTATTCCCACTTTCAAGATTTTTTTTTCCTTTACTAGTAGTGAAATTTTTTCTTACTTTTATGCAATTGCCTAAAAATAAAATTTATGTACCTAACGAGCAATGATTGACAAGACAAACATGATATATAGGCAAATGCAATGCACCATACGATAACATAACTTAATCTCGACACAAGACAAACGTACTTGGGTCGGCGTATATATTATACATGTTATGCATATAATTTAATTTTTATGCCATCCACACTTCATTATTAATCCTTGATGTGAAATTGACAAAGTATGGTCCATAGCAATTGCATTGATATCAAGATTGTATGAGCTGACGCGATGTTCATTTGACATCTTTCTATTCATCTATGTACTTCCAAACTTATAAAATAAAAGTTGTCATTTCTTTTCTTGGTTTTTATCTAACCTCATCCATATGTAATTTATTAATTTAGATAAATAATTTGTAGAAGGTTTTTACGATGTCCAATTACTAGGAAATTTCTGTTCAGAAGATAAAAGAAAATGATTGCTCTCATGTACACCACCCATCTCGCTAATATATATTTGAAATACGTTTTAATGATAAATTGTTGAAAAATATGAAACATTTTCGACTAAAACAGTAAAAGTATATATACATTGCATAGATTTCATTTTCTCAGTTCCAAATGTTTTTACAAGATTGTTCATAGTACAGCTTTTAAACTTAGAAAACATTGGGCTAGAAAAGATTGGGCTGAAATAATTATATGTTGTACTTTCGTCCTGATAGCCATAGACACGGCCTTATCACAAACTAACGCGATTATGCCCAAAAATATAGAAATAAAAAATGTTTCACTGGTAGATTAACTTGAGGGATTATAGTGAGATGTTTAAACAAGCACAAATCGATGTTGGCAATGGCAGAAGTACACGAAAATATTTGTGGTGTACATCAAGCAGGTATAAAAATAAAATGGCTATTGCATCGATATAGCTATTTTTGTCCAAGATAACCCAAGACTGCATGGATTATGTCACAGGATGCAAATCATCAAGTGCATTGACCAATTTAGCATGTTCCAGCATCAGTGTTAAATCCATTAGTTAAGTTATGGCCATTTCAAGGTTGGGCTATGAATAATCAGTGAGATATATCTTCCATCAATTAAGATACATAGTTTTATCTTGATTGCTATCGATAATATTACAAAATGGGTTGAGGCAGCTTCTTATAAGAATATCACTAAAATATAGATAGCAGTGAAGGAGTTCATAGAAGAGAGCATAATCTGCCGGTTTGGTATTTCCAAAGCAATTACTGCCAATGGAATAACTATGTTCAATAGGAAATGTGTAGAGGGATAATAATTATCCAATGCCTTATTGTGCTCAGGCTAATGGACAAGCTGAAATTTCTAATAAGATTACAGGTAATCCTATTAAGAAACAACTCGAAGTAGTTCAAACTTCTCTACCGTATCATGCGCATACAAGATGTCAAAGAGGTCCAGTACTAATATAAGTCCTTACATGTTGCCATAAGGTCAAGCAGGTATCATTCCCTTCGAAATTAGTGTTCAATCTTTAAGAGTTAGATTGTAAAGTGATGTTTTAAAGGATTATGAACAATCAACGTTTTATGAATCTCAGACAAGTTGGATGAAGTTTTGAGTGTCAGCACTCGAGCATATCATTGCTCAGATGAAACGCGTTGACAAAGCACACAATAAACATCATAAGGTCAAACAATTTTCAATCAGTGACTTAGTATGGAAGATCATATTACCGATTAACACAAAAAATGAAGAACTCGGTAAATGGTCCCTAACATGGGAAGTGCCACATCAAGAGACTAATCTATTAAGTGGCAATGCCCATCGATTAATGGACCCTCAGGGTAAAAAAGTGCCACGATCAATAAATGGGAAATATCTTAGAACTTTTCATCCAACAATGTGGGGGATTTGAAGTATAGCTTTTCACAGAAGTAATGACCACGTATTGAAGAACTCTAAATTTGAAGTATTATTTAGGGATAAATACATTACAAGTTCTAAAACTTGTTACGAATGTGCAATTGAGTCCTAAAACTTTCAAAAATTATAATTGTGTCCCAAAACTTATCATGAAAGTGCAATGTTCTAATACTTTCAAAAAGTGCAATTAAGTCCTAAAATTTGTGAAATTGATCCAATCAAATTATTCCGTTGATTGCATTTTTTGAAAGTTTTATAACTTGATCGCACTTTCATGACAAGTTTTGAGACTTGAATGCGATTTTTAAAGTTTTATAATTCAATTGCACTTTCGTGACAAGTTATAGAATTTCAAGTGCACTTATCCCTATTATTTATGAACATGCATCATTTAGGTCAAAGACAAATGTTGAACTCAAATTGAATCAATGAGCAAAGCATATGCTTTTGATTCCACTTCATCATGCGAGAAGAACACAAAAAGTGTCAAAACTTATGAACGGCGCTCATTTTAACGCCAAAAGTTTTTAAAAAAAACGATCACTTAAATGCCAACTCCGATTTGGGTTGCCAGAAATCTGACGTTGCCATATTTTATTAATTTCTTAATCCTATGTGGCACATCGGCGCTGATAGGGACAATTTTTTTAATATTTTTTTTCAATTTTTAAATATTTTCTTTTCTTTTCTTTCATTTCTTCTTCTTCTACCTTTGGCCGGTGATCGGACACTGGCCATAGGCCATGGTCAGCTGCCTAGCCTCACCCGGACGAGGTCGCCATCGCCCGCCACAAGTGAGGCCTAACTGACCCTTGCCTGGGCGAGGGCGGGCAAACCTTGGTGAGGGTCGGCCTCACCTTACCTCACCTCACCTCGCCTAGGCAAGGGCGAGCCCCAACGAGGGCTTCCCTTGCTAGATCCAGCGAGGCCGCTGTGGCCTAGGCGAGGGCGGGCCTCGCCGGATCTAGTGAGGCAAGGTCGACCCTCGCTAGGGCTCGCCCGCCCTCACCCAGGCAAGGGTCGACCGGACCTCACTTGTGGTGGGCAATGGTGGCCTTGTTCGGGCGAGGCCAGGCGGCTGGCCATGGCCAGTGATCGGTGTCCAATCACTGACCAAAGGTAGAAGAAGAAGAAAGAAAAGAAAAAAATCGAAAAAAATATTTAAAAAATCAAAATACACACATGGAAATGCCACGTTAACTATTTTTTTTAAAAAAATCCAACTCAGATTAAAATTTTAATTAGAAAAGTCACGTATTAATTTGGCCAGAATTTCTCGTCGTTGGCACTTAAGTAATCGTTTTTCCTTCGATTTGGCACTTAAGTGAGCTAACGAAAACTTTCAGCACTAAAATGAGCGCCGTACACAAATTTTAGTACTTCTAGTGTTCTTCCCCCATTTCATCCTTGTCAAAACTTTCAGAAAGCTTGCCAATTGGAGACAACACAGAGTTACAACTCAAAATCACTGATGACTGCATCTAGATAAACGGTGTTCATCTAGATCATTGAAAACAAGATGATCTAATTAAATAACCGATGACTTCCTCCTATACGGAGACAAAATAAAGCAAGAAGAGAGACTAGTGTTAATCAATGACTAGAGTGGTGTAATTTGGAGAAATTCCCTCTCATAGAGTCCGGTCACTTGATCAGCAACAGCCCACATGATGGCCTGGCCGGGCGGGATCCTCATGAGCCGAGGCAGCAATCCCCTCCACAAAGCGAGAAGCCCTTCCTCTTTGAATATTGTTTGGAGGGCATGAACCATGCCCTTGTACTTCAACTCTCCGCCATGTCGGCTCTGAGCCATCAGCCTCGTCTTGACGACATCAAAGGGCCCGGTGCACACGGGACCTATAGTTCCGGCGAGGAATCCCGACATCATGGACTGCCACGGTCGGAGGACATTGCCATCGCCTTCACGCGTCTTCCATAATAATTCATCGAAAGCGTTCTTGGCCGTAAACATAGCAGCCTGGTTGGGTCCGTTGCGCATTACCGTCGGCGCAGCCCCTGCCCACAGCCCACGAAGGCCTTCTTCGCGGATAATAGTCCGGGCACAATGGATAGGACCCTTGTACTTCAGAAGCTCCGGACTCAAGCCTCTTTGTTGCTGCAGTCTGACCTTAACAACCTGCCAACGACCTTATCAGTTAGCTCCCACGCTATACATGTAATTTAACACAGCAGCTCTAAACCCCCAACCAGTCACGTTCTCGATTCAACCACTAACCTCAAATGGAGTGACAATAACGAGACCCTCGAGCGCCCCGGCACCGAAGCCGGACAAGAACCTGGCCGTGTTGGTGAGACTCCCGGTCTCCGGCTCCCTGAACGCCGACTGGAACACGGCGTTTGACCCCATCCGGAGCGTGTACTTGAGCGTCAGGTGCGTTGCGAACGGCGTCAGGCCCTTCCAGAGAGCTCGGACGCCCTCGGCATTGGCGATGGTGGCGCCGCAGTGGGCGATCCCCTTGTAAGCGCCGGACTTGTCGAGCTGGAGCCGCGTCTTGATGACGTCGATCGGCTGGAGGCAGCACGCCTCCACGGTGCCCCCGAGCGAGCCCGAGATCGCCTTCATGTAGGGCGGAATGGTGCGCTTGCGGTCGGAATGGGAGGAGGCTTGCAGCTCGCTTGCCATGGCGGTTGTCCTTCGGTGTTTGACAGGATCCGCATTGAGCAGCTCGCAGGTTGTCGGCTTATATAGAAGAGATAGAGAGAGAGAGAGAGAGAGAGAGAGAGAGAGAGAGAGAGAGAGAACAGAGAGAGAGGAAGGGGAGTCGAAGTTCCCTCTCCGGCGGGGTGGGGTTGAGAGCTTGGAAGCTTCGGGGAGGGGGGGGGGTTGCGGCGGAGATGGAGGTTGCGAGATAATCTCTCAGCGAATTTTTAACTTCCTAGTGGTGAGGCAGTTGGCAGGCACATAAGACCACGTTTTGCTCCGACCAACTTGGTTAGATACAAAAAAGGTTAAGATCCTGACCAGTATAATGATAATCTATGTATTATAATGCACTTGTGTACCTTCCTACACATTGTCGCTTTTGGAAATTATTATTAGCAAACACGCGCGTGACAACTCATCGAACGTGTAAATCCAATCGAGGACCAAGGAAAATGCAAACACGATACGAATAACATGATTTGAAAATTGATTTCATGTTGAAAAGACAGAATCAGGACGGATTTTGGATGGCTATCCCCATTTCCTGATTCCGACGTATTAGAGTAGTTGGGTCTCCGTCGTCCGGAATGCCCCGAGCATTTTAAAGAAGCAAATTGTATTTTTACCAAATATGAAACGATTGTCCTCATATTTGTAGACGCTATCGTATGCTCAAAATTCGTGTCTGACAATCTTCCTGTTAGAAAATCTACCAAGTCACGGAATATAAAATTTGAAAAATTTAAGACCAAAACTATCAGAAGAAAGTAAAGGTGAAAAATCATAAATTAAAAGCTAGGCTAGTGCAGGGAAATGAATGGTAAAAAAAGACACAAACTACTAAATATGAAATGGTTGACTCCATATTTGCATACCCAACTGCTCAAAACTCAGATCTAAGAGGCTGAGTCACAGAATACAAAATATAAAAATTCAAGACCAAATTATCACAAGAAACTAAAGATTGAAAATCATAAATGAGAAGTTACGCTAGAGTTGGGAAATGACTCTGGCACAGTCAAATGAACATGGGATGTGTTGGATCAATCCAAAAAAATAGACAAAAACTACCAATTATATAATGGTTGACCCAATACTTGCAGACACAACTACTTTTAAAAGTCGTGTCTAATAAGCTAAGTCGCAAAATATAAAATTTGACAAATTTAATACCAAACTATCACTAGAAACTAAAAAATTAAAAATCGTAAATGAGAAGCTAGACTAGAGCTGGGACATGAATAACCAAAAGAACATGAGACGTAATATCAATTCGAGAAAAGACAAAAACTACCAAATATGATGTAAAGGTTGACCCCGTAATTGCACACATAACTACTCAAAACTTGTATCTAATAGACTAAGCCGTCGTCATTTCTGTCCTAGGTCTTTTCTTTCGAGGTTGTTACCGCTTAAGAGTTGGCGGTGGCGGTGGCATACATCGCACCCATCATCATACCGTGCTCGAAGGAGGAGATGGAGGTTTGGGTACTACATGAAAACCATTTTGGTTCTGCCCAGAACTGATTTTTTGTTCCCAGAATCAATTTTGGACCAGAAACCCGTTTGGTAACGCAATTTCATTTTTCTATTTTCGGGACAAGTTTGCTTCCAAAACTGATTCTGAAACCAGAAATGAGAACAAAAAAAAAGTTGATTTTTCATTTCTGGAACAAAAGTGAGAACCATTTCTGAGGAATTCATTTTCTTCAATACACATTCATATGAAAGTTACGACCTTTGAGGTGAGAAAAAAAAGCAAAAAATCAAAAATTTCAAAACTTAACAGAATGGTTTAGAATTTGTGGCCACCCACTTTCAGTGAAATTTAAATTTTTTTAGGTGCCGAAAAAATAAAAATATAATAAAAAAAATAAAAATTTTCAAAATTTCACAAAATAACTTAAAAACCCTATGGCCACCCACTCTGAGCAAAATTTAATTTTTTTAGATGAAAAAAATAATAATAAATAATCAAAAAATTTAAAATTTAAAAACTTTACAGAATGTCTTAGAATACCTGTGGCCACTCAATTTGAGCGAAATTTTATTTTTTTAGGTGCCAAAAAAAAATAAAAAAAAGTAAAAAATAAAAAATTTAAAAACTTTACAGAATGACTTAAAATACCCGTGGCCACCCACTTTGAGCGAAATTTTATTTTTTTAAATGCCAAAAAAAATAAAAATAAGCAAAAAAGTAAAAATTTCAAAACTTTACAGAATGGCTTAAAATACCCGTGGCCATTCATTTTGAGCAAAATTTTATTTTTTTAGGTGCCGAAAAAAAATAAAAAATAAAAAATTTCAAAACTTCACAAAATTTCTTAAAATACCTGTGGCCATCCACTTTTGAGCGAAATTTAAATTTTTTTAGGTGCCAAAAAAAATAAAAAAATAAAAAATAAAAAACTTCACATAATTGCTTAGAATACCTATGGCCACCCATTTTGAGTGAAATTTAATTTTTTTAGGTGTCTAAAAAAAAAAAGCAACAAAGAAAAATTTTCAAAACTTTACAGAATGACTTAAATACTTGTGGCCACCCACTTTAAGCAAAATTTTATTTTTTTAGGTGCCGAAAAAAAAGCAAAAAATCAAAAATTTTTGAAATTTCACTCAAAGTGGATGGCCACATGTATTCTAAGTCATTTTGTGAAGTTTTGAAAACTTTGATTTTTATGTTTTTTTTTCACCTAAAAATATTTAAATTTCGCTCAAAGTGAATGGCCACATGTATTCTAAGTCATTCTATAAAGTTTTAAAATTTTTGATTTTTTTCTTTTTTTTCACCTCCAAAAATTAAAATTTCACTCAAAGTGGGTGCCCACAAGTATTCTAAGCCATTATGTGAAGTTTTGAAATTTTTGAGTTTTTGCATTTTTTTTGGGCACCTTAAAAGATTTAAATTTCACTCAAAGTGGGTGACCACATGTATTCTAAACTATTTTGTGAAGTTTTGAAATTTTTGATTTTTTCATTTTTTTTGGCACCTAAAAAAATTTAAATTTCACTAAAAGTGGGTGGCCACAGGTATTCTAAGCAATTCTGTAAAGTTTTGAAATTTTTGATTTCTTGATTTTTTTTGAAAAAATTCAACAAATTTCCTATTTTCCCAAAATCTGAATTTTTTTTTATTTTCTCGACATTTTGATGATTTTTTCTGGAATTTTTCAATTTTTTGGGATTTTCTGAATTTTTTTTAAAGATTTTTATGAATTTTTCGGATTTTTTATTATTTTTATTCCATTTCTAAAAAAATGGATTTTTGTTCTTGGAAATAGAATTTTCTGTTGTTTATCAAACGGGTTTTTGTTTTAGAAAATAGAAATTTTGTGCTATTATCAAACGGGTTTCTGTTTCAGAAATAGAAATTTTTTGTCATTATCAAACGGGTTTTTTTTCTCAGAAACTCATCCAGGAACCAGAAATAGAAAAATCTATTTCTGGTTCAGGAACTCATTCCGGAACAGAATGGTTATCATTCGCTACCTTAGCCGTCGTCATTTCTGTCCTAGGTCTTTTCTTTCGAGGTTGTTACCGCTTAAGAGTTGGCGGTGGCGGTGGCATACATCGCACCCATCATCATACCGTGCTCGGAGGAGGAGATGGAGGTTTAAGTACTGCATGAAAACCATTCTGGTTCTGCCAAGAACTGGTTTTTTGTTCCCAGAATCAGTTTTGGACCAGAAACCCGTTTGGTAACGCAATTTCATTTTTCTATTTTCGGGACAAGTTTGCTTCCAAAACTGATTCTGAAACCAGAAATGAGAACAAAAAAAAAGTTGGTTTTTCATTTCTGGAACAAAAGTGATAACCATTTCTGAGGAATTCATTTTCTTCAATACACATTCATATGAAAGTCACGACCTTTGAGGTGAGAAAAAAAAGTAAAAAATCAAAAATTTCAAAACTTAACAGAATGGTTTAGAATTTGTAGCTACCCACTTTCAGTGAAATTTAAATTTTTTTAGGTACCGAAAAAATTTTAAAAAATAAAAAAATAAAAATTTTCAAAATTTCACAAAATGACTTAGAAAACCTATGGCCACCCACTCTGAGCAAAATTTAATTTTTTTAGATGCCAAAAAAAATAAAAAATAATCAAAAAATCTAAAATTTAAAAACTTCACAGAATGTCTTAGAATACTTGTGGCCACCCAATTTGAGCGAAATTTTATTTTTTTAGGTGCCAAAAAAAAATAAAAAAAAAGTAAAAATTTAAAAATTTAAAAACTTCACAGAATGACTTAAAATACCCGTGGCCACCCACTTTGAGCGAAATTTTATTTTTTTAAATGCCAAAAAAAATAAAAATAAGAAAAAAAGTAAAAATTTCAAAACTTTACAGAATGACTTAAAATACTTGTGGCCACTCATTTTGAGCGAAATTTTATTTTTTTAGGTGCCGAAAAAAAATAAAAAATAAAAAATTTCAAAACTTCACAAAATTGCTTAAAATACCTATGGCCATCCACTTTTGAGCGAAATTTAAATTTTTTCAGGTGCCGAAAAAAATAAAAAACTTCACATAATTGCTTAGAATACCTATGGCTACCCACTTTGAGTGAAATTTAATTTTTTTAGATGTCGAAAAAAAAATAAAAATAAGCAAAAAAGAAAAATTTTCAAAACTTTACAGAATGACTTAAATACTTGTGGCCACCCACTTTAAGCAAAATTTTATATTTTTAGGTGCCGAAAAAAAAGTAAAAAATCAAAAATTTTTGAAATTTCACTCAAAATGGATGGCCACATGTATTCTAAGTCATTTTGTAAAGTTTTGAAATTTTTTATTTTTATGTTTTTTTTTTCACCTAAAAAAATTAAAATTTAGCTCAAAGTGGATGGCCACATGTATTCTAAGTCATTCTATAAAGTTTTGAAATTTTTGATTTTTTTCTTTTTTTCACCTCCAAAAATTAAAATTTCACTCAAAGTGGGTGCCCACAGGTATTCTAAGCCATTCTGTGAAGTTTTGAAATTTTTGAGTTTTTGAATTTTTTTGGGCACCTTAAAAAATTTAAATTTCACTCAAAGTGGGTGACCACATGTATTCTAAACTATTTTGTGAAGTTTTGAAATTTTTGATTTTTTGATTTTTTTGGCACCTAAAAAATTTAAATTTCACTAATAGTGGGTGGCAACAGGTATTCTAAGCAATTCTGTAAAGTTTTGAAAATTTTGATTTCTTGATTTTTTTTGAAAAAATTCAACAAATTTCCTATTTTCCCAAAATCTGATTTTTTTTTTTTATTTTCTCGACATTTTGATGATTTTTTCTGGAATTTTTCAATTTTTTTGGATTTTTTGAATTTTTTTAAAGATTTTTATGAATTTTTCGGATTTTTTATTATTTTTATTCCATTTCTAAAAAAATGGATTTCTGTTCCTGGAAATTGAATTTTCTGTTGTTTATCAAATGGATTTTTGTTTCAGAAAATAGAAATTTTGTGCTGTTATCAAACGGGTTTCTGTTCCAGAAATAAAAATTTTTTGTCATTATCAAACGGGTTTTTTTTCTCAGAAACTCATCCAGGAACCAGAAATAGAAAAATCTATTTCTGGTTCAGGAACTCATTCCGGAACAGAATGGTTATCATTCGCTACCTAAGCCACAGAAGACAAAATTATAAAAATTTAAGACCAAACCATCACAAGAAACTAAAGAATAATAATCATAAATGAGAAGTTAGGCTAGACTTGGGAAATGATAATTGCCCGGTCAAGCGAACATGGGGTGTTTGATCAATAAAGACAAAAAAGAGAGAGAAAAACTACCAAACATGTAATGGTTGACCCCATATTTGCAGACACAGCTACTCCAATTCTCACATTCTCACTAGGATTTTCGCCGACCGAAAGCTACCAATTGAATTGTTTCATGTCTTTCCAAATGCTACTGAGGACAACTAAATTTTCTGTAATCAGAGCTATTTTCCTCAAAATAATCGCTTTTAATAATTAGTTCACAAAACATATTGTTATTATCAATATTAATTTATGTCTAAACACTTTCATTAACAATGGAAACAATTTCCATTCGTTAAGTAATACAAGCAATCATTTTTTGAAAAACAATTTTCAAATCATTAAGTAATACAAGCAATCATTTTTTGAAAAACAATTTTCAAATCATTCAAAACAAACGCACCCTAAATCAATCAGGTCAGCACAACATCTTTCTATAACTTAGGATCGGATATAGACTTCCCAAAGGATTTCACCAGACTTGAATGTAACCGGCGGATTATAACAACTCTGCGATCGATTCGCATAAAGGATTAGGTACATAGCAGACACAGAAATTGGACGCGGTAGAGAATGATCATCTGTATGCACAACATTTTCACTTTATACGTTCTTGGGCCTATAGGGTTCAAAAGATCATGTGTAGAAAAGGCAAAACACCATCTTCCTAAAATTCCCGTCTAGCATTTCCGCCGCAACTCGTTTTCATTGAAACCTCACAACACTCAACAGCTGTGACCCTTCTGACTTTACATTTTAGGACTGGCAAAAGTCCGAGATATTTACAGAGTTTCCCGCTACCACAGCAGCATGAATGAATTTCGCTGTCATCAAAATCAATTGCAAACAGTGAAAAAAATTTGAAGAATATGAAAGCTCACAAGCCGGCATGAACGCTCCAATTTACCTGGATAAGAAAGAAAGAAAGAAAAAATTTAGCCGAAGGCGTCCAATGAGGAGCATAGAAAATCTCGACCTATTGTCAACATGATTAACTAAAGAGAAACTTTGAATATGCATGCACGTGGAGAAGGGAAGGAGAGCATCGACAGGAGGTGATAAATCAAATTAGAGGTGATCAAACGCATAGACCACCTCTGGGCAGCCCGGTGCATGAAGCTGCCATGACGCGGGAGGTCCAGAGAAGGGTCGGACCACTTCTGGTCTCAGGTATGCAGCCTTACCTTGCAATTTTTGCAATTGGGCTGTTCCCACGACTCAAACCTGCGACCTCCAGGTCACATGGCGACAACTTCACCGCTGCGCCCAGGCTCCCCTTCATGCACAGAGTAACTCCGGTGATAACAACATTTTTCATCAGACAGATACACTTACAAATATATCCTTCTCCTTTATAGTGGACGATCACAACAATCTGAAGGGCACAACACGAAACACCACTCGTTGGAATGTGTATGAAGGGCCACGACTTGACACATCATTCGCCTCTTTGTAGATGAAAACAAAACTATGGCATCTTCAGTGCTTGCTTCAATTGTGCAAATGCAGCTGGATGCATTCTGCTGATGGCAGAATTAAAAGATTCTCCATGGATGTTAGCACATGTTTGAAGATTTTCCCGGACTGAGCTCTCTAGTGATAACTGGTTGACAGGGTCCGAGAACTTTATCTGTTAAAAAGGCCTTAAACCATTAAAAAACAGAAAAAGCGGAAGGCTGAAGTGTTTTCATACACATTTATATATACTAGGTTTGAGGGAAGCCAATCAATGTCCACCTGTCTTCTTCTTAACTCTTTACTTGGAATGGCTTCAAATTGACCTCCACTTGAGCCCGTAGTATCGCTACTGAATTTTGATAATTCACAAAGATCAGTATTTCACTCATAAAAAATATGATATAATTCAATGAACCAGATATGTTTAGGAACTAACCTGGACTCTTCCTCATTCACCTCGTCATTTATACCCATGATTACACTTGTGCAGACACTACATGAATCAGAATACAGGTGTATGCATAAGCGATATCTATAAGAATTTCACCAAATAAATGGTGATAAAAATGAATACCCTATCTTTACCAAAAAAAAAATGAATACCTTAGGATCTGATCAAGCTTGTCAAGAACTTGAGGCATTCTCAGGGTCAGAATAATAGAAAGGGCTAATCCAAGTGTCTTCTTTTGGATGGAACTCACATTGTCAACCTGTAAAGAAGCATAAAAGTTAATCAAAGTTTCAAAGAATCGAGTAACATAAGGAATGCTTGCAATATTTAGGGAAAAGACACGGTCAAAAGAAGATCTCACTATTTGAAATGACAACTAAACAAAAGTCACTACTCTGCAAAAGTTTCCACAGCTTCACATATTTTATAAAATTTATATCTCTGTTACTTATTTGATAAAGACACTAGACATTACAACTTTACTGTGAATAATCCATAATTCAAGAGTTTTATGACCATCGTACAAGGAATTTCCAAGGATAAGACTAAATAAATGCAACTAACTCCCCTCAAAGCAACACAAACCAAATTTTTATGGTGCGAGGGCACTTGTGTACATGAGAGCTGAAGGTCCAGCAAATCTGCTTCCTTAAAATATTAACCATTGAAATCTCATCCTAAGCTGCTCACAAAAGCTAAAACAGCATGATAAGCAACTCCAGCATCAAAACACGGAGTAGAACCTAATTCATCCGAGTACATGGCACAAAATGGGTTTGATATATTTTTGCCTAGCTTTACAAAGGAATGCAACATTGAAAACTGATGGATCAGGATATATGGACGATTCAATGCCAATCATCTCAAATAGCTACTTTCTAAATTACCACACTGGTCAAAGAACAAACCTTTGTGTCCAGTTCCCGATTTAACCAGTTAAGTTAAACAGGCTCAATCAACATCTGAACTCTATTTTCCTTCAACCACAACTGAATACATATAAGAGTTAAATCGTTTGAATCAACATCTGAGTTCATTTTACTGCAACTACAACTGAATTCATAAAAAGAGTTGAAAAAATTCAAAAAAGAAAAAGAAAATAGTTTACAGATTTGAAAAACTTGGTAAAATTATCTTCCCCTAATTACTTTTAATAATATTTAACTATTG
Organism: Syzygium aromaticum; assembly: GCA_024500025.1. NCBI lineage: Eukaryota > Viridiplantae > Streptophyta > Magnoliopsida > Myrtales > Myrtaceae > Syzygium > Syzygium aromaticum. The sequence goes on along the minus strand of CM044885.1, from coordinate 5,929,369 downwards.
TCTTGGGGTATTTTTTCAAAAACAATTAAATCTAAGAAATTGCTTTTTTCCAGTTTAACTAGGTTGAACTGGTCTTCAATTTGCCCTTTTCTTTTTCCGATTTTCCGGCTTTGGCCTGCCCATGATCCAATAATGTGGGGGTCCAACCAGACAAGCAACCTCCTCGGTTAGAACTGTCCGGTCCAGTTTTGAACATTGCTTTCAATTTTACAAAGTTTCCTTGCAAACTTCAAGTTGTTGACTAGTGCCTTAAAAAAAGACTTTTTTCTTTCTGCTCGCCAAAAATGTGGGAAAAGGGGCGATTGGCATTAGCAACTCTCTTGGATGTTTCAGTAAGAGTTCCACAACTGCCAAAAAATGTTAGGATTAAGTCACGCAGATTGTGTGAAACAACTGTTTAGATGGTAAGCTTGTCACTGCTGCTCCACCATGGAGCCAGTACATCCGAAGCTAGAAGCTCACCATAGTCCATGCGCTCCACAGAAGAACAAGGATTTTCTAAGATCCCAGAAGCTACTAGGAATCAAAGCCTGGACCAAGGCTTCTCCAAACCAATTTGAAGTAAACCTTGAACCATTGGGCCAACTGCCGAGCTGGTAAAAGACTCAAAGTTGGTAATGAACAAGGTAATGGGATCATATCCATCACTCTAGTTTCTTCTCATTCATTCCCCTTCCTACAATCCGAGTCATAAATTTTTTTTTTCTTGACCAAACAAAGCCTGCCTTCCCTTCATCCAATATCTTGTTCATATCATCAAAATGCTTTTGAATTCTATTCAAGGACTTGTACTGCCAAATTAGACTATTAGAATTAGCTGAAAATGCTTATCTCAACCTAAGATAATAAAAACTCTGAAGATATCTGGTTGGTCGTCCAAACGTTTGGAAGAACACATACATGCAAACTCAGCCAAACACACGAAATCAGCCAAGGAATCATTAGCTAGAACCTGGGTAAAGGATTAACTTAACGGTCTACCCATTAAATAACAAATCTGAATGCAAAGGCAGGCACCAGAATAATTTTGAAAAGATTCACTGTCAAATTCACTTCAAATTCCAAAAGGTAGGACCCTAGTTTAGCTGGAGTAAGGTCATTCATGACAATTACTATGACAGGAAATTTCACAAAATATTCAAAAGTAATAATTTCATACCCATGTATGGATCATCTGTAGCAAAAGCTTGAAAGCAGAGAACCAATCAAATTGAAGAACAAGAGAGCTTTTTACCTTGTCAAGCCACGTGTCTACCAGGCAAAGTAGTACACTCTCTTCCACTTGTACTCCTGTGTTTTGAAGTGACAAGAAAAGGGAGGGCTCTGAAGTTAACTGTGCGAAATGACCTGTGTTCATCACCAAAATCCTTGCTAGTATTACAGCAGCAGATGCCTTTACAGCTGTCTTTGATGGATCTCGATCGTCTCCTCCAGACAAGCACATAATAATCAATTTCTACGGACATAAGGAAAAAGGGGAAGAAAATGAGATTGAAACAAAACCTTGAGGCAGATATAATTGATAAGAGATTTTATAACCAAAAAAATAAAAAGAAAAAGAAGAAAGAAAAGGAAACTGGCAGGCGACTTCAGAGATAGCACTGTGAAATAATTACAAAGAGAACTAAATTACCTGAAGAGTACTGTTAATCAATGGCGGTACCTCCGCAGGATAGCACTGACATTTAAACATATAACGTATTGTTAGATGGCATCAACTTAAACCAACAGCAGTAACAGCAAATCAATGCTTTCCAGCAAAGAACTTAACAATATTTATAGTGCCATCTCATCAACTCACCAGATGAGATGCATAGCAGAAGCTAATTAATTAAAGACCATTTACCTTAGCCAGAGATATTGGCACATACAGCTCTCTAAAAAGCTGTTTGTGAACATTTTGTATTTAGCAGCCAAAAGTAAGGGACTGATTGATCATCATGAGTAATTCCAACAATGTTAAGCAACTGTCAGATCTTTTATCAGCGATATGAATTTAGTTTCTCTTAGAATCCGGTTTATGCAAGAAGAACATAGGATCAGGAACAGACTACTTCAAGAGACTTGAGAGGTGTTTGCTAATCATAGGAGGATCTTGCTTTAGTCGAATATAATTTGGAAGCATAGAGTTCCTTCTACTATTGCTTTCTTTGAACGGGAAGTTGCTCTAGAAGACTTAGGAATTGATAAACCCAAAAGAAGGACAGATTATGCTCAAATATTTTTTTATGCGATTGGAGATGAGTCTTTGAACTGGCTATTCTGCACCGAGATCAATAAAATGAACAAATTTATCTGACTAGAGTATCTCGATTGACAGTAGACAAACTGTCCATGGAACTACCGGGTGTACAAGAACTTAGAATGAATGTGAGAAGGAGAAGAGATGGCCTGGCCCCTCTCACCTTTTGCCTTGAAAGGAGAGAGAAACAACAGAACTTTTGCAATTAGAGCAAAGGATGATTGATGCCTTCATGTTGTGGACTCTAATCATGCACTGACAATGCTAGTCCTTTAGCCGCACCAGATGTTGCATTATATTTCTCTTTGAGACATCATTCATGGGAGTCGGATGTTCATAGAGGGCCAAAATGGGGTTAAGAAAAAATGTCGTACTGATTTACGATAATCTAATTCCTTTTGTGTTTCAATCAAGCTGTTTCGGAGAAGATCCTGTAAAGACTAGTACTTAGGAAGACAGCTACTTTTTGGCAGAAAGAAAGTCGGTACTTGAACATGACTCATAAAGAATTGGGATAATGACATAAATGATGCAAGAACCCTGAACTTTTAATTTGTTCAATGTGGTCCCTAAACTTTACCCCAATGTGCAATATAGTTTCTAAACTTTGAATTTGTTCAATGCAGTCTTTGAACTTTTTAATTTGTTCAATGTGGTCCCTAAACTTTTGGTACATGTTCAATTTAGTTCCCGAACTATATGAAGATGTTTAATGTTGTCCTAATAATCCAAGTTCAGGGATAACATTAAACATTTTCATCTTGAGACTAAATTGAATATATATCAAAAGTTTAAGAACCACATTAAATAATTTAAGAACAAGAGCTCATAGTTTTAAGAGATTAAAGGCATGAATGTTCTAAATATCATCAATTTATGCTTGTTAAAATGACTGCACGGATGGTCTACGAGTTCAGACAAGATTACATCATAGTTGTACTTCTATAGGCGCATGGTTAGAAAACCCATGAGTTTGACAATCTTTTAGGAGATGGGAAAATGATAATTTTAATTTTCTTCAAATTAAAATTTATCCACTGGATCTTCAGTTGTTCTTAGCAGACCAAAGGTCATTATACATTCCTGTATAAGTGGAGAACCACGACATTATACAAATTTCAATCTAACAAACAGCATTTGTTGGTATTGAAATGTAAGCTTTCCAACATAATAGAACAATTTCCAGACAATTCAAAAATGTCATTTAAAATAAATTGATTGATATAAATAAAGCTTGGTCGACTGTCTGCTCTACCCTTAAAGCAGCACACACAAACAGTAACCTAGAAACAAAATTGCCCAGTTCTTCCAGGCGTTCTGCTTCATGCATAGGAATGAAACACGTAAAGCATCTATTAGATAAGAAGATTGACTGAGCTCATTATAGCAAAATTTTGCAGCTCAGCACATTTCCAGCCCAAATGATGGGTCAAACAAATACGACCAGATCAAATAAACAAAGGCAGATTCTCACATAAAAAATTGTCTACGTATATCAAATAGTCATATCTGGTCTCCAACATAACCAGAAAAAAAAAATGATACCTGGAGCCGGAGAAGGTGATATGATACTAAAAATTTTGCCTAGATTTCACCTAAATCTTAAGATATAACAGCAAATTCACATATGCACAGTTGAGCATCTGGCAGTCAGTGCACAGCCAACCAAAAAAGATCCAAAGACCGACAGGTATGGAGTATCCAGGTATGACTTGCACCAGTAAATGAGCTTCACAACTTGCACTCATATGTTCAACACTTTTTAAGAATCTACAGTTAAAGAATACCAAAATTCAAGCATCATGCTGACATGGCTCAACTGAGAAATACATTAATCTCATTGATGATTTTGTTGTTTCCTTTTATATAGCCGTGCTGCCCTCAAACTTTTAAGCATAAATCACTAGACAGCTGTGAACTTCTGATAAGTAGTACAAATGAATAGAGTAAACTGAACCAGACATGCACAAATGTTTTCTATTAAGGCAACAATTCTTTGCAAGTATGATTAGTTTTTGCAAATAATCTGAGATGAACTAAAGGATCACACAACTAATAGAGATGCCAATATAACATGACACAAATAGAGATCTATCTATGAAACATATTGCACCTGAATCAGAATATCAATGACTGGCAGAGCGGATAGGAGGCCTTTATCATTCACATTTCCGACAATTAAGTCAAGCAGCTTTGCAATGCTGGAAGCATGTGTTCTCAAAAATTCTAAACCACCCAAAATGATGTAACCCTCGATAATGTTGACAGCAACCTGAATAGCAGCACAATGCCACAATCATAAAATGGGCAATTAAAAAATGACGAAAGAAATAACCAATAACTGTTCAAGAGGACACAAGCAATGAAAGACAGGCAACAACATGCAAAAGCAATTCTGCTCTTAAGAGAAACAAATTCTGGGCAACGGGACATCTTATTTAAAGCACTTAAGCCATAGTACCTGACACTTCTGGCCCCATAATATGTCACAGGAACTAATGCATAAAGGCAACCAAGATGAAAGTGAAAGCTCTTCATGCAAGTAGACCACTCAAGGCAAATTTACTTTCAAGTACAGCAGTTATCACAGCATGTATAATTAATATAATCTTCTAGAGTAACTAGATTTATAGTTTTTTATGATGACTGCAAGCAAATAATACATGCCTAAGTGGTTCAACTCCCAGCAGGAAATATTCATTGAAAACTATTCTCCATAAGACAATTTGTCATCTCCCACCATAAAGACAAAAATGGTCCATAAGCATGAGGTTTGAGGTCTATCAATAACAGACTGACGAAAAAGAGAAAAATGGACAATTGTGAAACAACGACAGCATATGTTTGGTTTAGATTTTTCTTTTTATGTACTTTTTCTTTTCCATCCAAAACCCAAAAGTGAAAACAAAGTAATTTAAAAATTTTAAAGAACTATGAAAAGTTATGTCTCTGTGACCTACATGCTAATACATCCCACGTTCAAAGATTTCAGTTGTTCAACATTAACCAAACATCAAACTTCAAACACTATAAGAAATTTAAAAAAGAATATGAGATCATGTGAACCATCAGATGAATCCCATCTAGTAGGGGCATACTTCACGAGAAATTAGATGGATTAGTAAATACTAAAAGATGTACAATTTTCAAAATCATCAAGTGAATGGAAAAGTTTTATGGGCTTCATCCTACACAAACTAGAAAAAGAAAAGTTTGCAGCCAATTCATTCCTTGTCATGTTGTGTTCATAAAGAGAAAGAACTGATGCAATGCAGGAGACTTGACAAAATTCTGTTGAAGATTCTGTTGAATAGGATATACTACACGGATAGTGCAAATAATATGAAAATTTTGAAGAAAATTAACCTGCAAGTGATCAAAACTTCTTTCCATGATTTCGACCAAGCATGGGAAGTATGACAGTAACTGAGGTACCATCGAAGGAGCATGAGAAATGGCAGCTTCCCATAACTGCACATTGCATCGCACGTATTACTAAAATAAAACCAAATGATAAACACAAGCAATCATGTAGTGAAATAAGACAAAAGATAAGGACAGCCATTTGAGAAGCTAACCAGCATACTATCCTCGAGAAGATTAAGTTCATCCGGGCTATTTATATCAATTCCCTTTTCCAGAATGGGCAGTAGCATGTTATAGCAAATGGGTGACTGATAGCCAAGAGCAATGACAAAGTTCCGGAGGCCAATCAGAATTTGAATCTGTAATAGACTTTCACTGGAAGATTCCTCCCATACCTTGTTCATGAAAGAAAAGCACTAAAGTTAAATAAGGGGGGAAAGAAAAGAATGTGAAGATATTCAAGTCTCTGCAAAGCAAAACTACTTCTTACATGTTAGTAAAGTCACTGCAGGATGCAGATAAATGCAAATGGTATTTCAAGTGAATGAATACATTATGCCGATACCAATGTGGTGCAGTAAGCTCCATTTTCTCTAAGCTAAGAAATGGACAATAAGCACACACAGAGAGCCATAGAGCTCAACACACCACAACTCCTCAGGTAAGCTCCATTACTAGTGCAACGTGGAAACCAAAAACTCAGGACACCAGTTGCCTACCAATTTGACCTTTCCAAGTACCGTATTATGACTGTATCCAAATGCATAAAGACTCTCATTCCACAATGAACAAATCATATCTTTCATTCTTGGTAAATTTAAAAATGAACAAATGAGAATTGTGGGGTGTTCAGGAAAGAAAGTCTAATCAAGGCAAGCAATAATGAATATATCTTTAAACAGAATACGTTGAAATCTTTTCTCCTAGTATTAGCATTATATTCCTGCCATAGCTACAGTATGCCTTGGAAGCAAGGAAATTAGGAACACAGAGCAAACAATACACAAAGAGCAACAACATACGCTTGCATGATGTATTTCTAACTGAGTTTAAAGGATAGCGCAAGAAGCTCTACTCTGACTTCAACTTCTCCACCTAATATCCTGAAGATCCTATAATCATTGTCATCCACCCAGTCATGTTTGGCACAGAATAATCTACCATCATAACAAGGGGCTTGTGTAAGTAAAGAGAAGCCAATCACGGGTTTAAGAAAGGTTTTTAATTACTAAATCATCTCAAATGATGCCCAACCAAATATTTGGTGTAGGGCAGATTGTTTTAAAGAATCCCAATCATTTTCCATTTTACTCTTCAGTGATCTAATGCTCCAATGATAGACAAAGCAAAACTAGTACGGAATTAAAGTAATACCTTCTGAAAGAATTCAATCAGTTTGTTTGAAAATGGAACCATATCGTTCACATACGCAAGAAGTACTGAAATCAAATTCAAAACCTGAACCTGCAAACAGCAAAAACATTGAATAAAAGAGTTTTTTCCATGTTGACGTAAGAGGAAGGTCAAATCCAAGTTCTACCAGTACATGAATTTTATTCCTTAGAGCTTCACAAAGTATGCAGCAACTTTCGTTGAGATACAATCATCCGTCCAAATTAATAACTGTCATGAAGCTATAAGGAATAAAATTCCTGAAACATATCTAACAGAACGATAGAAGGATAAGCCATGCATTACAGTTTTTGCATCACAGTCTTGTGCTTTTGCAATCTAGGTTTTACTGTTTTACCTAATGAACCAATCAGGTTTCATTCTGGTTGTATACAACATTCATTCCACAGTAACAAAGTAGTCACTGAACTTCAGCATGCTCCTCGATTCAAAACTTCTGAGCTGTACCACATATCTTCCAATTTAGTCAACTTAATAGACAGGGCTATAACCATTACAAGGGTTGACTACACATAAAGAAAACAGCATAGCAGTACAAATTTCAGTAAATATGTGGTGGTCAGCCAATGTGAATTAGTTGTCCAGCCTAATCCAGTATGACAAGTCCATTGAGCTAGAAGTTCTACAGAGAACTTAACCTTAAGATAGTGATGCTAAAGATATAATTTGACCAGAAAAAGCTTTGTGAAACAAATGTATTCAAACTTTGTTGACATTGTCATGTTACCTTTGAATCAAATTCCTGGACATCCTCCACCAAATTAAAGCAGAGATTGAAGCAGATTGCAACAAGATCAGTGAATTCACTTTGCAAGAAGTTTGCATCTTCAATGTGTAAACACAAGGACCTACAGGCTGCCAACTGCCACATTAGACAAACGACTTCAGATATTAGAAAGTACTCTGATATAGTTAATCAAAGATCAAATAGATTAGAAAAAGTAGGAGACATTGCATATCTGTGAATTTTCAGTTATGCATCATACCCTGACTGCTAGGTCCTTGTGCTGCAGAAGCTTTATCAAAGCACAGTACACTGGTCTTTTTATATCATCTTTGATCTGCATGCATGCATAAGAAGATCATTTCAAAACAGACAGTATGGATTGCAGAAAAACACATAAAGGACAGACTCCACAAAGAGTTTTTGACAAAAAAAAAGAGTTTTCGACCCAAAAAAAACAGACTCCACAAAGAGTAGTTGAAAAATCAAGATCAAATATGCGACAACAAAATCCTCCACAAAGACCGCAAATTCTAAGAAAGTATTCACTTCTTAATCTGATGCAAATCAGCGAACACTCTTATATAACAACTCAAAAAAGATCATAGCGCAAGATTTCTTTTTAATTTCTCCTTCATTCTGTTTTGGGAACCAACAAATTAGGATTCTTTGGCCACTCTAAGCCAATGCTGGCGCAAATTATCCAACACTTGCCTAAAGATAAGCATTTGTCAAGGAAATGGCACTAGGATTTGACATGAGAGATTGAGTAAAAGAGCATCTCAAAAGCATTTCTGGTTTTATCTTAACTTCATCACCAGTGGGACCAGTAAAATTGATAAAGAAGGAAGACAAGCTTCATAAACTTTGAACTACTCCAGGCTGGTTTTTGCTTATCGCTACACACCACATGCAGGGAGATACCCCATAAAAATGCACTTCTATCAGATAACATTTCTGCCTTCCAGCACTGGCAAGAATTCATTGAAAAGATGACATGCATCCCAGAATCCCAGTTACAAAAGAACATGGATGCAGTGATCAGCACAAACATGCATATAAACATTCCACAAAAGCATCGCATTAACTTCGACCAGCATCTTCATGAACAATCAGAACACATGCAGTAAACCCATGAGCAGGAACTTGCCTTAGAAAATGCAGTAAAATATTTGTGTAAGTTTGAAGTGCCACACTATTGAGTGCACCAGTTGCTAGAGCAACAAAGGCAGAGTAATCTCAATTCAAAATTTATCTTACTGTTCTGGGATAAATCTCCCAGTATTGAGAATGAACACCAAGTAAGGAGACATGACTATGTATCTCCCCCATTTTAGAGTTGTACATAGGAATATCCATCCATTTCTTGACAAGTCCACCAGATTTATCTCTCATGAAGATATTCTCATCAGAAACCTTAAGTTTTCTTGGAAGCAAGTGCCAATTATGTAAGTAGAAGTGAGTTGAGATTCAGAAATGAATCTCAGTAGAAGCACATGGCGATATTGTCTTATCAAGTACTAGAATGTAACATGGATATCAGAGCAACTGCACATGCCAGATTACACATGTTTATGCAACAATTGCAGAAAATCAGTCTTTTTTTTTTTTGGTAAGGCAGAAAATCACTGTCTTTATTCAGGAGAATGGAAAAAGGTTACCTCAGAGACCCAGTGTCCCAATATCAGTGCAACCTTCCTGTGAATGATCCGCATGTTTGGATGATCATTCGAGAGTTCAAGAGAGAGTGCACCATTGAACCTGCGATTAGGAGTTTCGGGAAGAGAAGTCTCAATTCAGGAGGTTACCCTATTTAAGTAGTCATCTAGTGACATACATATCCTGACAAAGTTTGAAAATACAAATCATACTGACCAAAACCATAAGGTTTTCCTTCGAAGTGAAAACCAGAGGTGACAATTACCAGGAACTTCTATCACAAGTGCACCTTATTTGCAGGAAAAATGACAGAAGATTTTCAAAAGACTGCACAGTTATTCCTCCACAAGAACATGACACCCAAACAATATACTTTGCCGATTCATTCATAACCTATAGAGTGGAACTGGAAAGGAAACAAATTAGATGGCCAACCAATAGGTTGCGAGAATGAGAGTAATCTTTTCTGTCGAAGTAGATAGAAAGCCTTCGATTGTTTTTTCTTTTCATGGAATGACAATGATATAGATAGAGGGCCTCATTGACATGAAACAACAAAAGAATGAGGATGAAACAGACTTAAAAAGAGATATGTATAACATAAATGGTACCAAGTTAGGAACAAGAAGCTAGAGATATTCTCGAAGAGTTTAAAGGAATTTCCCATCAGTCAAGAGTGGTCTGTGTGAGTGACAAGATCCAAAAGCAATTAGGAAGGAAAGGAGTTAGTCGCAAGGATCCCCAAATCCATGGTAAGTAAATCAGTCTAAAGACGGACACACTTTCTACAAAAGTAATAAGTAAGGCAAACCCTAATTATATAAGCGTTTTGCAAAACTTCGTCACCAGGGATGAGATTCAACATTGCCTCGGCATCTCATTCAGTTTCTTATCCTTGAGAAAAGAAGGTTACAACATAGGAGGTATTTAAGAGTGACCATTATCAAGTCATACTGTCGGTTAGCTGTTTGTCTCAATTGCAGGGACACATAGAAAGTGAGAGAGAGAGACGCCATCAAGGGCCCTGGCTCCGCAAGATTGTAGAGAGTCCAACTACAGTTCAAGAATCTACAAGGCCTACAGGCTGACTTATCAGAAACGCGGTTACAGGACACCTACTGGCTAGTTAACGATAAAACTATAATGATCTGTCTAGCGCACATACACAGAAATAATATCAGAGTTGATTGCTTAATATCTTATTTCCCACCTAAATGCACAAAAGAGTTGCCGAAATGATTGACAAAGATTATTTATTACATAAATTTAGTGACATAAAATGCATCACAAGGCTCTGATAATTGTGCACAATAATACACGTGTGTTCCGAGGATTATAATACTAAAGACAACAAGAGAAAGAAAAACTTTCTACGAGAGGCTTTGATCACTGTGCAAGTGCACATACAGGTAGTAACCTAAGCTAGAAGGGGACCCTTATATGCAGTTCAAGGCTGACTTTGAATTTGTTTTCTCCACCAACAGTGTTTGACATAAAGGTCCTAATTCCGTTACAAAAAGTAGCATAACTAAATTGATGGTGGCATTGGAACAACATTACACATAGTCAATACTTTGTTTATATGTGATGTCTGACAAAAACAAAAATTACTTTGAAGTGTGGTTATTGACCATGCTTCACTTGTCCCACCCTGGACAACCAAAAAATTAGAAGAGAAAACCCATATGCGACAGAATATGAGGATATAGTGCTGCATTGAATTTCTGGATGGAAAGCATCAAAAGGAACAGAGATTACAAGACCTCATATGCATATCAGTAAATCAACTATAGTTCACACACGAAGATTGACTACACAAATTTGTTTGTACCTTTAAAAAGGTAAGAAGCGACTAGTTTGCTCTCCCGCCAAAATTTATAATATTATCTAAACTTCTGAAAAATTTTGAGAAACTTATATGTGAAAGCTTCAAGTGTTTCGGGCTTAAAAAACTCAAAAGTACATTTGTCGCAAGATTTAGATTAAGCAAAAAGTTAAATCTATCCAGAAAAATCTTAAATCTGCCCAGAAAAATAAAGCAAATATAGAAAAGATCGCCTCGAGACGTTAAGAAGATTAGTGGATATTCTTGTCTAAGTGCACAAGCACAAATACATTTATGTATCGTACAGAATAAATGCAGCTGCTGACTTGAAACTTCTAGCAAAAGAAAGTGATACATGTCATTTATACTAATGCTCAAAGACATAGTAAATCATTCTTTGTTAGTATTAGCACTTTAAAAGAAGAGGGAAGCTGATTCTGATCAAAATAAATGCCCTATATGATTATAATGGTCATAGCTTGAAGCAAATGATATCTTAGGTCGATTAGTAAAACAATATAAATATCAAACGCATGTGCAGATAGTTAAAAAGCCATAAGAATTTAGAAGCCACATGCACTACACACGCAACCTAACTCTTTGTGTATGATCCTGCTGCTCCCCTCTTGATAATGTGAACAAGATTTTAGGTGTCGACAGAAAGAGATTTTGGGGAGGGAGTATATTCTAAATAGCACCACATCTTAGAGTGGTAACGTGAGCACACAAACAAATGCATGTGAGAGCAGGAAGGGAAATGACCATTCTAAATTATCCTCACGGGTTGTCCCTGAATGGCATTTAGCAGCATCTTATTTCAATGACCTTAATGCACAACCCGTATTTTAACCAAATATAAGGAATATAACGAAGTGTTATCTAACCAATCTTTGAAGCTCAGGTAGTTTGACAGCTCATAGTAAACATATGCAGCCGCCCCATAAGCAGCATCTTTCAGAAGCAATCCAGGAGTGATTTCTGTTGTGGAAGTAGGACAACCATTCATTGCTTCTTGAAGGATGGAAACCACAACAGGACCTAGTAGCTGAAATAAAGAAGCACAAACAGAACAATCAAATAGTGAAAAACGTTATAACAGCAATTTCAAAAGAAATGAAATAGAGATGTTCAGTTCAATGCCACCTACTTGACTGTGATTTTCAAACAAAACAATGTATAGAGCTTCAGCACATGGTCTTAGTTTCTCTGTCCATTGAACCATATCTTGTTCATGATGAAAAGACTCTGGGTTCTGGTACCATTCCTCCAAATCACCGGCTGTCAGAACAAAGTACCTGTCATGATGTTACTATAATGGTCTTAGGTTCAATTTGATGATGTTTGGAAGAGAAACCATTCAAAATGACCAACCAAAAAAGTACAAAATTGGATGCTAAAAGAGGCTCCAACCGAGATATAGTAGACTGCTAATACAGCAATGTTAATACCAGTACCGCTTATCCAATTTATTCACCTCACTCTATATATTTGTCCATCAACAAGTTTCCTCTTTGATGAAGCAAACTGAAAAATAATTTACCAGAAAAATCTCTTTAGACTGGAAAGCAGCATACAGGTGGAGTGCTGCTCAGTGCTGCCTCAGCCAAACATGTAAAGTTCACAATCATCCATGTTTAACACAAGAGATGACTAACTCCATCCCTCAAAATCTCTCCCATCCTTTTCTCCACACCAACAGTAGAAATTGGTAAAAGAAGCGAAACATGATGTTCGAACAGTCCTTTCCAAGCCCAAAGTTACTTCAGAATAGACCCCTTGTCACCCAAAGACTACTATATAAGCAAGAAAATTTGCCACAAAGCATTAATAAACCCTATCTCAATCTGGTAGCTTCAAAACCTCCAAATGCCATCAAGAGCAGTAACTGATGTACTAGAGATACGTGACTTATCATGATACCACTAATTTATGTATTTGCAACTGCCAGAAGGAACTAGATAATGAAATACAAGCATATGTCCCTAAAAGGGCCAATGCTCTTAACAATTGATCTTCTAATTTTCCCAAAGAGTGGCTCATTATAGAGGAAAAGAAACCAGTGCATATCATTCTAGATCAGTTTATCATAGATGCAATCAGACAACTTCTGGCAGCTCTACTCCTTTTGCCCTTTTCCTATTCCTACAGCAGTCATTGATGGAATAGACAGGTTCTAGATCACAATCTCAAGGCCAATTACAGAGGCAATGCAGGAAAGGCCTTAGATAAATGGACCAATTAAATGAGAGTTGAAGCATACAATCAAAACAATTATAATATTCAAGCATTCCTTGATCACAGGATCAGTACCAAGCAATATCAATTTATTGATATAGCTCTTCTCAACTAGATAATCAATCAACATATCCACAGGAGAGGGGAAAAAGTCCCAGGTGATCATTAAAAAATATGTAAGCTGTCAAATAAAACAGGCAAGTGGAGGACATAAACAACTAAACAATTTTTACACTTTTTTACTCTTCCCCTCTTGCGTATCCTCTGGAATCTGGTCTTGCCAACATATGCAGAGAACTATTCATCTCTTTTATCAATAACATATAAACAAAAACCATAAAGTATCAAAGAATGAAGTCTGCCAGACACTAAGTGCCCAGGACATCCACAGATCAATTGTGTTTTCATTGTAATTTTGTTCAATGTTTATGGCATTTTATTTTCAATTCCTCTGGATTAAGCCTAAGTCGGTTTTCCAATTGTTCAGTGCTGGAGATTTTCTTCTGGTTCCCTCCTTACAAATTGGCTGGAGTGCCTCTCCTCTTTTTTTCATGTGGTGCATTTGCCTGAACAAAATAAAGGACCATTCAACATATCTGAATCATCTCTTGATTCCATTTTGCTGATTTCAGGCAAACTCCATCTTCCAGTCATTTTATGAATTACTGTTGTCTTGTTAGTTTACTTTTCATGTTCTTACATATTCTTGATGTACTTGACAGTTCTCTTCCTCTCCAACAGCAGTTAATACGCCACTCTTCTGACTTTACCTGATGGGAGCATATTAAATGAAAAGAGGCTTCACTTGTCAGTCTACCTACTTAAATAGGGAAAGACAACTGACACCAAAATTTAAACTTCTACCTACTTAAACTAGGGAAAGACAACTGACACCAAAATTTAAACTACTCCCAAATTACAAAAAGAAAAAAAAAACAGGAATCAACACACAGCATGAGTTCCATTCTTCAGTCATCAATGGAGATAATTGAACTGAAAGGCAGTATCTCATTACCTTCTGATCAGGACATTGCACAGGAGTACTATGCGATCACTAGGTAAAAGAGACATAAGGAGACTTCCAATAACAGCGGAAATGTTTTTCTTCATCTGCTCCAGGGACACCCCATTTTCATCTACCACTCGGCCAGTGAGACTTTGCTTGTACTCTTTACATTCGAGCAAAGATTTTACCATTATCATACACTGAATAATGAACTCCTCAAATGATATCACATTGGCCTTGGGATCTATTATAATATTCAAACAGAACTCCATTACAGGTGGAAGAACACGTTTATCACCAAATGAATAAGGATGCCTTCCTTGAATCGAGATTAAAACCTTCATTAACTTTGTGCAAACTCTCTTTATGAATTCCCAGAATTTAGGATATCCCTTCTCAAAAGATGAATCTGCTAAAAAAATAAAGAAATTAGACAAATTCAAGTTCATAAGAATTGCTAATGCCATTTACTCATTATTTCACATCAGAAGAAATGTCGAACAGTACCTTGTTACAGATATATCAACTGCAGTTGTCTAATAGAAGTTCAACTATAGTCTTGACCAAAACATAAATTCTATTTGAAATGGGGAATCTTTTCAGTCAAAATAATCCTCTGCAATGGATTGAGACTTGCAAATGGCTCCATAAGACTATCTGGGGCTAAAAGATTTCTAAATTTACTACCAACGGCATTAAACATATTGGTACTTTCAACATATAAAGCTACACCAATTCTGGAAAATTGCCAAAGTTAAGGTTCTGTTCATCTCGAAGTCTACCATTAAAACAATAATTTATGAAATTAACGCCTTTCAAAAAGAATGTTTACACCTCATAGAATCAGTATGAGTCACTTATCAGTAAACCTTTTAACTGATCAAAAAGTAAAAAGAACACGTTATGTAACACAAAGTGAAAAAGAACACAATCTTTTGGTGACATGGTAAGATTTAAGCTACAGAACACACAAATCTAAATTGCCAAACCGCTCTATGCTCTCTACATAAATATGTGCATATGGACACTGACATGTCTCTGTGGATTACAAGTACACTTGTGTTTGCAAGCGTGGGTATACGCATGCCTGTCTAGTGAGCACACAAATGTGTACACTTGCGTGAGTATGTATGCACACATGTGACAGAGAGCACAAAGGAGGGAGGCCCAGAAAGAGCAAGATGTATACTTGCTTAATGTACCTATCATACGTTACACTTTAAAAATATATAGCCAGAAGACACGTCAACATGGACATCAAAACGTTAACTGGCAATGCCAGAAGATCATCAATTTCAGCATACATATTGCCTTTCATCCATAAATCAGGCTATGAAAGCAAGGGTAAACTTACAGTAAGGGAGAAGAGACTGAATGGCAGTCAAGAACACAGGAGAGACCTCCTTAACAGGTCGGACCTCCTAAAAGATGGCAAGAACTAGCTTAGAAAACTTGTTCTCTTGGCATTTTGGTCAGCCTATCTAAACTAAAGCATAACACATTTTCAGACATATAGTACCTGCATGCATTTTGAATCACTTGGAAATCCTGAAATTATTAGTTGTCTTATGATTTTGAGACACAACAACCACCGCTCACACGTCAGATATAGTTCATCATTTTGCTGCTCAGAAGTTTGAGAAAGTGCTGAGAAACCCGACAATATAGTCTTTACATCACTCTGCCATAGGTGCCAGCAATAATCAAAGAAACGGGAGGATATCTGCAAATTCAAACATTTTAGACGAAGTGCATTTGTTACAATTCTGAAAATAAAATAAAAAAAGATTGCAAATGAATGCTTAACAAACTAAATGACAAATTTGCAATGCTGCATTGAACTTCTGGCATTCCATATACAAAAGACGTATTCTGTGAAGCCACCATACCTCTGCAAAGTTTTTTTGGTCTGATGTAAGCCGTTTGGTTGACAACTCCTTCAGAGTTCGGAAAATTATCATAAAAATTCTGTGTGAAGTAAGAGTATCCACTGACTGAAGCTGTTGGCCCAAAATAGAAAAGAGTTCTGGCCTTAAAACATGAAAGAATCAAAAAGTTAAAGCATGTACCCACAAAGCTTACACTTTTGAAGAAATATGGCAGCCATGCTACACTGAATCACTGATAGCAGCACATGAAGTGACTAGTGTGCATCATCAACATTCTTGCACTACTATTGTTGATCTCAATGAGAAAATATAAACTATGGTCTTCTTGACCTCAATAAAGATGCACTCAACTGAGTAAGTGTTACACTTGTCAGGGCTCAACTGTTCACTTACTTAGCCCTCGAAAACCCATATTTTTGTCGTGATCTATCAGAACTGTGTGAGATCATTTAAGTACCAAACCTTAATGAGTGAGAAGGTTTTCGAATAATTTTTAGACCAAATAGACTAGCATGACGAATTTAAGTAAGTTCATTGTCATAACAAAACTCTGGTGAATGAATCATACAATTAGATGACTAAGTATGGCTTTCATGCCTATATATATGAAATTTAAAGATTCAAAAAGTTCAAAGGAAAGGATACTCAAACCACATTTTTTAATACAAATGGTAATTGAGGCAACAAGGTAATTTTTAGCTATGTAAATGCTGTTTGTTTTTAAGCACACAAGTTTGTACAACCCCATCAATATGATGCACAAATTCTTGCCACATTGAGATAGCAAAAGAAATCTTTCTACATTTCTGTGATACTCATAGACTACTAATAACAAAAATGCTTCCCCATTTCATCCTCTGACTGTTCTCGGTCCATTTAACTATTGCCAAGCAATGGTACATAGCTATGCAATATACTTGTAAAGCAACTCAAACTGCAATTTTTTGTGATATGCATTCCCCCCTCAACAAGAATAAGAAATCAGCATAACACTTCTCTTTCTTCACAGAAGAAGGGTACTTCCAATAACAAAAACAACTGTCCTGAACAAGGTCAACAGATGCCTCAGTTCAATCAGGACAAAGGGGGTTGGGCAAGAAGGTCTAATGCAAAGAAGTCTCATATATGTCAAAGGACACTAATGGATCTCATGAAACATGAAAGTTACTCTGCTGATTATTTGAGACAGTATATCAATCCTTTATACAGTCATTGAATCATTCTTTTGTTATTTTGCCAAAAAAGTAACTGATTACAAAGAGATTGTGGATGAACAAGGTACCACTCTTTTGGATAATCAAAACGAGCTATTTTTGAGATGAGTACAGCCAACATCACAGCTATCTGCATTCATGTAAAGATAATATTCCGTTAATTAAACTAATAACTTTCAGCAAATATTTTGGAAAAAGAAATTCGTAAGAAAAGAGAGATGCCACAGGATGACTTATTGCAATAAACAAGAGGATAAGAGAGGAGAAAAGTAAAGATAACAAAGAAAAAGCTTAGAAAATGCAACTCCTAACATCAAATAGAAAAGGAAATAAGTAAAGGAAGAAAAGATCCTTTATAACCTGATAGTTCTCTTCTCTCAAGTGGGACAACAGCTTCTGCCTCAGATGGGCCTTCTCATCACTGCTGATTCCCCTGGAAAGAAATTATCCTCTTGTAAACTAAATGCATGCGTTTCTTATCCTAACATATACAGATAGCAGAAAACCAACATACAGAATAAAAAAAAAACTAGATAGAAAGGAAAAAAAATGGGAAAGTCGCCCTGACAGCCAATGCTTCTGTCACAGAGTGTTGGAACACGTTGGGACGCATGTCACAGGTACCTACTCAGCATACTTTCAATGATATAGCCCTCACTCCTCAGGAACCTATGAGTAATTCCAACATAATGTAACTTATTTGTAGAATTTGTGATTTGCCAAGTCGACAGAATATTTAGTCCCCATTATTGTCAGGCCATCTCTGCCTTCAGTTTCTTAAGGGAAAAGTAATGTCTCGGATGGTGTACAAGCCAACCAGCTACCCACACCTTATGACAGTTGCCACAAGCTTTCTACTCTCCTCGCCTCATTGCAGGTTTCGAAGATCATGCATAACACTGTCTCAAACGCCAGAATCAACAGATATTGCCCCAAAACAAAAATTGCCGACGGCAACCGATACAATGCCATTATCTCGAGCAAACTTACGAGGCATCGCGCCTGGTCCTCCAGTACCGGTTGATGCTGTTCTTAAAATACACCGACGCCATCAAGCGGACGTCCACTTGAGACGCCAAATCCTTCGCGGTTATCACTTCCTGGACAACACAGAACAACCTTCTCAGCTGCAAAAACCGCCTTACTCGTCCACACATTCCAGCGCGAAAAACTGACGCCGCTCACTTCCCAAGACACACGACCCGAAAAACCGCCGGAAAGCACTTCCGACGCAGACGAGCGAAGAGGAGGAGGAGGAGGAGGAGGAAGAGGAAGACAAGATACCATGAGACAGGAGCAAAAGCCAGGCCTGCTCTCGAACTCGCCGAGCGCGGCCTCGGCTGGCTTCCGCACCCTCTCGTCGCCGCTCATCGAATTAGCGAGCAAGGCGTAGACGGCGGGGAGGTCGGAAGCCGACAGCGCCATGGCCGCGACCCTCCGGAGCCGCCGCGGACGACGGCGGCGGAGGAATCGGGCGGGTCGGGCCGGGAAGATCCGATTGCACCGGGAAGACGAGCGCCGCGCGGAGACGGGAGGTCGCGCGGACGGTGTCGGCTCAAGAGGAGGTCGCCATCGATTCGATCGATTCGTTCGGTTTTTCTCTCTCCCTCCCTCTCTCGCTGTGCGTGCTTGCCGCAGCGGAGCTGAGGAAATGGAAGAGGGAGAAGTACGAGCAAGCTGGTCGTCTTCTTCGTCTTTTAGAGAGAGAGAGAGCTCACACGACACGACGCTTAACGCCGCGATGCGGTGAAGCATTCGCGTGAGAATATCATTTTCTGGGTTTTTTCCCCTCGTTTTTTTGTCCGAAAATTAATAACCTCCCCCTTGTTTTTTCTTTTTTTTTCCCGAAGGCCCTCGTAGTTTTTTAAAAAATAACGCAAATAGTCACTAAACTCTAACTTAATATACAATATGATCCCTAAATTTTAATTTATTTAATATGATTCCTGAACTTTACCTAATATGTAGTCTGGTCCTTGAACTTCATATTAAACAAATTAAAAGTTTGGGACATCGGTGCACTTTGGGGTAAGAATAAATTAAGAATTCAGAGACATTGAGATAAAGATTACGGACCACATTGAATAAATTAAAAAGTTCGGGAATCATATTGCACATTAAGGTAAAGTTCATGAATCGTATTGAACAAATTAAAAAGTTCATGGATCATAATGCACATTGAACTAAAGTTTAGAAGCCAATTATGTCATTTTCCCTTTATTTTTTTAAAGCGTACCCTCGGTCGAACTTAAATTAACGCGGAGATGGATTTTACTAGCGTAACGTTAACGCGGTTATATATTTACTAATCCTTCTTATTTTTCTTTAAACCCTAACTAACATCGATGAAAATTGTAAAAATCACTTCATATCCATTCACGACCACCAACCGAGTGTCAATGACTGCAGACTCAAAAGCTTGACCGGCTATGGCCTCGAGCTTCGACATAGCTCAAATGGCCATGATAACCACGAACTTGAAGGTCTTCCAACCAGGGCCACCGTGAGCTGAAGTCGAGCCACCATAGCCATGAGCTCCAATAGACATTGCCAAGGGCTCGAGATTAAGTGAACATCATACTTGACCACGGCAATTGAGAATTTAAGCTCGAACGTCCAAGGGAAACGTGATGACAAATGCATTTCTCTATCAATTTTTCCTTTTTCTTATTTAGTATGTAGCCTAACACTGCGCTTATTTGACACCGTATGCACTTTCGAGCGAACCCTGACATGACACATTCATTCCAGCGCCAATGTGGGCGATCCAATGGCCATGTCAACAAAAATCGACCAAGGTGAGAAAAGGTTTGGCCGAAAGTGACGCTTTTAAAGGTAGAGGGACGTTTTCGGGACACTAATTTTAATGGAGCACGCATGGAATAATTTTCCATCCTGGGAATAGGATGAGCACCATTGCATTAGTCGCGCATACCCGTACAAGCTACAACCTCCTATGGATGTACGAAATTAGGATGAGATGGACGTTGGACATGACTTTAATGGGGGTAATAATGTATCTCTCTATCATTTTCTAGGGAATTCTCTTACTTTTTCTAGGGAATTATCTCCTTTTTTTTTTATAAGATAAGAAAGTTATATACTTTTCAATTCACAAAATACAACATAGAAGCCGAACACAAGAACCTTGTACCTAACGCGACACTGGTGTTGCAATAGGTGCAAAGGTATTGCGGCTGTCTAAAGCTAGCGGGCGCTACAAGCCGCAAGGGCCCCAATGTTAAAGAGAACAAGTTGAACCGCTAACAAGCAGACTAAAAAGCTACAACGGAACAAGCAACCACAGAACATTACGAAATATAGAACTCGGGATGTCCCAGTTGGCTTGGATTCTTCTATTGCACGGAGTATCTGCAACAAGCTTGAGAGAAAGAGGCTTGTTTCGAATAGCTTTGGCAATATGGCTTCGCATTACAGGCAGGAAAATGGTCCCATTTCTAAAGAGGAAGTGGCTACACTCTGTTCAAATGAGGTGGCACAGAGCTCCAAGTGCAAACCAAGCAAGGCAGTGATGGAAACTGTTCCCGACAATGGAAGTGGATGCCCAGCTAAGAGTGTGTTGCCAAGACCTATTGTGCCATGAGAGATTAAATTTGGTGGCCCAAAAAGATGCCAAAGAACCCATATAAGTGCAACCAAAAAATATGTGATCAACAGAGTCAGGCCTCCCTTAATAGTAAGCACAAAGTCCTTTAGATATTCTGTGATAAGATAGGAGGAGGACCTAGGTTGAAAGCCTGTTGAGGGTCATTAGCCACAGCAGAAAGCTATGTCTCAGGGCAAAACTGTAGTTCCAAATGAACGAGTCCCAGAAAATAGGGCGTCCCTTCTTTCGAATTAATTCCCAAGCCGAGAAAATAAAGAACACTCCGGATGAATGACCTTGCTATATAAGTTGGTCTGATGATTCCAACACCAGCTGGGGAGTAGGTTCCGTCCAAGAATTAAAGGATTGCGGCACGTTGGAAAGGTGCCATTCGGAGGATAGGAACTCACAAACCGAGGCCGTTCTTGCAATGCCAGAACAATATATGTCTCTATTAGAGAACAATTTATAGAGCGGGCCTTTAGCATGCCAGAAATCGAACCAAAAAGAAGTGGAAGATCCATCACCAATTTTCCATTTGAACTGCTGCTAGAATTTCACACGGAGATCTAAGATTTTCTTCCAAGCCTGAGAGCACATAGTAGGTTTAGGGGCAACCCAAAAATTCTTTGTTTTGAGAAAATTGGAGTGCATCCATTTACACCATAAAGATACCTTGTCAATGAAAAGGACCCATATGTGCTTAAACATAGTTGCACGGTTGCAGTCGACAAGTCTACGAATACTAAGTCCACCTTCAGATCTCAGTGGACAAACATCAGTCCAGGAGACTTTGGCACCCCCCCACCCCCAAGTTTGGTCCCTTCCATAGGAACTGTCTAAGAATCAATTCGATTCTCGCAATGACAAAACGTGGAAGATAGAACATAGAAGCCCAAAAGGCTTGAACAAAATGGAGGACAGATTTTATAAGTTGAAGACGTCTCGCAAACGATAGGAATCTGTGGGTCCAAGAGCGAGCTCTAGCCGTGACAGCATTGACTAGCGAGTTACAGTCATTCTTTCCCAATCTGGAAGTAGAAATAGGAACTCCAAGGTATCGGAAAGGAAGCATACCTTCGATGAAGCCAAATGAGTGTAAGATACGGTCCCTTAGAGAAGAACAGCCACCCGAGAAGAATATCTCGCTTTTGTTAAACATTTGGCTTCAGTCCATACCACTGGGAGAAGAGATCTAGGCCACTTTTAAGAATGCCAGTTGAAATGTCATTTGCCTCCAAGAATAATAGAACATCATTAGTAAAGAACAAATGGGTGAGAGCGTTGGTCTTACACCGCCAGAAAAACATGAATCCCGGAAGACAATATTAAGCAACAAGAATTCCGATGAAGACTTCCATGACTAAGGTAAATAGGTAAGGAGACATTGGATCCCCTTGACGTAGTCCTTTGCCACTAGGGAAGAAGCCGTGGGGGGTTTCATTGATTGCAACTGAGAATTTCGGGGTCGTCACACACTACATAATAAGTTCAACAAACATTCGGGGAAACCCAAAAGCTTGCAAGGTCCGTTGGAGGAAAACCCAATCCACGGTATCATACGCCTTTTGAAAATCAACTTTAATGGTGCATTTTGACAGGTACGGGTCATGACGAAATCCGGCAAAAAGTTCTTGGGCAAGAAGAATGTTGTCCCCAATTCGCCGCTTCTTAACAAAAGCGTTCTGAGTGGGGCTGATAATGGCAGGCAGAACTGCAGCAATTCTATTAGCTAATATCTTGGTGATACACTTGTAAACTGTGTTACAACAGGCAATCGGGCAGAATTCATTCATGGATGAGGCGTTGGGGGCCTTAGGCACCAATGTGAGAATGATGGCGTTAGTCTCCTTGAGCAAGGAGCCGGATTGGAAAAAGTCCTTAACAGCTAAAATGACTGAAGGTCCAACAATATCCCATGACGATAAAAAGAAATCTACATTAAAGCTATCGGGTTTGGAGGCTTTACCTTTCGGAAGAGAGAAAAAAGCATCCCGGATTTCAAGTTCCGTCACCTAACGGGACAGAAGTTGGGCTTGATTCTCGTTGAGGGAACGTTGAATCACCGCTTGAATGTCCAGACTTGCAGGCCGCGGGACGAAAGTGTCAGAGGCGAGCAAATTCTCATAGGGAATTATCTCTTAATCGCTATAAAAAGTGAAAAAATATATGTAAATATTGCATGAAAACTCGAATACTAAACAAATATCAATCGTGATATTAAGTAATAAAAATTTGTTAAAATTTCTTGAATATAGCCACTTTAACGGAAAACAATAAGATATTTTGAGAAAAAAGAATAAACACGAATAAGGTAAAGGGGAAATGGACTCGATAATAAAAAGGTCGAATGACTAAAAATTGGTTACTCATTATGTATTTTCAAATGGTTAATTAGTGTAAAAAACGATTGATTGGTGATAAATATTGTAAAAGGTCGTAAAAGTAAATAATGTCCTCAACTTGTAAAGGGAAATGATTGAGTGAAATCTAAGGAGATTTTCTTCAATACTTTTTATGGATCAATAATTTTTTTTGCATTAATTAGCCATTTAAAGTTACAAAATGAGTATCCAAAAACTGTAGTTTGACCTTTTATGTTATTGAGGGGAGGCAACTTTTCCTTATTCCTTCATTATGTTTTTTTCAAAACAACTTATTTAGCTCTATTAATATATTCATCAAGTTTTAACCCACTCACATTTTTAATATAATTATTGTTATTTAATTTTCCTATTATTAGTATTTTATTTAAATTATTTTTCTTCATTTTCACATAAAATCAAGGATAAAAGAGAGTTTTCTCTGGAAAATGAGATTAAATGTAATTTTACCCCGTAAAAGTCACATGCATTGCACATGCTAATGAAAAAAGTAACAAAAAGTAAATGGCTATAACAGAATGAAAATTCAGAAAAGCGATGTATGATAATTGAAAGTTTAAAGGTAAATGTATATTACTTCAAAATTTGAGATTATGTAATTTTTGCTAACTACAAATATAGCATTTACTTTTCATTTCAATAAAAGTTATTGTCTACGGGTAAATGTTTCTAAGGACAATACATCTATTGCTTTTTAATATGGAATTTATTGCCAATACGGCCATGCTAGTAAAGGGATTTGGGGACGGGGACGCTAGTATCACATGTGTAGGATTCGATTGTTGCGCTCCGCAAGAGGCGAAGCAAAAGTGAGAGTTAGAGATATGACAAAAGAAAAAACACGAAATTTATTACTCCTCTTGATAAGCTACTTATAATGTGAAATTTTTTTACTTTTTGTATGCAAAAATAACAAAACCACGCGGATAAATCACTCGCTATCGGATAGAAAGAAGATATTCGAAAGAAAAAGAAACGTGGTCCACTGTAATTTGATTCGAATTCTAAGGAAAAATGACACCAATAGTTTAAAAACTTTGATCAAATGTGCAATATTGTTATTGAACTTTTAATTTACAAATGTACTATTTAGTCTCTAAATTATATAAAAATGGTCAATGTCGCTCTTATATTGATTTAAGTTAACGGCATTTGCTAATTTGGTTCACAATCTCTTAAGTTTGAACGGTGATTAATTAGTAAAAAACAAAGTTACACAAGAGTTATCCTGGTAAGATATTATCTCAAATCAGAAAATAAAAATTGACATCATCAAATAGCAATGTATATGTTAATTCCTTAATTTTTTTTTCCCATTCT
Source organism: Syzygium aromaticum (assembly GCA_024500025.1). Taxonomy (NCBI): domain Eukaryota; kingdom Viridiplantae; phylum Streptophyta; class Magnoliopsida; order Myrtales; family Myrtaceae; genus Syzygium; species Syzygium aromaticum. The sequence continues at coordinate 5,904,485 of CM044885.1, read as the reverse complement.
AAAGTGAATGGATAAAAAGATGGACATGTTAACATCATCCTTTTAAAGATCCAACTCAACATATAATAATCCAAGTCATCATTATAACATCTCATTTACCATTTGAGTAAACGTATGGACTGTGTTGAATATTTATTAATATTTTAGGAACTATATTAGATAAATTAAAAGTTCAAAAATGAAATTACATGTTAAGCCAAAGTTCAAGGATCATTTGCATCATTTTCCTAAATTCGAATCAACACCATGGGAGAAAGGTAATGCAGCAGGAACAAAAAATTAACAAAATCAAACATGCCATAAAATTGATGGTTGGACCTAAAGCATATAGTTTTTTTCAAGATAAAAAATAGTTCAGTATAGATTTGGGATTGTACCTAAAGTTGGTGTTTTTTTTTGAAGAATTAAACCCTAGTTTACTCTAAATCTTAACTCAAAATTAACCAATTAGAAGTTCATTATCAAAATTTGTGTTTTCATCGACACTCTCACTTTTTAAGAAAAAATAACAACCTCCTAATGTTGATAATATTAAAGAAATTAAGTGATGATTTTTGGACGTGTGAACATATTTGGGACTAGATTGAAAGTTGAGATATTTTATGAGACAAAAAAAAAATTGTGATAGAATTGAGACCGTACTTAAAATCGATGGTCTTCCTTCAGGGAATTAGCCCAACATTCAATTTAGAAGGTTACTTTAACAGTTAAGAACACCTATAGCCCTCATCGCGAATGAACAGAAAATGAAAAAAAGGATTGACACCACGAAAAATCTTAAATTGGTATACCTGTGATAAATTTATCAAAAATTAATTTTTTGACCACAAAAAATCTCAAATTTATACACTTTGGTACACTTATGATAAATTTACCCTCCGTTAAATTAAATTAATATCATAAAAAATTATAAATTGATAAATTTGTAACAAACAAATGGGTAAAACCCATCTGGTACGCCCATCAACTGCTACATGTCATTTAACTTAATAATTTGATAATAAAATTTAACGATAATGATGAAGGGTAAATTTTTCATAGGTTTACTAGTTTAGAAATTTTTTTTGTTAAAATATTAATTTAAGATAAATTTATTATAAATATATCAGTTTGAAGTTTTTGTTGTAACGTTAACCGAAGAAAAAATATAAAATGAAATAAATTAAACCGCCGACCGTTACTAAATGCTCTGTCCTCCTCAGTATCGCCATTCTGAAATCTGATTGGTCGTGGCGCGTGGAACGTCTCTTTAGTGCCACGTGGACGTGAAGATGCCTATGCCGCGAAGCATCTGGACTAGCCCCCCCTCCCGCGAAGCTTATATGAACCCGCCTAGTTTGGTGTCACCCTCTTCGTCGCTCGCTCAAACTAGCTCTCTGCTCTCTTCCGTTCGCTCTCTCGCTCTCGACATCCATTTCTTCGCCAATCTTGCCTCGATCTTCCCGGAGATTTCCGGTTCCAAGCGGCGTCGATTCTCGCCTCCTCGCGGCGGCAGGCAAGATCCGGCGATGAGGATCCGTCCGTCGTTGGTGATCCTGTCGCTCCTGTGCCTCTCAGCCGTCGGAGCCAAGAGGACCGACCCGTACAAGGTGAAAACCCTTCGCGGCCTTTTCCCTCGAATTTTGCCCCGTCCGTCGATCGAGTCGTGGCCGCGTGTAGCTGGCGATTCCGGAGTTTTTTTTTTTTTTTCTTTTCTCTTTTGAATTTTGCAGTGGGGATTGTGGAAGTAGTTCTTGTTTCGGTTATTGAGGGAAGGGAAAATGCGTTTCTTCGCGTGCCGTGAGATTGGTCTAAGTCACCAAAGATGCGGCTTGATGTCAGAGGCACTAGGAGATTGAAGGACAGCTTGAAATGGCTGTGTTGGGAGGTTGATAGACGGGACATTGTTGGTCGGGCTCATTTGCGCGATTAGGTGCATGAGATTGTCTTTGTTGGTATTTAAGGGTTAGAGCACATATGGAAGATCGCGGGTGCAGCGTAGCAGCGATCATGATCTTTCTATTTGCGGTAGGCTCGAGGAAATTTTTTTTTCAGGCAGTGTGGAATCTTTCTTCGTTGATTACTCGAATTTGGTTTTGACAAAGGTTGATAGGTCCCTTAGGCGCAGGCAGCATGAAAGGTGCCTAGTTTTGGTTCATAAATTCATCCAATTATAACGTCTTTGAGTGTCATAATCGTTCACAAAGACTATCGGCGGAAGAGAAATGATGCAGACGATGGCTATGGAGTTCGTTTAAAAGTAAAAATGGTATAATGGGAGTTTGGCGGAGGGTTCTGTGGAATGGCTTCTGGTTTCCGGTCGTTGATATTGTCAAGCTTTAGACTTCTTTTGTATAGCCTTTTAATGATCTGCTCATACATAGAAGAAGGACCCCATAGGCAGGTCAATTGTTGCTTAATGGTGGTAATGTCGCTTAATGGTAGTGACATCCTTTTGAGCTATAGTTCTATAAGTTAATTCGAGATAAATAACTTAATCAGAAGAAAAAAGCGTGGGATATGATTAAGACTATCTGTTTGTTTTAAATGATTTATTTCAGATGTTCTTTTTGATCCTCAGTCCTAAAAGATTTATGTGGTTCTATGTCAATGCCATAATGGTAGAGTGCTCTTTAAATATGTCATGTCGTAACATTTTATATACTGTATTTTCAGGCTCTTGGGGTTGAGAAAAACGCTAGTCAGCGGGAAATTCAGAAAGCCTTCCATAAGTATGCTCCTCCTTTATTCATGTATCCTAATTCCTTATAATGTACTGTGCAGTCTCCGTTGAAAAAATTTTATTCTACATCAGTCCTGTTCTGCACTTAATACCGTGGTAGTGTGAGTATGTATGATAATCAGTAGTTGGCGATGGCAGGGTTAAATTCTGAAATTATATTGGCATTATAATGAATTTTTGTTCATCATGATTCTCTTCTTATTTGCATTTATTGTTAAGCAAGTACTTTTAGTTATATCAACCGTAGCTCTGACTCTCACCACTCCCATAGCTGCATTTTGTGGCTTTATACATGCAACTTTTGAGGACGGTTGAACTTTTTGAGCCTTTCTTTACTGGTAAAAATGGAAAACCTTCACTTTTTTCAAAGATTAGTCCTTGTTAAGTCAATGGTTTAACGGCAATTTTACATGGTGCTTCAATAAGAAACAAATGTATGTGAGTTTCGGGGGTTTACAATTGTCTGATCCTGAAAAATCAGCCCAACTCATCATATGTTCGAGAAATGTGATTTTGTCTTTTGTATTTGCTGACATCCCCTTAAATAGGTTCTGAGAGAGCATTATTCAAATATTGAGACTTCTTATTGACAATGTTATCTCTCTTATATCTGGTGACATCCTGTGAAACGTGTTCTGCGAGTGCTTTAATTTAAAAATCAAGACTTCTTGTTGGCAATGTTCTAACATTGGTATGTTACTTGCATGGACAATCATCGTTTGGTCATCAATACTTTCAAAGTGCTTGACAAATGATGGAAATTATTTTTCATATACTCTATCTTAATTTAATTTGGGGAGCATGATGCTCTTTTTCCTTCGTGAGGTCAACCCAGCCTATGTTAGTATTTATTCTGGACTAGACATGTGACCATGCGCAAACTCCTTATACATGTCAATAATTATGTGGATATCTATCATATTTACTTATCCACACATATATGTTGTGTATGTATAAAAACTTTCAAACAAACTGCATTGAGGAGGTGATAAGAGAATGGAGCACACTGCACATACAAAATGTTTCTTAAGGTGGTTAAACCTTATTAATTGTTCGATGCAGTTTTAACATGCCATGAATCGTATCTGGTTTAGTTTACAATTTCAACTGCCACGTGTAGCATATAATCAGCTCTTGGCTTTATGTGTTTCCCGTCACCTTTTAATGACCAACTTAGCATCACCCCACCCTACCCCACAAACAAAAGAAATAAAACTGTGCTCATGTATGCAGACTTGATGATGTTGTATTATTAATATTTTTCAGCTGGTATATGGATTCTTTTGCAGGCTCTCTCTTCAATATCACCCTGATAAGAACAAAAATAAAGGTGCCCAAGAAAAGTTCTCAGAGATCAATAATGGTATGTTAAAAACTTACTGGCATTGTGCTTTCTCTGCTCTTTCCTGTGGTGCATCATTTTCAAGTCCATAAATTTATTATGTTGAGCAAATCAAAGTAAATCTTTAGGCATTTATTGGTTGTGCAAAGGCAGTAGAGATATGTTCTTTCATATTGCTAGCGATTGTGATTTTATTCCATTTTCTCTCGATTAGCCTATGAGATTTTATCTGATGAAGAGAAGAGAAAGAATTATGATTTGTATGGAGATGAAAAGGGTAATCCTGGGTTTGATGCTGGCAATCCTGGTGGTCATGGTGGATACTCTTACGCTGGTAGTCCTGGTGGCCACGGTGGATACTCTTACTTTACCAATGGTGGGCCAGGAAAAACTCATTTTTCGTTCAGACCAGGTGGATGGCAGAGTGCAGGTGGCCAGGGAGCTTCCCAGGGCCATTCATATCACTTTGGTGGTTCTGGTGGTCAGAGCCCATTTAACCTTGGTTTTGATGATATATTTGCCAGCATGTTTGGTGGGGGTTGGTTTGGTGGTTCTGAATCAGCAGGGTCTCAGTCTGGGTCTAAAGGTCCATCGAAGAGTATTAGGAGCATGAATTCACAGGTGTTCAAAAAGGAAGTAGTGAATAAAGGAATGACTTGGCTTTTATTATTTGAGATGCCCGCGTTGATGAATAATCACTTGGAATCTGTTGTAGAGGAGGTCGGCCGTTCATTGGAAGGAGTTGTGAAGGTAATTAAGGTTTTCTGTTTTCAAAATCTTTTTTCATCTATTATCTTCAAGTAATGAATTCTCAGTGTTAAAATGTCGCTTGTCCTTTTAGGTCGGACGTGTGAATTGTGAGAGCGAGCCTTCTTTTTGTAAGGACCTTGGCACTTATCCTCGCAAAGTACCAAGGCTATTTGTTTATGCCTACAAGTATGGTGATAGTGGTTCTTTGGTGGAATACAAAGGTGATTATGTTACAAAAGATTTGAGAACTTTCTGCCGTGAAAACTTGCCTCAATTCTCAAAACGAGTTGACCTGAACCATCTTGAGTTTTCCTTCGGTAACGAAGATAGCTTACCCAGGGTGATACTTTTTTCATCCAAGAAGGATACTCCTGCCATCTGGCGTGCTCTTAGTGGCTTGTACCACAAGCGCTTCAATTTTTATGACTTGCAGGTAATAATAGGAAGCATACTATAATACTTCTGGATTGTTTTATTAACGGTAAATAGTGTAATTGTATTTCCACTTGGCTGGTTAGGGAAGAAATCAGATGTTAATTTTGCTCCTTTCATTGGCCAAATAGTTCTGGGCATTGCGGAAGTGCTTTCTAGTCAATAAGATTTTGAACCTTCTAAGTCTCTAAACTGGCTATGTAGTGAATCCTGTTATGTTTCCTGCAGGTTCATGATGTTTCTGATCCAGCTTTAAAAAAATTAGGGATCAGTGCTCTTCCTGCTGTAGTTGGTTGGCTGAGTAACGGGGAGAAGCATATCTTGAAAGCAGGTATTTCTGTGAAAGACATGAGCTCTGCTATCACTGAACTTAGTGCCTTCCTTGACAGTTTTGAGAGGAAGAACAAGAAATCAGATTCAAGTCGAGCTAGAAAGGCACGGACTGAGTCAGTGAATGAGCAGATATCCATTCTGAAAGGTGCAAATTTTGATGACTTGTGTGGACAAAGTTCTCCACTTTGCATCATTGGTGCATTCAGATCCTCGAGGGCAAGGAAAGAGTTGGAATCAATTCTATCGGTGGTATGAGAATTTATTTTTCTTTTAAGGAAATAAGTTTTAGTTTTGATATTATAAACAAGGAGCATAGGATAGACATTAAAAAAAAATAGAAATAGGAAAGTACGATGTGCAATTGCGACTGTTGAAGTAGAGTTATAGACATGTATATTCCTTGGGATGGCTCTGTAAAAATGATGTATCCGAGCATCTGGGATTAGATGGCAGCAGAGGTCTTTAAAGAATTGATAACTTAGGTCTCATTGACAATTAATAGAATGACTTTTTTATGTGTGTTATCTATGCGATGCTAAGGAAACAGCTTAATTTGTCTTTGCTTCCATGATTGGTGCTTCAGGTCTCTAAGAAGTCATTTTCAAGGAAACAGAGTTCATCCAATGGAAACCGAGATTCCATCTCCTATGCCCTTTTGGATGCTAGCAAGCAGCCAGCTTTTCTAAATGCTTTTGACAAGTCAGGATATAAATCATCTGATAAGGTACTTGTTGCCTACAAGCATCGAAAGGGAAAGTTTGCAATATACGCTAAAGAGTTAAACACGGAACAAGTGGAACAGTTTATTAGCTCAGTTCTTAATGGAGATGTACAGTTCACCAAGACGAGGCAGCCTCCGAAGCTCACATAGAAACCCTGATGGCTGTAAAAGTCAATTACAATTTGGGGATTCAGTTGAAAAGTCGAACTTTTAAATGCTAAGGCATTGTACGACACTAACAATACTGTTAATCTAGACACTAAGGTGTGGCTTCGAGACTTTTGTACATAATTAGAGAAGAAGGATGAGGTCTTACCCTGGTCGCGGTGGCTGCTCACATCCCACTCCTGTGAGAAGTGATCATGATTCGTCTACATGTAATTGCTAATTTAAATCATAACGAGCTCGTTTATACGCTGTACATATGAACTTCCGTGACTGCAATTTTGAAGTATTAGAAAATGAGAGTTCTGTCTCAAAGCATTCTTAGTGATTTTGTTGTTAACGTTTTGTTTCAAGACATTCTTGTTTACTGTGTTGCTACCGTTATCACCATTTTTGGCTGGGATGAAAAACTGGATGACTGGATCATGAGAATGAATTGTTCCAATCTCGAGGTTATGCAGGAGCGCTGTCCTTGCGTAAATACATCTGCATCTCGTTTTTTAGTGAGCTTCTGATGTTATTGACCAGAGTTAGAAGCACAATAAAGCTATTTGGCCCCTGTGAATGACTTCGACTGGGGTTTCTTTCACCCTTGCTTGATGATTGCTTAACTTTAAATAGGGCACAAAGTATCCGTCGTTCGCTGGTGTCATTACATTTCTTTTGAAAATGCCATGATATTTCATTGAAGCGTGGACCAATTCAACATTTGGTCATCAATTGACGTTACATGATGTCCCCTGGGATATCGCTTTAAGAGGCACGATAACAGCTCTGGCCTCGTATGGGCATTGAGTTTGGTGCTTCTTTACCGTTCTGTCTCCTCCTTTCGAGGTTGAACTTCTTGTGCTGGCATTTTTTTTCTTTATGTCAAATCAGTTTTATCCTGGGTTGGAGCTTTACTTTTTTTACCTTTGACAATGAAGGTGTCACTACATTAATCGGGAACGTCCTAGAATGTACGAAATCTGGTCAGGAAGACCGAGAATTGTTTTACAACGGGATGGATCGACTGGTTGATGTCTGACCGTAGGTTAATCTTTCTTACATGGGACGGATATATCCTGGACTACCTATCTATCTTGCATAGAGCATGTTAAATTTGTTGTTGATTACAGCACCTGAGGAAAGCAGTTGTGTGGAAAATTTATAGGTAAACCTGATCTGATTGGAAGTCGGTGATGTCGAAGTAGACACCCCAAGCTTCTTTCACCATCCCGTGAGACCCGGAGCTAGAAGTTTCTGTCCGTTTGAGCGGTAATATGTATCCATGAAAGATCTTGTCGTCTTAGCATGAATAGTGCCCACTCTAGAGCACATGGTTTCATAAGAGGGCCCCACCAACATGCCCGAGCCTTACTATTAAAATTGTAGCGGCCGTCTCGCCGGTGCCGAATAGTCGTTGTGCTGATATTGTTGGAGTATCTGATGTTTGACTCCTGGTTATCAGTAACTGCTCATGTCGAATTGATTTTGCACTTTCATTCTTGAACCGGGAACAGCCATAGTGCGTCCATCGGTTTGGTCTTTATTGATCTATACACATCTATGCACATCTTACTGCAAGTCATCTGTTGCTTACAATCATTTTATTGTCTCTGTCTGACGTCCCACACTGTAGCTAGGACGTGCAGAGCAACTCTGATTAAACAATTTGCAGATGGATTACCTTCTGCGTGCACATGATATGCAGAACATGAGATCAACTCGAGATCTCGGGTTAGTAATTCTCTATTCCTCTGCACGCTGCGATTAGTGATTATGTGATATGCAGAGTTAGACGCTTCGTGTGCTTTAACACTACACCGTATTCTCTCACTCTATCTTCAACCTTCGATTTATTACTTGTTCATCTGTTTTCTTGTACATTGCTTCGAAAACAATAGCAAGTATGATCATTCGATTCTCCCTCAAGTGGCAGGGGCCAGCAAATCAAAGCCTTCTTAGGTTCTGGATTGATCAAGAGAGATCTCTGGTATTCACATGGGCACCTAGTCGACGAGTAGAGGGTTCTGCGTCTCTTTAGAGTGGCACGATCTCACTGAACATGCTCGTGCTTCCCTGTGTTGCTCCACATCCTAGGACAAGAATCTTTTTCCGCGAACCCACGCTCCATCAGAGTCGTGGGTATGTAAAGTCCTTCCTGCTCATTCCAGTGTGCTGAGATTGAACCTTCCAAATCCACTCACAGCATATAAGAACACGCGCCGCTTCCCTGTACTATTATGTCTTCTACTATTTCCTTTGTACATCAGAATGAAGCGATATCTCGAGTCAGTTTGTCGTCCATACCGAGCCAGCCTGTTTGGTTCGGTCAGCGATTGATTTGCCTGGACAGAGATCCGTAAAAGAGCCGGCAAGGAATAAGCAACCACAAGACCACGTTAACGGAAGCCGAATGGCCACGACAGTAGGCAGGAAAATGTGACTGGGAGCAAAAGGTGGGTGCGTTCACGAGAGAGCCCCGTGAATCCCGCCTACGCTGCACCATCATGCGAGCAAGTGCAGAGTTTTGGTCAAAACAGATACTTTCGAAAACGAAATGCTACATGCATGCGCCACTGCACGGAAACCAGATCTGACGGGGGGGTGTTGCACGCCAGCCCTGTCCTTGCACCCCAAGAAAAACTCAAAATTGATGCTGAGATATTTGGAAAAAGGCAACGAGAAAGAAAAGGGCTACTGTTAAAAGCACTCGTTCAAAAGTAGTTGTATGGCGGTATTTATTAGGTACGCCGACATTCAAAATTAGGACGTCTACAAGTAGGACCCAATTCTAGACATTAAGCATGTCGTGTTGTGGCTGTGCTGTAGCCATGTCGTGTTGTGGCTGTGTTGTAGCCATGTCGTGTTGTCGTGTCGTGTCGTGCCTTTCGTGTTTTGGTAGCGAAATAGAAAAAGTAAAACACCTTAAAATTAGGTGAAATAATTTCCTAAATACTACTGTAAGCTATTATAACGGTAATTAGAAAACACCTTGATAGATAGGTTTTTTTTTTTAACAGAACCTCGATAGATAGGTTAGTGATTAAATTTTTCTTATGGTGAGACCCTTTAATTGGAAAAAACACTACTTAAGAAAAACAATTTCATTTCCAACATTAGTGATCTTAACATAAACTTAAATTTTCGAGGCATTGAAAATGAGTTTTAAGTGCAGCAATATCCAGCATTACAAAACAATGGAATAAGCAAGTCACACACTTCCACATTTTCAAATCACATCGGTCATTGCCGAATCAGTGCTCTGACGAGTTAATGATCTATTTGTATTGCTCTTCTTCCAGAAGCTCGAGTGGTGCATTCTATAGTCTAGGGAGTTGCCCTTGGACATGATGTGCTCAAGTTGGTTTTCGCTTTTCCTCATAAAGATGCGTTGCTCTGAAGCAAAAAGAACCTCGTCTGTATTCCCCTGTTATGATTACATTGTCATACTTCAAAGTCCCACAAATCTTTCAGCAATGGACCGCACCCTGTAATTCAGCTGTACCGTAACTGGTTAGATTAAGAGATAACGAATTTGAGCAAATCCATCTATCGATGACAGAGGCTACATATCGTGTTCTTGTTATGCAAATAACACGTTTCTTAGTCACGAAATAGATGAACAAACATTACCCACATAACATATTTAATAAATCGAGTGAATTGAGAAAGAAATAAAAAAAAAAAACCTTTCTCGGTCTTTTCCGCGAAATTGGTGTGCTTAATAAGTTTAACAAATGTGCTTAATTATCGGTCAATGGTCACTGTTCATTCTAGATGATCATGACAAATTTCTTGGGGTTTCAGTTTCTAATCAAAGCAAACCAATGACCGGAGTCAACAACCATCACCAAGACTCCACTCAGAAGAGGAAAAAACAAATAGAATAAAAGTTTGCATTCTGGTCCTTATCTGAGGACGAGTTTCAATTTCCGGCGCGAACTGGGGAGAGAAAAAAAAGGCCGAAGGGTCAAACGTAGGACGACAAAAGTCCGAGGAAGGTGGTGGGTTTTCATTTTGTCCACTACTGCAAATGGACATTAAAAAAAAAAGAGGCTAACCCCACTTGTAATTTTTCTAGTGCAAACTGCAAAGCCGTACTGGTCCGTTTCAAAACCTTCCTTTTTTGTTTGTTCAAATTTCCTTTCTCATGTTTAATGATACCGGCGAACCAAACCGGTGGCCAAAAGCAAGTTGGCAGTCGCGGTGTTCTCCAAAACCAGCCCAATGTATCCAGATTTTTCCAAGGACCGCTCGCTGGATTTCCTTGCCGCTGCCTCTCCCCCCCCCACCGGAAACAGCTTCGGCAGACGGGATCCGATCATCGCCCTTCCTCCCGTCGGGCCGTGTTCCGTTGTGGGATGGAGCCCCCGTCCACGGGGCCTGGTCGGGCCGGGCCAGGGTGGTCATGTGGCGTGCCCCAATCGATTGCCGTTGCCCCGCTTGTTTTGATTCTTTTCTTGCTCGGCGTCGTATGTATACGTATCTCGCTTTCGATTGGTTGGTTACTGTGGCGTGATGTATCCGAAATCAAGAGTGCCTTTTTCCTTTTCGGTCTTGAAAAGTGGCCGGGGGAGGGGGGAATCAATGTTAGATTTCGCGAGATTGGTTTTCCTATATCGAATAATTTTGGATTTTTGAATTAAATGTTAACTACTTTTTATAAGTATTACTTAACAATGGAAACCTCAACTCAAGGTGAGCACGCAAGAACAGGTTCGTTTATTTCGCAAAATATAAATAATTTGAAAGATATCCTTATAGAAATAATAGCTTGTGTCGCATACAAAGTGAACGGACAAAAAATATTTTCATCGTCTATAAAAATAATTAGATATAAATTATTAGCGATAATGGAATTATTTTTTCATCAATTAATTATTTCGTGTACATATTTATTTTTAAAAATACATATTTTTAAATTATTTATTTTTTGCGAAACGGAGCGGGGCCGGAGAAAAAAGATAGATTCGGACACCTGTCAGCACGGTCAGTAAGGATCTATGGCGGTGCCCTTTTCATGAGGGGTGACATTTGACCATGTGGCCCGTGTTGCATGCCAGGAGCACGTGGACTGGCAAGATGCTCTGGGCAGTGAATAGGGTTGGCGTTTGGTCAACAAGAATAATTTTATCATTTTTCAATATATATATATTTGAGTTCCTCGTATCATGCACCGCCGTCAATACATTAAAAAACGACAGTAATCATTGGATACCATATGAATATTAAGGGCGCGCACATTCGAGAAACGGTAAGGTAGTTGCTTTGTCTCGTAACCTAACCTGTAAGGATCGGTATTGAGTATTCTCCCAAAAAAAAAAAAAAGTGCTAGTCTTCACGTGCCTTTTTCTTAAAAAAAAATAAACAACTTGTTAAAAAATGTGGCGATTCTAGTTAGTATCACGTTCGACATTCACGGAGGAAAAATATCCGGTCGACTCATGATAAGGTACATGTTTATGGCTTCAATTGCGATACAATTTCGAGAGACGCGACGAGCAAAAGTCTTTAATATGGACACCTTATTCTATCCACGCTTCTGAAAAGGGCAAAGCCGAGCGGCACTCTTGCCCTTCCATTGCTGGTTGCCGATGGCCCTTTGTCCTCTTAATATCTTGTTAATATCTACATTTTCTACTTCTCTAACAATCTGATTTCCCTCTGTCTGATGACCACCGCAAAAGAGATTCAAGAATTAAGTGCCCGCTCGCTCTTGTCGGAGCCTTCTTCCCCAAAGAGACGCACTTCCGGGGGAATGGAACGGATTTACTAATTCTTTGATTCCGGTACGTGGGAGGGATCTTGAATTAAGAAATAAGGAATTGGTTCAAGCTTTTCCCTGGCCCCTTCTCGTCAGGGGACTCCCGACATACAATGAGCTAATTTTCCCGAATTTTACTCTTAGGCAACTCCTATGTTCGAAGCAATATATTATCTAATTAGCCCGCGAATCGCGAATGTTTTGAAACACAAATTCAACTCATTTCGCCGGAAAAAAAATGTAAAAGTAAAACCGAGATAGTCAAATATACTCGTTCCCACGACTCGACGCGTGTAGAACCGAAAAATCTCACAATAGACAGCTAGATACGAAGGGAAGGTGCACGCGAGATTTCGAGGCCCGGGACCTATCGCGTGACACCCCGGCCCCGCGACCCCGACATTCAATCACCCCCTGGTGGCCCACCCTCCTCCCCCAAAAAGCCCACATGAGAGTCCCCCCACAGCTTGAAAACGAGGATGGCCAAATTCCACGTTCCCTTGGGGCGTGGAGCACGAACCTATGTGGGGTCAATTTGACATTAGAAAAGGAGGACATCAAACCTCAAATCCCATGATCAAAACCGCTCTCCCTCCCTCTCCTCCCACCGCTTACAACGGTAATTGAACCCCCCGAACCACCGCTTTCTCTCTCCTCCCAGGCTAAATCTATACCCACCCGCCCATTGTATCCTCTCTCTCTCTCTCTCTCTCGCTCTCTCTCTCTCTGGCTCGCTCGCATATGTATAAAGACTACGTTTTTAGCCCACTCGTCACACACCCACACGCACGGACACACACATAGAGAAGAAACTCGAGAAGCTCCCACATACCACCTCCTCCTCCTCCTCCTCCTCCGCCTCCTCCATTGCGCTCCCTCGCTTCACCTTCTCCTTCACCTTCTCCCTCCGCCTCCCGCTCCGCCTCCTCCCCCGCCGCCCCCCCTCCTCCAACTCCTCCTCCTCCTCCTCCGGCTCCGACGCCATGGACACCAAGATCGGGGCCCTCAACTCCTGCAAGCCCGCCTCGGGCGACGTCGGCTCCCCACCCAAAGGCGCCGCCGAGGCCATCCAGGGCCCGGCCCCGCCGGTCGGCTTCCCCGACGCCACCATGGGCCGCCACCTCGCCCGCCGCCTCGTCCAGATCGGCATCGCCGACGTCTTCTCCGTCCCCGGCGACTTCAACCTCACGCTCCTCGACCACCTCATCGCCGAGCCGGGGCTCAACCTCGTCGGCTGCTGCAACGAGCTCAACGCCGGGTACGCCGCCGACGGGTACGCCCGCGCGCGCGGGGTCGGGGCCTGCGTCGTGACGTTCACCGTCGGCGGGCTCAGCGTTCTCAACGCCATCGCCGGGGCGTACAGCGAGAACCTGCCGGTGGTCTGCATCGTCGGCGGGCCCAACTCCAACGACTACGGGACCAACAGGATACTTCACCACACCATTGGGCTGCCTGATTTCAGCCAGGAGCTTAGGTGTTTCCAGACTGTCACTTGTTTTCAGGTATCTCTTCGGTCGGTCTTTTTCTAACGTCCTTTTTGCTGATGCTCATTTTTTATTTGGACCGGATCTTTGTCTGAGGAAAGATACATATGTTAAACTAGAAATATTGCTTAGAATACTTTCTGGGTTTTGTCTTATTATAGTGCTTGTTGTGATTTTGGATCTCATAGTTGGTTGGCGGTGGGTCTGTTCTGTGAGATTACAATAATCTACTGATGGCTGCTGTAATAGTGTGCCGCTGGAGTCGCTGCTGGGGTTTTTGTTTAGATTGTTGTCACAGGGGTTGTTAAGTGCAGATTGAACGAAACTGATTTGTTAATTGTTTCGGTTTCGCCGTTTTCTAGGCCGTGGTGAATAACTTGGAAGATGCACACGAACTGATCGATACCGCGATCTCGACCGCTCTGAAAGAAAGCAAGCCCGTTTACATAAGCATAAGCTGCAACTTGCCCGCCATACCTCACCCGACTTTCAGTCGCGAGCCGGTTCCATTTGCGCTCTCTCCCAAGTAATACTCTGTCCGTTCAATCAGTTGAGTCTATTTACTGTATTAGATCGTGCTTAGAGTGATGTGATTGATTAAAATTTTTATTGGTACAGATTGACTAATCCGATGGGATTGGAAGCTGCAGTAGAGGCAGCTGCAGAGTTCTTGAACAAGGCGGTCAAACCGGTAATGGTGGGTGGCCCGAAACTCCGGGTTGCAAAGGCTTGTGACGCCTTTGTCGAGCTAGCCGATGCCTCTGGCTATGCTGTAGCCGTGATGCCATCGGCTAAAGGGCTCGTGCCCGAGCACCATCCCCACTTCATCGGGACTTACTGGGGTGCGGTGAGCACTGCATTCTGTGCCGAGATTGTGGAATCCGCAGATGCCTACTTGTTTGCTGGGCCCATTTTCAATGACTACAGCTCCGTTGGGTACTCCCTCCTTCTCAAGAAGGAGAAGGCCATTATTTTGCAGCCTGATAGGGTTGTGATTGGAAATGGACCCTCTTTTGGTTGTATTCTGATGAAGGATTTTCTTAAAGCACTCACGAAGCGGCTTAAGCAGAATCCCACTGCTTATGAGAATTATCATCGGATTTATGTTCCGGATGGACATCCATTGAAGTGTGAACCCAAGGAGCCCTTGAGGGTGAATGTCCTGTTCAAGCACATACAGGACATGCTCTCTAGTGAATCAGCTGTGATTGCCGAGACTGGAGACTCTTGGTTCAACTGCCAGAAGCTGAAATTACCGAGAGGCTGCGGGTATGTGGGAGTAGTTGTATGGATTAGGTCCCTTGTCTTTAACTTTATGATCTGGATCTACTTTAGAGAACAAACTGAAATAGTTCGAATGGGGAATGCAGGTATGAGTTCCAAATGCAGTACGGATCTATTGGATGGTCCGTCGGTGCAACTCTTGGGTATGCACAGGCAGTGCCAGAGAAGAGACTCATTGCATGCATTGGAGATGGTAGCTTCCAGGTATGGAGTGGTTTCTGATATCTGTTATATTGCGAAGCACATTCGAACGAGCCATCATGAATGACGTGGTTATGCATAGAGCTCCTGTCAAGAAGATACCACTAGCTTTGCAAAGCTCAACCTACAAACACGCTAGTAATCCTGTTAAGCAATTTGCATAGGTGACGAGTTTTGTCATACAATGCTAGTCATGCACTGACCTTATGCATTTCCCTCCCTTTTTCTACTAAATTTGATTATTTTAATCCTGTTGTTTTTATTGAATGTAAGAGATGAATAATGAAAAATTCGTGGGCGATTTTTGCACTCTAGGTAACTGCCCAAGACGTGTCAACCATGCTGCGATGTGGGCAGAAGACCATCATCTTCCTGATAAACAATGGCGGCTACACCATCGAAGTTGAGATCCATGATGGTCCCTACAATGTGATCAAGAACTGGAACTACACTGGCCTGGTGGAAGCAATTCACAACGGCGAGGGCGAGTGCTGGACAGCAAAAGTAAGTCGCTTGTGCACAAGTTACAGTTGCGACGATTTGCCCATTCAAGAAATCCCTCCGTAGCAAAATAACAAAATTCGCTCATGTTTGCAGGTTTTCTACGAGGAGGAGCTTATCGAAGCGATTCAGACGGCAACAGGGCCCAAGAAGGATTGCTTGTGCTTCATAGAGGTGATAGTTCACAAGGACGACACCAGCAAAGAGCTTCTGGAATGGGGTTCCCGTGTCTCGGCCGCCAATAGTCGTCCTCCCAATCCTCAGTAGATCTCGGCCGCCCATAGTCGTCCTTCCGTTGCTCAGTGGAAGCCTTGATTCTCATCAGTATGTTGCTTCAAGAACTTTGTTCTGTAGATTAAAACAGAGCCGTCTTCTCAAGTAATGCCGCGATTCCTGTAATGATTACTCAGCTTTTTGCAATGAAAATAATCATGTCTCCTGGTTGGTGATTTTGATAATATCTATTGATAATATCTATTGATGTCGACGTCCTAAACATGTGGAAGGAACGACTGCAACGTCGGAGGTTATTTCTGTCGTGGGCTTGGAGTGGGGACCTCCATGAATACATGCATTGCCTCGTATCTGTCTTCGATTAGTATGGTTCTTCTCCAAGTTGTCAGCAATCGGAAACATGTGATAAATTTACTTAAAATTAATTTTTTGATTATAAAAAATCTTAAATTGATACACATGTGACAATTTACCTTCCATTAATTTCTATTAAATTTAATCGTTAAATTGTTGAGTTAGATAACACATGATAGTTGATAGGTGTACCAATTTTACCCTTTGTTTGTTACAGATTTATCAATTTATGATTTTCATGGTATAAATTCAATTTAACGGAAGGTAAATTTGTCATAAGTATATCGATTTGGAGTTTTGGTGGTCAAAAAATTAGATTGTGACAAATTTGTCCCAGGTGTATCAGTTTGGAGTTTTGTGTGGTAAAAAAATTAGATTGGGATATATTTGTTATAGATGCACCAGTTTAGGCTTTTTCGTGATATTAACCCTAATTTTATGACGCGCATGGGCGAGGGGGCAATCACGTGGTTTGGCTGATTCCTTGTTGTGAATAATCTTGTCTTGCTCGGCGTCGCATGATTGATCAGTTACTGTCGTGTGATGTATTCGAAAACAGAAAAGCACATTTTTCTTCTTAATGGCCAAAAAACTAGCGCGAACCAATGTTAAACTGTGCAGACTGATTTTTACGTATAAGATAAATTTGAATTCTTTATTTAAATATTAAATACTTTTTAGGGTTAATATCACAAAAAATCTCAAATTGGTACATCTGCGGCAAATTTGCCAAAAATTAATTTTTTAATTACCAAAAATCTAAAACTGATATACCTGTGATAATTTTACCTTCCGTTAATTTTCATTAAATTTTACAGTCAAATTTCTAAGTTGGAGATGCGTAATAGTTGATGGCTATACCAGTTTGGGGTTTTACCCTCTGTTTGTCACAAATGTACCGGTTAATGATTTTTTGTGTTATTAATTCAATTCAACGGGGGGTAAATTTATAAAAAATGTACTAGCTCGAGGTTTTTGATAGTCAAAAAATTAGTTACTATTTAGCTAGTTGCCAAACGCACCCTAAAGTTGAATTATTATTATGACACTAAAGTTAAACGATGCTTCTGGGTAGTGAATGCGATTGAGATTTTGTCAACAAGAATAATTTTAACCGTGTTCAATAAAGTATATTGATTTTCTCGTATCATGCATGGTCGTCAATACATTTAAAAAACGAAAGTAACTTTAATAAGTATTCTCGAGACATTTATTAACATGATATGTATGAATATTGAGAGAGCGCGCGTTCGAGAATAGGTAACATAGTCGCTCTTTCTCGAAACCTATCCTATGAGGACCGATTTTGAGTATTCTAAAAAAAAAAAAAAATCTCTCCATTCACGTGCGTTTATAAAAAAAAATAAAAAAAAATCCGACCTACTCATGCTAAGGTGCATGCTTATGGCCAATAGCGACGTAATTCCGAGAGATTGCAACGGACATCCAAAGTAAATATCAAAAGAGTTCAATATACTCATTCCCATGACGCGACACATTTAAAAACGAAAATAATTAATACCTTGAAAAATTTTAAATTGATATATTCGTGATAAATTTATTCAAAATAAATTTTTTGACCACAAAAAACTCCAAACCGGAGTTAGTTTCCGTTAAATTTTATTGTCAAATTGTTGAGTTAGATGACACTTGACAATTGACGGTTTTACTAGTTTAGGATTTTGCCCCTCTATTTGACACGGATTTATCAGTTTGTGATTTTTCGTGATGTATATCCAATTTAACAAGAGGATAAATTTATCACAAGTGTACCAATTTGAGGTTTTTGATGATCAAAAAATTAGTTTGGGATGAATTTATCACGAATTTACCGGTTTGAGATTTTTAATGGTTAAAAAAATTAATTCGTGATAAATTGATCATAAATATATCAATTTAGACCTTATCAAAAAAATATATATATATCAATTTAGAGATTTTTTTCAAGGTATTAATCCGAGCCAAGGATGTCATAATAGATAGCTAGATATGCGGTAAAGGGCGCGAGGGGTGCGAGATTTCGAGGCCCGGGACCACCTTTCTCTCTCGTCCCGCCACTTTCAACGGTAATTGACCCCTTTCTTTCTCTCTCCTCCGCCCATTGCAGCTTCCTCCTCCTCCTCCTCCCTCCTCTCTCTCACTCACTCTCTCTCTCGCAAGACTCCATTTTTAGCCCCCGCTCTTCACACACACACACACAGAAGAAACTCGAGAAGCTCCCTCCAACAACCTCCATCGCAATCCCTCGCTTCACCTTCGCCTTCACCTTCACCTTCTCCCTCCATCTCCCCCTCCGCCTCCTCCTCTCCGCTCTCGCCAACCTCCTCCGCCGCCGCCGCCCCCGGCCCACCTCCGGCTCCAGCTCCTCCGGCTCCGACGCCATGGACACCAAGATCGGGGCCCTCAACTCCTGCAAGCCCGCCTCGGGCGACGTCGGCTCCCCACCCAAAGGCGCCGCCGCGGCCATCCAGGTCCCTGCACCAGCGGTCGGCGCCCCCGACGCCACCATGGGCCGCCACCTCGCCCGCCGCCTCGTCCAGATCGGCATCACCGACGTCTTCTCCGTCCCCGGCGACTTCAACCTCACGCTCCTCGACCACCTCATCGCCGAGCCGGGGCTCAACCTCGTCGGCTGCTGCAACGAGCTCAACGCCGGGTACGCCGCCGACGGGTACGCCCGCGCGCGCGGGGCCGGGGCCTGCGTCGTGACGTTCACCGTCGGCGGGCTCAGCGTGCTCAACGCCATCGCCGGGGCGTACAGCGAGAACCTGCCGGTGGTCTGCATCGTCGGCGGGCCCAACTCCAACGACTACGGGACCAACATGATACTTCACCACACCATCGGGTTGCCTGATTTCAGCCAAGAGCTTAGGTGTTTCCAGACTGTCACTTGTTTTCAGGTATCTCTTCGGTTGGTCTTTTTCTAACATTCTTTTTGCTGATACTCATTTTTTATTTGGACCAGATCTTTGTCTGAGGAAAGATGCATATGTTAACTAGAAATATTGCTTAGAGTACTTTCTGGGTTTTGTCTTATTATAGTGCTTTGTTGTGATTTTGGATCTCATAGTTGGTTGGCGGTGGGTCTGTTCTGTGAGATTATAATAATCTACTGATGGCTGCTTTAGTAGTGTGCCGCTGGAGTCGCTGCTGGGGGTTTTTGTTTAGATTGTTGTCACAGGGGTATATATGTTTTGAGTGCAGATTGAACGAAACCGATTTGTTAATTGTTTCGGTTTTGCCGTTTTCTAGGCCGTGGTTAATAACTTGGAAGATGCACACGAACTGATCGATACCGCGATCTCGACCGCTCTGAAAGAAAGCAAGCCCGTTTACATAAGCATAAGCTGCAACTTGCCCGCCATACCTCACCCGACTTTCAGTTGCGAGCCAGTTCCATTTGCGCTCTCTCCCAAGTAGTACTCCGTCCGTTCAATCAGTTGAGTCTATTTACTGTATTGGATTGTGATTAGAGTGATGTGATTGATTAAATATTTATTGGTACAGATTGACTAATCCAATGGGATTGGAAGCTGCAGTAGAGGCAGCTGCAGAGTTCTTGAACAAGGCGGTCAAACCGGTAATGGTGGGTGGCCCGAAACTCCGGGTTGCAAATGCTTGTGATGCCTTTGTCGAGCTAGCCGATGCCTCTGGCTATGCTGTAGCCGTGATGCCATCGGCTAAAGGGCTAGTGCCCGAGCACCATCCCCACTTCATCGGGACTTACTGGGGTGCGGTGAGCACTGCATTCTGTGCCGAGATTGTGGAATCCGCAGATGCCTACTTGCTTGCTGGGCCCATTTTCAATGACTACAGCTCCGTTGGGTATTCCCTCCTTCTCAAGAAGGAGAAGGCCATTATTTTGCAGCCTGATAGGGTTGTGATTGGAAATAGATCCTCTTTTGGTTGTATTCTGATGAAGGATTTTCTTAAAGCACTCACGAAGCGGCTTAAGCAGAATCCCACTGCTTATGAGAATTATCATCGGATTTATGTTCCGGATGGACATCCATTGAAGTGTGAACCCAAGGAGCCCTTGAGGGTGAATGTCCTGTTCAAGCACATACAGGACATGCTCTCTAGCGAATCAGCTGTGATTGCCGAGACTGGAGACTCTTGGTTCAACTGCCAGAAGCTGAAATTACCGAGAGGCTGCGGGTATGTGTGAGTAGTTGTATGGATTAGGTCCCTTGTCTTTAACTTTATGATCTGGAGCTACTTAAGAAAACAAACTGAAATAGTTCGAATGGGGAATGCAGGTATGAGTTCCAAATGCAGTACGGATCTATTGGATGGTCCGTCGGTGCAACTCTTGGGTATGCACAGGCAGTGCCAGAGAAGAGAATCATTGCATGCATTGGAGATGGTAGCTTCCAGGTATGGAATGGTTTCTGATATCTGTTATATTGCGAAGCACATTCGAACGAGCCATCATGAATGACGTGGTTATGCATAGAGCTCCTGTCAAGAAGATACCACTAGCTTTGCAAAGCTCAACCTACAAACACGCTAGTAATCCTGTTAAGCAATTTGCATAGGTGACGAGTTTTTTCATACAATGCTAGTCATGCACTGACCTTATGCATTTCCCTCCCTTTTTCTACTAAATTTGATTATTTTAATCCTGTTGTTTTTATTGAATGTAAGAGATGAATAATGAAAAATTCGTGGGCGATTTTTGCACTCTAGGTAACTGCCCAAGACGTGTCAACCATGCTGCGATGTGGGCAGAAGACCATCATCTTCCTGATAAACAATGGCGGCTACACCATCGAAGTTGAGATCCATGATGGTCCCTACAATGTGATCAAGAACTGGAACTACACTGGCCTGGTGGAAGCAATTCACAACGGCGAGGGCGAGTGCTGGACAGCAAAAGTAAGTCGCTTGTGCACAAGTTACAGTTGCGACGATTTGCCCATTCAAGAAATCCCTCCGTAGCAAAATAACAAAATTCGCTCATGTTTGCAGGTTTTCTACGAGCAGGAGCTTATCGAAGCGATTCAGACGGCAACAGGGCCCAAGAAGGATTGCTTGTGCTTCATAGAGGTGATAGTTCACAAGGACGACACCAGCAAAGAGCTTCTGGAATGGGGTTCCCGTGTCTCCTCCGCCAATAGTCGTCCTCCCAATCCTCAGTAGATCTCGGCGCCAGTAGTCGTCCTCCCATTCCTCAGTAGAAGCCTTGATTCCCATCAGTATGTTGCTTCAAGTACTTTGTTCTGTAGATTAAAACAGAACCGTCTTCTCGAGTAATGCGGCGATTCCTGCAATGATTACTCAGCTTTTTGCAATGAAAATAATCATGTCTCCTGATTGGTGATTTTGATAATATCTGTTGACCATTGGCTTCGGGTCAACATCCTGAACATGAGGAAGGAACCACTGCAAACGTCGTAGGTTATTTCTGTCGTGGGCTTGGAGTGGGGACCTCCATGAATGCATGCATTGCCTCAAATCTTTCTTCGATTGGTACGGTTATTCGCCAAGTTGTCGGCAATTGGAAACATGCGAAAACGTTCAAATTTAAGCCCCTCTTCTTGTAATAATATAGAAAGGAAAACTCCAGTTTCGAGCTCGGGGACGGGAGTTTTAGCTTATAGCTTGGAGACTTTACTTCGAGATACAAAGTTTTTTTTGGGGGTCGAAAGAAAACCACGGTTCGAGTTTAGTGGTTCCATATCGAATGTCAACATTGATTAGGCCCCCAACCTCGAAAGATGATTGATGGGTCGAAAGGAAAAGCACTGTTCGAGTTAAGGGGTTCATATTGAACGTCGACTTGATTAGGTCCCGACCTTGAAAGATGATTGATGGTGTCCAAGCGAAACGTGCCACACATGGCACGTAACATGCCCACCGGCTTTTATCCTGCTTATTAACAGGGCTAAGCTAATATCCAGCTCTTTTGCCTTGGTCACTCGAGCATTTGATGGAGACATCACAAGAATGCCTCGATCAACCATGGATTTCAATAACAGCCGCGCCTAAGTTGGCTCTCGCTCATATGCAAGTCCGGATATTTGTGGGGGCGGCTACGAATTGGATCATAGCCTTTGCTCAGTCCTGTCCTTCTCGGGTCGAAATCCACTTCCCACTCAGTCCGGTCCCTTCAACAGCACTGGAAGGGACTTCGATGGTGAGATCTGTCTTCCCACGAAGGTAACGATGGACTTGTTTGAATAATAAACAGCCCCCCTTTTTTTTTGCCCTTTTTAATCTCATTTATAGTGATTATCTTAAGTACGGAAAGAACTGTTAAAAGAAAAAAATAGAGTTACGCCAACTAAAAGAGATTGTCACATAAGTAATTTTCTTTTGTAAATGTACTATTTGCCAACTTTTATCATGTGACTAAGACAATAACTGCAATATCATCGTCGATGAAGTGTTTAATAAAACTTTACCCATGTTAGATCATCGTACATGAATTTTGCCCATTAGCAGAAAAAAATTTGTGTTCACTCTAATGGATGAAGGCTTTCTGCAAAACTGCAAGTGCTCGATGCCCGCCTGCCTCATCCAGTTAAATTTTATCACCAAATCAATAATTTGGCCAAAAATTCGATCCAACCGATAGCTGATTCAGTGGGTTGAGCAGTTGAATCTGGTCAATATGGGGATTGACCGGACCATGGTTCGGTTCCCAATCGAACCAGTTGACCTGGTTGGTTCGATCTCGGTTTGAAAACACTGGGGACAAGGGCCAAGGGGACGACATGGTCACCCCTTTTGATCCTTTCTTTTTGTTTTTTAATTTTCACTTGTGTTTGTTTTATTTTTAATTTGTTTTATTTTTAATTAATTCAAAATTTTTAGACGTAGCATCAAAAACTGGCATGGTTTTGTGTTTGAGAAAGTTTGTCATGAGACTTGCTATTGCATAAAATTTAAAAACGACAAAAACGTGAATTTTCCCCCCAGCCTAATACAAAAAAAAAATCCTCAACTTTAGGTCCAGTCCTAGTTCTACCTCAACTTTTTTTCACCTCATAAAAAACTTTTATCTTTTGATCCAATCTCAATACTACCCTAAACCTTTTTACATTTCATAAAAAGGTATTAATTTTAGGTCCAATTCCAATTCTACTCTAAACTTTTTTTTGTCTCATAATAAAGCACAAACTTTTAGTTAAGTCTCGTATTGGCTTTAGTTAAAACTTCATCCAAAATCACCCTTAGTGATGTGGCATTTTCATGTCATTACTCTAGTTTTTTTCCAAATTTTAGATGCAAGAAGATGTCTCTTGAAGATGAATTTCCATGTCAGTTCAAATGACGTCTTCTTGGATCTGAAATTTGGATAAAAATTAGAGCAATTAGGATTGGTCTTCTTTAATTGCTTTTACTCTTATAAGAGTTCTCCTTCCATCTCGCTCAGGGATCTTAATTTTGTGCTCAGTATTCAATATCTCATGCACGGGAGTCTTCCATCTCTTGCGGTCAAAGAGCTTATGCTTCAGATGGTTGAACAACTCATGCTCTCGGTTGTCAAGAGAAATTTTGAACGGAAGATTAACGGGGGCATATTTGAGATTTAAAACTTAAGTAAAAGTTGATGGTTTTTTATGAGACAAAAAAAGTTTAGGGTGGATTGGGACTAAACTTAAAGTTTTTGATTTTTTATGGAACAAAAAAAATTTAAGGTAGAATTGGGATTAGACTTAAAGTTGGGATTTTTTTTGGGGCATTAAGTCTCTACGATGTTTTAAAAGAAATCCTATTTCCTTTAGCTTCAAAATTCAAAATCAAACTTTAATTTAATAAAAAACACCCTAAACATTTTGAGAATAAATCATTTTGAGGAATTTTTTTATATTTTTTCCATTTGTAACCGATATGTCATTTTTGGTTTCGATGGTAAATGAATTTTTATTGGTGATTGGCTCAATTTGAAACCAAACAAAACTTGATTACAATTTGCACTTCGACAGACAAAGTTTTATATTCTGTGAAGGGGGTTATGTCCCCAATACCACAAATTATGGTTGGTATAATCTGACCTTTTAAACTGGTTTTAATGCTACGTTTGTTTCCATGGCCCATGCCTCCATTAACGCACGGTTGCCTGTGGCATCTACGGCGTCAGTCCGAGGTCGTGATGCCAAGGCGTCCTTTGCGACCTTAAATCGGGAGATCGAGGGAGAGAACTAGGTCTCTTGGCAGGACCTTCATGACAAGATCCTTCACAGGTAGTCGGCAGCAGCAGAGGGCCGAGTGTTCGGGGTGGTTGCGACGGCAGCGGATGTATGTGGCAGCCAAACCTAGGCGGCTGGTGTTTGGAATTTGTGGTTAGGGCTTGTGCGTTTGGAGTGTGTAAGAAGGGGCCGTGTAATATGGGAACGAGCGAACATTGTACCAAGATGTCCAATATTTGCTAAAGCGAGGCATGAAACTTATAATTTTAAAATTAGAGGTATGTTTTCGATATCTAGGTGAGAGTTCATGTATATTTTTCGTACTTTTCCTTGATGATTTATTCTACAAATACTACATTTTGTTTCATTTCCATGTCTATCAGTGATTCTTTGAAATGGAAGAGGGTCACACGCTCACGCTCACCGTCACTGCTTCTTGCACAAAAATCCGGGTTGGATGCAAGTTTTGATGCAAATTACGGATGACATAAGGTGAAGAAGAGCAAACTACACTGGGGATATTTCACTCATTGATGCATCATATGGAAAAATAACAAAATGGCAGGCAGACTAACCAGGCGGTTGATCAAGTGTTCTAGACTTGATTCACAAGCCAGAGATCACATGTTCAATTCCACACTTTATTTTTGGTCTCAGAAACCTCGCTTAGCCTGCGAAAGATGGGCCTGTGCTTATATGTATCACTGATCTCGACCTTCCCCACTCGCACGTGATGGAGCTGTGGTGACTGACTCCGCCAATGATTAAATCAAACATTCAAGCAACGGGCGAGAAAAACACCCTGTCCAAACCTTTTTTCGCGAGCGAAAAGAATGTGTGCAAAGATGGTGAAATTGAGGATAGAAACAAGCTAATGAATGGAAACAACGAAGCATCCTCGCAAGAAGTTACACAATAGGCCAATCTTGTACGCAGTCTATGCTTATAAAAGTCAGTGAGATTGGGGTGATGCTTTTGATCTTACTTGAACATTAGTCATATTTACTAAGCATATCTTCTCAATTTGTGTATAGCATGTTCATAATGGTTCTTCAAGCTTGGCTACCCTCAAAACCAAGACTTTAACCACACCTCCAATCCGTCCCAAAATGTCAATCATCGAAAACAAGAAAGCCAAACAAATCATAGCACAAAGGTTTGATTCTCTGCATCAGTATTGACTCAAAAGACAACATTGTTTAGAAGAAAGCCCCAAAAGACGGCATTACTGGTTTGGTTCGTGCATCAAACTTGAAGAAAAGCAGTCATGGTATGTAATATATACAACTTGTTCACTAGCATCGAGAAATCGAAAAGAACTCCACCTGCTTAGGTACGTTCTAATCTGCAAAATCATTGCAAAAGAACTAAGTTGACTTTCATCCAAGAATTGCTTTCACCGATGCAGGCTCAATCTCTAATCCAGATGAATTTGTCGAACCTGGCATCATATCTATTTTATCACCAGTATGGTGTATGCGTCAGGGAGAAAAACTAAAAAAAGAAACAAACTAGACTTTCTACTTGACTGGATTGGACAAAGGAGAACGTTTCAATATTGACACTATGCATATCTATCCATTCTTCAAAAGACAATATCCATTTTATCTGCTACAGAAGATAATTTTACCAAGGACCTGGAAGTGCTGTTGGACTGGGAATAAAAACATAAAGAATATCGTATTTCTCATGGGAACAGTGAAGCCTTCTTGTGCATAAGATCATAAATATGATGAGAGGATCACTAAAACAGTGATAGGTCAATATGCAAAATAAGCATCACTAAAACAGTGTCATTAAAAAAAACCATTTCATCTGACCATTTGGGAAGGGGAGTAGCTAAAGTAACATATATTCACATTACAAAATTTGAGGAGACAAACCATCATCTAAAATCAAACTTGGGCCTTCTAGGACTCCAGCGACTCCACGGTCCTAAATTAAAGTAATATGAGAAAGTCAACAAATCTTAGTTAACTTTAAACAGCAACCAATACAATTGTACTAAATATGCAGATATAAGAAGTTCATCCACATTTTGACGACACGATGGAAGAAGATTTTAAGGTGACTTTGCAGCAAAAAATTCCATAACTGCCGTAGCAGTTCCTTAGATTCATGGGTATGAATTGGTTGCTTGAACCACTACGCCAACTCAGGGCTGGTACCATAATAGAAAGGACAAACCATATTTACTAGAAAAACATAACATGAAATTGCCGAAATTATAAAGATACTACATACCTGTGCATAAACTGCCACTTGGTTTCGCCAGAACTCTAACCTGGGTAAAAGTATTCTTCCTACAAAACACGCAGGACGAAGCAAATCACGAGCCTTTCAAAATGGCAATATATAATTTGGGAGTAGTAAAGACCATTTTGGTAAGGCAAAAATGTGTCTCACAAAAATTATATTTAAAAATGGGGAAAATCTTTGAATATTGATTGAAATGCTCGCTTCATGCAGGCCTAAGAGGATACTGATGGTGTCCACTCAAATACTTCAAAGCATTAACAAATGCACATATAACTAAGAGTATGGGACCAGCCAATGATTTTGGAGTAGAAGTAACCATTTTCAGAAGGCAAAATGTGATTCACAAAAGGTGTATTTAAATTGAGAAAATCCTTCGCTATTGATTGAATGCTTGCTAAATGCAGGCCCAACTGATACAGGATAAAGATTGTGACAACTGGAATTCTTCCCGTAGAAGTGGATCCATCATTCCAAAGCATGTTCTCATTTAAACTGGTGATATGTATTCAGGTATGTACAATGCTTCAATATTGATTGAAATGATAATTCCATTTCCTTAACTTCATTTAAGTTAAAAAAAGTAGGTTTTAAGGCATATAATGGGATCTAAAAACTAATACATGCTTATTCTAAATCCATGAGAGCCTAAACAGCAAATTGTAGATCTTAAACAGAAATATGGTCTGATGGCCTACTCACCAGATCTAGAACGTTTGAAAGAATCCGGAGATGTGAGGGAACTTCCCTAAACAAGCAGGAAACAAAATAAGAAGGCATTAGACCAAACAAGTGCCCATATGTATATGCAAATAAAATAGGACCATGATGATGGCAGATGCACTTGTGGGCATGGACAGAAGATCACCATATAAAGGCATACAAATACCAAACTTATACTATAATGGTAAACATATAAACAGATAACAAAGGCAGGAAAAGACTGCCCCAAGTTCAAATGAGTAATGACTAACTAGATTCCTATCTACTTCTCCCCACAGATCACACATACATATAGGCTGACAAGTCAAGTATTAGGATGTTTTAGGTGCTATATTTTACCCCTCTTCGAAAGCTTTTTGATTAGTTTGGAGTACTTCATAGCTTTAAATGTTGTGTCAAAACAGTGAGTTGAATTGCAAGGCTAAGGTCTGGGAGGAAAAGGCAATGACAAGGAGTGAGAATATATATCCAGGAAAATGTGGCCAAAGGCATCAAAATTTAATCACATGCCACTGTTAAAAAAGCTTGCAGGTAAAACTATAAAATTTCAGCAATCTATCCCGATTGACAAGATAATCATTTTTATGACACTTCTCCTCAGTTTGAAAATCAATCTAAGGGGCATTTCAAAGTATTACTAATCCACGTTCACTAAAACCCCACTGCACAGTTCTCAATATTGTATAAGGAAACTGAGAATGTTTGATATTGTAAAAGGTGAAGCAGCAAAACAAGAAATTCTCGCTAAACCACTCGAACATTATTGACAGAATCAGAAACTGAGAGAACTTACTTGGGAGCCTGTAGGAGTTTTAAACACAGTTGGTTCCCCACAAAAATTATTTTTATTGACATTGCCTTTTCCCTTCCCACCTGCAATGCTAACTCGTTAGATAACTGTCAAACTAGAAATAAAATGTTTCGACTCCCAAACTTACTAGCAATTATCAAAAGACATCGTATGCCATCGAAACACCAAAATTATTTCAATACCTGTCTTTTGAGGAGAGTACACTTTAGACTCATCAACAGCTGCAGAAAGATGACTATCTTGTGTTCCTTCCACTTCAGTATCAAGAAGATTTGGGTCCATCATAGCAAGGCGACTTTTGGTATTTTGAGGAGAAAAATCATTTGGAGCTTGTGCATCATGCTTATTTTCAGTAGCATCCCTCTTGTAATTTTTTGAACTTCTTTGATCCAGGCCAGAGCTGTCTGCATTCCATAGAAGTTAAAATGTTGAAAAGTCACTGAAGATAAATAACCATCTGGTAATTGTAACTTTTTAACTTAAAATGTTATTCGAACCTTGAAATACATTTCAAGGATAAAAGTTTCTCCTAAATATACTCTCCTTACTTCGAGCAAGCTAGACATGCATGTATACCTCTTGAACTTGATAAAGCAAAAGATTTGCTTCCTGATCTAGTAACTCTTCTGCTTGTAACAATAGTTGCATTCCTCAATGAGTTATCTTCATCTACTTTACCTATTCTCTTCCCACCTACAAATGTTTAGGGCATCAGCAAACTGAAACAATCTTCCCAGAATTCCTATAATGACAACTACAAATTAGATTACCATCTTAGACAAGGTATAAATAAATGAAAACGTTCTAGATATTGATTTGCAATAAGACAACACTTCAACTATATCAACAGATGCTTAACTATTATTACTGCAAAAATTCAACATGAATGATTAATAGTCATCACATGCCGTTTAAACACCAAATCCATTTCAGCACCTGTCTTTTGAGGAGAGTACAGTTTAGACTCATCCACAGCTGTGGATAGATGATTTTCTTGTGTTCCTTCAACTTCCATATTAGGAAAATCTGAGTCCATACTAGTGAGGTCACTTTTAGCATTTTCAGTAGAAAAATCATCCTGAAGCTGTGCATCATGCTTATTTTCATTAGTATCCCTCTTGTATTTGTCTGGGCCTCTCTCATCCAGGCCACAATAGTCTGCATTCCATAGCAGTAGTCAGTAAAAATATAACAACTGGCCAGCAGTATAATATTTTAACTTCTGATGATATGAAAACCTAGAAGTAGCATTTTATGATGGAAATTTCTCCCAAATATATTGTTGTTAATGCAGGCAAAGTAGACATGCATGTATACCTCTTGAACCTGATAAAGCAGAAGTTTTGCTTCCCGATCTGGTAACTCTTTTGATGGTAACAATAGGTGCATTCCTAATCAAGTTATCACGTATTTCACTTTTTCTATTCCCACCTGCAAATGGTCAGGAGGACATCAGCAAACTAAAACAATCTCCCCAGACTTCCTAGCAATGACAACTGCAAATTTGATTGTCATCTCAAGCAAAGTGTAAATAAACAAGAATGTTCTTCACAATGATTTGCAATAAGAAAGTGCTTCAACCACATCAACAGGTGTAAAAAGATAATCTTGAAATCCCTTCAATGCCAAATTTTGAAGCATTGGATCCACATTACTGCAGCATATCTCAGCCTTTTGGAGAACAGACATTGTTAAGTTGCACATTGTGCTTATTTACTATTGCCTATATTGTATTTCCTGGAGTTCTTTCACCCAAACTAAGGTTCCTATCTCCTGTCAGTCAAGTGGAGACATCCAAAACACAAAAAGTTGGAGCACAATAAACATCAAACAAGTCTAAAATTTCCAGTTGAGAAGGTACAAACACATTGAAGCAACATGTCATCATGTAAAACCATACTCCCTAGCATACGAAAGTTAATTTATGCAAACTCGTGTTGCTTATATACCTCTCGATGTTGATAAATCAAATGATTCCTTTTCCGGTCTCGTAACTATCTTCGCTTCTTTCTCCAAGCATTTTGAAGCACAATCTTCCCAATGAAGAGGAAATCCAAACACAAAATGCTTGAAAATCTACAAAGAGCACAAATTTTGAATCTAATGTATGAAATTGCAATGAGGTGACATAATCAAATAGAAAGATGACTGCACAAAGGACAAACAAGTCTCCAATCCATTCAAACATTTTTCCCCTAGAACAACTAAAGTTCAGCATTAAAAGCAGATTTGAGAGCGGCTCATAAGTCATAACAACTTGTTCAGAATCCTTCTGCAATTGTAAACAGGTCACCATGTGATGACCTTTTTACTTTTCTTTCGTTTTGAACCTGAGCACTTTTAACAACAATTGATATTTGCCCATGTCAAGTTTTCCATGGTCAAGGTCCGAGAGCTCAAACTAGAGTGGGATGGTAAAGTTTTCTACAATTCATAGCTTCTTGAAGCTTAATTAAGCCAAAAATCAATGGTTGTTGCTCTGAAAAACCAGTGATGTATATGCTAAGTGATACAGCCTGCACAGGCAGGAAAATGGCAACAGACTCACAAACCTCAGATGAGAAGCCACTTTCTGTAGTGCGCGACTTATTTATCAATCCAGACACCACAACACAAACACCATCGGCGGTTTCAAGAGTTGAAAAATCATATCTTTTGGTGATCGGAGCCGATTTGAACACCCGAACCACTTGTTGAACAGATTGTTGCCTGAAGTAAAAAGTCCTCTGAGCTCATGGAATTGCTACACCACAAAAATAAAGTAAATGCCAACAAAGAAGTCTCGTCGAGAGCATAAGTCACGCGGACAACAATGACGACCTGAAGATGTAGTCCTAGTTAATAGAGGGGTGGCAACTTTCTACATGACACAATAAGATGACTCAAACAACGAGTCAACTTGGATAGGAGAAACCCAAATGAAAGAACCAGAATACAACCAACTCAAAACAGACATGGCTTGGCAAATTCTGGGAAACTTTTCCAGAATAAATAAACAATTTATCATCATATTGCACCAGCTTTGTAATATTCAGCCAATGACTCGAACAACCGACACGAACATGATCACGACGATACGACACAAATCCCCAGCCCCAATAGTTATCTTGCCAGCTACATTTTACAAAACAAGTGCAGACACGAAAGGCCAGGGTTGTATTCGTCTCGATTAAAAGCCAGCTTTTCGACGGATCAGTGTCTAAAGGATCACATTTTTCGATGTTCGGCCCAAATTGACTAAGATTTCTCCCAAAAAGAACCGCTGAACTACTGGAAAGCTTCGTTTTTTTGCCCCCTCAAAGGCGAAAAATATACAGCACGGACGGGAAGATGAGCCCTAGCAGATCGTTGTCGACGCTTACTTGGGCGAAGCGAAGCCAGAAACAGCCAGCGTTTTCTCCTGCGAACCATCCGCAGCAGCTTGGGTCAGCCACCAATCGTATAGACAAACCTGCTCGACGAAACGCGAGGAACAAAAATCAGGAGAAGTTGGAAGACAGAGAGAGAGAGAGAGAGAGAGAGAGAGTTTGAGCACTCACTGTTTTCCTGAAGCGAGACGCCAAGAAGTCATCGTCGCCGGGGGATCTCGAAGGGTCGGAGCTCGACGCCATGGACGCGAAGCGAAGCGACCGTTGCCTGGCACTGCGCAGTCTCACCAGACCATGATACGGATTTCCTCTCTTCTTTTTTTACACATTTATTTTTTAGCTTTTTTTAAAATTTATTATCTTATTCAATTGCTTCCATCCGAAAATGAATAAATTAAGATTGCTTCGTGTACCGGTGTACGGCTTTTTTTTTCCTCGTTCGTCGGTACCGTCACCGAGAACGAACAAAAAGCGAACGCGAGAGAGTCGAGCGGCGGCGGACGAAAGCCTACGGGCGGCGGTCGGCGGCGTTCGGCTCCATCGGGGAGGTGATGAGCCGAGAAAAAAATCTTTTCGCGCCCTTTTTTATTCTCGGAAAATCAGGAAGGAAGAAGTCAGGGGAAAAAAGAAACGGAGCCGGGCCTTGCGGATTGTGGGCTCTCTTTTATGGGCTTTATTTTTTCTTTGGGCTGCTGGGTTCATGTGATGCTGATGGGCTACGCTTATGCACTTTTTTTTTTTCTTTTTTATCAAAATGGGCATGAAGCCTTCTTATTCATTTTTTTATTGGTTATTTTTATTGTTTTATTACCAAAAAAAAAAACCCATGCTTGACTTATTGGCAAAAATTCGGGTGTCAACAATACTCTGGGCATACCATTCTCGAAGACTTCGAGTGCCATGAGATTCACTATCTTACTTACCACTTGCAATGGGCATCGGGCATGTCAATGCATTTTCTGCGACGAATAAGTCTTATGGAGAGTGATGAGAGGCCAAATACTGAACTGCTGATCATTGCCCTTTTCTGATCCTAGAAGGTTTGCACCGAAACTTAAAAGCTGCAAGTTCCGTAGGCCTCCCAAATTTGTTGATACTGACCCTGAAAAAGTATTTAGGACACTGTTTATTTGCACCAGTTCGGTAGCATTTGCTATAGACTCAGGGATCGGCTCGAAAAATTGATTACCACCAACATAAAAGGTTTGGAGTTTTGGAAGAGTGAGAAATAAATCTCAAGGAAGAATCCTGCTTAGATTGTTGAAAGCCGCCGAGAACAATACGATCAAAGAAATTCTATACAGAGAAGTGGGAATTGGGTCGAGAAGTTATTTATTGAAAGCTGGAGGAATGTCAAGTTGGAGAGCTGGCCAAATTCTAGGGGAGTGCTTCCTTCCAAATGATTGTCCACGATAAAGGCAATAAAGAGAAGACGAGAGATTCCTAAGGGAAGGTGGGATTTTGCCTGTAAGTTGATTTGCAGATAGGCCTATTATGGTTAGCATTAGAAAATAACTTAGAGCATTGGGAATCGTCCCGCCAAAGTCGTTGCCACTTAGATTTATGGTTGAAAGATTTACACAACGAGGGAGATTTTTCGACGGTCCTCCTTCGGAAGAATTGTTCTCCAGGCTAAGAGTCTGAAGATTATACACGCGACCCATTTCTTCGAGAAGTGTCCCGTGGAAGCCATTGTCATTGAGGTTGAGAGTCTGGTGGAAAGAAAGGTTTCCTAATTGAGAAGACAACGAACCTAAAAACCGAAGGGATGAAAGATGAAAGGTAATCACTCTCTGATGATTTTTGCTACACGTAACACCAGACCAGTCACGGAAGGGGATGAAGTTGTTCCATGAGGTTAACAACACATGGAGAGCCTTGAGACTTAACCTACAACTATGGACAAATAATGCCAGAGAGGCTAAAGTTATGGATAGTTGGGGCTACATGCTTAGCCTTTTTAATTTACACAGATAAATACTTATGTAGAAACGAAATGTTTTTATAGTCAACAGCAACAGATTGAGAAATGACGGTTGTTGGTAGGAATGAGCATGGTTCCAAGATAGAAACTAAAATTTGAAGACCTGACCGGTGGGAACCTGTAGGTTTTAGGTTTCAAGGTATATAGGATAGGTCTCAGGTTCAAAAAATTAAGGAATTTATTTTGACGGGTAAGTTCCAGACTTAGGTTTGAATTTGGAACTTGAAACCTGAAAGTTGAAATCTGAAATTTTAAATAAGTTTTTTGTATTTTTCCTTAGTCTATGTCTATGCATGATCCTACAGTGTTTTATGGCGTTAGATGATGAATGTATAATTTGAAACCACTAGTTTGAATAGATGATGAATGTATAATTTGGAACCACTAGTTTGAACTTTCACTTTATGATTTATATTAACATTTTCCCACTAGTTCCAAGTGGAGCATGTATGAAACGTGGAACCGCTCATCCTCAATTGTTGGACTTTGTTTAAATATTATTTATCTTATTGGCTTCGGATTTGTAACCGGTGAGCTTGGTGGGTTGAAAAAAAGAAGGAAAAAAATCATTTCAACGCTTCCACTAATTGCTGCCTTTCTTGATAGAGAGAAAAAAAAACTGATAAACCTTAAAATTTATGCACAACAGCATCCCTACATTTGTCCAGTCACGTAGTTTCCATATGCAATAGTTACAAAAGCACAAAGCAAGTATATTTCCCAATAAAGCTATCAGAATCAATGTTCATGTAGCTGAGCATCATATGGCGATGCCCGGCTTAGGGAGATAGGAAACACAGCGTTCAAAAACATTTATGGACAACTAATGTCAAAGACAGAAAAAATCCACTTACCAAGTTTAATTTAATAGGAATCAGACAAGAGAGAACATTAACTTCAATCAAGTTACAGTTAACAGTAAAACAGGTATCTTCAGAGTTACATAAGAATTACATCATACAGGATGACTGCTAAAAATTTTTTTGGTTGGTAATGCTTAAGAGAAATGAACAACCGAAACAATGATATAGCAAATGCGATATTTCTATCTGTTTTCCTCTATATGTTGAACTGTCAGAGGCAGGAGAACTCCAAACCAATATTTCCATCATGCGAATCTCGCAAAAAGAAAAGAACGGTCAGCAATTTTGGACTATAGTCTTACAATTTTGGACTAATTTCACAGCTCTGAACAAATTTGTCGGTTGAACGCGTTAAATTCAATTCAACAGAGCAAAAGAAGCGCCGAACCAAAATCAGAAAGCCAGTCTTAGAACATCAAGAATTGTGAATTGCCAAATGACATAGGAAGCATAGAGATGTACAAAATAGGAGTCAACAAAAGTTTAGCAAAGAAATGTTGATATGTAGTGCAGCGGATTCAACATTGGGAAAATCGAACGTTGTTTCAACAATGATAAGTCACAGCATCCGCAAACTATCTAATTAGACTAAAAAAACCTATATAAGTTGAGTACAAATACAACAACCCTAAGCACTAGCATCTCAATAATGAAAATTGAACATTAAATGCATTAACAAGAAAAACCCTCCAATAAACAAACACACCTTTCACTTCAATTGGCTCGCCACCTAACCTGCCCATGCATTAGCCTCTCTCCTAGCTAAAATCCATTATACCGATTATCGAAAACCCGTTTTAAGAAAAACATAATGTAATATCTATACAGTTCTCCAACTTCTTTTAGTTCAATTCTTCTTCACTCAACCTTTGAATGCATCTCAACCATCACTCTGCCAATTAGAATTTTTAGCTTAGATCTATCTCACTTTTAATGACAAGTTCTTTTGCCATCAATCGCTGTTTTGTATTATGATCTCAAGTCACGATACTGACATTAACATTCTCACTAACAGCATCCTGCTGGTACTTCCACTTAATTCTAGTACTCCATTGCAATCGTTCTCCCTATTCTTTCCTTTTTTGTTATAAAGAATCAATTATATCTCCACAAGTTGTCCAAACAAGTTGGTAAATTCACATCGATTCCCAACCTACGACAATAGATCGACACAAATCGGCTGAATATTCTCATAAACATATTGACCCTTCTTTATGGCACTTCCCAAACAACTTTGTTGGATGTCTTGATATCTTGCTTTTCAAATTAAGTGCACACAAGCTGTAGGTCAAAATCTAGCTACAAACTTCAAAAATCTCCACTTTTGTATTTACTAATCCACCTCATCTCGTGTTGCCATTAACTGATGTATCCATGAATTCTCCATGGTGCTGGAAGGACAAACTCCACGTGTACCAAAGCCTACTCTCTTTAGCAAACATTTCTACAAGCATGGTTGTGCGACAAAAGAAGATACATTTGACACATGAAAAGTGGCACTCAAATGTCGCACCAACATCTTGAATATTAAAGGATGTACACGTGATGAGAAATGTTTACGTACATCCGACATATGGGAATCGGTAGTGAGAGGAGGGTGAGAGGAGGGAGTACATATCTGGAGTACATAAATATTTTTCACACTTAATTGGCTTTAAATTGGAACATTAACTTGGATCGTTGTTTAAACGCTTTTAGAGGAATTTACGCTAAGGTTAAGCAAAATTTGTTCTCGTGACGAGGGACCGCATCAAATGCTAAAGTGGATAACATCCCAACTCCATATATTAATTACACTCTTGCAATACATTGATAAAAAAATTAAAATAAATGAGGCCGTGGCCGGCAACGGGCCACAAGTTGGGCTTTATCATATCGAAGTGTGCTTCATAGTTGAATAAATAGAAAGTTACCCTTTATCTATAACAGATTAAATTAGCATTTGACATCATTCCATCAACTATTTTAATCATTCAAAGATGGAATAAATAAACCCACTTTACATAAAAAGAAGAATGGGATGCCTTAGGTGAATAATAAACAGCATTCCTTTTTGAGCTTATTTATAATGATTATGTTAATTATGGAGAGAATTGGAAAAAAAATTAAAAATACACCAGCTTAACAGGCTTATAGAGATGTCACATAAGTAATTCTCTTTTGTAAATATACTATTTTCCAAGCTTTTATCATGTGACTAAGACAATAATCATTGTCGATGAAATGTTTAATGTAACTTTATTCATGTTAGATCATCGTACATAAATTTTTCCCATTAGCAAAAAATTAGTGTTCACTCTAGTGGATAAAAGGCATTCTTCAAAAACTGCAATAGTTTGATGCCCAACTACCTCAATTACTTAAATTTCATCACAAAATCAATAGTTTGGTCAACAATCCAGTTCAATCGGTGGCCGATTCATTAGATTGAACGGTTGAATCTCGTCAATACCGAGATTGACCAGACCATAGTTCGGCTCCCAATCCAACTAGTTGAACCGGCTAGTCCATTCCTGGTTTGGAAACACTGGGGACGAGGGCTACAGGAACGGTACTGTCACCCCCTTTGAATTTTTTTTTTGTTTTTATAATTTTCAGTCGTGTTTTTTTATTTTCAATTTTTTAAAAATTTTCCAACATAGCATTAAAAAAACTACCTGATTTTGTGTTTGAGAAAGTTTTGTCACGAGCCGCATAAGATTCAAAAATGACAAAAACGAGGGAATTTTCCCTCGATTAAAACTGACGAAACGAACAGTTAATTGTATCGAAATTATAATAAATTTTAGGATTTAAATGGGTCAAGTAAAAATATTTGGGGTTTAAATGTACGAATACCATAAAATTGAAGGACTTGTGCAGCAATTTTCGAAAAAGAGAGAAGTGAGAGATTTGCGGTAGTTTTGTCCGTGCAGCTTCGACAAGAAGATCAGGACATCATCGGAGGAGGATTCGCCCCTGCTATGAACCCCCCCGGAGATTTCACCTCCTCTTCCATCGAAACTCCCACTGGAGCCTCGAAATTCCTGCGCAGCTTGGCTGAATATTGTATCCGTTCGAGCT
Organism: Syzygium aromaticum; assembly: GCA_024500025.1. Taxonomy (NCBI): domain Eukaryota; kingdom Viridiplantae; phylum Streptophyta; class Magnoliopsida; order Myrtales; family Myrtaceae; genus Syzygium; species Syzygium aromaticum. The sequence goes on along the minus strand of CM044885.1, from coordinate 5,867,007 downwards.
GGAGCTTTCAGATGATGGCGATGGAATGTGGGTCCATCGCGATCTCGCTCCGCAGGGGCGATCTTGAAATGAGTCGGCGTTCAAGAAGCCGGAAACGATAAACTTTGGCACGAAAAACCCACCGAGTTGGATGATAATCGTGGCGTTGGAGCTCGTGTGCGAGGTAACATTTTGGGTTTGGATAGTTCTTTGAGGACGTTGTCTTGTCAGCTTGATCCGTGCGATATGCACGGGGCACGTTGATGGTTGTTGACAGGTCTGGTTGAACAAGCTATGGTGTTCTTATGGCCGTGCATTCTTTAAGTTGAACAGTTGCACTGTCAAAATTGTTCATTTGATGAATGTCCATGTTATCGTGTTAGTGTATTTTTTGGTGGCTACTTAATGCGTAAAATCTTGCTTACGTATGTGCACAAGGTGAACCCTGAGCCTTTTTTGTCTTCGTAATTTTGAGCCATTTGGATGTAGCTGCTCTCCATTTGAGTAATTTTTTGAACTATGTGTTGAGAAGGAATCTGTTGCGTCGCGGGGATTCGGATTTTGGACCGTTTCTTTGGAATCAGGCATACGTGATTTAGGTAAAGTAGGTGAAAATGACAGAGGGAAAGGCTGCTCCTCCTGAAATGAAGTTCTAAAAGTAATTTTTCTTCATCATAATTTAAGTCTTGGATGGAGAACTCCTGAAGTATGAGATCATGCAGCATTTAAGCTTGTGTCCAGCTCTATGGATGAGTCTAAGCATCCTCTTTCCTTCCTAAATTGGATGGAGCCGAGACCTTCTTGTGTCCTGATGCTAGTGAAGGAATGAAGTAGCATATTTTACTTTGTGGGGATTAATTTATGGACAAAGGTTTCTGCACTATCAGTACTTATTCCATGTGCCAAGTGAGTTCTCTGCAGAATTTCCATAGCTGTTTGCTTTGTAAAGGTAATCAGGGCAAGAACGTTCAGATTGTGATTGTAATAAAAGAATGCAGTCAGTTAATTAAATCTCTCATCTATAGGTCATGTACAAGAAATAGTAGTTTCTTTCATTCTTGGAGTAAATGGTTTTCATCCCGATGCAGGAGGAAATTATCAAAATCTCCTACTGATTATTGACTAGCTCACATTTATCTTAGGTTAACTCTATGGTGAGCTTAAACTTTAGCAAGCTCTGCCAGTTGCATCTTCAAAGTATAAGTTAGATCCTGATCTTAAATAAAGCCAACTGAATTCGCTATGTCATGACTTACTTTGTATGCTTAAATCTATGAGCAAGATTTTAAATCAGCAAGATCCCATTTATAGTTTCACCTGTGTTGACCTTCAATACTATATTCTTCTAATCATTATTTTGGTACTTGATTGCCGTTTACATTCGATAAGCATGCTACACTATGATACCATTATCTAGTCTATATATTTATTTACTGTGATACAGTTGGCGGGGTGCACGCATGGTGATTAATTGATGCTTTTGTCTATACATCATGCTCCGTGGTTGCTGGATGCTGAAAGCAGCGGGTAATCATTTCCAATGCTCAGAAAGCAGTGGAATCTAAATTTTGATCCCCTGATCCGAACCCCATGTCTTAACTTGTTCTTGTCATAGTGGTGTGCTTTAAGAAGGATGAAGCTGTTCTGCTATATTTATAATAGTAATATCATTTTTCATGTGTTGGGTGGGAATAATGGTATGTGACTGATTTTTCCTTTGTATGTGTATTTAAAGATATGGTTCGGGGTAGAGATGCCTGTTGGGAGCATTGTGTCCTGGTCGATGCAACGAAACAGAAGGTTAGGTGTAATTATTGCGAAAGGGAGTTCAGCGGAGGGGTTTATAGGATGAAGTTCCATTTAGCCCAGATCAAGAACAAAGACATTGTGCCTTGTTCAAAAGTTCCAAATGATGTGAGGGACCATATTCGAAGTGTATTGAGCGCTCCCAAGAAACAGAAGACTCACAAAAAACCTAAGGCTGATTGGGCTGCTAATGGTCAACAACATAGCTCTTCGGGCAGTGAGAACTCCCATGCAAACCATTATTCTAGTGGACAGGGTGGAAGCACTTGTCCTGTTCTGTTTCTTCCACAGACTTCACCTAGTCTACCAGCGGTTGATGATGCCCAAAAACAGAAACAGGATTACGCTGACAAGCAAATCGCTTCATTCTTTTTCCTTAATTCTATCCCTTTTAGTGCTACCAAATGCATGTACTATCAGGAAATGGTGGATGCTATAGCAGAGTGTGGATTGGGCTATAAAGCCCCGACCTATGACAGCCTGAGATCTGTTCTTTTGGGGAAAGTGAAAGATGATATACAAGATTGCTATGGAAAATTTAAGGATAACTGGAAGGATTGTGGATGTACAGTTTTATGTGAGAGCTGGTGCAGCGCCAAGAGTAAATCACTTGTAGTATTTACAGCCACATGTCCTAAAGGGGCAATGTTTTTGCGGTCGGTCGATGTATTGGGTCATGAAGATGATGCTACATATTTGTTTGAGTTGATAGAAACCGTTGTTTTAGAGGTTGGCTTGGAAAATGTTGTTCAGGTGATAACTGACAGCACCACTAGTTATATTTATGCGGGAAGACTCCTCATGGACAAGTACCCATCCCTTTTTTGGTCTCCCTGTGCGTCTTATTGTGTTAATAAGATGTTGGAGGACATGAGCAAACAAGGCTGGGTGTGCACAGTGCTGGAGGAGGCAAAGATTATTGCACAATACATATACAGCGATACCTTGAGGTTGGGTATGATGAGGAAATTAGATGGCGGGAAGGAGTTGATCAGGCCAAATATAACTCAGTTTGTGACTGGTTTCCTCTCCTTAAGGTCCATAGTTATCCAGGAGGACAATTTGAAACATATGTCTTCTCACACGCAGTGGTTCTCATCTGACTACAGTAGATGCCCTGAAGCCCAGGCCTGTGAGTCCTTGTTACACTCCGAGAGATTTTGGAAGTCCGCTCATGAAGTCATGAGTGTGTCAGAACCACTAATAAAAATCTTGAGGATGGTTGATGGGGATTTGCCTGCGATGGGTTATTTGCATGAGGCAGTGGAGAGGGCGAAGATCTCAATCAAAGATTACTACAAGGGTGTTGAAGAGAGATATATTCCTTTTTGGGATATAATTGACCACAGATGGAATATGCAGCTTCAGTCGTCAATACATGCTGCAGCTGCATTTCTGAATCCATCAATCTTTTACAACCCAAACTTCAAAATCGACCTTAGAATTAGGAATGGATTTCAGGAAGCCATGAGGAAGGTGGCTTGCAGCGACATGGATAAAGTGGAAATTACAAAAGAACATCCTGTATATATTAATGCGCATGGTGCCCTTGGGACTGATTTTGCTATCATTGGACGAACTTTGAATGCTCCAGGTATGTTCTATAAACAGCAAGATTTGAACTTTCATATCGCATGACACACAATGTGGAGATTTTATACCTTTTCAAGACATAAACAGGTGCTCAGTATAAATGTTTCTCAACATGGGATGACTCACACGGGAGTAAAATTTTTGTATTGTCTGTATGCAGATTCAGGGTCGTTGTCCATCATTATGATTTACAATACTTAAGATTAGCTTAACCGGTTGAATTTTTTTTAGTGAAAAGGCCATGAAAAAATAAGTTTTGCAGAGGGCAAATGTATGAAATCAACAGATGAGGTCTTTCCATGGCTGGTTGAAGACCCAGGGATGCATTGATTTAATTAGTTGCACCATCTGGGGACTTCGGAACTGATCATAGGTTGGCTTACCAGATCAGATTTTACTTCCTACATTTGGTTCAATGCTTCCTGGTTTTCTTACCCCATTTTTCATCATCAAAGCATATAGCTTAAACATTGATTCGTTTTAATCGATGAACTTTGTCTAAACTGTCACTATGCAAACTCTAGGTGATTGGTGGGCAGCATACGGATATGAAGTCCCTATGTTGCAGAAAGTAGCAATTCGCATATTGAGCCAACCTTGTAGTTTGCACTGGTGCAAATGGAACTGGTCCACCTTTGAGAGCCTGCATACCAAGAAGTGGAACACAGCAGAGTTTGAAAAGTTTGGCAATTTGGTCTTCGTGCATTGCAACCTTTGGTTGAAAGCCATACGGGATAGCTGGGACAGAAGATGTAAACCTATAAATTTCGATGAGATAGATGTTTGCTCTGATTGGCCTACTGAGTTGGATCCTTCAGCTCCCTTATTAATTGATACTTGGTTGGACGATTTGCCGGCGGAATGTAAAGTTGTCCCTGACTTTGCTGATAACCAGAGAATAGGATAGAAATAGAGCAACACAGTTAGCGTGGTTTGTTCCCCCTGTAGAGTAGAATTTGTCTAATTTTCACATGTTTCGTCAATGGTGCAAAGGAGATCAGTCATCAATCACTGCTGCCATCAGAACCGGGTGATTTTGCCTAATCCAAAGGATTATGTACTTCAAGAAACAGTGCACATTAGGACATTTTTCAAGCCTGATCGGGACATCCAATTAACATCCCTAACTAAATCGGGACGTCTTGGCCAAATGTTTGAACAGCATCAAGGTTTACAATGTCCCGGTGGAACATTGGTATGCACCTTCACAAATGTCCCAAACATTAAAACGCTAGGATGTTTCTCATATTAACCTATTTTTGTGCACTTTTACAATGCCACATAACTGCCAATGTTTGTCTGACCTCTTGAAAGGAGCCAATCCCTGTCGTCACAATGAACTTGAATGCACATTGACCCTGCCGATAAGACAACTAAATATATATCTATAACCGAACGGAGCGCATTAATAACCGCTAGCACGATAAATTTACGAATGATCCCAAAATGTGTCCGCCTGTAAATGGTACTAACAGTAAACATCTAAAGCAGTTATCTAATGTAACAAGTAGTCCAAAGCGCTGACATTTTCTTACAAAATGACGTTAAGCAGAAGGAATATAATATAACCATCAATTATTTTTATCACTTTCTCCAAGACCTCGCTCTCTCTCGGTCTTCTTGATCATCATTTTCTCCTCCAAATCGACAGATCAAACTGCATAAAACAAACACCACCAATAATAATCAAGAAAGTATGAATCAATTTAAGGAAGTTAAAGGATCCAACCCATTAGAACCTTTCGCTCTGAAATGCAACCTATGCGTGTGAATCCAACGAGGATCCTCCTATCACACTCGGATATTGTTGTATCAAAGTACAGTGTGCGGCCAGTTGACCTTCACAACAGACATCTCTGAATCATGCTCCGTCCGTAAAGTGAATAACACCAATTTGGCTCATTTGGCACAGCTTTCCCGAGATCCCTTGGGCCTCAAAATACGCTTGGGCAAATGCTAAAGTGTTTTGGCAAAGAATTTTGAGACCCCATTTGGACAAGCATTTCCAAAGTGCTCTAAGGGCCCGTTTGATTCGGCTTTTTAAATATTAATTGAGAGAATGCAAATACCTTTAGGTGAAAGTTACTTGAGAAAATGCAAGTAGTGTTTGGTAAAAAAAAATTTGTAAAGCTACTTTGGTTTAAGTAGTGTTTGATAAATTTTTTTTTGTAAAGGGCTTTGGCAATTTTTATTTTTAATATTCCGATTTTGCCTCTAATACTGTTCATCTTCTTCACCTGCGAGGGTGGCCGGCGAGGTCGCTCAACCCAGGCGACGGCCGCTTGGGGTTGGGCGACTGCCAGGCGATGTCGGCTTGGGTTGCGACTTAGGTGGTCGTCGCCTGGGCCACTTGGGTCACGCGACCCTAGGAGACGGCGCCTGGGCAGTCACCCGACCCCAGGCGGCCGTTGCCTGAGTCGGGCAACCTCGCCGGCCTTTCGCCGGCCAAATCCGTCCTCGTCGGCCACTCTTACGGTGAAGAAGATGAACAGTAATAGGGGCAAAATCAGAATAAAGAAATTTGAGTGAGGGCAATTTGAGAAGGAAAAAATAGGTTTCAGTATTCCAAATGCTAACTTTTGGTTTTTCGTTCCCCAAACGGTTCAGCATTTTGGGAAGAGGCTTTCGAGACCGAAATTCCCTTCTCAAAGCTGAACCAAACGGGGTCTAAGGCAAGATCCAGTTTTTAGCTCTTATCAACATCTGAAATTCCAAATCCCATTTTCCAGATCAATACATCCCTTCGAAGTTACCGCAGACAGTATTTACCAAACACTATCGCATTTGTGTAAAGGCTTGGACAAATGCTTTCTCTTAGATTTGGCACACTTTATTATCGTTTCTAGATTGCGCGCAATGTTTGTGATGTGGAGAGGCATGTAGCAGCGACACCAAACCCATAACCTGGCATTCTTCCATACTGATCCTCTCCGATCGACTCGTAGGCACTATTTTCGAGATACCCCGCAGATTGAAGACGCTTTTGTACTATAGCAGTTGCTTTATCCCAGATTTATTACAAGCTCAAACGTATATTTTATTTTGAAAACTAGACAAATGATGAGAAAAAGAATCAAAGTTATTATTGAAAAGCTAAACAAGATCTAAGAAAATCAGTCCTAGTTGGATTGATCAGTCCCAGTCCTAGAATTATCTGCATATCAATCCCCGAGATCAGTCCAGGGACAGATCGGTCCCAGATAAGTCCAATGATTCTGCAGAATGGACTGATCCAGTGACTTATTCTGTACGTTAGTCCCAAGTGAGTGAATGAGCGATGCTCTGAAGGAGAGGCTGAGCTTATGTGACTCTAGTATGGGGTGAACGAGTAAAGGAAGGCTAACAACCATACTATCGCGATCTCAAATGTGGCCTGACACGTGTCCCCGTGCCTATAATTTGGGACGAAAAAATAGCATCCCCGTGGTCTCGTATCCCAGGACGCTCACCGAAACGTTCCACACCGTCACACCGGTTTAATAACTATACGTACATTTTTAAGATTAAGATGCTTGATCACTGATGCCCTTCAAATTTCGTCCCAATTTGCCCTGTTTCTTGTAGTGATACCATTATGCCAAAACTTCACTATAGAAAAGAAATTGGGGAAGTTCAGCATGCAAGAATTCGGTGGTGATTGATTGGAAATCAAAGATTGGTTAAATTGGGTGGTGATTGTGGACCTGTAGAAAGCTCCAGTAAGTTGCGTTTAAAGTTCTCATCTCTTTTCTTCCCCTGCTCAACAGTCAGTTTCACCTTTTAAAGTCAAAATCTACTCTTTCCCAGTATACAAATTTCGCGCAAGCCTAAAATGCCAACACTACATGCAGTTCTGAGCTTCCTGCCCAATCAATCTTAGAACCTATATAAACTATAATGCACAGGAAACTCGCGTGAGGCATTGTTCTATTTGCTACTATAACTTCTAAAGTGAACAAACGAAATAAATCAGCATTCAGATACTTGTGGTTTTCAAGAGTTATGTAACGTCTGGTCATTGAGTATTCCGCTGTAATAGAAAACACAATCACTGTACAGTAATTTTAACATATTATCTTGCCTGCCAAGTACACTCAACACCCAAAAAATAAATCGACATCAATCGATTGGCTGTGAGACAGCAGATACTTACTGGCTATAGGAAGGTGAAAACCACCATTATGTACAACAAAATTTCGAGGACAATGTCCCGCAGACTGGGTTTAATTACTATCCCGTGCACGCACAAGACGATCACTTTGAAGCAAAAAAGCTGGAAAAGGAACCTGGCAATTCCGAATATGTGATTTCAACCGGGGAATGTTTGGATGCGCACTTCTACATCTGTGGCAACGTAACTCCATAGAAAGTAAACTCTTGTCGTCTTTTATCATGGCTATCCCATTCTTATTCACCTCCTCAATGACATCAACTGAGTCACGGAAGAAAGCAGTGTTAAATGAGTTCCAATGCTTCTTATTCTTGAGATGAACTGAATTAAAATCTTGGCTGATAACATGGAGGTGAAGCTGTCTCATTGAGGGTGCCTGCAAGAGGAAGTATGTTAATCTCCCTTTTGAGGTTTCATCGCAGAATTTAATACTGAAGACAATCCAAAGTACACAATGTACATGCTGGTGGATGCAGAGTTGAGACAATTGTCACTTGTCTATAGCATTAGGTCTTTCTCCAACATCAACAATTGCTAGCCGCATTGGAGGATTGGAGCGAGACAAGTTTGGTTGCTCAAGGTACCATTATGAAACGAGTTACAGCGAGGCTGAAGACTTCATCTCAGTGACAAAAGCCAGAGGCAACAATACTCATCTGACTTACTTGCATTGACATTTTGTATAAGCATTTGGCAACATCACCATCAAAAGGCTTTCTACCAAAAAGTTTACAGCCAAAGGAGATTACAGCAATATTGAAATAGACAGTAATGACAGGTGGCAGAACGAACTCAAAACTTTCACAACAAAAGCCAAGCCCAGGTTCGTAATAACTGATTTCGGTAAAGTTCTGCCGGTACACTACATACCTTCAGCAAACTACAAAAAAAGCATTGTCATTACCATTGTGCTCCTTTTAAATTTTGTTATTTGAGCATATGATAGAAGAGTTTATATTGTAAAGATTGGGGGGAATAAGGTACTCCACATGAGGTGCACTAGATTGCCATTTCTGTAAGTATTTAGGTGCACGTGCATCCCGGTGTGTAAGTGCATGCATCAAATATCAAGACATTTGCACCAACTGATAGCCCCAGATAAAAAGGTTGCAGCATACCGAGTGACATCCGAGACGGAAAACTAGTTGAGAATCTTCATGCAAGAACTTCTCAACCCACTCCAAGCCAATGGCATGCATTCTCCTCAACAGTTCAAGGTGTACTTCGTGCACATCTGCCAAGCAATCAAGGCCTCTAGCTCGTGCCAAGATGAGAATGTGCTTCTGTGCCTATTCAAAGAAAAATTCTAGATAAATTAAATTCGCCAACCAAGAGAACCAAAGGAACAAAGAAGCAAGTTAGTATTTACCTTAGGATAAGCATCATTTAGCACAACAACATCCCCTAGTATTTCCAAAACGTCATCCTTATGCTTTTCTGGATGCATGGCAATATGATAGAGAGCCTGGGTCCAAGAGCCCCATGTTTTTGTCATTCCTCTATTGGTAGTTTGGATACCTGAATTTGAATATCCAGTTCTGGGATGTGTGATGTCAATCTCAACTTCATCTTCAGATCCTCTACTCTTTTTGCTGCTAAGAGATACATCGGCATCATCTCTCGTATTCTTCAAATCGCCATTTCCAACACTTTTATCAAGACCAAGTCCAGAGGGATGCAAGAACTCTTCATTCCTTTTTGTAACAGATTTTTCGTGTATCTTCAATAAAAACAAGAATCCTTCAAAGAGTGATGTATATGCTTGACGGAGAACCATGCAGCCTTTATTATAATCATTATTAAGACAATTTGGTCTTTGTGGGTTCATATTCGGCCCAAGGACATGGATGACATGTGTTATCCCTTCCCTGTTGTACAGCGGAGAAGTTGAAGGAAGAGGAACAACCACGGCACTACCTGGGAAAAGTGACTTAGCTAGTTCATTTGTTGCCATTTCCAGATCCGCACCTGCAGCCTTGAAAATAGTAGCATTAACGCCTCCACCTCCAGGTTTTAATCGCCTACACAATATTATGTTCTGGTTAATCCTCATGACATGCTATAAAAATTAGAAACAAACTATTCAATTCTTTTACCCCGTAAAAGTGAAAGAAATAAGAGAGATGATCACAAAACCAAATGCATTCATGATTTTTCCTTTTAAAATTTTTCATGCATAATGACCTTGGAAACAATAATTGACCCAATTACAATGAGAAGTTATGACCCAAAGCCTAAAGGATATCCTTCATGCAATGCTTCACAAAACTCCCACGGTACAGCATCTCACTATCTATTTCAAATAGAAATAGATTGGCTTCTACTCGATAGCATGAATGATTTCTATTCCAGAAATCTCACCAATTTGCAGCATTAGCTATGACATTGCAGTTTAAACCTCCTTTTGTAGAGAGCTCAACTATATTGCCTGTGAATGTGAAGAACTTGCTTGAGTCAATACTCTTCTTCGCAGCTTTAGTCCGAACCAAAGACAAGATTTTCGATTCGTGAGTCAAGTCCACTAGAACAAGTCTGGCATTTCCAAGCTTAGGCACAAATTCCTCAACTGTCTCAACAATGATATCAGAAGCCTTTTCGAGGTTAAAATGAAAATCAGCTGTCGAAATAGAAGGAAATGCTAGTGTAGGAACATCATTATCTATGGGCTGGACTGCATTTTCTTTGCCCTTGCTTTCTTCTTTCTGAGGAGCATTTGGAAGAACAGGCCTTTCTTCTCTTTCCAAGGAAGAGTCTTTCTTCTCCGAGCTCCCAATCGACGCAACAGACTGGTTGCTATTGACCTTGGAAACAACTGGAGAAGGCCCCTCCGCTTTCTTTAGGAACTTCATGATTCCCACTTGAACCTTCGCATCTTGGCTTCTCTGGCCGAAGCAGCCCAGTGGAAGACTGTCCAATGGAGCGAGACCACTGTATGTACCCAGAGCAGCCTGAACTTCAGCATCATTATGGCAAAATGTAATCCGAGAAAACCCTTCACTCAGCTTAGGCAATTCTTTCTTCTGTAGCATTCTATTCACAACAGCAGCGGCTTTTCCACCTTGCAAGTTCCCTTCATGCCCCGTCCGCTTGACAGATCGAGAAATACAAAGCTGAGTAGGAAGATCGAGCACCACGGCATGCACATCAGTTTGGGCAGAGCCGAGTTTGAGGAACTCCGCACGCTGTTCCCTGTCCAGATTGCATCTGTCGATGAAGACGCTCTTACCATCCTTCAACGCACCCAAAGCACTCTTGATGCACTGAGCCTTCGTCCCAGCTTTCCCATTTCCAATTGTGTCCTGCAAAGAACAAGCGGAAAGTAATAGTAGCGACCATCTCGCCCAAAAGCCTACGACACTCTATAATCTCACCGTGGAAAAACCAAAAAAGCAAGAACCTTTCCACATTACGCGCGACTAAAAACAGCTACAAGTTCAGCAATACCCATTTCCAAGGACTCCAGGAAGGGCAAGAAGAACAAACGTACTTGAGCAAAAACACCACGAGCCGCACGAAAGAGGGAAAAGGCTAACCTTCCATAGCGAAAACAAAGATCTAGGCCCAGTGAAGCATTTCATCAAACAAATGGGGCGCGACAGAGACAGACCTGACAAATGCGGACCCAGGGCCTCCGAGAAGCGCCGACGACGGCGTCGCAGAAGGTGGACTTGCCGCTACCGGGCGCTCCGACCAGCATCACCACCAATCGCTTCCCCTTCTCCTCCACTTCCAAACGCCACAACGACAGGAAAATTTCAAAGGCGTCAGAGCTCAGAACCCTCGAACATCTCGAATCATGGAAAGAACTCCGAAAAGCATCAGAAAAACGCCGAGAGACTCGACTCGAGTGGACAACTTCTCGTTACCTCGCGCTTCTGAACCGTCGTCAACCTCCATGTCCATCCCGAAAATCTTACTTCAGCAAATCCCTGCGACGAAAAACCTCACCGCAACTCTCCTCTACCCATCTCCATGCTCGCATCGAACGTACGCAACAATGGCGAAGCAAGCAGCTTCCCGTTCAGCAGATCAAAGCTGGTTCCGGTGGATGGGCCGGGCCTAATGTGGGCCCAAACTGATCATGGCTTTGAACCCAGTCAAGAGGCCCATAACAAAACACCGATCCATATATATGTATGCATGTCAGCTGGTTGCTGCACAAACCCTAGACGAGTCTCCTCCAGTTCGAAGGGAAGCTCTGCAACATCTCAGAGATGGCCGAAGAAGAAGAGGGGAGCGAGAAGGCAGGAGGAGGGCCTGTGTTCAGAGACGTAAGGCGTTACTACTGCGAGCACTGCGGGATCTGCAGGTCCAAGAAGTCCCTCATCGCTTCTCACATCCAATCCCACCACAAGGTCCCTTCTCCTTCCCCCTCCCCTTTCTTTGCCCACTTCTCTTCGCTTCGTTTGCCTTCCCGATGCTTCTTCCTGAGCAGCTCGGTTTGTTTTTGGGGTCGCGAGGTCTGATGCCGCGATGAGGTTATTATTAGTTCGATCGGCAATTTGCTGTGGTTTTGCGTCGCGGAACTTATGTGAGCTGGTTTTTTTTTTTGTCGTGTTGCTTTGGGTCTTCATCAGAAGGAGATGGAAGCGGCAATGGCTCGAGGGGTCGAAGGGAAGGAGGGAGCGAAGGCTAATACCTGCGAAGAATGCGGCGCCACGTTTAAGAAGCCCGCGTACTTGAAGCAGCATATGCAGGGCCATTCGCTCGAGGTATGTCGAGCGCTCTCTGATTGTCTCACTGGAGTTCGTTTGTTGTTCTTGATAGTGCGACGTGAAAGCAAGTACCTTGAAAATTTCAGTCGAGTTTCGATTAGATTGCATCATTGAGGTGGTCGACGGTGAGGTACAGTTTGTGGAGTGGAGAGGTTCTGATCGCATTCGCACTGGTCCTGTTGAACAGATGGTTTTGATGTACAATGCTCGGTTGTGGTCTTTGCTTTCAAGCTCTTCACATTTATAATTTATAATGAGGTGTCGGAAGCAGCAATTCGGATATTATCGTTGGGGATGTGCATGATTTTCTGGGCTGTGGAATGGTGATTACCTACAAATATAGTGCCGTGAACTTGTGGAGCATCATCACATGGAAGCACATATGAGAAAGCATCGATCTTTTATTGCGATCTGGTTTCATAGATAGATTTCTAGGATAAAAAAAGTTTTACTTTTGGTTGAAAAATGAAGCTGTTTTGTTCTTTTCCATTTGTCCACTGCGTGTTTACCTATACTGAAATCAAGACCTTGCAGGATAAAGTATGTTGGCTCATCTGATTATGATATGGTAATGGCGTGAAGCATTGGATCCCACAGAAAAGAACTCCAAAATGCAAGAGGCTGCATTCTTGTATCTTGATTGGACTAGTATCAGGTTGGGGGACCACCTGAGAAGATCCATCAAAGTCAGCCTCGGTCACGCATGTTCTATTTTGAGGTTTGAAGCATCATTCAGTTGTTCTATTAATATCTACAGATTTGTTATGCGTTGGATCTTTGTGTCAATATGCTAAATTCATTTGCAGAGGCCTTTCAAGTGTTCTATAGAGGATTGCCCTGCCAGCTATAGGAGAAAAGACCATTTGGCTCGTCACTTTCTTCAGCATAAAGGCAAGATCTTCAGCTGTCCTGTTGATGGTTGCAATAAGTCATTTGCATATCAAGGGAACATGAAGAGGCACATGAATGATATTCATAGTGATGAGCTACCATCGATGTCTGGTGAATTTAAGAGTCCGAAGCAGCATGTTTGTCCGGAGGTTGGGTGTGGAAAGGTTTTCAAGTTTGCATCAAAGTTGCGAAAGCATGAGGATTCTCATGGTAAGTCACTTAATTACGAAGTGTGTTGGTGAAGCCGAATGATATCTACAAGGTGTTTAGTGTGCTAATTGATAATAACGTCATTTCAACTGCTGCAGTCAAACTGGAGACCGTGGAGGCTTTCTGTTGTGAGTGCATGAAATACTTCAGCAATGTTGACTATCTGAAGGAGCATGTGCAGTTGGCTCACCAATTTGCCAATTGCGACATATGCGGGACTAAGCAGTTGAGGAAGAATTTCCAACGGCATCTCCGCACGCATGAGAAGAAAAATTCGGCTGATTCAGAAGCATTCAGATGTGATGTTGAGGGTTGTCTCCGCATCTTTTCAACAGTAAGATGCAGTCGCCTATAAAGTAGATTCTGGCTGTGTATGGATTATCATTGTTTGGAACTTTGAAACTTGAGTTCTTTTATCTTGTGGCTGCTGAGTGTACATTAGCTGATGTTTTTTCTTGGTGACAGAAATCAAATTTACGTCAGCATATGAAGGCTGTTCATCTTGAGGTGAGGCCATTTGTTTGCAGCTACAAGGATTGTGGCAAGAAGTTTGCGTATAAGCACGTGAGGGACCATCATGAGAAAACTGGTTGCCATGTTTACATTCCAGTGAGCCCTATTCTCTCATTCTCCCAATTATTGAAATTCAAATATTTACTTCTGTTGAAATCCAGCTTTTTATAACATGAGAGTTGGATGATCCTAATGCCTAGCAAATTGGCTCCTTGGGTTCAGGGTGATTTTGAGGAGTTAGATGAGCAATTTCAATCCAGGCCCAGAGGCGGGAGAAAGAGGAAATGTCCAACGATCGAGTCCCTACTGCGAAAAAGAGTTACTCTACCCAACGAGTTAGATTTCCTTTCGGATTAGTGGCTGAAGTCTCTCGGCAGCGCTCCGCAGCAGCTGAGGATTATAATGTACAGGGGCTGTGGTTTTTAGCCGTAGAGACCAAGCAAAGGTGACAAATTCACTCATCATCCTCCTGTCACTTGTTTGGAGTTAATAGTTGATAGAGTTTGCTATTGTTTTGTCTATAAAGATAAGAGAGCGAGTTAATCCTTACCAAAAGATTCTTGTGTTGAGCCATGGTCAGCTGTACATCATGCAATATATAGTAAAATTCAATTGAGAATCCACTGGTCTCATACTGATCTGTCTGCGGTATATATATCGTTGAACAGTTGAAAAGTTATGGTCGGTATTTTACTCTTTGAGATTGTTGAAGGCTTGGAAGTCGGATTTCTACTATCTTATTTGGTAATACTTAAAAGAAAATTAATAATGGTCTATAAAAATCATTTTTCTTAAGTACAAAAAATTTCCTACTTTCTATCAAAATGTCAGGACAAATCCGAAGGAAGATCATGTCCACATTACTAGGGGATAAAAATGACTCACTAAATTTTCCAAAATAAAAATCACGGAGTGGGAAGAAGGTGACCATCATTATCTTGTCCATGTAAATTAGGGATTAGCGGTTTTAGTTTTCGTACGAGTTTTAACTCGGAACCTACCCATGGAATAGGTTCATTATTTTTTGGAATTTAACTCGGAACCTATCCATGGAGTAGGTTTATTATTTTTTGGAATTTGAAATCTACCTGATGTATCTTGAAACACCACTTTTAATGATCACTACTTGTTAAGATCTACTGACCAAAAATTATATTTATATACACGAAATATATGAAACGTTAGTAAGTCATAAAATGAAAGTTATGCCATGAACTCTGCAAGATCACGTGAAGACAGAGATCAATAAAAAATACAAAAAACTTAATTAGGGTTTCAGGTTTTAGGTTCGGTTCTATTTATTTGGAATTTACCGGTCGAAACCTGTATACCTTGGAACCTGCAATTGGAACCTTTCTCACCCCTAAACCTGTAATTGGAACTTTGCTTACCCGTAATGTAAACTATTTTCTGTTGCGGATGATGTGGCAAATGGTGCTTAAGTGGTGCATTGATGTGGCATTTTAAATAATTCTGAAATTTTTAAAAATTAACTAATTAAGAACTAAACGATGTTGGCCAAAAAAATATGGGAAAGTAAACGGAGTTGTAAGGGACGAAAAAGCTGAAAAATGCCAATGCAAATACTGAAACAGGTTGAATAACAGAATAGAGTCGTCTTCCTCAGATCATTGCCTGAGATCGTCCCTTGAAGAGTTGTTCGTGAGTGTGACCATCATCACTACTGCAATGAGCCCAGTGATGGTTACTCCCTCGAATCTGGTCCGGTTGGACGACCCCAACCACTGGACCAGATCGGGTCCCTTGGATGGGGCCATGGACACCTGCGAGCTCTTCGTACAGAGCTTGAATGGATGTGAGCTTTGTCCCAGAGGGCTTTGCAGCCACCACGAGATTATCGGCGAGGATTCACTGCATTCATGAGCGTCGCCGATGGTGCTTCCGTATTTTGTTTTACGAAACACAAAACTCGTCCAGAAACATAATCCTCTTTGAAGCCCAGAAAGCAAGAGAAAATTGCCTAGTGGCTATAAGCAACAATGCCCTATAAAGTAGCACAAAACGAAAATGCCATCGAAGCTTCTGTGCTCTTGTATGAAATTCTGGGTGCATTTGTTTTATAAAAAATTCAAGATTTAAAAAATATTTTTCAAAAAATGATTGGTTGTCTTTTAGAAAAGTTAATTAACGGAAAATATTTTTGTGATTGACAAAAATTTATGCCTAACTATTTTAGTGGGTGATGGAAATATTTTCATTTATTCATTCATTTTTGTAAGGAATATAAGAGATTATTTCTCGGAATATGTATTCGTAATTTTGAGTTTTTTGTGCAACAAATGGACCCTTCTTTGCTCTCCGAGCTTGCGGCTACCACTTCAAGAGGAAACTCGCCATGTTGAGACATGGGAAGGGCTGCCGTTTTCTTGTTTCTTGATCATGATGTTTCTTGATCATGATGAATCGTTTAATAGTCACGAAGAAGTGTTTTCGTTTGGCTCATACATAACAATGTTCCTTTCAACAGAAAATTCATAATACCATTCATGAAAATTTTAAATAATGGAGGTAAATTCGCGCTCCCAATTGGTAATGTATATTGACAATATTTTGGAACAATATATATCACTTATAACCGTAAATATTCTAGTTATATATTTACTACTCAAAACTAAATTACTGCATGATAAATGGTGTTCTATTATTGGGTTTGTGGATAGTAAGATTGTTATTTCATTGATAACTTACAAATAATTGTGTACCCACTTGTAAAATAACAAATTAAGCGTTAGTCTACTATCAGATTTGTGGCTGATAAAGTTTTTATTTCTTTAGCAACATTTACTTACGTGTCCATTTGTGAAATCTAAAAATAAGGGGAAATATACCGATAGAGTTTGTCAATAGTAAAAATGTTATTTTATCGCTAATTACAAACGGCTAATCGGATTAACAAGCTATTGATCACTATTAACTTATTATTGGTATTTCGAATTTATTATCGACATTATGTAATTACCGTCCATAGAAGAAATTCCGTTTTATTCATAAAGGAAATTTTTATATATGACAATTTTGCATTCTCTAGTCAAGTCAACTGAAAACTATTGCGTGTACTTTGGTCGTTATGCCTGATTGCAGTAAGTTGCCAAGTTCAATGTTTTTCCTCTCCATAATTGTCTATTGGAGGAAAGTTCTTCAAGCTTGAATAAAATGAAGATTCTTCAACCGTGAACCCGCCACCAAACTGGACCGATGGTCTTCCCAGCTTTTCTAAGAAGGCGCATGGAAATTTAGGGTTTGAAAATTTCAATCCCGAAAGGTTTTCGAGTTCCTACACAGTTCAAGGGCTTGAAGTTGGACCTGGTTCACTTCATCATTGGTCTGACTAGTGTGTACTGCCGATTTCAAGTCAATAGTCATTTTGAATGAAAAACACGGTCTGCTAATTTCGATTGGCTGCAATAATATGCTTAAGTTATTGGAAATGTCAAATCCTGGCGTTAATATGATGGTCTTCATCTGTCATGGACTAGTTCCATGTGGTGGCACATGATCTAACTGCAATGGAGGTGTAAGTTTTAACAATTCAAAACCAATTACGAGTAGCGGCCGAAGTGATATCCAGAAATGAAACAGGTCATGTCACAAATTTCATTGGTTTGATAAGATTCCTCTAGTTATGTTTCTGAAGGTTGGTTAGTTCTTGGGATGATAATACGCGTAAGTGGCGAAGAAGGCTATAATGATGGTAAAAACAAAGAGAATGAAAGCAGTAGTAGCCGGACCAAGGGTTGCCAAAGTACTCGCGCTCGATGCCCGTCCATTTCACGTGCCATTTGTTCCGGTGGTATCTGGCCACTTGCCCGAATTACTCGGTCAAGTAACTCGAGCCAATATTGAACCCGACATCCTTTGGGAGATCATTGAAGAATCTCTCAACCCCATGAGGTTCGCGTTAGTGGACACGAGCTTGGAATAGTAATAGTAGCAGTGTGCTGCTGCTTGAAATCCCAACAAATTGCTTATATATTTCAAAGGCGGCTCAGGAGTTTAACTCTGAATCATGAGACAAGAAATCAGAGAAACTGTTATTCAATAAATGGGAGCGAAATGTATCTGTTTCTCGAGAAGGGGACTTGTACCGTAGAAAGCAGGGAATGATACACAAGGGGAAGAGATGCTCTTAGTTTTTTCTGTCTTGGCTTTTCTTCATTAACAGTCGAGAGCCACCGAAGGCGAACACTGGTTCAACCAAGTGAATTGATGAACTTGCATTCGCAAGTCAAGTTAACTTTGGATTGTCGCACACTGGTTCAACCAAGTGAATTGATGAACTTGCATTCGCAAGTCAAGTCAACTTTGGATTGTCGCGCATGGGGACGGAAAAATTTATGATACCCCGCGATAAGATTTAGACCAAACACAGCACCGTTGAAATTCTTGCACGAGGAAGTTCATGTTCACCTGCCTTTCAATAAGAACACAAATCCTTCTCGTATGTGTTTACTCACAAACTCTGTAATATTGTATTGAAGTTGCATTCAAATACAAGTAAATCATTTAATTTCTGTTCTTTAATCTACTTATCTAATGGACAAAATAGGACATCATAGATGCATTTTGGTGGTACGATCAAAAGTTGGGGTATCTATACTATTTACTTTTAATCGATCTCTTCATCCTTAATGTGATGTATAAAGAGAGAACTGATTCGCATAATAATTATACCAACTATGATCCAAATACCATAAACTTGTTTTTGTATAACGAAAAAAATCTTACATTTTGTTTAGTGTGACGCCAATGCTTTGTCAAACTCTTTTTTTGTACTAGTGGCCCAACAGTACCCAATTGTCAATGGCCTTATCCATATCCTTTGTCTAGTGTAAGGTTTGGCTTACGTGGTGCTTTGTTAAACAGACTTTGGAAGAAAGTTGCACCAATCATATGCAAGCTGGATGCTCTAATTTGAAGAGTGTAGAAGTATGTTTATGGATATTATAGAATTCCCCGTTATAATATGGATACACCTTGACTGTGACACGTTATAAAGTCGAATGATTGAGTAAAAATATTGCTTTCAGAGTATTTTTTCTCTCCACGTCAAGAATATTTATAGGCTTCAATTTCTTGAACACAGAACAGCTGATTCTCTCAACTACACGAGTGTTTCCTAATCTGCTTGAAAAATAATGAGGATTTTGCTACTCCTATGGTTGGTCTTAATACTCGCGCATACCAACCCCTTCAGCATAGGCACGGTTTTGGTCTCGGGGCAGTGTCTCGACAATCAGAAATCGCTGCTGCTGGAATTGAAGAATAGCCTCAATTTCAATGCTTCTTTGTCCACGAAATTGATCAAATGGAATCAGAGCAATGATTCTTGGGACGGCGTGACCTGCGAAGGTGGCCAAGTCACGGGGCTTGATCTGAGCAACGAGGGGATCGCTAGAGGACTTAACAATTTATCGAGTCTTTTCAGACTCAATTATCTTCAGAGGCTGAATTTGGCTTTCAACAGCTTCCAGTCCTTGGAGATTCCATCTGGCTTCGGTAATCTCACCAATTTGGTCTACTTGAACCTTTCAACAGCTGGGTTCGTAGGGCAGGTTCCAATTGGAATATCACGTTTGACCAGGCTGGCTACTCTTGATGTATCCATATCCTGGCTTTATTTTCCTGGGCTCACTTCACTAAAACTTGAGAATCCGAATCTAAAGATGCTTGTTGGGAATCTTAGCGAGCTGAGAGAGTTGTACCTTGACGGAGTGAACATCTCTGCTACAGGCAATGAATTGTGCAATGCCTTGTCTTCTTCGATGCCTAAGCTTCAAGTGCTGAGCATGACGAATTGTTATTTATCAGGTCCTATTGGGGCTTGCTCTTCCCTCCTGAATCTTCATTTTCTGTCGGTGATTAAACTGGGCTTCAATAATCTGTCTACTACCGTCCCAGAGTTCTTTGCCCACTTCCAGAATTTAACTACTCTGGATCTCGGTCATTGTGGTCTGCAGGGAGAATTTCCTCAAAAAATCTTCCAGGTACAAACACTTCAGACCCTTGACCTATCATTCAACCAACTTCTTCGGGGTTCTTTGCCAGAATTTCCGGAGAATGGTTCTCTTCAGAGGCTGGTTCTTAGTTTCACAAATATTTCTGGGAGGCTGTCAGGTTCAATTGTTAATCTCAGAAATCTGTCAAGAATAGAATTGGTGAATTGCAGCTTTGATGGAAATATCCCAAGCTCTTTCGCGAATCTTTCCCAACTGGCTTATTTGGACTTCTCATTCAACAATTTTACTGGTTCAATTCCATCACTCAGCAAGTCCAAGAATCTGACACAAATCACTTTGTCCCACAATACGCTAACTGGTCAGATTAATTCAACCCAATGGGAATATCTCTCGAGTCTTCTTATTCTCGACCTGCGATTCAATTTACTTGAAGGAAATGTTCCTTCATCTCTGTTCACACTTCTATCGATTCAGAAGCTTCAACTTTCCAACAACCAATTTTCTGGTCAAGTGAAGGCATCTTTTAATGCTACATTGCACGAACTGGACACACTTGATTTGAGCAACAACAACATAGGAGGAGAGCTACCAGAGTTTATATGGGAACTCCAAGGGCTCAAGTACCTCTCACTTTCTTCCAATAATCTCAGTGGCTCATTCCATATTAATTTGATTCACCAGCTGAGAAATCTTTTGTATTTGGATCTTTCTTACAATCGTTTTTCAATTAGCACCACAAATACTGCTTCCCAGGCGTCTTCATTCCCTAACATTACAACATTAAAGTTGGCTTCTTGCCAGTTGAGGACTTTACCTGATTTCCTGGCTGAGCAACCCAAATTGGTGTATCTAGACCTCCCTAACAATCAGATTCAGGGCAAGATACCAAAATGGATATGGGAGCTTCAAAATCTTCTGTATCTCAATCTTTCGTCTAATTCACTAGACGATATTGAAACAGCGTCAACTAATCTGACTTCTACTCTGTCTGTTCTTGACCTCCATAAGAACAGGCTCCGTGGACAAACGTTGCCACTGCCGCCATCTGCCACATACATTGACTTCTCGAGTAACAACTTCACTTTAGTCATTCCGCCTGCTATTGGTACGAGTCTTTCTGTGGCAATATTCTTCTCCCTGTCCAATAACAATTTCCAGGGGATTATCCCAAAATCAATTTGCAAAGCTGAATATCTCGAGGTGCTTGACCTATCTCATAATAATTTTGGGGGAAATATTCCTGATTGCTTAGCGATGGGGTCTCTCAAGGTATTAAATCTGCGAAATAATGCCTTGGACGGTAGCATTTTCAATTTTTCTGAAACATGTGGTTTGAAGACTTTGGATCTGAGCAGTAATCTATTACAGGGGAAGTTCCCAAAGTCATTGGCAAATTGCAGAGCTCTGGAGGTTTTAGACGTGGGAAATAACCAGATTGATGACGTGTTTCCATGTCGATTGGAAAGCATTGCAAGTCTTCGTGTCCTTGTGTTACGATCCAACAAGTTCCATGGAGGGGTTGGATGTCTAGAGACTAATGGCACTTGGAAGATGCTTCAAATTGTGGACGTATCCTCCAACAATTTCAGTGGCACTCTGCCTGCTCAATACCTCAGAACTTGGGAGGCTATGAAGGCTAATGTAGACATTAATCATATCCAGTATCCATTCCTTCGCTTGGCTGGACTCTATTATCAGGACACGGTAAGCGTCACCATCAAAGGTCTGCAAGTGGAGCTGG
The DNA here is from genome assembly GCA_024500025.1 of Syzygium aromaticum. NCBI lineage: Eukaryota > Viridiplantae > Streptophyta > Magnoliopsida > Myrtales > Myrtaceae > Syzygium > Syzygium aromaticum. The sequence goes on along the minus strand of CM044885.1, from coordinate 5,845,431 downwards.
TGAAGATCTTGACTCTTTACACTATAATCGACTTCTCATGCAACAATTTAGAAGGTCCAATCCCTGATACTCTGGGGGATCTGAAAGCGCTTTATGTCCTCAACTTATCAAACAATGGATTCTCAGGGCCAATTCCCCCATCCCTAGGACACTTGCAACGGCTTGAGTCCTTGGACCTTTCACGGAACGACCTCAATGGGACGATTCCCACACAGCTTTCAGACCTTAATTTTCTTTCCTTCCTGAGCCTCTCATACAATAAACTTGTGGGAAGCATCCCAGCAGTCAAACAATTTCTCACATTTTCAGCAAGTTCCTTCGAAGGCAATAGCGGATTGTGTGGACCACCGCTGGAAACAAGTTGCTCAAGTTCTTTTGGAGGAAACCTTGGATCGTGCGAGAATCCGCACGAGAAAACTTGGTCAATTGCCATGAATGGGACGGAAGAAGCAGGTTGTGTTCCTACTCAAAGCAACACAGATGACGATGGCAGCAATGATGATAGCGGGAAGATGTGGTTTTACATGGGCATACCGCTTGGATTCGTGGTTGGCTTCTGGGTATTTTGTGGTCCATTAGCGTTTATCAGATCGTGGAGGTTTGCTTACTATCGATTCTGGGATAAAGTGCTGTTCAAACATTCACGTCCATGAAGATTTCCCCTGCAGTTCAGTTATTAAACTTGAAAAAGAGTATTTTCCTTTGTTCTTCTCTTCATAATTCTCCATCACCTTACTTTTGTTTATTGATCCGCATCTAGAGTATTTACACTTTAGTTGCTTGTGCAATTTGTGTTGGAAATATGAGACAAATTGATGGGTGAATGAATGAGAAATTAATGCTCAAAGAACACCCTTGAGTTGGAAGTGGGAAGTGGAAAAACACTAATCCCACATTGGAAAAGAAAGAAGGCTATGAAGTACTTTATATATATTTACATTTGCTGGAAGTGGTAACTATCATAGCACAAACACTAGACCTCACGTGCAGGTGCAAGAGCGATGCAAATCCGACGCCCAACAAACGTACATCCCATGTCGATGATTGCAGAGCCAAAAAGTGAGCCTCGCGACGAGCCCAATTTCACCTTCAGATTTATTTTCAACTCGAGCTGTTACAAATTAATATTTGTAACGTCTAATTAATAGCAGGTTACAGAATTAATTTTATAACAGCTGGGACGAGCCCAATTTCACCTTCAGATTTATTTTCAACTTGAGCTGTTACAAATTAATATTTGTAACGGAGCTGTTACAAATTAATATTTGTAACGTCTAATTAATAGCAGGTTACAGAATTAATTTTATAACAGCTGGGACGAGCCCAATTTCACCTTCAGATTTATTTTCAACTTGAGCTGTTACAAATTAATATTTGTAACGTCTAATTAATAGCAGGTTACAAAATTAATTTTATAACAGCATATTTAATCAACCGTTATTCCTGATGCATATTAATTTTATAGCAGTAGATTCAATCAGCTGTTATTATTCCCGAAATGTTCCCCCGACCTTGTAAATAAATGCCTTCCCATTCTATTTTGAAAATCATTGAATTATTCCCGTTCCTCTTCTTTTCAAATTTCTGCATTTTTGCACTATTTTTCGATAGTGTTCAGTTTCGGTTTGTTCAAGTTCGCCGAAAACTTTGAAGTGTCGATTTCTTCTTAGCTGTCAACCGTTGTATCTTGGGAGACAGACATTCACGAAACCTCATACGCGTGCTGGAGGGAGCGAATCTATTTTAAGGAACTGTGTCGAACACATGCCTTGGTATTTATTTGTATCGATTCCAATTCTGTTATTGTAATTTCATTTCTTTACAATTCTGTATTGTTCGTAATATTTATACTAATGCCAATTTGAATTTCGCAATAATTTGATCCTTCAATTTTTTTTATTTGGAATCAACTCCTCTAACTCTACCCAATTCTCAATCAAGTCCTTCTTAAATAACTCTTAGTATGTTCGATGTGGTATGCTAAGATGATATCTTTCTTGTTATAAAAAAAGGTAAAAGTCAATAATGTTAAAATCAAAGGAAATTAATAATCTACTATTGGGTTCGTTATCATCTGCATTTCAAATTTATTACAGACGTCACGTATTTCCATCCACATTTGAAATTCAATTTTATTCGGAAACGGGATTTTGGAAATCCGCGAATGGCGGAGCACCACCAAAACAGCAATTTTGCATTCTCTAGTCTAGTCAACTGAAAGCTATTCCTTGATTGGCGGAATTTCAATGTTTTTCCTTTCCGTAATTGTCTATTGTCGGAAAGTCCTTCAATCAGGACCATTCTTCACGCGTGTACCCCACTAAACTAGACCAAAGGCGCAAATCTTCGCAGCTCTAAGTTGGTGCATGGAAATTTCGGGTTCAAATTCCAGCTCAGTTGATGTGCATGGTTGACCAAATATAGTCAACTATAATGTTATTTATCAAATATAGTCTGCTAATTTTCGATTGGCTACGTTAACATTAAGTAAGTTATCTGGAAATGCTGAAATCCTAATGTTAATATAATTCTCAAGTTTATATTTGTATGCTCTTTTTATAGTCTTAGAAAAATTTTACAATTAATTCCAAATATAAACAGATCATTTTATTTCTCTTCTTGAATCTACTTATTTGATTAAATAATCGGATAGTATATCTATGGCGTTTGCTTTTAGCCGATCTCTGCAGGGTCAATGTTGATGTACAAAGACAACATTAATCACATAATGTCAATGGTTTTATGATCTTAAAATAAGATGAGCCAAAAGCAATTTCAAGGGATGTCAAGTTCTGATCTCAACACCATAGGCAGATTTCTTCTATTTTTCCTTTTTTCCTAGAAAACATAAATATGGTCTTTAGTTTTGATTGAAAATTATGATAGAAAAAGAATGTGATTTTGTTGCGCAATGTTGCCAAATTTTGCTAGGATTTTTGATAGTGTTAATAGTCAAATTTGGGGACTAATGACATCCGGAAAATTGACACAAGATTGCCCTTGTGTTGGACGACTCCATAATAAGTGTCGACTTTGTTTCGTTCCACTCCCTCTTCCTCGTGCCCTCTTCCAGCGCTCTTCTTCAACCTCTTCCGATGAACATTTCCATTGTCTCATGGCTTGTTCTTGCGATATCCACCATCTCCATTTTCTCCGACGTTGCTGGGGCTTCAGTTCCAGCCCGGTGTCCCGGAGTCGACCAGAGATCACTCTTGCTCGAGCTGAGAAACAGCCTCGTCTTCAAAGCCTTCGCGTCTGCCAAGCTAGTGCAGTGGGACCGAAGCGCCGATTCATGGAGCGGCGTGACATGCGAGGATGACCTTGTCGTCGGTCTCGACTTGAGCAATGAGTCAATCTCTCACGGAATCGACGGTTCGTCGAGTCTCTTCAGGCTCGAGTTCCTTCAGAGACTAAATTTGGCATTCAACGACTTCAACAACTTGCCAATTCCTTCGGCCCTCGCGAATCTCGGCCACTTGACACATCTCGACTTGTCCTATGCCGGATTCGCTGGGCAGATACCAGCGGAACTATCGCGCCTGACGAAGCTACGCACTCTTGATCTCGCTAGTGGTAAGAACTATTATCCGGCTTTGCCCTCTTTGAGGTCGCTGATTGGGGATATGGGGGAGTTGAGAGAGCTGTACCTTGATGGGGTCAATCTGTCTGCTGTGGGAAGTGAGTGGTGCGACGCGTTGTCTTCTTCAGTGCCGAAACTTGAGGTGTTGAGCATGTCTTACTGTTCTCTATCTGGTCCTATCGGCGCTTCTCTTACCAATCTCTGGCGACTGTCTTATTTGGACTTGTCATTCAACAATTTTACTGGTTCTATTCCATCACTTAGCAAGTCCAAGAATCTGACACATATCATTTTGTACTACAATAATCTAACTGGTCCGATTAATTCAACAGAATGGGAATCCCTCTTGAGTCTTCATATTCTCAACCTGGGATTCAATTTACTTGAAGGAAATATTCCTTCATCTCTGTTTACACGTCCATCGATTCAGGAGCTTCGACTTTCCAACAACCGATTTTCTGGTCAATTGAAGGGATTTTTTAATGCTCCATTGCCAATGCTGAAAACACTTGATTTGAGCAACAACAATATAGGAGGTGAACTACCGATGTCTATATGGGAACTCCGAGGGCTCAATGTCCTCTCACTTTCTTCCAATAATTTTAGTGGCTCATTTCATGTTAATTTGGTTCAGCAGCTGAGAAATCTTGGAGATTTGGATCTTTCCTACAATCATTTTTCCATTGATGCCACAAATACGGCTTCCCAGGCCTCTTCATTCCCTGACCTTCAATACTTAAATTTGGCTTCCTGCCAGTTGACGACAGTGCCTCGGTTTTTGGCTAACCAGTCCACATTGTTCTTCCTCGACCTCTCCCACAATTATATAAAAGGGGATATACCGAGATGGATATGGACACTAGAAAATCTTGAGCATCTCAATTTTTCCTCTAATTTCTTTGAAGATTTGGAAACACCTCTGGGCAATCTTACCTTTCCTTTGGATTTCATCGACCTCCATTCAAACATGCTCCGAGGGAATATGCCACCCTTGTCGTCATATGCTTCCTACTTTGATATCTCAAGTAACAAAATAAATGCGATTATTCCGGATGACATCAACATACTAAACTCGATGTTCTTCTCCCTTTCGAAGAATAATTTCCATGGGTCCATCCTGAAGTCAATTTGCAAAGCTGGTTATCTTGATGTGCTTGACTTATCACATAACCATCTGAATGGAACTATTCCTGATTGTTTAATGATGGCATCCCCAAAGGTATTGAACTTGCGAAATAACCAGTTGAGTGGCTATATTCCGCAAAACATCCCAGCAACATGTGGCTTGAAGATAATGGATATTAGTGAGAATTTCTTGCAGGGCCAGATTCCGTTGTCATTGGCAAATTGCATGACGTTGGAGATTGTGAACCTCGGCAACAATCAAATAGACGGGGCATTTCCATGCCATTTCCAGGCAATATCGAGTCTTCGTGTCCTTGTTTTACGATCCAACAAATTGCACGGGGAAATTAGATGTCCGCATAGTCCCAGCACCTGGCAAATGCTTCAAATCATTGACCTATCTTCCAACAATTTCAGCGGCACATTGCCTATGAGTCTCCTCGCATCTTTGGAGGCTATGAAGGTCAACGTAGACTTCAATCATTTTCTGTATGAGTTATTCCAATTAATGGATATCTATTATCAAGATACAGTGAGTGTAACATTCAAAGGTTTGAAGCTAGAACTCGTCAAGATTCTAACTATTTTCACGTTGATCGACTTCTCGGGCAATAGATTGGAGGGTCCAATACCAGACAATCTTGGAGATCTCAAAGCACTTTATTTCCTCAACTTATCGCATAATGTCATCTCAGGTTCAATTCCTCCTGTTTTAGGGAATCTAGATAAGCTGGAGTCGTTGGACCTGTCATGGAACTACCTCAATGGAACCATACCGTCTCAACTTGTGAATCTTAATTTCCTTTCGTTCCTGAACCTCTCAAACAATCAACTTGTGGGAAGCATCCCGATAAGGGGACAATTTCTCACGTTTTCCAAAAGTTCCTTCGAAGGAAACCTTGGATTGTGTGGGCTTCAGCTCAACAAAAGTTGCTCAACTACAGTGAATGGGACAGAAGAAGGGGGTAGTGTTTCAACTCAAAGCAACACAGATGATGACGTCGACAATGATGATATCAAGAAGAAGTGGTTTTACATGGGCATACCGTTTGGATTCGTGGTTGGCTTCTGGGTATTTTGTGGTCCCATAGTGTTTATAAGATCATGGAGGTTTGCTTATTATCGATTCTGGGATAAAGTGCTGTTCAGACACTCATGTCCATGAAGATTTCCAATAAGGATCAGTTACTAAATTTGAAAAAAAGTATTTTCGTTCTTTCTTCCCTTCATAAGTCTTCATCACCATTTAAAAGACAGATCTATTTACTGATCAATAGAACTCTTACTTACCCATTGGAAAAAATGTAGGTCCGTGTTTCGCATAGAACTGACCATTCATAAGTAGGTACACGGCCTAGACCTTCAATTGGATCCTTCATTTTATTTTATTTTTGAATCAACTCCGGTAACTCTACCCTATTCTCAATCAAGTCCTTAAATAACTCTTAGTATGTTAGACGTGGTAAGCTAAGTTCATAATTTCTTTCTTATCAAAAAAGGTTAAAGTAAATAATGTTAAAATCAAAAGAAACTGATTTTATTCTATAGAAAAAAGAAAGTAAAATGTAGAACACAAGGGAGGGGGAGCGAGAGAGACGCGAGGAGGGGTGAAGGACTTGGAGGCAGCAACAACCACCAGTGACGATTGGTGATGGTTGAAAAATGTGAAGAACTTATGTTGATTGAGCTACCAATTCTTATAGTAGTCTACTTATTAACTTTTTTTTATTACTTCACAAGGATTTGAAAGCTTATGAATACTTATTTCTCCTCAGTGGATCAAATTTACCAATTTTTAATATGAACTTATCAATTCTTTTTAAAATTACCAATTCCAACAATTACCATCATTTAGTGAAGGAACTTAAGTGACAAACTTTCATATGTAATGTCACAACCCTCCCGAGGTTCACATATTTGAGGGATATTAACATGTTCATAAGCAAGCACTAACAGTTCCTCTTCCATGGTAGTGCCTACGCCTAACACGAATACTCCCAAGCCCTACCAGTTGCAACTTGATTTTCCAGTTCAATCACTCAATTTAATTTGCATTGGAGCTTCCACTGATCAATTTTGGGCTGGTTAGGTGCCTGAGTACAATGCAGGTGCTCGCCTTACTCTTGTGAATTGGAGATATGTGAATCCAAGAACTTGGTTATACTAGATAAATCTAATGTCCATTGCCGGTACCTTTTCTCCTTTATGAAATTTTTTTGCAAGCAATCTTCTCAATTATGTTTTCCCTATATCCTTTAATTATGTCAAAAAAAGGTGATCATGAAAGGGCGTTCGAGCAATATATATTAAATCAAGTGATAACAAAGATGAAGCAAATAAAGTACTAGGAAAATAAAGAACCAAACAGTATTGGGCAAAATTAACAAAGCCTCGTTATTAAGTCTCGGGATAGGACCTTCGTGAGCTATAAACCAAAAGTAAACATGCATTGTATTAAAATAAACACGAGATGCGTAGTCTAAGTGCCGAACTTGCCTAATCCATCATGAATCAAATATCGGGAACTACCTAACACTATGATGCATAACTCGCCTAAATGTGATTAAGATGCAATTCTAATTTTTTTTGTCTTTTCTTTTGTCTAATTTGTATAAACACCAGTTAAAACCCTAAAATTACCCTACATGTGGAGAATACCCCTTTATGGCCGAAATTACCCTATTAATTTAGATGGGAAAATTACCAAAAAAGTCCTAAACCTTTTATAATTGTGCCATTTCAATCCTAAACTTATTCTTTTGGCCAATTCAATCCTAAACCTTTTGCAAACCAGCCAATTCAGTCTATTTGGCCGGCTGCCGCCGACGTGGCCGCCGGCCGGCTGCCGCCGACGTGGCCGCCGGCCGGCTGACGTGGCGTCAGCCGACGTCCATGTAGCAATATTTTAATATTTTTTTATTATTTTCGAATTTTTTTTTCTTTTCCTTCTCCCCCTTGGCCTGTCCGGCCAGGGGGGAGGCTCGCCGGCGAGGGCCCAGCTCCAGCAAAAGGCGAGCTAGGCCCTCACCGCCGCTGGGCGAGCTCCGCCTCGCTAGAGCTGGGCAAGGGCCCAGCTCGCCATGGTTGGGCGAGCTTTGCCCTCGCCTAGATCTGGCGAGGCGAAGCTCGCCCAGCCATGGCGAGCTCCGCCTCGCCGGAGCTGGGCGAGGGCCTAGCTCACCATGGTTGGGCGAGCTTCGCCTCGCCAGATCTGGGCGAGGGCGGAGCTCGTCGCTGCTGGGCGAGGGCGGGACTCGCCCAGCAGATCCAAGATGAGCTCCGCCTCGCCAGGCGAGCTCGCCATGGCTGGGCAAGTCCCGCCCTCGCCCAGATCTGGCGAGGCGGAGCTCGCCATGGCTGGGCGAGGGCGGAGCTCGCCCAGCTTGCCTCGCCGAAGCTAGGCCCTCGCCGGCGAGCCTCCCCCCTGGCCGGACAGGCTAGAGGGGAGAAGGAAAAGAAAAAAAATTCGAAAATAATAAAAAAATATTAAAATATTGCTACGTGGACGCCGGCCGACGCCACATCAGCCGGCCGGCGGCCACGTCAGCGCCGGCCGGCTAGCCAAATAGACTGAATTGGCTAATTTGCAAAAGGTTTAGGATTGAATTGGCAAAAAAAATAGGTTTATGACTGAAATGGCACAATTATAAAAGGTTTAGCACTTTTTTGGCAATTTTCCCAATTTAGATCAACATGAATTAATCAAACTTGTATAATTTAAGAGGCAAAGTCACTTAGCAAGCTTCTATTTTTTTTTTATATATCTTTCCTTTTTATTATTGATATGCAACTACCTAGGTGATCATGAATATCCTATATGCCACATGACAATAAAAGATGCAAGTTTTATGATTTTTCTCACTAATTTACATGAACTAGCAAACTGTATCCTATATGCAAGAATAAAATGCAGTAAAGGTTTGATCTTTCCTTGAAAGAATTGATCTTTTTGACATGAGCGAAGTCACCGATAAAGGTCGAAGCTTTAGCCTATTTTCCATGAATCACTTTAAAAAGGATGATCAAAATTCTTCCAAGCAAGACAAACAAAGGAGGGAGCGTGACCAAGAGCGCCAAGGGGACCGGCCATGAAAAACATGCAGAGGAATCATCAATCCAATCCGATTCAATGTTCACATGCAAAAAGATCATCCATATAATTCCACCAAGGGCACGTCCACGCAGAAAAGAGATTAATCTAAGTAACAAAGATGCGACCTCTCTCTGATTAAGTTCATGCAAAGGGGAATCAAAACATGGCAATCTATCAATCCTATGAACAAGAGGAATTTAGAGATAGACATGGAATCAACAATCCCTACATGTAAATCGTGTTCAATTCTTGGCCGTAGACATGCAATTGAATCAAGGACACGATCCGATGAATTTGCGCTCGAAACAAGATGGAATTCAATTCCTAAGTGTAACGGATCAAAAAGCTTCCTTTCAGTGGACACAAACACTGGGAACACCGCAACCGTGAGTATGGACACTGGGATTGGGAGCATTGGGCACCAGGATTGGGCTCCTCTGCACCAACAGTTTGTAAATCCTTTGATTAAATGTGGCAGATTCGGTAACTTCTCTTGCTTGTTTCTAGGTCTATACAAACTCAAAAGACTAGGTTTCAGGCACCAAAACAATCATCCTTGAGTGTACTTTCCAACAATATATTGCTCACGCCGATTCTAAATATATTGCGTTGATTCATCAATATATTGCATAATCTCCTACCTCCTGCTCATGTATGTAATAACTTTTGTACGGTACTCATTTGAGTGGCATAACTTTTTGTCCGATTACTTGAGTGTCATAACTTTAAAAAAAATACTCACTTAAGTATCATAACTTTTAATTGATCACTTGAGTGTGATTAATTTTTTTTAAAACGTTCACCTAAGTGCCGAAAATCCAATGTGGCATGGCACTTTGTGATGAATGTTTTTAAAAACACTCAAGTAATTGATTGAAAATATATATGATACTCAAGTGATCGAAAAAAAAATTATGGTACTCAAGTAAGCGTTGTATGAAAATTTTGGTACTTGTGATGTCTTTCTCCCAACTTATTACTGTCAATGGTCTAATAACTTACCAATTATGTTATATAATTACCAGTTAAAACTAAATCATAGTATAATAAGTGGTAATCTACTGTTGGGTATGGCAAAATTGATATTTCATTGGTAACTTTCAAATAGTTATATGCCCTCTTGTAAATTATTAGGGTTAATACTACGAAAAACCCTAAACTGGTACACCTATGATAAATTTATCCAAAACTAATTTTTTGACCACAAAAAACCTCAAACTGGTACACTTGTGACAAATTTACCTTTCGTTAATTTTCGTTAACTTTCATTGTCAAATTACTTTGTTAAATGGCATATGGCACATGTTGGATATACCGATTTTGGGTTTTACCCTTCATTTGTTACAGTGTACAAGTTTGTGATTTTTTGTGGTATTAATCCAATTAAACAAAAACTAAATGAGGGTAAAATTGTTACAAAATGTACAAGTTTGAGATTTTTGGTGATCAAAAAATTAGGTTTGGGTAAATTTGTCATAAGTGTACCAGTTTGGGGTTTTTGGTGGTTAAAAAATTAGTTTAGAGTAAATTTATCATGGGCGTATCAGTTTTGGATTTTTCATAGTATTAACCCAAATTATTAAAACATGAGTTATCTGCTACTAGTTTTGGGGATAGCTATAACTTTCTTATGATGCTTATTTGCTTGCTATAACTTTTTTTTTTATCACTTGAGTGTCGTAATTTTTAAAAAACGGTCATTTCAATGACTAACTTTCAATTGACCATTTGAATGCCATAACTTTTCAAAAATGTTCACCTAAGTACTCGAAATCTAATGTGGCATAACACTTATGGAGAACTTTTTTAAAAAGTTATAGTGCTCAAGTGATCGATTGAAAAGTTATATGATACTCAAGAGATCAGAAAATAAATTGTGGCACTCAAGCGATGTTGGCACTCAAGTGATGTTAACAACAAGTGTCATAATTTTCGTACAGTGGTCATTTAAGTGCCATAATTTTTTGTTGGGAGAAGAACACTAGAAATGCTAAAATTTATGTATGGCGCTCACTTTAGTGCCAAAAATTTTCGTCGGCTCACATAAGTGTTAAATCAGAGGAAAAATAATCACTTAAGTGCCAATAGCGAGAAATTTCGGCCAAATTAATACGTGACTTTTATAATTAGAATTTTAATCTTAGTTGGATTTTTTTTTAAAAAATAAGTCTACATGGCATTTCCACGTGTACATTTAGATTTTTTTAATGTGTTTTTTGATTTTTTTTCCTTCTTTTATTTTTTTCTTCTCTTTCTTCTTCTACCTCCGGTCACCGCCCATGGCCAGCTTCTTGGCATTGCCTGGACAAGGCCGTCGTCGCCCGCCACAGGCGAGGCTTGGCCGACCCTCGCCTAGGCGAGGGCAAGCGAGCCCCAGTGAGGGTCGACCTCGCCTCGCCTGGGCGAGGTCAAGCCCCGGCGAGGCCACAACAGCCTCATCGGATCTAGTGAGGGAAGCCCTCGCCGGGGCTCACCCTCACCCAAGCGAGGCGAGGCCAACCCTTGCTAGATCCGATGAGGCCGGCCTCACCCAAGCAAGGGTTGGCGGGCGACGGTGGCCTCGTCCGGGCAAGGCCAGGCGACTAGTCGTGGTCGGTGATCGGAGGTAGAAGAAGAAGAAAGAGAAGAAAAAAAAATCAGAAAAAATATTTGAAAAATCCAAGTGTATATGCTAAATTATGTCGTTTTGATGTGTATATGCTAACTCAATCCTTCGGCGAGCCACATAAACTTCATAAATTAATAAAAAAAATGCCACGTCGGAATTCCGGCCAAACTGACTGGAGTTGACACTTAAGTGATCGTTTTTCAAAAAATTTGACATTAAAGTGATTCAAAACAAATTTTTTACACTAAAATGAGCGTCGTACACAAGTTTTGGCACTTCTGCTATTCTTCACCCATTTTTTGTTCAACCACTTGAGTATCATAAATTTTTAAAAAATAATTCACTTGAGTATCATAACTTTCAATTGATTACTTGAGTATCATAATTTTTTCAAAAAACGTTCACCTAAGTGCTGGAAATCCAACGTGGCATGACACTTGCAGAAAGTTATGACATTCAAGTAATCGATTCAAAATGTATATGACACTCAAGAAAAAAAGTTATGGTATTTAAGTGAACATCATACGAAAGTTGTGGCATTGTAGTGTGTTTTTCCCAACTTACTACTGTCAATGGTCTAATAACTTACCGATTATATTATGTAATTACTATTTAAAACTAAATCATAGTATGATAATTGGTAATCTACTATAGTGTATGGTAAAATTGAAATTTCATAGTTACGTGCCCACTTGTAAATTGTTAAAACAAGAGCTAATTTGCTATTAGATTTGAGGATAAGGATATCACAAGTGACATGACTTTCGAATGATGCTCACTTGAGTGCCATAATTTTTTTCTTTTTAATCACTTGAATACCATAACTTTTTAAAAATGCGGAAGTCTAACATGACACGACACTTGTGGACAACGTATTTACAAGTTATGGCACTTAAATAATCCATTGAAAAGTTGTACGATACTCAAGTGATGTTGACATTGAAATTTTTCATCGACAAAATCGTATATGCTTATATAGGATACATAAATCAGAAAAATAAAAATAAGAAGAATGAGAAAAAGAGAGAGAGAGATCATTTTTAATGCCCATTCGGCCATTGAATTCAAATTTGGACCGATAGCTTGATCCAAACCCATCAACCCAACCCAAGCCCAAGTCCGTATGCTCATGAATTTGAGCCACAATAAGACTTCAATCACCGTGTGGGCTCACTTTGACCCATAAATCTTCAGTCCTCGATTTCCAATCGGAGCCCATTTTCGGATTTCTCTCGGGGAATCGAATGATTTCCACAGAGACTACTTTCTCGTTTCTGCTGGCTCATCACCGCGCCCCATGGCGACGTCGCCATCGCCGGACTGCCGCCTCCCGTGAAGATCGAGGTAGCCCAAAACTCGCTTGAATCTCTTCCACCGGTCTTCATTCTCACCATAGATGATTGGACTGCCTATTGCTGTTTTGCTTCAGTCAGGATCGGGGTCATGTTAGAGTCGTGTATTTGATTCTGTACTTCACATGTTAATTTCGTTTGCGTATGGTCACAAATACGAGTTTGAAATCGCAAAGAGTTTGATCCTTAATCGATTGACCGCAATCTGTTCGACGAAATGTCTATGATGATTCAATGCGAATTAGTTTTAGTCATTTTGTGAATCCAAAAGTATGTTGACATAGATTAAGAGATACTAATTGATTCTCAAGTCATTTAAGCATAAGTTCTAATGTTTTCACAATGGCCGAATACATTTCTGAAATCGTTATGCTTCTTTGTCCTGTGCAACGTTCTGGTGATTTTTTGTGGCGGTCGACGATGAGTATGTGATCTGGAGTTATTGTTCTTGACCTTCATTTCTGGTGATACTCATGACCGAGGCTTCTACCATGTTAGTCTTCCACGCTCAGTTTCCTTGCGAGTCCATGTATGAGTCCTGGTGGATTATAACGGTTAATGCTAGTGGCCGGAGATGGCGAGCAATCGCAGTCATTTGGTTAAGAATACAAGTGGTTGACGGCTAAGTTTGTCTATGTGCAGCTCGGAGCCTGGGTGTCTTGATGATCTCAAATCGTGGCTTTGAAACTCATGTAGTTCTTGAGTATAATCTGGTGGTTCTTGACGTGTAAGGCGAAAAGGGCGAGAGGGACAAATATCAGTGGATAATAGGAATTTGGGTCTAGTGTTATTGTAAGCCTAGTATGTGCTTAGGGTGATTTCGATAGAGACAGGGATTTTGTGTTTTCCATGTTCGAATTTGGGTTTGTGACAGTCTCAAATGAGATAAACCGACATAAAATCTTGGCTGATAACATTGAGGAGAAGCTGTCTTATTGAGGGTGCCAGCAAGCAGGAAGCATGTAAATTTCCCTTTTGAGGTTGCATCGCAGAACTTTAATTCGGTACGGCAGACAATCCGAAGAAGTACACAATGTACAGGCTGGTGGATGCGGAATCGAGACAATTGTCACTTATCTATGGTAGTTGTAGACCTTTCTTCAACTTAAACAGCATGAACACACGATATGACACAATATGTCAACATATTATTTCTCAAAAAGTAAAGAATTCCGAGACATTGGGACTCGTTATATATTTAACGCATATTTATATATATACATGATAAATTATTATTTTTAAATTTGATTCAAATACATAAGTAAATAAATAATAATAAAAAAAGAACATAAATTTACACAAAAAATATTAGTGCTAACCAAACGAGCCACTTGACATTATGAACTTTGCTAAATACATCCAGTATTTCATAAGAAAAAGCCAATTTATTTTTGAAGCTGGTTAAAAATAAATAGGACTGGGAATTCTAGCTGTAGAAGGAGTTGGAGAGGAAGTAGTCCGCCATGGAGGCCCGGGCGACGCACTCCAGTGCTCCGCCCAGCGCCTGGCGCACTCCAGTGTCAACCATCTGCTGGCCTAAGGAGTTGTTTTTTCTTAATGCAATTTATTTTGAATATAAATAAGACTGGGAAAATTGGAAAAAGAGAAAAGAGGGGGAAAAAAGGGTGAAAATCAAATCACCATTAATATCGTGTCTTTCCAACGCATGACCCATCACTTTAGGCCATCCCTATTTCAACCCCTATTCCTATTCTCTCACCCAACCCTAATTCGAATTTACTTCTTTTTCTACCCAAAAAAACAAAAAATACAAAGCATAAAACGGGAGTCGAGCTCGAGCTGATCGAGGAGGAGGTCGAGGGCGTCGTCCTCTGCACCGGAGAAGCGGGAGGCCAAGGAGATGACCGTGTGGAGGGCGCCGTCCTCGGCGCCGTAGAAGCGGGAGGCCGCGAAGGAGATGACGGCGTGCAGAACGTCCTCCTCGGCGCCGGAGAAGCGGGATGCCGCGAAGGAGTTGACGGCGTCGAGGGCGTCTCGCGTCCACCTTAGAGAGTGTTGCCTCTCATCTTGAACTTCCTGCGCACCTTCTTCATCGCCACGCTCATCTCTTTCTCAGTGACGAATGGACACGCTCCGACACGCGGTCAACACGTGTCGCCGGCCGGTCCGGCGGCCCTCTGAGCGTGTCGGTGCTACATAGTCTCCAACATCCACAATTGCCAGCCGCATTGGAGGATGGAGGCAAGTTTGGTTGCTCATTGTTCCATTATGAAAAGAGTTACGGCAAGGCCGAAGACTTCATCTCAGTGACGAAGGCCAGAGGCAACAATACTCATCTGACTTGCATTGACATTTTGAAATAAGCATTGGCAACATCGCCATCGAAAGGCTTTCTACCAAATTGTCGTTTGCAGCCAAAGGAGATCACGGCAATATTGAAGTAGACGGTAACGACAAGTAACAGAATGATTCTCAAAACTTCCCAAACGAAAGCCAAGCCCGAGTTCTTAATAACTGATTTTGGTATCCTGGCAGAATGTTTTGCCGGTACACTACGTACCTTCGGCAAACTACCAAAAAAAAAAATTCATTGTCATCACCATTGTGCTCCTTTTAAATTTTGTAATTTGAGCATAGGATAGAGGAGCTTATATTGTAAATTCAGAAGCATTCAGATGTGATGTTGAGGGCTGTCTCCGCGTTTTTTCAACGGTAAGATGCTGTCACCTATAAAGTAGATTCTGGCTGTGCATGGAATATAATTGTTCAGAACGTTGAAGCTCGAGTTCTTTTTTCGCGTAGCTGATGAGTGTACATTAGCTGATGTTTTTGCTTGTTGATAGAAATCAAATTTACGTCAGCATGTGAAGGCTGTTCATCTTGAGGTGAGGCTATTTGTTTGCAGCTACGAGGATTGTGGCAAGAAGTTTGCGTACAAGCACGTGAGAGACCATCATGAGAAAACTGGTTACCGTGTTTACACTCCAGTGAGCCCTATTCTCTCATTCTCTTGAATTTTGAAATTCAAATTTTTACTGCCGTTGAAATCCAGCTTTTTACTACACGAGAGTTGGATGATCCTCATACCTAGCAATTTGGCTCCGTGGGTTCAGGGTGATTTCGAGGAGTCAGATGAGCAATTTTGATCCAGGCCCAGAGGCAGGAGAAAGAGGAAATGTCCGACGATCGAGTCCCCACTACGAAAAAGGGTTGCTCTGCCCAACGAGCTAGATTTCCTTTCAGATTAGTGGCTGGAGTCTCTCAGGCGGCACTCGGCAGCAGCCGAGAATTATGTATATAGGAGCTGTGGTTTTTTGCTCGTATAGGCCAAGCAAAGGTGACAAATTCACTCATCATCTTCCTGTCACTTGTAGTTAATTATTAATCCTTAGCAAAAGGTTCTTAAGCTATTGTCAAATGTACATCATGCAATATAGTGAAATTCAACTTAAGCCATCGGTCTCATATTGATTTGTCACTGGTCTCATCCGATCCATTTTTATCGTGGAACGGTTGAAAAGTTCTGGTCGATATTTTCCTTCCCGAGATTGTTTGAAGGCTTGGAAGTCGGATTTCTACTATCTCCTTTGATAAATCTAAAAGAAAATTAATAATTGTCTAAAAAAATCATTTCTCTTAATTACATAAAATTTCTTACTTCTAATTTAAATCTCAGGCCAAATCCCAAGAAAGATCATGTACGCATTACCAGGAGATAAAAAATGACCTCACCAAATTTTCCAAAAAAATCACGAAGTTTTACTGGAGGACAAAATTGATAATCATTATCTTTTCCTTAAGTAGTGCACTGACTTGGCGCTTTTATTATTCCAAAAATTCAAAAAAATGACAAAGCAAAAACAAAATGATGTTGGCCAAAAAATATTTAAAAAGTAAACCCGAGTCTTAAGAAATAAAAAAGACTGAAAAATGCCAATAAGAATACTGAAACAGGTGAATTCTAGAATCGTGTTCCTCAGATCATCGCCTAGCCATTGAAGAGTCGTCTATGTGTGGCAAGGCCATCGAAGAACGTCCCTTTGAAGATTAGTTTGTGAGCGTCACCATCGTGACCTCTGCAAGCCAGGCCTCATGTATGAGCCCAGCGATGGTTACTGCCTCGAATCTGGTCCAGATCCAGGTTGGGCGACTCCAACCACTGGACCAGATCGGGTCCCGTGGCTGCAGGCCATGGTCCCTGGTGAGATCTTCGTGCATAGCTTAAATGGATATGAGCTCTGTCTCATAGGCTCTGCAGCCACCCCGAGCTTGCGGCTCGTGCCATAGGAGCCACCTCCCATGGCCACGAGCACTTTGCTCGATTGGGAGAGAGAGAGAGAGAGGCAGAGAGAGCTTGTGCAAGGGGGATGGCCTTGTCGGTGACGATTGAGAGCGTTTCGACGAAGTTATTCACTGCATTCATGAGCGAGGCTGATGTTGTTCCATATTTTGTTTCAGGAAACACCAAACTTGTCCAAAAACTTAATCCTCTCTTCAGCCTAAAACACGAGAGAAAATCGCAAGGTAGCTATCCCAAACAATGCCCTAAAAAGTAGCGCAAAAGGAAAGTGCCATTGGAAACTCTAGGGGTGTCAAAATAACCCGAACTTTTGTTTTGGGTCGGGTTGGGCCTCGTTTGGGTAACACTAAAAACAATTGGGGTTTTGTTTTGAATTTATCGGGCTCAGGTACCTGAGCCAACCCAAACCGAAACATATGATTTTTTTTTGGTGCACTCTCAAGTCTTAAGCAGTGAAACCCTATCTTCTTCCTCCATCGCGACAACATAGAGAATTTCGCGGCCACGCAATCCATCATTTTCTTCATTAACGCCCCTTGCGAAGGTTTCCTCTCTGTTGCATTTTGCTTCCTTTTGGTACTCTCTCTCTCTCTCTCTAGAACTTTCTCTCTCCTCTTTTTCCCTCTATCCATCGATGCTGATTGTTTTGCTGTTTGTGTGATGTGAGTAGATTGATGCGATCTGGGTGTTCAATACGGCCTTAGGTTCTGCATGGATTGGAATTTTCTGAGCAGAAATTGATGTTGTTGGGTTTTGCAGGTAGAAGGAGGGATGTACCTAAAACCTGGGTTTTAGGACTTGTGAGCGAGGAGAGCTTTTTCAATCTAGTAGAGGTTGACGATTTGCAAACCCCAGCTTCAGCTTTAGTCCACCAGCATCTGTGTCGACAGACTCGTAAGCTTCTCTCTTGGTGGCACTCATTATTGAAATTCTCGATTGGCTCATTCCTCTGTGTCTAATTGGTGTTTTATCCTTCGGTTCTCATCGTTTAATCGTTGGTTGCGGTGAATACCGATTTATTGCTTCTTGAATGAATCAATTTGTGTCGTGTTAGATTTTAGAAATCGCGGGTCCATGGCGATAATCAGTGCTTAGCTGTTGAAGTTAATCAGTGTGATGCAAATGGGGTTTCCCTTTGACTGCTTTCTGTTGTGCTGTTCTCTTGTCTTGGTGTAGATATGCTATTTCCTTCATAACCATTATGAAATAGACGATATGCATGTTGTTCACCACGGTTCGATGAGTTTGTGGATGAACTCAATTAAAGCTCCTTGTGGCAAGAGGGTTCGGCTTACCGTGATGCATACTTTTGATCGAATATATGTCTTTACATGTCTAGCAGTTTTGGTTCTTGTTCTTTGTTTCGTCCACTTGAATGCTTGTTTATTTATCTATGGAAAGCGCATGCTTAAAGATTATGGTGAACTATTTTGAACCACTTGGACACTGTCATTTGCACATTCCTTCGACTCATCAGCCTTGATAGAGCTTTGAAAATAATTAGTGGACCGAAAGCTCTTTAGTAATGTAAAATGGTACTATGACGAAATCAGGTTCCTGAGGTAATTCATTATTTTGAAGCTGTTCATGCTTGCTCTTGAGATAGAATTTACTTTACTATGTCAACTTTCTATGGCAATGATAGTTTTTGTTGATTCTGGAATGTTAATTATTTTTGTTGATTGCTAGATGTCTTCGTTGACGGATTCTAGCCTCACAAATAAAAGGAAGAGATCCATTATGTGGGATCACTTTAAAAGGATTCCATGTACAGACAAGAATCAAGAAAATGTTGAATGTTTATATTGCGGTGTCCACATTGGTTGTTCTGGTACTCAAGGGACTAGTTCAATGCATCATCATTTAGATAGATGTAAGGAATATCCACATGCAAACATCGAGAAAAGGCAAAAAAATGCCTTGGGTCAACCTGTTGGGGTTGGTAGTTCACCATGGAAATTTGACCAAGATGCTAGTAGAAAAGAACTAGTGACCATGTTCATTCTTGGTGAATTGCCCTTTAAGTTTGTAGAAAATGAGGGTTTTTGGCGATTTGTGTATAGAATCCAGCCAAAGTTCTCACTCCCTATGCGTAACACGTTGAGGAGTGATTGTTATGCATTATACGTGGAGGAAAGAAGAAAATTGATGAAATATTTTGCTGACACATGTCCTAGAGTTTGTTTGATGATCGACACATGAACCTCTTGTCAAAATTTGACTTATATGTCTCTCACTGCTCATTTGTTGATGTTGATTGGAAGTTGCAGAAGAAAATCCTAAATTTTTGTCAAATCTCGGGTCATTCTGCTGAGATAATAGGAAAGGTAGTTGAGAAATGTTTGACTGGTTGGGGGATTCAAAGTATTTTTTCCATTACCGTGGATAATGCAAGTTCAAATGATTTGGGAATTCAATACTTGAAAAGAAGACTTAATTTTTGGAACACTCTAGTATTGAGAGGTGAATTACTCCACATGAGGTGTTTTGCTCATATATTGAGTTTGATTGTGAGAGAGGGGTTAAAAGACATAAATGATTCCATTGTTAGAATACGTTCGGCTATACGTTATGTGAGGTCTTCTCCTGGGAGGTTGAGACAGGATTCTGTTGAACTAGAGAATATTGAGTCCAAGAGTCTTGTATGTTTGGATGTGGAGACTCGTTGGAACTCGACATATATGATGCTGGAGGCGGCTTTGAAGTTTCAAAAAGCTTTTTTCTTATTGGAAATTCAAGATAGCAAATTTGTTGAAGAACTGTCTAAGGCGAAAGGGTTGCCTACTAGTGATGATTGGGATTATGCCTGTTGTTGAGGAAAAACTCCTATTGATTTTGAAGTTGACAAAACTGTCCATGAAGTTTTTATTGTGAAAGAACTTCAGACTCAAAGTTCAAACTCATTTTGCAGACGCAGAAATTTTGCAGATGCAGAGGTTTCTCAGATGCAGACGCAGATGCAAAATTTCTTCAGACACAGAATACAGAACCTAGCATAACAGCTAGTGATCTGGTATGGATTTCACAAAAGGAAAGCTTTGATATCAATCTAATTCAAATTGATTGACAATCAAAGATTACGACAAGCATGCATTTACAACGGACAAAGCTTTATTTATGGAAACCAAGATTCTAATTGTATGGGCGACCAGAATCAGCGGGATTCAGATTTTATCAACCAACGGCTACTCAATCAATTTTATACAAATCTATCCAAAAGTGAATATTGGAAGATGATTCTCTGAAGACTGTCTAACGGCTAGTTTGGAAGTGGAAAAGTATAAAAGAAGATCAACGAGAAGCAGAAGGAATAGCATGAAATCAAGAATCAATAAGTCCAAAGTCTGAGCATACTCCGATTCAATTTCTGGTCTTTTGTGAGCCTAAAAGTGTAATCTCTTAAGAGGTGTAGACAGTGTTATAAGTGTGTGCTTAGGTGTGAGATAGTGTGATCTATTAGCTTGGTATAAGCAACACCAGCTTCGAGAAGAAGTGCTCGAGTCTTAGCGGCACAATTTGTTGTAACTTCTCATTGATTTGATTAGTGAAATCCAGCCAGTAGGCTGTAACGTGGGAGAGTTGACGTAGGCTTGACATAAGCCGAACCACTATAAACTTGTGTGCAGTTTTTCTATCCATATTCTATTACTTTACACACTGCACATCAGGAGCACTGACTTTATAAACTGCTTTGAATCTAAACAATATTCAGACTCAACTGTTTTCTTTCATTTCCGCATAATCTTGTTAAAATCACCTATTCACCCCCCTTCTAGGTGATCCGCGCTAGCTACTTCAATTGGTATCAGAGCAGGTTACTCGTTTATAGAAGTGTTTTACTTCTAAGTTAACGATCTATATGGCTAGCTATGGTGCTCCAGGTTTCATTGAAGGTCAAAGCAACAACAGACCACCATACTTCGATGGCAAGGAATACAGCATCTGGAAGACTAAGATGAAGGCATTCATTAAGTCTATTGATCACATGCAATGTGATGTCATCATTAGAGGAGTCAAGCCAAAATCTTCTGAAAATGCAGATGCAAGCAAATCAGAAGATCCTCCTTTATCTCAAATTGAGATATCCAAAAGAGAAACCTTAGATTCCAAAGCAATTTATTCTTTATATTGTGCTTTATCTCCTATTGAATATAAAAAAATTGCTGTTTGTGAATCAGCTAAGGAAATCTGGGATACACTTCACATCACTTATGAAGGAACAGATCGAGCCAAGGAAACTCAGATCAATCTTTTGCTTGGTCAATATGAATCCTTCAAGATGAAGCCTGAAGAATCAATTGCTGACATGTATGATAGGTTTACTGACATAGTAAACGGTCTTGCATACCAAGGACAACCAGTTCCAGATGCAATGAAAGTCAACAAATTACTGAGAGGACTCACAATGAAGTGGGATAATATCAAAACATCTCTTCATGAGACATAAAGGATCAAGCCTCTATCAGTAAATGAATTGATTGGAACTCTGCAATCATATGAGATTGAACATCGTAATGAGGAGAATCAATCCAGAGGTAATAAGTCAATTGCATTAAAGACTAACATTGATTCTGATGCAGATTCTGAAAATGAAGACGTTGACGATGAAGAACTAGCTCTCTTTATAAAGAAGTATAAGAAGATGAAGATCAGAGGAAGAAACCTCAAAGGAAAGAAGTTGTTTGAGAAAAAGAAGTCTACCAATGATACAGAAAAATCAAACGATGTTATATGCTTTCACTGTAAGAAACGATGACATATCAAGCCTAACTGTCCTCTTCTGAAAAAGAAGACGAAATTTGAGAAAGCAAAGAATGCCTTAAAGGCAGAAACTTGGAGTGACACAGAATGTGAAGACAGTGACGATGATATCTGTCTTATGGCAAAATCAGATTCAGACTCAGATTCAGATTCTGATCCCAAAGTAGAAATCGAGGTAAAGCTTTCTGAAATGCCTATTGAAGTATCGAATTACATTGACGATTTATGTCTTGAATTTAAAGCTGCTCTTAAAAAAATCTCTTCTCTAAAAAAGGAAAATTCTTCACTGAGGCAACAGGATGTTTCTCAAAAAGAAAAAATCGATTTCCTTCAAAAGGAATTTCAACAAATCAAGGAAAATCGAGATTTTCTTTCCAAAGAGAATGCTATTTTAAAAAAGGAAATTTTAGAAATTACTTCCAAGTTTTTAAAAGGATCAGAAACTTTGAAACATATCCTTTCTATCCAAATTCCTTATTACAACAAATTTGGACTCGGATTTGTGAAGGAAAGTGATAGCTTGATTGATTTTCCAAAAGTCAAGGAGAGATTAAGACAAAGACCTCCTCGACAAGTTTACAAAAATCATTTCAAAAGGAACTTTGTAAAACCTGTTGGCCGAAGTGTTCTCAAATGCTCAAAATGTGGAGATCCACAACATTTTGAGAATGAATGTCCTAAGGTCTGGAGACCTGTTCGAAGAGAATTTGTTAAGACAGCCTATACTGATCCTCAAGGACCCAAACAAATTTGGGTACCAAAGAAAACTTGAGATACTATAATTCTTGCAGGTTACCACGAAGAGAAAAAGGAAGTGGTACCTAGATAGTGGATGCTCAAGACACATGACAGGAGATCCAAACATATTCATTGATCTACAAAGTCTGAATGGTGGAAAAGTTTCCTTTGGAGGAAATACCAAAGGAAAAATTATTGGCAAAGGAACGGTTGAAATAGGAGGATTGACAATCAATGATGTCTCTTTGGTAAAAGGACTCAATTATAACCTGTTAAGCATAAGCCAACTATGTGATACGGGTTTCAGAATCAACCTTCAAGAAGATACATGCTCAGGAACAAGTAAAGATTCTTTTCAAACATTTACAGGAAGAAGGCATGGCAACATTTATCTTCTAGATGTCATTCCAAGTTCACTCACTACTTAATCTCAATCAAAGAAAATGAAAATCTATGGCACATGAGATTGGGACACATCAGTATGAAACAAATCTCAAAGATCTCAAACAGGAAAGTGGTGCGAGGTTTGCCGGATTTAAAATACAAGAAAACAGTATTATGCAATGCATGCACTCTAGGAAAGCAAGTAAGAAGCTCTTTTAAATCTATACACCATGTTTCTACTAATTGTGCCTTGCAGCTTCTTCATATGGATCTATTTGGACCTATAAGAATACAAAGTTTCGGTGGTAAGAAGTATTGTCTAGTCATTGTTGATGACTTTACAAGATTTACTTGGGTGTTCTTTCTTGCTTATAAAAATGAAGCATTTTCATATTTCTCAAAATTTGCAAAAAGAGTTCAAAATGAAAAGGGCTATATCATTTCCTGCATTAAAACTGATCATGGGGGAGAATTTGAAAATCAAAATTTTTCAGATTTTTGTGAGGAGAATGGTTTTCAACACAACTTTTCTACTTCATACACACCAGAACAAAATGGTGTTGTGGAAAGGAAAAATCATTCCTTGCAAGAAATGGCAAGAACTATGTTGATTGAGAACAAGATTCCTTCATATTTTTGGGCAGATGTAGTTTTTACAATATGTTATATCATGAACAAAGTTTTTCTTAGACCTATTCTTGAGAAAACCCCCTATGAACTCTACAAAGGTAGAAAGCCCAGCATTTCATATTTTCGAGTGTTTAGCTGTAAATGCTTTATTCTTAAAAATCCAAATAACCATACTGGAAAGTTTGATGAGAAAACAGATGAAGGATTCTTACTTGGATATTCTACTACGAGTAAAGCATACAGAGTCTTCAACAAAAAGTCTCAGACTGTGGAAGAAACAATGAATGTCAAGTTTGAAGAAAATATTCAGACTCACAAAGATGAATCTGAATCATCTTCCTACAATTAAGAATTATCAGAAGCTCAATTTTCAGACACTGTCAAATATACAGAAGGAGTAAAAGAAGATGCAATCCAGATATATCCAGAACCTTCAGAGTCTGATATTATCCAGAAGGAAAAATATGACAGAAACTGGAAACATAAATCCAGTCATCCAAAAGACCTTATAATTGGAGAAATAGAAGACGGTATCAAAACTCGATCTAAGAACAAGAAAAACATCAGCAACTTAGCCTTGATATCAGAAACAAGCTGAATGACAAAGAGAAAGTTACAAGAAATAAAGCTAGACTAGTAGCAAAAGGCTATTCTCAAGAAGAAGGCATAGATTATGATGAAACATATGCACCAGTTGCCAGGTTAGAAGTCATTCGGCTACTATTAGCTTATGCTTGTTTTCATAACTTTAAATTATTTCAGATGGATGTGAAGAGTGCCTTCCTAAATGGATACATCAAAGAGGAAGTATATTTTGAACAACTACCTGGTTTTGAAAAACCAAAGAAGACTGACTATGTCTACAAACTCAAGAAGGCTCTTTATGGTTTGAAGCAAGCACCACATGCTTGGTATGAACGACTAAGTAACTTCCTTCTCCAAAATGGTTTCACCAAAGGTAAGATTGATACGACCCTGTTCATCAAGAAAAAGGGTAAAGATTTTCTGCTTGTTCAAATTTATGTTGATGATATAATCTTTGGATCCTCTAACGAATTGCTTTGCAAGGAATTCTCTAAAGATATACAGAACGAGTTTGAGATGAGTATGATGGGAGAATTAACATTCTTTCTTGGACTACAAGTGAAACAGACCAAAAATGGTACATTCATTTGTTAGGAGAAATATGCCAAGGATATTGTCAAGAAATTTGGATTGCAAAATTGTAAGAAAACAGACATTCCCATGTCTCATTCATCCAAATTGGACAAAGATGAAAATGGTAAGAAGGTTGATCAGAAGGTATACAGAAGCATGATAGGTTCTTTATTGTATCTTACTGCATTAAGACCTAACGTACTTTTCAGTGTTTGCATGTGTGCAAGATTTCAATCAGATCCAAAGGAATCACATTTATCTGCTGTTAAGAGAATAATCAAGTATATTGGAACTTATCCAATGTTAGGTCTTTGGTATTCCAAAGATTCAGACTTTACTCTTACTGGATATTCTGATGCTGACTTAGCTGGATGTAAAGTGGACAGGAAAAGTACAACAGGTACATGTCAACTGCTTGGGAATATGCTGGTATCATGGTACTCCAAGAAACAAAATACAGTCGCACTTTCCACAGCAGAAGTAGAATATATAGCCTTGGGAAGTTGTTGCGCACAAATTCTATGGATGAAGCAACAATTACAAGACTTTGGGATTGAAGAATCAAATGTTGCAATCAAGTGTGACAACACAAGTGCAATCAATCTGACAAAGAACCCCATTCTCCATTCTCGAGCTAAGCACATTGAAATCAAGCATCAATTTATTCGAGATCATGTTCAAAATGGTGATGTGAATATTCAATTCATTGATTCTAAGAATCAATTGGCTGATATATTCACAAAACCTCTTGATAAATCTTCGTTTGAATTTATTAGACATAAACTATGCATTGTTTATCCCTTTTAGTGTATTATCTGTTAAACAGGAATTTTCTCAGACTCAACTCTTAGTCTGAATGTCCTCTTCAAACTCTAAAGAAAGGTACGTCCATACTTCAAACTTTGGCGGGAATACTTTTGGTAAGTTATTTTTTTTTTTTTGGAAACAAATCAGGTACGTATTCTAATTTATCTGTGCCTAATATATTTTCCTGATTTTATCATGTCTCTTTATGCTTATAAAGTATATTCTTGGGATTATTTTTTATTCTTTCTAAAATTTTCTTTCTCTTCAAAACCCTTGCAATATTCTAAAACCCTTTCCTCTTTATAAACCTATTCATCTTTTATCAAATCCTATCAGTTCATATTTCACTCTCCAAATCCTTCTGATACTTAGAGCCGCTCCTCCTCTCTCCCTTTTCTAAAGATCAAATCTTTCTGTCAAAAAGGTGCTCAAAATGCCTTTCAAGAGAAGATCTTCACACATTCTCAATCAAGAATCAAAATCTATTGCACCAGCGGAGCATCTGGATATTTCCGATACAGATTCAGATCATCCCGAAGTTCCCTCCGAAGCGACACCACCGAATTCATCTTCTCATAAACCTACCGGTAAAACTGACTTTCGTTTCCGGAGTATTAAGTTTGTATGGGAAACATATCAGAAGTTGAAACGGTGTAATGCTTCTGCAACGGTTCTCCGTGCGTGTTTACGAGATAATAATCTCTTCTCAGAAAAACATCTTATCCAGACTTATACTCTGTTTTGTTCTAAAAATGAAACTGCTCCCACAAGCTCTGCTCCAAAAGATCATCTTCCAAAAAGGGCAAAGAGAAAGTTGGAGAAACTTCCACTCCCTCTGAAAAAGAATCTATTCCCACAGCTCTAAACCGGTCAGTATCTCAAAATATGTGATTCTTGATGATGATGCACGACTTTTTGATACCTTTGAGATGAAGGTGGGAATCGCATCTGGTTTACCTGGCACAGGTGGATTATTCAGGAGTAATGAGCACAACATGTTCTATAAATTGTTGCTTGCTCGGGGAGTCATTAATCACAGGATAATGGATTTTGGATATCTAGAGAAGGCATGAATCTCAGTAGAACATCTATTTCAAGAATTAGGAATTTATGAATTCTGTCTTCAGTCTGGTACTGTTTTTGCCGAATTAACCGCGTACTTCTATTCCAATCTCTCTATTCTGTCACCAAATTGGATTCAGTGTACTGTTGGTGATCAGAAGTTTGACTTACGAGCGACTGACTTAGCAAAAATAATTGGAGCAAGACATTCCAAGTTCATTCCTTTGGCAGTGGATGTTGAAGAGGCTTCGAGAATTGCTTCCGAGAATCCCAACTTTGCTTCTAAGGGACATATTTCCTATTCTGACTTATCAAAACAGTCGGTGATCTTGCATAAGATCATTATCAACTGTTTAAAGCCGAAGGTAGCCTCTAAAACTGACCTTTCCAGATCTGAAATCAAGCTCATCTGGGCTATCTTAAAAGGTCAATCCTTTTCTCTCCCTCATGTCATCATTTTTCATATGTACCGAACATTGCAGAAGGACAAGGGACAGTTACCCTATGGGGCTCTAATCTTTCGCATATTCATGTTCCTTAAAATATCTATTCCTGATGATTTGCAAAAGAACCCTATCCCCTGCATGTATGTTGGAGAAAAAATGGTCTCCAAAATGAAAAATTTTGAAGATATCAAGGGAAGAATACAAGGACAAGAGGCTCAACAGTTAGAGGGAAAATCTATTGGAAAAACAAAAACAAAGGAGTCAAAGAAAAAGTCCGGTACAGCAAGCAAGAGGCCTGTCTCTCCTCCTCCACTCAAAGTTTATAGCAAGAAGATAAAGTTTCTTCTGCATGATGAAAGCGATGATAAAGAAACAGAACACTTTGAAACAGGACGCACTGCAGAAACAGTTCATGAAGATCCTATACCTTCTACAGACCAGGCACCTGTTCAGGGGGAGCATCCACCTGCATCGGCAGATGATCAATCAGTACCAAAAAATATTCAGGAATAGCCTTCAGATACTGCAACTATTCTTTCCCTATTGCTCGAGATCAAGGCCAAGCAATCTACTCTTGAACAAGATCTGAAAAATCTTCATCGCATTGTTGAGGAAAACCATCAGATTCAGAATATTCAGGCAGCTCAAGATAAAGCAGAACTTACAAAGGCTATAGATCTATGCTCCACCAACTTGGACAAAGCAATGGGAGAATGCAATTCCAAGATTGAAGAAGCTGTTTCGATTCTTGAAAATTTTCAACTCGTTCGCACTCCTAAAAAATAGCTTGTTTTTCTCTCCAAAACTATCTTTTTTTTCTTGGTCTGTAATTCCAATTACATTTTAAACTGTTTGATTGCTTAATATCATTGATCTATTCTATTTTTGCTGATGACAAAAAGAGGGAGAAATTATATGCAGATACTTTTTAATGCAGATTTGATATACTAATATGTCGGATCATATGTAGGTTACATACAAAGGAAGATATAGACACAGATACCAAAGGAGCTTGCTCTTTTCAATTTCAATCTGTGACTCAATGCGTTTAATATGCCTTCAAATTAATTTCAAGCTAATTCAATCTGCAGGAAAGTTTTGTCACCATCAAAAAGGGGGAGATTGTTGAGGAAAAACTCCTATTGATTTTGAAGTTGACAAAACTGTCCATGAAGTTTTTATTGTGAAAGAACTTCAGACTCAAAGTTCAGACTCAAAGTTCAAACTCATTTTGCAGACGCAGAAATTTTGCAGACGCAGAAATTCTTCAGACGCAGAGGTTTCTCAGATGCAGACGCAGACGCAAAATTTCTTCAGACACAGAATACAGAACCTAACATAACAGCTAGTGATATGGTATGGATTTCACAAAAGAAAAGCTTTGATATCAATCTAATTCAAATTGATTGACAATCAAAGATTACGACAAGCATGCATTTACAACGGACAAAGCTCTATTTATGGAAACCAAGATTCTAATTATATGGGCGACCAGAATCAGCGAGATTCAGATTTTATCAACCAACGGCTACTCAATCCATTTTATACAAATCTGTCCAAAGGTGAATATTGGAAGATGATTCTCTGAAGACTGTCCAACGGCTAGTTTGGAAGTGGAGAAGTATAAAAGGAGATCAACGGGAAGCAGAAAGAATAGAATGAAATCAAGAATCAACAAGTCCAAAGTCTGAGCATACTCCGATTCAATTTCTGGTCTTTTGTGAGCCTAAAAGTGTAATCTCTTGAGAGGTGTAGACAGTGTTATAAGTGTGTGCTTAGGTGTGAGATAGTGTGATCTATCAGCTTGGTATAAGCAACACCAGCTTCGAGAAGAAGTGCTTGAGTTTTAGCGGCACAACTTACTGTAACTTCTCATTGATTTGATTAGTGAAATCCAGCCAATAGGCTGTAATGTGGGAGAGTAGACGTAGGCTTGACATAAGCCGAACCACTATAAACTTGTGTGCAGTTTTTCTATCCCTATTCTATTACTTTACACACTGCACATCAGGAGCACTGACTTTATAAACTGCTTTGAATCTGAACAATATTCAAACTCAACTGTTTTCTTTCATTTCCGCATAATCTGGTTAAAATCACCTATTCACCCCCCCTCTAGGTGATCCGCGCTAGCTACTTCACCTGTCACCTTCTTCCTTTCCTGAAGTTGTTCTTTAATATGACTTCAAAAGTTTCGAGTTCTTTTTATGTTACTAGTAATGATTTGGCAAAGGATGTCTATGTGCTTTTTGGGATGATTAATGAATATTGTGAAAATGAGGATAAAAGTTTGCAAGAAAAAGCTAAAAGAATGAAGACCAAATTCAATAAGTATTATGGCAATGTGAATAACATCAATCTTAATTTGTTTATTGCTTAAATACTTGACTCTCGACATAAGTGGGAATATGTGAAATGGTTGATTAATGATGTTTATGAGATCAAGCAAGCAGAAATTTTATGTGATAAGGTAACATCATCGCTGACATCATTGTACGAGTAATATTGCATTGGTAAATGCCCTCAAGGCAACTTGAGATTAAAGGGTACAAGGACAGTAAATGTGTCAAAGTCTCCCGTGGTTGGTGCGGACTTTATGACTGCAAAGTATCTTAGCTAAATGGGACAACAAATTTTGGAAGAAAAATCTGAATAGGATAAATATTTGGAGGAAGCATGTGAGTGTTATAGCCTCGACTTTGATATCTTAACTTGGTGGAAAGTTAATTCGTCGAGATATCATATCCTCTCTTCCATTGCTCGAGATATTTTGGCTGTGCCCGTTTCGACCGTAGCATCAGAGGCCGCATTCAGCACGGGAGGTCGTGTACTCGATGTCTTTCGTAGCTCCTTGACCCCAAGAATGGTGGAGGGTCTTATATGTGCTCAAGATTGGCTACGATCCTCTCCACTTTCACTTTCAATTGAGGATGACTTAGAAGAACAAGAAAATTTTGAGTCGGGTCAGAAAACATAATTGTGGAATATTTATTCTTTTCTATATTACAATGGATACTTAAGTTTTCATTTTGATTGTGAATTTAATGCAGAGTGTTCAACTACAATTATGGAGCAGAATTCGATATCGGTTTCTCTCGATGATTGACGAAGTTGGAAATTGGTACTTGCTAAACCAATTTTTTTTATTCTTATTACAAATTTACTTTTTCATATTCAGATTAGGCATTTAACAATTGTTGTCTTCTTCCTTTCTTACTTGTAGGTTGTATAACTTTGGAGCTACTTTGGTGGAGTTGCTTTGGTTTGGTTTGCTTTGGAGTAGATTTGATTCACTTTTGGTGGAGTTGCTTTGGTTTCTCTTTGGATCACTACAACTATCAACAGAATGCTGGCATCCGGCTAGTGTTAAACATCCAATTGAATTCAAATGAAATGTTTGTATAGTTATTTGATTGGACATTAGAGACATTTTCCCTTGAGATCACTGGTTTGTCATTTTTTCTCTATTGGGCATGGGAGATGCGAGAGTACGCAATCTTGACTAGCCCTTTAACTTTGTTTAAACATTATTGATCTAGCCTCATGCAACTTCTCTCTTTTTGTTTCATTCCGGTTGAAAGTTGGTGTTAAAATGGGTTATTAACCTGTGTAAATAAGAATTTCTCGTGCCGTCATCATCTACTTCTGTACTTCTTTGTTTGAACAGGCGAACAAGACAACCTAAGTTCTGTTTATGAGGTGTTCTATTTCCTTTTTAAGAGAAGATGTAGGTGGTCAACCAAAAATCTAAAACATGAACCTGACTCGAACATGACCCGACCCGATCGTGCAGTTATATTATGTTCGGGTCTTGTTTCAGGTCGGGCCAAGTAAACATATACATTGTTTCGGGTCGGGTTGGGTATCATGAAAACCTGACTCGACCCATTGACACCCCTAGGAAACTCTACTCTTGCTTGAAATTCGAAATTGTCCCTGTTTAAAATGGTTGGCGTGCTTTTTAGAAAGGGGCTATGTCCATCTTTGTGACTACCGCTACGAGAGGAAACTCGCCATGTGGAGACAAGGGAAGGGCGGCGCTGTTTTCTTCTTTCTAGATCATGATGAGTCGTCTAATAATCATGAAGAAGAGTCTAACATTCCGTTCGGCCCATGCACAATAATGTTCCATTTAATAGTAAATCTGTGATACCATTAATCAAATTTCAAATAACGGTGGTAAAATCGCACTCTCTACTGGTCATGTATATTGACGATACTTCGCAGTAATATTTGTGACTTATAACCGTAAACGTTCTAGTTATATAATTACTACTCAAAACTAAATCACAGCACTATAAATGGTTTTCTACTATTGGGTTTGTGGATAGTAAGAATGTTCCTTCATTGGCAACTTACAAACAATTATGCACCCACTTGTAAAATATAAAAATACGTGTTAGTCTACTATAGATTTGTGGATGATAAAGTTGTTATTTCATTGGCAACATGTACCTATCCGTCCATTTGTAAATCTAAAAACAAGTGGCAATATGCCGTTGAGTTTGTTGATAATAAATTTTTTATTTCATCGCTAATTTCAAACGGTTATCCGAATCAACAATTTGTTGATCACTTTTTACTTATCATCGACGTTACGTAATTAGCGTCCACAGAAGAGAATTCCATTTTATTGGTCAACGGAATAAACAACAATTTTGTATTCTCTAGTCTAGTCAACCGAAAGCTATTGCATGTATTTTGGTTGGCAAATTGCACAACATTGGAGTATGTGAACGTCGGGGACAATCAACTAGACGGGACATTTCCATGCCATTTCAAGGCTGTATCAACTCTCCATGTCCTTGTTTTAAGATCCAACAAATTGCACAAGGAAATTGGATGTCCACATAGTCCCAGCACCTGGCAGTTGCTTCAAATCATTGACTTGTCCTCAAATGATTTTGGCGGCATGCTACCTGCGAGTCTCCTCACATCTTGGGAGGCTATGAAGGCCAATGTAGACTTCAATCACCTGCAATATGAGTTCCTCCCACTGGGTTGACTCAATTATCAAGATACGATGAGTGTAACCTTGAAAGGTTTGCAGATAGAATTCGTCAAGATTCTAACTATCTTCACGTCAATCGACTTCTCGGGCAATAGATTGGGGTGTCCAATACCATACGCATTTGGGGATCTCAAAGCACTTTATTTCCTAAACCTATCGCATAATGCCATCTCGGGTTTAATTCCTCATGTTTTGGGGAATCTGCATCAGCTCGAGTCGTTAGACCTGTCATGCAACTACCACAATAGAACCACACTGGCTTAGCTTGCAAATCTTCATTTCCTTTCTTTCTTGAACCTCTCAAACAATTAACTTGTGGGAAGCATCCCGGCTATTGGACAATTTCTTACATTTTCCGAAAGTTCTTTCAAAGGAAACCTCGGATTGTGCGGGCTTCTGCTCAACAAAAGTTGCTCAATTACAAACAGAAGGAAAGAAGCCAGTGACAATGGCAACAATGATGATAGCGAGAAGAAGTGATTTTACTTGGGCATATCGCTTGGATTTGTTGTTGGCTTATGGGTATTTTGTGGTCCGTTAGTGTTTATCCGATCATGGATATTTGCTTACTATCGATTTTGGGATAAAGTTGTTCAAACACTCACGTCCATGAGGATTTCACTGAGATTCAGTTATTAAACCTTTTTTTTTGGTCGAATAGTTATTAAACTTGAAAAGGTGCATTGTCATTCTTTCCACTGATATTCAGGTATGTTTATCGATCAGTAGAACTCTTGCTTACCAATTGGGAGAAAAAGTAGGTCTGCATCTATAGTAGAAATCAGAATAACGACAGAACTATATGACCATTTTCCCCGGAGCTTTGGAATGAAAAATTTGCAATGAAGAAGATTCTGCGGTGAAGGTTGTTTTAAGCTAAAGATGGAATGCTTTTGAAAAGGTAAAGTCTAAACCTAAAGGAATAATGCTATTCGAAACTAATTCAAGGCTCCTAAGTTTGGATTTGAAAATTTTACTTTGCAACATTATTTATCCGCCAAATTAGAAAATTAAGTAATATCGAGGATTAAGTATATCATAAGTCATAAATCTTATAGCAAAAGTATAAACGAGTGTTAGAACTTTCAAATAGGTCAATCTCATCCTAATTAATGGGTAACCCTTTTTTGCACACATTTTAGGATTCGATTGTATTTTTTTATTATTTTTATGATTTGCTTGCACTTTGTTTACAAATTTAGAATTTCTAGTGCACTTACCCTCAAAAAAGAAAATATTGAACTTATATAGTAGGCCCATGGTATGTGTGAGTTGTTGACCAAGAGATTACAAAATGTTTAAAGGATTAAAATGACCAGCCAAAAATAGAAAAAAAAAAAACGAAATCTTTGTGTAAAGAAAGTTTAGAAAGGAGTAAGGACTGATGTATAGGAAAAACAGACTATAGACACCCTTATTTTTCAAAAACGTTATGTTACAAAGTACGATGATGGAAATTTACACCGAAAAATTGTTGCTTATTTTTTTTCAAAACATTAAGATTATATTCTAATGCTGGAACTTTGCCAACATATTTTCCTATTCTCATTATCAATTATTTAAGCACTTTTACTATAGTTGATAAATTTTTGCGGTCCCCATCAAATCAGTGCTCCCTTGCTAGTATAAAAATCATTTAGAAAGATTAAGTTCACTTTAGGTCCCTTAATTTTTGTTCTTGTGCAATTGAATCTTTTTGAATCAACTCCCCTGACTCTACCCCATTCTGAATCAGGTCCTTCTTGAATAACTCTTCTCATGTTGATGTGGAAGGCTAAGATGATATAAATAAATATATATATATATATTTATTTATATATTGTCATTAAGAAAAGGTAAAAGCCAATAATGTCAAAATTAAAAGAAACTAATTTTAATATAGAAAGAAAGGAAAGTGAAGTGTAGAAGAGAAGGGTGGGAGAGCGAGAGAGGAAAGACGCCACCAGCGATGATGGGTGATGAAGAAACTTATATCACAGGCTTGACCTTTGGGAGAAGCTGTCATGGTTGAAACAATTATGCGCTTTACCAACATTTTCTTGCATGCTTCTTCGAAATCGGGTTTAATTTGCTTCTTCACGTAACAACGAATCAAGCTACCTGAGCACGAATAAATTATTTACGAGTTGAAGTGCAAAACTGAGTCAAGTTCGAGCCTCATCTGTTCGGATTTTACGAAAGCTGACTTTGAGCTCAAGACTGTATCAAGCTTCGACAAAAACTCATCTATGACAATCGAGTCAAATTAACTGAGTCATTTTTAGCTTGTAAAAACACTAAACAAGTCGAACTGATTTGGAAAAATTGAGCATCATCAAGATTGGGCTTGAATCGAGTATCTAGTCCCGAATTTTCAAGTTCGGTCCTATTCAAACATTAGACTATATTGATTCAACTAGAATCGATTACACCTCTCTTTTTAAGTAACAACTGACAAATATTCCGGACACCACTTAAAAATCAGCCTTGGTCATCGTTGAACATTCCTTCAAAGAGACAATCTTGCATATGGTCGTGACTTTGTGCAAGATGACACTACTTAGTGGGGAAAAAGGAAAGAAAACTGGGACAATGGTAAATTACCTTGCATATCCCATGGAAGTCAGCCCACCAGTTACATTCTCATTACAGACCCACCAATGCAATTCAAATCTTATTCACTTGAATTTCTTAACAACAATCATGTGACACTAGTCAAGATTACTAAACTAATGAGAACGCTTAAGTAGACCCAAGCACACATTAGGAAAAGAACAACCATCATCGATAAAAAAATTTCGTGTTCAATTAGTTATCGAGTTCTAACAAGTGAGCAAAAGGTACTTCATTTTAGCAGAGATTTATGTGATATTTTCATCAACCTTTTCATCCCATCACTAAATCCATCTCCAATCCTATTGAAAATGGGTCCACTCACGTGAAAATCAAATCCATCTCCAATTCAATCATGGCTCCGGCGATTGCGACGAGTGTGGACCAAACGTAAAACCCACTCTTCTTGAAGCGCAATATCTTAGTCGTCCTAATCACTTGTTAACTATCTCTATTTTCATCATTGAGTAGCTCATATTCCAATTCCCAAAGCTGGTCATATCCCACCCAATCGAAGTTTGATTTTTCCTTGGTTTGGCCAGCGTATGAAATTAAGAGAATTTGGCACCAAGAAATCGGCAAACGAAGAAAGAAAAGCCGACAAACACAAACGCGCTTTTGCTCCTATTCCCACTACATGAGTCCACAAAGAAAGCAGCATCATCAGTCCTACGACTAACGTAAAAATTTGACAAAATCGTCCTCATCAGTTCAGTCTTTACCAAAGTCAAATGTGAGCTGAGGCTTGAATTAAGCTCCGACGAATGCTCATTTATAATAAACAAGTCGAATCAGATCAAGTCATTTCAAGCTTATAAAATTGTTTCATTAGCCAAACTGGATTTGGAAAAGTTGAGCTTTGTCAAGATCGAATTTAAATCTAGTATTCAGTCTTGAATTTTTTATTCGAGTCTAGTTCAAACATTAGACCACAACGACTCAACTAGACTCGATTACACCTCTCCTTGTAATTACCTGCTGAAAAATATTCCTAACACTACTTAGAAATTAGTCTTGATCATCACTAGACATTCTTCAAGGAGAATCTTGCACACGGTCCTGACTTTGCGCAAGATGACACTACTTATTGTGGACAAAGAAAGAAAAATATCGTACAAAAATCAACATATCAATCCTAAACTTATCTACGGATATCAATCAAGTTCTAAACTTTCTAGTTTTGCCGATTTAATCTTAAACTTTTGTGTGAAATTCTAACATATTCCTGCTGGCCAATTTTTGCTTGAAATCGTTGACATGCAGCCAGTCATCGTCAATCATCCTACGTGGCACATCACACGGTTGCGATTGCCGGTGAAAACTGGCCAGATGGGCTGCCTTAGAATTTCGAGTAGAGATTTAGGAATAAATTAGTAAAATTGAAATGATTAAAAATAAATTGGCATCCTTATAATCGGTTCAAGATTGATTGGACAATTTTTCCATATATTGATTGATGTGGATTAACGCACTAGCACGGTCTACGAAATTCTTTTCTGTGCTAATAGCGAATAGAGCAAATAGAGCAAAAGATGCAAAAGGTTGAGTGTTCGAATCCCGGGCGCCGCAGGGTGACTTAACCGGTGGCACGTGTGTGGTGGCTAGCACGTGTCGCCTCCAGGGTTTACTCCCCGGCTGTCGGCCGTGCGGGGGTTCCCTGGGTTATCAAAAAAAAAAAAAAAAAAAATAGAGCAAAAGATTACTCGCCAATACGCATCTCGACAATTTGGCATTCTACAGTCGAGTCAACCAGAAACTATTGCGTGTACTTTGGTCCGTCATGCTTGATCGGAGTAAGTTCAATGATTAATTAAGAATTTCAAGACTTGTTATGTCTATTGTGGGAAAGCGATTCAATATTCTTCGATTTTGGATAAAATAAATATTCTTCAAGCATGGACCCGCCAAACTTGGACCAAAGGTGGTACACGTAATTTTTGGGCTTGAAAATTTTGGTTTTAACATTCCTGCTCAGTTCGTGTGCTTGGTGCGAGAAATTGGATCCGGTTGACTCCCTCGATGGCCTGACTAGTGATTGCCGCTGCTTTCAAGCCAACAATCATGTTGCATATGAATAACAGCCTGCTAATTTCGATTGGCCGTGTGACATTTAGTAACTTCTCTAGAAATGTTGAAATCCCAATGTTATACGATGCTCTTCATTGTACGTCTGTGTCACACACTAGTTCCATGTCGTGACACATGATCTAACTATAACGAAGAATGTAAGTTTAAGACAAATTGAGAGTAGCAGCCGAAGCGATAGCAAGAAATGAAACTGAGCATGTCAATTATTTCATTGGCTTGGTAAGATTTCTCTAAATATGTTTCTAAAAGTGAGTTGCTGAGGACATTTAATTCTTGGGATGATAATAGGTGTCAGTAGCAAAGAGGGCCTTGGTGACCGTAAAAACAACAAGAATAGATGATCAAAGATCTCCAAAATCCTCAACGGAGTTGATAAAAGATAAAGGAAAGTATCGTTCCCAATTTACTTTCCTTGACATCATCTTTTAATGTGTTCTACCTTTTTGCCATCTCCAGGGATGTTAAAGATAGGAAGCAACGAAAAGAAAATCCCCAGTGGAATCAAAGTGGAAACATATAAGAGAATTGGCAGTAATCGTTCCAATTGTTGTTAAGAATTGCTCAAATAAATTTTAACACTTGATTCCTAATTTTGCAAGACTTTCACCAAGTCAAAAAAGAATCTCATCAAAACGATCAAGTATTTGAATGAAAAAAAA
Source organism: Syzygium aromaticum (assembly GCA_024500025.1). Lineage (NCBI taxonomy): Eukaryota > Viridiplantae > Streptophyta > Magnoliopsida > Myrtales > Myrtaceae > Syzygium > Syzygium aromaticum. The sequence goes on along the minus strand of CM044885.1, from coordinate 5,808,076 downwards.
CAACAAAACAGTTTGGGTTTTTAAAAAGTTCACCTTTCTGAAAAGATTGAACTTATTTTCCCCAAGCGGGACGTGAAAGCTAAAACAAAAATAAAACAGTTTGTTTCGAAAATTGTCTCAAAGAATTTCAACCAAAAAAGTTTTGAAACATGTATTCTTTGAGCATGCATTGTGCATCAGAATTCCCTAAATAGGATGATTTGACAAAAAGTTTTAAAAGATTTCAAAGAGAACGTTTGGATGAAACCAAATTGGAAGACCTTCAAATGATGAAAGGTAAACCCTATCTAAATACATCCTTTATACACTCGAGTGGAATAAAAGAATGAGTGCCAAAAGTGAGAAAAAACCTTATCCTAAGGAAATAGGAGATGTTCACAATGATCATGTAGATTGAAATGATGAAAGCCAATTGTTTCACTATCCCAAACACATGATTATCCCTTGCAAACCAAAATTGAGCCAAAACAATGGAAAAGTTTTTCAAAATAACCCTGTTAAGAACTGCCCTACAATGGGCAAACTAGAAGGTTTGTGGTTGACATTTATGGAGAAAAGGATTAAGAAAAAATTTATTGCATGCACTTGTATTAATCTTTCTATGATAACTTCAGATAAAATCATATGGAAGCTTACAACATCCCAAGAGGAAGAAGATCATTCCATTTCTTTCCCCTAAACACAATACTTTTTTGCAAAGCCCAATTGAGCCTGAATTATTCATTTCAAAACTCTAAATTAGTGATTATCTCTTCACATTGGAACATGAGCATATAATCCACTTTGGGTAAATAGGAAACAAAAGGCATGACATAGAGTCCTTAGAAAAAAAGTCAGAAGCCAAAAGATTTAGAAAATATGAAAGAATTAGGGACATGAAAAAGCAGTGTGCCTGGTAAAAGTAATGCCGAATGCCTAGGAAAATAAACAAAAGAAAAGGGAGAGTTCGCAAGAAAGCTCAAAATGATTAAAGATCACAACAAGCAGAACGATAAAAAGAGAATAAAAAAGATCACGATGAGTGTTTAGAGGACTCTTGTGGTCATGAAAAAGAAAAAATCCCTAGCAGACAAGAGGAAAATGGGTGGTGATGCCAAGAAGATCACTAATTTCACAAAAGTCCCGAATGCAAAAATAAATGAGCCTTTTGAGCTTACCCGATACCGACATTACAACCTCACCTCAAAGACTCTTCAGATTAGGATGTTGAGAGTGAAAGCATGATTTCATAATAGAAGTCATCACTTAAAGAAGTGTGTGGAATCTTGTCTTATCTTGTCCTCGAGATTCTTAACTTGAAGATCCAAAGTAAGTCAAAAGATGTTGAAATTCCTTCTTAACCTCAAAATGCCTATCCATTGAATAGCTATTAACCAAGCCTACATTACAATCCTTCATAAAGACCTTATCGAATCAATCGGATTGTATACATTGCGAATATCTCTGAATACCAAAAGATTGGTTATGTAAGATAAATTGAGAAAAACAAAGTGAGTCCCGTATGGACGGATGAAGAGAGAGACCAAATTCATAGATTGAGATAAGTCCTTTCTAATGAAGGTCTTCCAAATGATTATTCTAAGCATTTCTTGAAAGATTTCAAACAATTTGCTCAAATGCTTCCTTTAAAAGGAAATTTGGTTATCAAAATGCATTAACACAATGAATGCATGTTTTCAAAATCACCCAAGTTTTCAAATAGTTTTTTGGAAAACTTAAAACCAAAACTTTCAAACCAGTTTGTGGCAAACCGAAAACCACGTTTCACTAGTTTTTGGTAAAATTAAAACCAAAATTTTCAATAGTTTGTGATCAACTAAAAACCACCCAGTAGTTATGGTAAACTTAAAACCATATTTCAAATAGTTTTTGGTCAACTTTAAACCAAGTAGTTTGTGGAAAACTCAAAACCACATTTGAAATAGTTTTTTGTCAACTTTAAATCAAGTAGTTTGTGGGAAACTCAAAACCACATTTCAAATAGTTTTTGGTCAACTTTAAACCAAGTAGTTAGTGGTAAACTCAAAACCACATTTCAAATAGTTTTTGGTCAACTTTAAACCAAGTAGTTTGTGGTGAACTTAAGGTGACATTTCAAATAGTTTTTGGTCAACTAAAAACCATACAAAGCCCTACCGGCGAGGAGCTACTAGGCAAAATCATCAAGTTCTCAAGAACCTTAGGCACTCATGATTCTTGGATATATCCTAAAACCACGAGATCATAAATCAATTCATCATAATCATCACCATCGCTACCATTAATTCACATTTTAGAGATAATCAACAAGGAAACTGCTCACAAATAGATAAGTTTATCTATCCCTCAATCATTAGAAGCCTCTCATATATATTCAAAAGAGGAAAATTTGGGTTGGATCATGAATTTCAAGCAAGATTCTTAATCAGTTGTTGTGAAATTTTCATTTGTTTTGTCTATAAAGTTGACTAAAAGTTTAGCTATCATCTTGTCTTTGATATCAATTTCTAACGAACTCAATCTTAAAGAGGGGCAGCTTTAACACCTTATTTTTAGCTCGTTTTTCAGATTTTTTCAAAAATCACAAAATTAGGATTAGGAACCTTGGCCAAGCTTAGAAACCTATTTCTAAACCAAAAATATTTTTTTTAAAATTTTTTTCCGAATTTTTCTTTACTTTCTTTTGGTCAAAATAAGGGTGAAAATCAAGAAAAATAGCAAATGGAATCCAAAAACTCCATAAAAATAGTCATTAGTCTTATTTTAAATCCAATTTCATTAATACATCATCAATTTAAAAAAAATCAATTGGGAATGTGTTTTTCCCAAAATTGGGTAAAAACAAGTCCAAATTTAATCAAAAATTCAATTAATTCATTTCTAGTATTTTTTCGACCGTAGTGTCTTCACAACAAATGATTCTGGATCCTTGAATCACATAATGGTTAGTCCAATTACACAATTTACCAAAGAAATGGAAAAGCCCCAAAATCCAATTGAAAATTAGAGATTTTTTAGCCCACATTGGGGATCATTATCAATTTGAAATTTTCGAACCATGAGACCATCATTTCTAGGGTTAATCAATAATAACTAATCCAATTTTGGCATCAATTTTGCCCAATTAGGCCATCTGGATATTGAATTGAACAAAAATCCTAATGATCCGAATTTACAATTTGAGAATTTTGGGTTTAATTGTGACAAAAAAATTGGGCAAATCTTATAATTGGATGTGAAATGTGATGAGGAATCCAATTTTGGGATTAAAATAAAAAAAGAGGGTCAAAAGCTAGTTGAATTTGCGAATTTAGACTAACCAGGGCCAATCGAGTTGGACAAATCAACTCTACCCGACCTGACCCGGGTTAGCCTTCTTCCTCACCCGACTTGCCCATAACGTTCTAAACCCAGAAAAAATATCTCATGCCCGCCTCTTGATTGACCTAACCCAGCCAAATAAACATGTGCTAATCTCTAATTCCAATTGGAGAATGTCCAACTAACATCGGAGATTCGATTTAACCAATTTGGAGTTGATGATAACTATTTTTGGGCAGGAAATTGAGCTACAAAAGAGAGGAAAAATCATTATCAGAGGTGATCAGACGTTTGATGAAATTCCAAAGAGAAAGAGAGAGAAGGAGCGTGAGTTGAGACTCCATGAGGCCGAGTGATCGACGCTTTTCCAATCAAAAAAGTGCAGGCAAATCGGTCTCATCGGTAAACCTATGACAAAGCTGGTTGCAAAGCCCTGAAGATCGACCTCGATTAATTAATCTAGAGATCCTCCGGTGAAACGAAGCCCACCAGTTTGAAGTCTAGGTGTTGGAGAATCATTCTATGGTCGTGGATTAGCTCAGAAATTGCATTCCGATCTTCATCAAGTAAAGTGTTAACCTTGTCATTATTCACATAAAATTCCAGAATAGGTGTTTGAGCATAATCTTGTTGATTATGTGATTTTCTTTGCAAATTTGAGCTTATTCATGTCTAAGATGAGCTTCTGATCATGTTTTTATGGTTTGATTGCATTTTGAATGATTGAAATTACATTTGACCGAGCCGGCTACCATGAAACCCACGTCGGAGCTTCTCAGACTTCGAGGGAGCATTTTTTGTGGCCAACGGCCACCCATGTTAGTGATTTCCAATCTTTCTTGATGTTCTGATGAATGTTTTAAGTGTTAGAAACAGCTAAGGTGTATCGTGTGATGATTTGAAGGCCAAAAAAACTTGTTTGGATCAGTTCTTGGTTAAGTTATTCAAGATTGATTTTCACCGGCCGACGGTGGTTCGACAACGAATCAAAGAGGTTAGATGGTTAGGGGGTGATGAGAGGTTGAAGTAGAACCTAAGATTGATGCCAGAAAATCATGAGAAGGTCATCGAAATTCAATCCGAAGTGACGGCTTTGATAACAATAAAACATAGAAATATGCATACCACATATTCGGCAAAATGCCAAAGAGAAGGTAAGCCTAAATGGTGCTGTTTTGGTGCTGTGCTCGCCGGAGAGTCAGCTGGCGCCAGCAATGCCCGGTTTGATTCGGCCATGTTGACACCTAAAGTTTGATTAACCATTTAGTGATTAATTATATAGAAAATTAGGGATTAAATTTTAATCCCTAAACAAAAATATTAAAATTGTATAGCATATAGTTTAGGTTTATATATGTTTGCATTCCACATCAAACCAACAGTGGTAAGTAAGCTGAAGATTCATTGTGTAAACCAAGCTTGGGCGCCGAATGAAATTCTGCTCATTCAGAGGATGGGGCAATGGGTCTTGGTTGTCTTATTTTGAGATTAAATTAGCCCATTGAGCTTAATTAGAGAAAAGCTCAAATTAATTGAACCCATTCAGAATTAAAATAAAATTAGATGATAAAGCCTGAGCTAAAGCCCACTAAGATTAGAAAGCCCAGTCAATTAACTTAGGTATGCGATATAAATATGTTGTTATACATTATAATCAAATGGGGCTCTCATAATTGCCAGAGCACAATTCTTGAGAGCACAAGCGACACGTGAGCAAGAGTAAGAGAGAGAGTTGCTCATGCACATGCTCGCCCCACCATCGCGCCGTCTCGCGACTGCACTGTCTTCACCACGCCACGCTCGCTCCTCATTTTCACCAATCCCACGAGCCACCATTGCGACGATCACCGTAGCTGGTGTCCCTTGACGATCATTGCTGCTGCTGTCCCTTAACACCCGCCGCTGCCCCGTATCGGGACGAGTTACTGCTTCTATTCGACCCGAGGATCCCTCGACAGTCGCGGCTACTTCTTGCTTCAGCCTCGACATGCTGCAGACCTAGTCCCCGATGCCGACACCCCCTAAACTGATCTGTTGAGCTTCACCGCCAAGCCACAAGGCCACACAATTGAATCACACGGCCATGTTGAGAGACGGCCAGAGAATAAAGAGATGAAATCGCGAGGGGAGCTTCACAATTGACAATATTCACATCAGAGAAAAGAAATAGAGAGGGAGGCTAGTGTTGCTTCCTCGACAATGAATGAATGTATCGAGAACCGAAACAGAATGATCACGTAGAAGGTAAAGAAAATAGACGATGCACGAATTTACCCAGGTTCATCCTCGAAATAGGGCTATGTCCTGTAAAGAGATTTTACTATATTTTCGGTTTACAGCCACTCAACTTGTTACAATGATAAGAAAAACGAACAAAATATATATGTACCACCGTTGGGGGGCGCTGCCCCCGAACCCCCATCCGCTGACCGGGCAGCGGGGCACCCGTGTCGGGGACACTGCCCCCAAACCCTCGCATTTTGTACGCAAGGATCACATGTCGTCGGATAACACTCCGGTTTCCCTGAGCTCATGTGGGCGTACCCGGTGTGAGAAACAAGGGTCCCCGAAGTATTCGCCAACTCCAACAGGCAACGCTCATGGTACACAAGGAAGAAGACGCTCATGACGGAGTGCACCGGTCATCCACACTTCACTTCAACAATCCTCACCCAAATCTGAGCTTCTTAACGGGGCAATATACGTTGTTGAGGAGAAGAAGACAAAAAAGGGGAGGTTGATTCTTTATCAATATCCAATATTTGCATCCCATTATTATTCTTTTCCTCTTTCTTCTTGAACCCCCCTGAATTCCACGTGCAGAAAGCCCCAAAAGGGGAAGAAGAGACACTACAGATAGCAAGACGGAGCACATCGTCTAAGCTTTAAAGATCGAGACTTCTATTTGAGAGCTGTGAGCCTTGCTACGAGTCCCCTCACGACGAGCAGCTGCACACCGGGAGTACCAGTCCAGTGTCATAGAGCTTGTTTGAGGTTGCTCCGCGAGCTCTCCAATCAATTGTGAGTCCCATGGCCTCACCCGCCATCAGCCACCCGTCGGCCATTTGCTCCGCTCAGTCCTGATCCACAATTCTGGCGATTCAAATTTGGAAATATTTGTCAAATTAGGTATGATAGATATCCAATATGTTTTCAGAATATTTTAAATTCCTAGTTTAGGTGTTTTAAATATTATGTGAATATTTGGTGGATTGCTAAATCTTAGTGATATTGTTTGCTCTATCAGCAATATTCTAAAACACTCAAAATTAGGAATTATTCCTAATTTAGCAACATATCTAGATGACTATCCGACCTTATGCATAAGGTATGATACGCGGCGATACAGAAAGTCGTTATCTTATCCATAATCACTTGGATACGATAATAGATTTTATTCGCTTTCCAAATTCATATAATCAGTTTTCCGTTGATAGCTATAATTCTATGATATGACTGTTAATTTGATTTCTTTTCCTAGTTCAAATTTGATAATAAGAATTTTGCGAATTGCGTGGATTGTTTGAATGCAGTTGCTATCTTTGTTTGATTGTTTTTTTTTTAAATAAAGGAAATCCAAAAATATGTTAATTAGGATTTAAATTAGAAGTTTTGCATGTTTAGAGAATCCTAAATGAATCTAGAAGATGGGATAATTATTTAATTTAAATTAGGACTTAAGATAATTTATTTCCTAGTTTAAATTAAGTATTACTCTAATCCTAATAGATTATTTATGTTATTTTTAGATTCCGAATTTCCATGAAAATCCCAAAAAGAATGAGTTACTTTAGGATAGATTAAGATAGATTTCATTCTTTACTTGAGTAACTTTTAATTTCGAATTTTAACAAAAAAATATCAAAAAAAGAAGTTGTTAAATTGCATGTTATTTTAGGCATTTTTTAATTCCGAATTTCATTGGAAAAATACCAAAAAATAAATTATTTGTTCATCATTAGAATTAGGTCACGTCGTCGCATGACAGATAGTTCGCATGCTAGGTTGCATTAATTACATGTCAGTTTTTGCACGTCATTGTATATAAGTTAGTTTGTATTTTAATAAAGTGCAAACCCTAAAGAACATTTTGAGTGTCTTGCTTTGTTAATTAGAAATCATATTAGGATTGTCTGTGTGATTTTTTACTAACAATGCAGATGCTTGCGTTGCATTAAGGTACGTCATTTTCTTAATCTTGCAATATATTTATTGCTTTCTTGGGTGTTAAATTAGTGATTTGCGCACCTGCATGAACATCTCACATATTAGTGATTAGGTAATAAAATGGATTCAAATTGCCTGCATAGACATTTTTTGAAAAGAAAAAGTACTGAAATGGCGTTAGACTAGATCTCGTGTAATCAAGTCCCCGAGCTTAGAATCTCTGATTCGTAAAAATAAAACATATCTCCTTATGTTTTATTTAGGTTTCTAATCGACCTACCATAAATAGATTAGTGGTGACTCCAAGCATGAAAACTTTTGTATGTTATAAACTTAAACCCTAAGTTGCGAATTAGTAGAATTTGGGAGGACGCGAATTAGTAGAATTTGGGAGGACCCGAATTAAGCTTAAACTTAATAATCCATTAGCCTGAGAAATTTAGGTCGCGACAGGCTGAACCAGGTTGAACCCACCAGTCCAGTTCATTCCCTCAGAGGGAACTTTTGAAAATAAAAAGATATAAAAAAATCAATAAAAAACATTAAAAAATCAAAAATTTCTAAAAAATTTTTTACAAATTCAGAAAAAATATAAAAATTAGAAAATTCAGAATTTTTTTTAGAAATTCGGAAAATTCAGAAAATTAGAAAAAAATTCTATAAAAATTCAGAAAATCTAGAAAAACAAATAAAAATAAAAAAAAATACAAAAAATTCAAAAATTCAAAAATCCATAAAAAATTAAAAAGTTCTCAAAAGTATAAAAATCAACTCCTGGAAAAGATAATTCTCAGAAAATTATTTTAAAAAAAATCAAAAATCAAAAATTTCAAAAATTCACAGATTGACTCAAAAACATTGTGACCAACCTTTGCAAGTGAAATTAGAATTTTTAGAGGTGCCTAAATGGCATTTTTAGAAAATCCTTAGTTTAGGAGTTTTTACCCTTAAAAAATCATAAACCCTAAAAACAGCACACATCATTGAATAAATAAGCCTTTCGGGCTTTACTAGGGTTTTGGGTGTTTTGAATTGATTTTCATTTTAGAGACCCAAATTAGGATTGTTTTGTTTGATTGCAATTAATTGTGTTGCTTATATTGATTGATTGAGTTCTCACGTTTAGAATTGTTAGTATTAGAAGATAGACCTCGGAAACTCGTGTGGCACATTAGACATATCATATCGTTTTAGGTATTGAAAGGGCATTAGAGATCTCGATTTGGGATCATTAGTGTAATCAAGTCTCCGTATTCAGAATCTTTGGTTCGCAGAATTGTGGTATTTCTCCTGTACTCCGATTAGATTTCTAGTCAGCCTACCAATAATGACTAGTAGCGACTCCAAATCAAAAACCTAGATTGAATAGAATGATAAGAATATCACAACCCGTTGTCACGTGAGATATGGTCTGGGAGAAACTCCCTATTTGTCTAGTGATGAGATGTCTATGGGACGTCTGGGCGAAATATCCATATCAAACCTTAGTAGCCCGTTCGGAGATAGTTTCTCCATTCGTGATAAATGGAAGTACCTCTTTAGCGTGCCAAAAGTGCGGTGCGACATACTATTGTACTAGCTGCGATGGTGTTAAAATCCTCCCTTGAACCTCTCCATTAGCATTTGGCCTAAACAAAGTATGAGGGAAATTAGGTTGAGCAACATAACCACGTGACAACACATTGTCATGCGACTAGTATAGAGTAATATGCTGAGGAACCAAATTTCCATAAGCAACATTTGTTTGAACTGGCCCAAACAAATTAACACCGTTGGCTGCTAGCTGACTAGTGTTGGTATTCTCATTTCTCTATGATAAATTAACCACATTACCTTCACTTGTCACCACTTGGTCATACGCTTGACCTACCAACGCGCTCTCTCCTCTCTAAAGATTCCTTACTGGCGCAAGAGGTATAAGCTGTCCTGCGGTTCCAACGCTAGGAGCATAGCAGTTGGTTGTCCAAGACTTCCAACTACGCCAGGAGGAACAATAGGGATAGTTTATGGCTGGGTAGAATTCATCGACGGGCTCTGCCTACTAGTAATCTCCTGGACCGTATTGATAATCAATGGCCTAATAGTGTCAGCCGCACATCTAGTGACTAGATTGGCTAGATCGTTATGCTATTCTTCCATGATTCTTCTCATAGTAGCAAGTATAACTGAATTCGGTTCCAATTGCCTTCTCTATTCTTCAATAAGGTGCCTGGGAATATCCATCTCTCATGCTTGTCCTTTTTTTGCCACTGTCTGTCCATTCGATGACTTCACATGTGTCACCTGCTCTAAAGCAGGATTCAGAGGTGGCTATTCCATGCAACATTGTTATTCTGATCCAATTGGCTCTGACTTGTCGTTCGTGCCATTATTACTCCTCCAATTGACCAAATAGGTCTCACCGGGCGTGCCAAAATTATGTTTCGCCAGAAATGGTTCTGACAACAAAATATGATTTACCGAAAATCGTTCTTCGGTTTTTAATTAGAGGAGACCGGGTTCTTGGTATAATTCCAAATAGGAGTGACCCAGGCATAAGCAAAGAGTCTGAATGTCTTGATTGATAACATAAATCTCGTACAATGACAAAGTTTGACTTAGATTTATAGAGGACTCAAATGAATCCGTCCAGTTACTAACAGCATCTAAAGTGCATCGATACAATATTAAAAAGTTACTAACTTGGATGATAAACAGCTACAACTATGGAAACTAAAGGTGCGATATTGGATAGTAAAGATAAAAAGACAGCATTTTGGTTTGTGTTTTTTGGAGGGGACTTTCTTCTGGCAGCCGAGTGCTATTTCTAATGTGAGCTTGGTAACCGTTTTTGACATTGTGTTCGATAACCATCGTTGATCTCATCTTCACCGTCCATCTAATGACATATGTCTGCCAACTGATATCAATTTTACCTTTTATTCGAGGTGGTAACCGTTGTCGAGTTCATACCGTCCTGACACTTGTCCTTCTTAAAGCAGCAATCGTCATTGAGCTCATCTCATCTTGGCACCTATTCTTCTCGAGGCAGTAATTGTCATCAAGTTCCTCTCATCCTGACACCTGTCCTTTCCAAGTGATAATCATCGTCGAGCTCTTCTCATTCTGACACCTGTCCTTCCCGGGACGATAACCATCATCGAACCCTTCTTGTTCTGACACCTGTTTTTCCCGTGATAATAACCGTCATCGAGCTCTTCTTATTTTGACACATGTCCTTCCTAGGACGATAACTATCATCGAGTTCTTCTTATTCTGACACCTATTTTCCTTGGGACGATAACCATTGAGCTCTTCTCGTTCTGACACCTGTCCTTTCTAAGCAGGAACTATCATTAAGCTCTTCCTGGCTTGACACCTGTCTTTCTTAAGCAGGAACTATCGTTGAAATCTTCCTGGCATGACATTTGCCCTTTTACTTGTTGACGTCCTTGATGACAATCTTTTGTCAACAACATTAGCGCTCGCTCTCAAGCCCTTTCAATTTCAAATTCCTGCCAATATCTCCCAATGCTTGTCAATTGTTTTGCTTATGTGAGCCATCTCGTATAGGCTACGTCATCCATTGACGTCTTTTATTTTTTTATTTATTTCAAGTGTCCACAACCTAATTAATTATAAGTGTCAACAGTACTGCCGCTCGAAATCCCAACATATTGCTTATATATTTAAAAGGTAGAAATGATGTACCTCAGGAGCTTCGCTTTGAATCATGAGACAGGATAATCAGAGAAACTGTTAAACTATTAATCGTAGATTCAATAGGCACAATAAGGACTTGACCTTAGTTTTTTTTTTTTTTTTTTGTCAGAGACTTGACCTTAGTTTGAAAGGAGTTAAATCTGACATATGGTAAAGAAAGCAAAAGTAAAGACCAAGAAGCACGGATCACTTAATTTGCGAAGATCAGTCCAAATGTAACGGGAAAACGAGCCTGAGAGTTCCATCTTTAATGTCCTTATTTTCCCGATAGTCAACATTAAACAGAAAATCAGGTCCTGATTAAAATGAACCTTTTAGATATAAATTGGAAGCGACATGAATATCTGCTCTCCAGAGGGGAACTTGTACTGTAGAAAGCGGGGAATGATGTCCTAGGGAAAGAGATGCACTTGTTTTTTCTTTCTTGGCTTTTCTTCGTCAACAGTCAAGAACCACCGAAGGCCGCCACTTGCTCAATAAAGTGGTTTGATGAATTTGAATCCATAACTCAAGTCAACATAATATAGTCGCACATAGAGACTAAAAAATTAATGATACGACATGGTAAGAATTTGACCATGCACAGCTCCATTGTAATACCATACAAGGAGCTTCATGTTTATCTTCCTTACAATAAGAACAAAACTCCTCCTTGTATGTGTTCACTCACAAACTCTGTAAAATAGTATTGAAGTTTGCACTAAATGAGAACCTCGCAGTTGTTGTGGCTTCTCTTGCCACTCATATGCACCAATTTCTTCAGAATATATTTGGTATCGGCTTCTAGTCCATGTCTCGGCGATCAAGATCACTGGGGGTTGAGTTGAAAAATAGCCTTGTCTTCGACGCATCCGTGTCTTCCAAGCTGGTTACGTGGAATCAGAACGCTCGCCCTTGGAATGGTGTGATGTGCGACGAGGATGGTAAGGTCATCGGTCTAGACTTGAGCTTCGAATCAATCTCTTGCAGTATTAACAGTTCGTCGAGTCTGTTTCGACTAAAGCATCTTCAAAAGCTAAACTTGGCTTTCAACAACTTCAAATCCTCTGCAATTCCGTCTGGCTTCGCAAATCTCAGTGGCCTGGTTTATCTGAACTTGTCCAATGCTGGATTCTCTGGGCAAATTCCGATAGAGTTAGCGAGCTTGAGGAAGTTAAGTATTCTTGATCTTTCTCTTCTTTATTTTCCTGGACTTTATACACTAAAGCTCAAGAATCCCAATTTGAAGACCTTGATAGGAAACCTGACGGAGCTAATACAGTTACATCTCGATGGTGTAGACCTGTCTTCCGAGGGAAATGAGTGGTGCAACGCATTGTCCTCTTCAGTGCAAAAACTTGAGGTGCTCAGCATGTCTAATTGCTTTCTCTCTGGTCCTGTTGACTCTTCCCTCGTGAATCTTCATCATTTGTCAGTCATTCAACTCAATGGCAACAACCACTCAACCACAGTTCCCGAGTTATCCGCTAGATTCCCCAATCTAACTGCTCTGCATTTGAGTTATTGTGGGTTGTATGGAGAGTTTCCTCGTAAAATCTTTCAGCTGCAGACACTTCAGACCATTGACCTATCATACAACCAACTTCTTCATATTCCTTTGCCCCATTTTCGGGAGGATAGTTCTCTTGAGACTCTGATCCTGAGTTACACGAATATTTCAGGGAGGCTTCCAGATTCAATCGGCAATCTTAGAAAATTGTCAAGCTTAGAATTGTTTAGTTGCAGTTTGAGTGGATCAATCCCGAGCTCCATAGAGAACCTGTCAGAGCTGACTTATTTGGACATGTCTTTAAATAATCTTACTAGTTCAGTTCCTTCATTCAGTATGTCCAAGTATCTGAGACAGATCATGCTATCCCACAATGCTCTATCTGGAGAGATTAAGTCCACCCGATGGGAAGAACTTACGAGCCTTGTAAAACTAGATTTGCGGTACAACTCATTGGACGGAACCATTCCCCCATCTCTCTTTACGCTTCCTTCAATTAAGGGGAGAGAAATTTCCAACAATCAGTTTTCTGGTGAGCTGAGTGGGTCTCTAAATGCCACTTGCTGTCAACTAAACGTGTATGATCTGAGTATCAACAATTTAGAGGGACCGATACCAGCGTATGTTTTTGAACTTCGAGGGCTTACCCACCTCACTTTCTTCTAATAATTTCAGTGGCTCATTGCACATTGATGTGTTTCAGTGGCTCAAGAACCTCACATATCTCGATCTTTCCCACAACCGTTTGTCTATTAATGCTACTGCTTCCACTTCAACTTTGCTCGGTTTCCCTGCTCTCTCCACTTTAAAGCTGGCTTCCTGTCAGCTGAGTTCAGTACCTGAATTCTTGGAAAATCTAGCCATATTAGCCTATCTAGACCTCTCCGACAATCAAATTCATGGAGAGATACCAAAATGGATGTGGGAGAGTGCATATATTTCTTATCTCAATCTTTCCCTCAATTTCTTCGAGAAACTAGGAGAACCTTTACCTAATCTCTCTTCTGATCTGACTGTTATTGACCTCCACAGAAACAAGCTCCAGGGGAAAACGTTACCTCTGCCACCATATGGTGTCTACCTGGATTTCTCGAGTAACAATTTCAGTTCAGTTCTTCAAAATGATATAGGTAAACACCTAGGTTGCACAATTTTCTTCTCTCTCGCAAACAATCATTTCCATGGCCCTCTCCCAGAATCAATCTGCCAAGCCCAGGACCTCGCTGTCCTTGACGTTTCCAACAACCATTTGATGGGAACCATCCCTCAGTGCTTAATGTTGGAGAGTCTAAAGGTGTTGAACATAAGGAATAACAACCTGACTGGAGGAATTCCGCATAAATTCCCAGGCACATGCCTCTTGAGGACTTTGGATGTTAATGGTAATCTCTTGACAGGAAAGCTCCCTATTTCATTGGCAAAATGCTCCATGTTGGAGGTGCTAGACATTGGAAACAATTGGATTAAGGATGTATTCCCTTGACCGTTGGAGAACATATCTACGCTGAGAGTCCTCATGCTGCATTCCAACAAATTCCACGGGCAAATTGGTTGTCCAGTCACTAATGGCACACGGAAGATGCTTCAAATTGTTGACCTAGCTTTCAACGATTTCAGTGGTATGCTACCTGAAGATTTCCTGAAGTCTTGGGAGGCCATGAAGGTTCAATCACACTCTGACCATCTTCAATATCCGTTTCTTTCGTTCAGCAATCTCTATTAGCAGGACAAGGTTAGTGTTACTTTTAAAGGTGTGGAGATAGAACTCATGAAGATCCTAACTGTTTTCACCTTGATTGACTTCTCGAGCAATAAACTCGAGGGTCCAGTACCAGAAGCATTGGGAGATTTCCGAGCACTCTATTTTCTCAACCTGTCACACAATGTGCTTTCAGGGCCTATTCCCCCGTCATTAGGAAAAGTACAGCAGTTTGAGTCCCTAGACTTGTCACAGAACTACCTCCATGGGACAATATCAGCGCACCTTTCAGATCTGAACTTCCTTTCATTCCTGAACCTCTCCTATAATCAACTTGTTGGTATGATCCCAGCAAGCAAACAGTTTCTTACATTTTCAGAAGGTTTGTTTGAAGGTAACAACGGACAATGAGGGTTTCCACTTGACAATTGCTCAATCACCACCGATCCTGAAGAAGCTGATGCTGTTCCAACTCAAAGGTCTGAACGTCGTGAGGACAATGGCTGGATTGACATGAAGTCGTTTTACATGAGCACGACACTCAGATTTGTTGCCAGCTTCTGGGTTTTTTGTGGTACGCTAATATTTATCCAGCCATGGAGGCGTGTGTGTTATCAGTTTTGGGATGACTTGCTGTTCAGACTCTCGCAATGTTATCATGTTCACTGAACTTTGGTCGTTATGCTTGATTGGAGTAAGTTCACAGTTTTTCCTCTCCATGATTGTTCAGTATAAATTGTCAACGGTCTATGAAGCAGAACTGAGGATGTGCATCTAGTAGAAGATGATTGGACTTAAGAAATTCAAGACTTGGATGTCTATTGCTAGGAAAGTCCCTGAATAAAGAAAATTCTCCAAGTTTGAATAACAGAAAATTTCTTCAAATATGTACTGCACCAAACTGGACCATGGGTGCCATCTTCCCACCTTGTATCAGTTCATGGAGGGATACATGTATAGCATGTGCTTGAGAAATGACTGATGTTAGTAGTTCATACACCAAAATGTGGTGATTTTATGAAAGATTGGAACATGTTCTCATGGCTGCTGTCATGTGAAGAGTATACAACTGCATGTCATATTTCTACCCAAAGGTGATTATGTGATGATGTATGTAATTCTAACAAGGTGCATGGAATTTACATGCTTGGCGTGTGCAATTGGAACCCGGGTGACTTGTAGTCTTCATCAATGGTCTGATTAGTGGTTGCTGCTGCTTTCAAGTTGACAATCAAGTTGTATAAGAAATATAGCCTGCTAATTACAATCAGAGGCGCAAGCATTTAGTAAGTTCTCTAGAATTTTTAAATCCTGCAGTAAATGTAATGCTCTTCGTCGTACCTTAAATTATGTCATGGACTAGTTCCATGGGGTAGAACACGGTCTAAATATGTTTCTGAAACTGAGTTGATGAGGTTGGTTAGTCGTTGAGACGATAATGCACGTAAATGGGTAAAAAGGCTAGAATGACAGTAAATACTAAGAAATTGAAAGCAGCGGTAGCCTAGATGGAGGACCAAGGGTTGCCAAAGTATGCACACTTGATCCCCGTCCATCTCATGTGCCATTTGTTCTGGTGGTATCTGGTCACTTGCCCAAAGAACTCCGACAAGTAGCTCGTGCCACTATGGAACCTGACATCCTTATTGAGATCATTGAAAAATCTTGCAACCTTCTGGTCAGTTCCCAGAATAATACTTCAGTGAGACTAGAGGGCTGTATCCCTGGGCATGCTTGCTAGGCATCTCATGACGATCACTTTCATTCGTGTGCTTGGAACAGTAATGGTAGCGCTGCTCGAAATGCCAGCATTGCTTTTAAATATTTCAACGATAGAAATGTACTTGAGGGGTTTAGATTCGAATCATGTGACAAGATAATCAAAGAACGAGTTCCACCAGTAACTATTTAAATTCAATGGGCACGAAAATTGCTTCACCTAGGTTTGAAAGGAAAAGAAATGTTATATTATGTGAAAGAATGCCAAAAAAAACAAAAAACAAAGACCAAGAATCACAGATCAATTAGGTTTACATGTGATCTCCTTCGACTAATGTTTTTATTTTCTTAAAATTTTCCATGATTAGTTAACATCTATAAATAATAAGAAAGTTGGGTAGAATGGAGCTTTGTATAGTTTAGTCACACCATCACAAAGCTCCATTCCCTCCTACTTCCGTAACATTAATTAGACATTGTTAGTGATCTGCCCTAGGAATCAATCAAGGTTGATACTTTAATATTAGTTGTGGATTAGGTTGTGTCGAAAAATCGACATTTACTATATTTAGGTAGTCATAAGCGGTCTCTAGCAAGACATTATGACTTGTGAGTCAAAAAGTATTTTGAGTACATTGCTAATGTTTAGTGAACCTATAGGGTGGCACACAAAAGCGAACTGAATTAATATTTTCTGTACGCCAGAATCTACTTAAATAAGAAGTAGATTTTAATTTATTCTCCTATTCAACTTATTTCCGCGGTCGTGCGCGTTATGAGATAATGATTAAATGTACGATTGAAAATGGACGGTTTGGCGGGCCCAAATCGCCTAACCCACTTCTTTTAATTCCGCTGGATAATGAGGTTATATAAATAGATAGAGAATTGTTCTCTATCTAGGGTTTTTCGACAGAGTATCGAAAATCAAAAAGCGTTGAAGAAAATGAACTTTACGATTTTTAGCTAGCACTTAGATCGTTGAAAACTTTTGTTTGCGTGTGTGGATATCAGTAGAGGCGCAACACTTAGGGTGTTAATCCAGACACAATCAACTGTCAATTTACGTTCGATTTGCAAAAGGTACGTGTCGAACTTTTATCTCGATTTCAATATACACATGGATCATGTCTGAGGTTCTAGGGTTTCAGCTTACAAATATATTCCGCTGTTGTCGCGACCTAAAAAAAATCGTGTCTTCGATCTTAGGCTAATGGATTACTAGATCAATTAAATTAACTAACCTAGCTCGAGTTCTCCCAAACTCTACCAAATCGCAACTTAGGTCCAATTATGAGCATGCAAATATTTTCAATAGGAGTCGCCACTAATCATTTAAGGTAGGTTGATTAGAAACCTAAATAAAATAGCGGGAGTACTATTTTATTTCTACGAACTAGAAATTATGAATTCGGGGACTTGGTTACGCTAGATTCCCTAACGCCCTTTCGGTACCAATTTCAAGAAAAATACTCAATTTGGCAATTTTGATAAATCCTAACTTAGAGTTTCAAAGGTGCAGAAATTTTTTATTTTCACTTATTTAAATGAAAGCTAACCTATATATAATGACGTGCGAAAATTGACATGCGATTAATGCAACATAACATGTAAATTATATGTCATGCGACGACGTGACCTATTTCTAATGACGGGCCTATTATTTTTTGTATTTTTTTTAATAAAATTCGGAATTAAAAATGCCAATTATCTAAACACGCAATTTTAAACTAAAGAAATTAACCTATTCTAGAGTGATCTTTTGGTATTTTTTTTAAATCAAAATTCGAAATTAAAATCAAGTAAAAAAAATAAATAAATAATCGCTAAATCTTTCGAATTAAGTTTCGATCTGAAGCCTGACAGATCGATCCTAAAATTCAAAATACCCGCTATGGAAATAACTCTATCTGAAGCCTGATAGATAGATTTATTTCCACGTGTGCGGTTGCGGATTAGGAAATTTTCCTAATCGATCACATCTTGAAAAATTCTCGATATCTTAAATATCTTGGATATATTCAAAAGATTTTGAAAATTCCAAGATTTCAAAAAAAAAAAATCCTAATTGGAATAATGCCTATTATCTAAATATGCAAAATTAGATATTAATAAGCACCAATTAGGCAACAAAATATTCAAATCAAATCAAGATAAGATAATTACCTGATTTGCAGATTTCTTTCCAAGTTTGAATTTGCAACGGATCGGGATTGCGGATCGACGGTGCGTTGGGAGCGGCGGTGCGGTAGCGGCGGGTAAGGCGATGGCGTTAAACTCGTGAATCACAGCGGGACTTGACGAATGGTAGCCTGCACAATCGGACCAAAGTTTGACTGTGAAAGTTAACAAATTGTTGTGAATTCGTCGAGCTTGCTATGTCGTCAGTCGTGGACTCGACGTTGCTGGTCGTCACTGAATGGGGGGGGTGTTGAGCAGCGGCCGCGTGACTTGAGAGAGTGATGTAGTGACGTGACAAGAGAAGGTGTGGAAGTCAGGTGCCAAGAGAGACGATCTTCCACCGCGGAGGGATTGACTTATCTGGATGTACCCTTCGTATTGTAGACTCTTTGTCGGCGAGGTGTCCCTGTTGCTCTAATGGTTGGTTCTTGTCTTGTTGTGCAAAAGTGGCAGCCTCTTCGTAGGTGATGGATATTAAAGTGGTTAGGGGATGATGATGGTGAAGGTGAAGACGTGAGTCAACGAGAAGAAAATTTCTGCTATCTCCTCTTTCTTTCAATTGTGGTCGTGTCTTCTTCATTGTGTGCTCCATAAACATATATTTATAGTGTAAACCTAGGTCAATTAGCCGGGTTTTCTAGTACTAATGGGCTTAAGTTTGGGCTTTAATTTAATTTTAAGTGGGCTGAATTAATTTGAGCTTTTCTTTAATTAAGCATAATGGGCTAATTTAAGCTCAAATTAAGACAACCAAGCCCTTTTGCGTGTGATTTTCGGCCCATGCTTTTCGAGTGAACCGAGTCTCGCTCGATGCCCGAGCTCGATTCACGTGATGAATTTTAAGCTCGCTTGTCACCGCCGATCCGATGCGGAATGCAATTAATCTAAATGAACCTAAACTATATGTTATGCAATTTTAATATTTTTGTTTAGGGATTAAAATTTAATCCCTAATTTTCTATGCAATTAACTACTAAATGATGTGCTAAAATTTAGGTGTCAACAGCTGCCCCTCTTTGAGTGGAGGCTCGCAGAGGTTTCGCTCAAAGACTGAGACCTAAATTTAAACTATGCAAAATGATAAATGATTTGATTTTTTTTTTTTTTAAATGCAACGATGCGTGATATGCAAACAATAAGGAACATATGCTAATGCTTCTCACTTCGTGTAGAGTGGTGAAAGAGTCTTACATACGGATCGCACAAAAAGCGTCCAAGTGAGGGGATGCTTTATAATGCTGCTAACTCTCTCGAATTCCAAACTTCTAGTCCACTGGAAGTAAGGTTCTCGAGGTACAGAATTGCCTATTTGTTACCTGTAGTTTCCTACAGATGCGAAATAGCGCATGATATGAAGAAAGAATGGGACGTGTTGCCTATACCATTGGGCAATCACGAAAAGGATCATGTCACCTCTTCCATTAGGTGAACATGAGGTTAATTGTGCCACCTATTCCACTGGGTGAACACGAAATGAGAAACTATACTGCTTGTTCTATTGGGCAAACATCAAATGAGAAATTATGCAACCGCGTATTCCACTTGGCGAACATGAAATGGGAAATTATGCTACCGCGTACTCCACTTGGTAACATAAAATGGGGTGTGCCATGTACTCCACTTGGCAACACCAAGAGATGGGGTGTGCTTCGTACTCCATTTAGCAACACCTAGAGATATGTTACCTATTCCACTTGGTAAACATATGAAAGAGATAATTTCTCCTATTCCGGAGGAAGAAATAATGAAGAATAATTAGTAGACGTACCTGATTTCTTCTTGTGTTATAAAAATGGCAACGCCAATTGCGTTGCACCTGTTTTTACCTGAGAAAAGGTTAAACTAGCACATGCGCAAGGGCAAAGAAAACATATTTCATGAATCTGCCTACATTATCAAGCTTCGCTGGGGAATTTATCAATAAGAACAACCATTTCGTCCTTTTGACAGTTTGATCATATTAAATGAGAGATCTTTAATCAGAAAGAACTTTCCACTCACTCTCAATGAAAGGCTTTTAACCCGACCTTTGATGCGGGTATAAGAATCACTCGAACTCTCTTCATCGTGCTTGACAAGGGTTCGGATATTCTCAAAATCAATATAACTTGGCCAATCTGAGAGGTCTTTATAAGGACTAAAATGAAGGCTTGGTCAAAGGTTTCACAATGGGGACTCATGAGAGTCATGGCTTTGAAAGAAATGATATCATCAGTTGCTCCGGGTTTATAAGTCAGGAATACTGCAAAAATGAGATAGAAAAATCTTGCTCGCACTTCTTCGAGCAACACTTATAAGCATTTGAAATTCTACGTTAACTCAAGTGCCCTATTCTGAAGAGACTTCGGTAAAGGGTTGTAACGTAGATTCGGGTAGGTTTGAAATGAATGGCCTGTTTCCATCAAAGGGGGTATTATGAACATGGAAATTGGTGATCATCCAATCTTGCTACTAGTACCATTGATCCAGCTCTAGTAATTGCTCCACAAATGAACCTTCAAATGGTCTTTTCCTTTAAGAATGCTCTTGCATATTGACTTAACTTTCACCAAAGCCTTTCTTTCTCTCATCATTTTTTACTGGCATTGGCCTTGCTTTTACCAGG
The DNA here is from genome assembly GCA_024500025.1 of Syzygium aromaticum. Taxonomy (NCBI): domain Eukaryota; kingdom Viridiplantae; phylum Streptophyta; class Magnoliopsida; order Myrtales; family Myrtaceae; genus Syzygium; species Syzygium aromaticum. Next base: position 5,787,214 of record CM044885.1, on the reverse strand, counting down.
CACATTGCTTTTTCATACCCCTAGTTTTTTTTTTTTTTTTTTTTTTGACTTTTGACATATACTGTCTACAATGTATACATTGGCCAGCCACACTTTGGCTTGTTTTGACTGAATGTCTAACATTTGGATTCTCAGGGCCTTCATTTTCCATTGGCGCTCCGAATATGCTGTGTGGATAGCAATGGTTTTTACCTTACCTCAGTGTGAGGGATGATCACCAATTGGGTTCTTATGAAATGAAATTGCAGGCTCAAGTGGGCTAAGCAATGGATAAAGTGTGTAGGATAGCGAAAGAAATGCTCTTCGTCATATCTAAGGCACTCAAACGAACACAGAATTTGCATGCAGTAAATATACTTGAAGATTGATGCAAGTGAAAGCAAGAAAATTCTAACCATTTTGAACTTTCTAAGAAATTGCCCCAGTATGGGGTTGTTCCTGACAGGGGTAACAAATGAAACTCCGTTCAAAGGGTTAAGCAAGTGATAACCTGTAGTGTTTAGATAGAGGAAATGAATGCCTCTTATCATTTTGGTCGTCATACTTTTCGTGAGATAATCCTTTACCTTGTCAGCACGGAATTTTCACTCAACTCGCATTGGGGATTATTATTCAAGGCATGTATGGAAATGGCTTGCCTTTCGTCATCTTGAAGTCTCTCATACAATATGATCACTTCATTAGGATAGAAATATATTGCCAGATCAAAAGCCTTCCTCAAACGAAGCTTAGTAACACAACAAGAAAATCAATTGATTCACGAAATTCGATCTGAGACAAAGTCAGAATGAGTACAAATCAAGTGTAATACTTCTTCACAGAATCAGAATTAACTGGACTGGAAAAAACACGACCATCCATCTCGGCTAAAATCAAAGCATCTCCTGGAAGGACTTTCTTCACAATGTACGGGCCGCCATAATTTGGGGCGAATTTTCCTTCTGCAAGAGGAACTATCGGCAATAACTTCCGTAGGACAAGGTCGCCTACTTGAAAATGTCGAGGCTTGACTTTCTTGTTGAAAGATTTAGCAACTCGTTGTTGGTAGCACTGGCCATGACATATAGCTCTAAGCCTTGTCTCATCAATCAGGTTCAATTGGTCTAATCTCTGCTGGATCCAATCTGCTTCTGACAATTGTACCTGTGAAAGAATACGTAACGAAGGAATTTCAACCTCAACAGGTAAAACTGCTTCCATACCGTACACAAGAGAATATGGAGTTGCCCCTGTAGATGTCCGGATAGAAGTCCGATATGCCATAAGTGCAAATGGTAATCTCTCATGCCAATCACGATAGTTCTCAGCTATTTTAGCCAAAATTTTCTTGATATTCTTGTTGGCTGCTTCGACTGCTCCGTTCATCTGCGGACGATATGGAGAGGAATTCAGATGCTTGATCTTGAACTCCTTGAACAGATCATCCACCAATTTATTATTCAGATTCGACCCATTGTCAGTAATTATGGTCTCAGGTGCACCATATCGAGCAATGATGTCTCGACGAATGAACTTCACCACATTCCGTGCCGTTACTGACGTATAGGACATAGCTTCAATCCACTTCGAAAAATAATCGATAGCGACCAGGATAAACCGATGTTCGTTTGACGCTTTAGGATTGATTGGGCCAATCACATCAATGCCCCACATAGAGAATGGCCATGGTTCAGACATCTGATGCAATTCATTCGGGGGAGTATTAATCTTGTCACCATGGATCTGGCATTTGTGACAACTTCGGACATGTTGAATGCAATCACTCTCTAAAGTGAGCCAGTAATAACCCATCCTCATTATCTTCCTTGCTAGCATATGACCATTCATGTGCGGACCGCATACTCCCTCATGTACTTCTAGCATCAAATGAACAGCCTCAGTTGAATCAACACACCTTAATAAGACCGAATCATAGGACCGCTTGTATAGACATGCTCCGCTCAAGAAGAACTTTGACGCCATTTTCTTGATATACTTCTGGTCAGATGCGGTACTTTTGTCAGGAAATTCCTGTGTTTGAAGATATGCCTTGATATCATGATACCACGGCTTGCCGTCAGACTCTTCTGTCGTGGCCATGCAATAAGCTGGTTTCTGTAAAACCTCTATCTTTAAAGGTTCAACTTCTAACCCACTTGTCACTCGTAGCATTGCCGATAAAGTAGCCAAAGCATCGGCAAAATGGTTTTGAGTCCTCGACAAGTATTCGAACGAAATGTCTTCAAACTCTTCCACTAACTCCTCTAAATAGGCGTGATAGGGCTGCAACTTAGCATTCCTAGTTTGCCACTTACCAACGGTCTGAAGAATAATGAGGGTTGAATCCCCGAACACCTTAAGTCGAGCTACTCCCATTTCGATAGCGGCTTGTAACCCGATGATGCATGCTTCATATTCAGCGATATTGTTCGTGCAAGGAAATATCAATTTTGCAGCCACTGGATAATGTTGACCGCCTGGGGATATTAAAACGGCCCCGATACCTGATCCTGATAAGTTTACGGCCCCATCAAAATACATGGTCCATACATACTCATCAATTGGCATGACTCTATCCTCTAACGGACCCAGATCCTCATTTTTCCCAGGATTTTCGGCCAGGACATCAGCAATTACTTGTCCTTTGACTGATTTTTGAGACAAGAATTGAACATTGAATTCTGAGATGAGAATCTGCCATTTTGCCAGTTTTCCAACCAAAGCGGGTCGATTGAGCAAATATTTGATGGGATCACATTCTGTTACAAGCAATATCTGATAATGCAAAGTGTATTGCCTCAACCTGTGTAGCACCCAAACCAGTGCGGCGCACGTTCTTTCTATTTCAGAATAGTTCATCTCGGAAGCGGTAAACTTCTTACTCAAATAATAAATTGCACGCTCTTTTCCATCCTCTTCACTTTTTTGAGCAAGTATAGCGCCTAAGGATTCACTGTGGATTGTAAGGTACAGTGTCAGAGGTTGCCTCGGTGTCGGCGGAACAAGCACCGGCGGATTCATCAAGTAGTGCTTAAGCTTGTCGAATGCCTGTTCACATTCTTCATCCCATCTAACCAGCGCATTCTTCTTGAGAAGTTTAAAGAAAGGCTTTGCTGTCTCAGATAGTTGAGAAATAAATCTGGCTATATAGTTTAGTCTACCCATTAAGCTACGAATTTCCTTCACCGAAGAGGGAGATTTTATTTCACAAATGGCCTTCACTTTTGACGGGTCAATCTCAATCCCTTTGTTACTGACAATGAAGCCGAGTAGTTTGCCAGAGGCCGCCCCGAACACGCATTTTGCTGGATTGAGGCGCAATTTGAACTTGCGAAGCCTATCGAATAATTTCATCAAAGTTTCTATGTGATCTTCTCCACGCCGAGTTTTTGCAATCATGTCATCAACATAGATCTCAATCTCATTATGCATCATGTCATGGAACAATGTGACCATTGCCCGCTGGTAAGTTGCTCCGGCATTTTTGAGACCAAAGGGCATCACCTTGTAGTGAAATGTCCCCCATGGAGTGGTAAATGCTGTCTTGAATTTATCATCCTCATTCATCAAGATCTGATTATAACCTGAGAAGCCATCCATGAAGGAAAATAGTTCGAACCCGGCTGTGCTATCCACAAGCACATCAATGTGTGGGAGTGGAAAATCATCTTTAGGGCTAGCTTTGTTCAGATCTCGATAGTCAACACATACTCGAACCCGACCATCTTTCTTCAATACCGGGACTATATTAGCGACCCATTCTGAGTATTGGGTAGTCTCAATAAATCCTACGTCAAGAAGCTTCATGACCTCTTCCTTGATTTTCTTTGCCAGTTCTGGCTTAGCTCTTCACGGCCTTTGCTTTACGGGCTCAACCAAAGGATCAGTCGGTAGACAATGTTCGACGATCGATCGATCGAGACCCGGTATGTCAGTATAAGACCAAGCAAAGATGTCTTGATAATCCTTCAACAATTGAGTCATGCGTTTAGCCACATCTTTAGGGAGGCATGCCCCAATCTTCACTTCTCTAGGATTCTCCGTGTCGCCAAGATTGATCACCACGGTTTCTTCAACAGTTAGAGGCTTAGATTTCTCATGGATTTCCAAGTTCCGTTGTATTTCTTCATCATTCGGATCAGAATCGTCTGAGTCATTGGATTGACTTGCATCACATATATGAGGATCCATGATTCCCGTCCCTTCACATGCCTCGAGATTAATCCTGAAACATAAAGGAAATGGATCAAAAAGACAAGACAGGGCTTAACCACATGCAATTTTCGAAAATTGATCATTGCTTTTTGAAATTCATTTTGCTTTTGAAGATCTCGAAACAAGAATTCTTGAGAAGCCCAACCCTCAGTTCTTACCGTAGATGACAAATTTTTCCAATCGTTGGTTATCGTCATCGGGTTGGTTTGGGGTACTTCAACAAGATTCAAAATAATAAAAACTTCTGTAATTTTATTGATATCGAATCAATGAATTACATCTTATTTGATTGAAAAACCTAAGTGCAACATGAATTGAAATGAAAATCGAAAACAATAAAGATTCCCACGCAGGGGAGATACGAAAACTGGAAATAATTACTCTTGAGGGCCAGCGCCCATCCCTTCAAGTGGTCTTTCAGTGATTACACCAATGGAGGTCTCAGCAAACCAACCAGTGAGGTAGGGTATACCATCATTAAAGTCAAAGTCGACCACCCTCGACTCCGACTTCTTGAAAATACAAGGTGGCTGATCATCTTCAGAATCATCAAACAAACTGACCAAAATCGCTTTACCATGCTTCTTAGGAGAGTCAGTTAGGGCTGGTGGCGACTTAGGAAAGATAAGCCCAAGATCATCCTCAGTAGGGCTCGACTTTAAATGCTCATATCCCCCCACTACTTCAGTTGAGCGAAAGATGTGGTCAATAGGAGGTGGTAAGGGACTTTGACCTACTCCTCTTTGGCCTCTACAACAACCGAGGTCTTGTTCGCGGCTTCCCGACCCATGATATCCCAAACCAGCTTTGTGGGATTGTCCATTTGTCTCAATCGGGGCACGAATGCCTTGACCTTCCTTCCCAAGACCCTGACCTGGCTTAAAACCATTACCGACCATGACCTTGGCCACCATGATAGCTGCATTAGAAACTTCTGGAGCCGGCAACGGCATATCAGAGGAAGCTTGAACAACTTGAACTATCTCAAATGAATGATAGCTATCTTCCTCAACATGATCGGGCTCCATGTATGGGACCGATGTCGCGTTGAAGATTCGGTGATCTTCTTCTCCATAAATTGTAACCAACTTTGCCTCAGCGACAAACTTGATCTTCTGATGCAAACTGGAGGGCACTGCACCTGCATTGTGGATCCATGGCCGCCCTAACAAAAAATTGAAAGCAGAAGGGATATCCAGCACTTGAAAAAGAATATCGAACACCGAAGGTCCGATTTGCAGCTCTAAGTTAATCTGGCCTATCACATCCTTCTTTGCTCCATCAAAGGCTCGAACAGAAGTCTTGGCTGCTTGCATGGTAGATGGCTTAATGCCTAGCTTTTTTAAAGTAGCCAACGGGCATAAATTCAAAGCTGACCCGTTATCAACAAGCACCCTAGCCATGTGAGTCTCCTTGTACTTCACTAATATATGAAGCGCTTTATTATGACCACGTCCTTCAACTGGGATTTCCTCATCAGAAAATGCTACTTGATCCTTGAGGAGGATCGTCCCGACAAACCCCTCTAGCTTATCTTCTTCAATATTTTCGGGCACATGAACCTCACTCAAAACCTTCATCAGAGCACCCCGATGCTTCTCTGATGTCTGAAGAAGTTCCAACAACGAAACTTGTGCAGGTAACTTTCTCAACTGATCAACCACACTATATTCACTAGCCTTAATCACAGCTAGGAATTCCTTCGCTTCTTTCTCAACCACTGGCTTGACAGGTGGATTATCAGCATAAGTTCGCCCCGATCTTGTTATCAGATCAACATTGTATGACCATGGAACCATCTTGTCACTTTCATAAGCGTAGGGCTGAGGTGATGCCAGCACCGATACTTCAGAAGCATAAGGTATAACGATCCCGAGGTCATCATCAGAGGCATCTTCAAGAGAGGGCATGTCAATTAGCTCAGGATCCAACTTAACTTGTTCATCGGTTAGCATTGCGAGTTCTTCATTCCAGTCAATGATGACCTGAGATATAGTAGCCACTACCCCGAATTCATCAGCCATCCCAATCATTCCCTCTCTTACCAACTCATCCACCTTCTTTTCTATTTCGCCGAATGATACCACTTCACCGGTCGAAACATAACCAGCTCGGACTAAAGCGTCGAACATATCTTCAAAAGGGACCCTAAAGTCTTGAACTCGCTTGACCGCCGGGCCAAGGACAACATTTGCACTGCTCGAATGATCAGGAAGTGGATTGTTCTGCACATTGGGCTTACCGGCTGGCTGTAGTGCAAACGCTCCAGTCTCGAGTAGATCCTGTACTCGATGTTTGAGCACTTGGCAGTCGTTTGTCGAATGTCCCACCTCACCTCTATGGTAATCGCATTTCTTCGATGGATCGTATCGTGCAAAGCCGGCAGCGTTAGATCTTTGTGGCTCCGAACTCAGCAAATCCTTCTTCCTTAGCACTGCTAGTACTTGAGATAACGTTCCAGGAAGTGGAGTAAATTGGCGAGCTTTGTGCTGCGGGCGTGGGTCTTGCCGGCCTTGCTGCACATAAGAGGTCGGCTGCTTGGTGGTAAATTGTAGTTTCGGGGCCTAAGCTAGCGTCTTCTGTACATAAGTCATGTTGACTTCAGGGGCATGCTCTTTGTCTTTCTTACTAATAAATCTCTTGCCTGATGAACCCGACTCACTGTACCATCCTTTCTTGAGCCCAGATTCAATCTCCTCACCCATGGCTATCAGCTGGCTAAAAGATTGGACGGCCGTCACTAACATTCGTGAACGAACCGGCTGTGGTAGAGTGGACACGAACAACTTCATTAAGTCACGTTCTGAAGGTTCAGGCATGATTTGTCCCGCCATGTTCCTCCAGCGAGTGGCATACTCCTTTAGAGTTTCGCCCTTTTTCTGCTCAGCTCTTTCCAGGTCTTCTCTTGTAATAGTGACATCGAGATTGAACTTGAAATGTTTGACGAAAAGATTTGCTACTTCTTCCCACGAGTCTTTCCGGTTGATCTGGTGGTTGGTATACCACCTCATTGCAGCATCCTTCAAGCTTGCTTGAAAGGTTTGAATCATTAAAGGTCCATTAGAAACATATCTGTTCATGAGCCCTTGGTACATCTCAATGTGCTGAATTGGGTTCGAGGTGCCATCATACTTCTCGAAGGCTGGCATTTTGAATTTATCGGGCACTTGGACCCGAGTAAAAACAGACAAATCAACAGGCGGAAAACTTTGAGTTCCCTCTACTTCATGTAATCTCTGGTCGAGCTTAGCCAGCAATTTAGCATTTTCATCATTGCGGGGTGGATGAAGAACATCAGCCGCCGGAAACGCACTAGTGTCAGTCAAAATGACATCGTCCAGTTGAAAGGTTGGATTAGTATTCACTGCAGGAGCTTTGTCGAGGCGGAGACCTTGACGAGTTGGAGGCGGAATCTCCGATTGAGAGATAGCATTGATCTGTTGTTGCTTGGCCATGAGATCACTCATCATTTTGGACATAGCAGCCGTGATCTGCTCATTGATTGTATTCATGTGTTCTTTTAGCTTTTCGTCAATCATGGCTGCAATCTCAGCTTGATTGGCCATCCTTCTTTTGGTCACCGATCGAGTATTATGAGGATGAGGGGGATCCGTGGCAAATTACCTGCAAAAGTAATGATCGAATGAATACAACAAGTAAGAATAACGAGTCGGTCCATGACATCCCTTAGATCCTCAAGATGAAATTTCTTTCAAAAAACCAATTCGTCCAGTAAATCCTGAAATTCCAAATTGCTTCATTCAATAAAAACTTGGACTAATTTCAAAATTTACAAATTATAACTTAATGTTTTTCATTGAATTGCTCAGAATGGAAAATGTCTAAACATCTATTACCAAAAAACGTTAATAGCAAGCTAACATTTCCTCCTAAAAAATAAAATTAAAAAAAAAAAAAAAAAACTCCCTAAACCAAACAAGAAATCAGATGGTCTTCCTCTTTTTAGAGGCTACATGATCTATAGACGAATGGGCCTTCAAGGCACGCCGTAATCGTGCATTCTCTTCAGCCAGAGCATCTGCCTTATCCTGGGCCTTCATCGCCTTTTCTTCGCTGATTTTGATTTGAGTCTGAAGGGTATGCCGTACTGTCACGACCGGGATCTTCGGGAGTATCTCAGCAGGGATGGTATGATACTAAACATACCGGTCCGTGGCAAAGTGACGCTTCATTTTTCCAGTGGGCTCATCTGCGGGCCAAATCAGCTTCTGAGTGGAACAATTCTGTCAAGCCTCAGAATGACGCCTAAGCTCGACTCTGTAGGACTCGCCTTTCTCGAACTGGACTTGAAATTCATTAAGCCTAAGTGGGGGTGGGACATCCTGCAGAACTCGGAATTGACGTGTAACCCGAAGGGGTTGATAGCAGGTTGCCCTATAAATGCCCATCAAAGGTACGGGCTTCTGATCGCCATGGTATAGTCGAGCCTCGACCTCCCGAAACCACACAGCTTGCCAAAGGAAAATCTTAGAGTTTGGATCCTTGAACAGATGGATCCATTGCATATAGTGCAAACTCTTAGTTTGATCTTGTATTTGTTTGAACCTTAAAATAGGGTTATCAGTCATGCCCATTTCAAATACAGTCATATCTTCCCCAAATTGAGAAAGGTGTGAGAAAAGCCAGATTTGCAAAAGCTCAATCGGGGCTCGAAAAGTTCTATCTTTTCCTTTCTTGAATCGTGTTAGAGATATGAAAGTCTCTGCTAGAATTGTGTTTATAAAACTAACTCCACCACATATTAGTTTTACCGTCCAAGCTATGACGGGATCAATAGCATTTTGACGGAATAGAAAAATGATGAGTCCAAAAAAAGCTAAGATAAAAATTTTAGATCTCATGAGGACGGAGTTATTTTTGAAACACTCAATAAGAAAAGATAATGGGCATGCTTGACAATTACCCCTTAGCACTTTTTCAATTTCCTTTTTAGTCAAATTCAAAAATTCAGCAAGCACTATCACAGGATTTACCTTAATGGGTGGTTCGACTATATCCAACTCAATCGATTTTCCAATGGCAATACTGTATTCTTCCAGAGTCGGTGTGAGCTCAAACTTACCTCTCAACACAAATGTGGTTGTCTCGGGGCACCAAAAATGAGCGAATGCCTGCATGATCCCGCTCTGAACATCTATGTCTAGGATTGGCAGCATGAATCCAATGCGTTTGAGAACGTATTGTTGACCATCTGGCTTCAACTGGCTCCATAACTTCTTGAGCTCCAGCTTCGGAGTAGGCACGAAACGGATATCAAGGCAACCCATTCTTATATAGACCACGTGCCAAATGACTCAACCTAAATCATGGACCGACTCAAAATAAGATGAAGAAAACCAAAGATAAAGCTCGAGAAATTACCGTTTTTGGGGAGAAAATGTCAATCACAGAGACATGCACATGAATCGTGAGTTTAAATCTTAATCTATCTATCCTAATGGCTTTTGCAAAGTGAAATGATGAACGGAACGACGCGTCGCAACCTCGCGTACAATCGTCATGACTAGTCGCAGCCTCGCATACAATAGTCATGACTAGTCGGGTCCAATCACTTCGGCTTAGTTCGGTCGACAAGGGCACCTCCATGCATTGTAGCCTCACGTGCATGAGGACGACCCTTAAGCCATTTTTTGGAAAAATTTTCGGGATTCAAATGGGATAACCTTTAGCGAAGCCTTACCGCCAAGGTTAAAGAACCACCTAAATACCATCTTAAAACTATGGGTGTGACCCAGGTCCGGTCACAGGTTGTGTGTGGTGTAGTGCAAATACTGTAAATCATGCACAACAATTATATTCAACCATCACTTCAATAGTATGAAAATTAAACCAAATTCCACTCCACCAAACCTGCAAAACAAAGGGTTAGCTAATCACTACTCCCCTTATAACTCCCATCCTGCAAAAACATTTAACACCTAAAAATGAAAATTCAATTAAATTTTGCCAAATCGAGTGATTTTTGTTTGAAAATTTTTTTTTGGCCTAAGTCCTCCTTAAATTTTCAAAAAAAATTCAAGTTGTCCCCAGCGGAGTCGCCAAGCTGTCGCGACCTAAAAAAAATCGTGTCTTCGATCTTAGGCTAATGGATTACTAGATCAATTAAATTAACTAACCTAGCTCGAGTTCTCCCAAACTCTACCAAATCGCAACTTATGTCCAATTATGAGCATGCAAATATTTTCAATAGGAGTCGCCACTAATCATTTAAGGTAGGTTGATTAGAAACCTAAATAAAATAGCGGGAGTACTATTTTATTTCTACGAACTAGAAATTATGAATTCGGGGACTTGGTTACGCTAGATTCCCTAACGCCCTTTCGGTACCAATTTCAAGAAAAATACTCAATTTGGCAATTTTGATAAATCCTAACTTAGAGTTTCAAAGGTGCAGAAATTTTTTATTTTCACTTATTTAAATGAAAGCTAACCTATATATAATGACGTGCGAAAATTGACATGCGATTAATGCAACATAAAATGTAAATTACATGTCATGCGACGACGTGACCTATTTCTAATGACGGGCCTATTATTTTTTGTATTTTTTTTAATAAAATTCGGAATTAAAAATGCCAATTATCTAAACACGCAATTTTAAACTAAAGAAATTAACCTATTCTAGAGTGATCTTTTGGTATTTTTTTTAAATCAAAATTCGAAATTAAAATCAAGTAAAAAAAAAATAAATAACCGCTAAATCTTTCGAATTAAATTTTGATCTGAAGCCTGACAGATCGATCCTAAAATTCAAAATACCCGCTATGGAAATAACTCTATCTGAAGCTTGATAGATAGATTTATTTCCACGTGTGCGGTTGCGGATTAGGAAATTTTCCTAATCGATCACATCTTGAAAAATTCTCGATATCTTAAATATCTTGGATATATTCAAAAGATTTTGAAAATTCCAAGATTTCAAAAAAAAAAAAAAAAATCCTAATTGGAATAATGCCTATTATCTAAATATGAAAAATTAGATATCAATAAGCACTAATTAGGCAACAAAATATTCAAATCAAATCAAGATAAGATAATTACCTGATTTGCAGATTTCTTTCCAAGTTTGAATTTGCAACGGATCGGGATTGCGGATCGACGGTGCGTTGGGAGCGGCGGTGCGGTAGCGGCGGGTAAGGCGATGGCGTTAAACTCGTGAATCACAGCGGGACTTGACGAATGGTAGCCTGCACAATCGGACCAAAGTTTGACTGTGAAAGTTAACAAATTGTTGTGAATTCGTCGAGCTTGCTATGTCGTCAGTCGTGGACTCGACGTTGCTGGTCGTCACTGAATGGGGGGGGTGTTGAGCAGCGGCCGCGTGACTTGAGAGAGTGATGTAGTGACGTGACAAGAGAAGGTGTGGAAGTCAGGTGCCAAGAGAGACGATCTTCCACCGCGGAGGGATTGACTTATCTGGATGTACCCTTCGTATTGTAGACTCTTTGTCGTCGAGGTGTCCCTGTTGCTCTAATGGTTGGTTCTTGTCTTGTTGTGCAGAAGTGGCAGCCTCTTCGTAGGTGATGGATATTAAAGTGGTTAGGGGATGATGATGGTGAAGGTGAAGACGTGAGTCAACGAGAAGAAATTTTCTGCTATCTCCTCTTTCTTTCAATTGTGGTCGTGTCTTCTTCATTGTGTGCTCCATAAACATATATTTATAGTGTAAACCTAGGTCAATTAGCCGGGTTTTCTAGTACTAATGGGCTTAAGTTTGGGCTTTAATTTAATTTTAAGTGGGCTGAATTAATTTGAGCTTTTCTTTAATTAAGCATAATGGGCTAATTTAAGCTCAAATTAAGACAACCAAGCCCTTTTGCGTGTGATTTTCGGCCCATGCTTTTCGAGTGAACCGAGTCTCGCTCGATGCCCGAGCTCGATTCACGTGATGAATTTTAAGCTCGCTTGTCACCGCCGATCCGATGCGGAATGCAATTAATCTAAATGAACCTAAACTATATGTTATGCAATTTTAATATTTTTGTTTAGGGATTAAAATTTAATCCCTAATTTTCTATGCAATTAACTATTAAATGATGTGCTAAAATTTAGGTGTCAACAGCTGTGTTTTAACAACCGTGAAACCCTATGTCGAACCCCTACACATGTTACTATACATTATATAGAACAAAACCTAATCATCTAATTTAATTTAGTGTGATATTTCTAGAATAATATAGCCACATCAATTTGCCTTGTAACTTATTAATTTGGATGTAGTTTGATATAGAAATCAATAAATATCATCGCTGAAGAGTTCTATTTTTTTTCTCTTATATATTATTGTTGTATGATGTTTCCATTAATAATTAAATAAGAATTGTGAAATTTGTGTAGGGTAATATCCACTTGTTTTTTCAAGTTTTGAATTTACTTATAAATTTATCTATGCACATCTATAATCTACAGTCTATAATATATAAATCTCATACAGCAAATTAAATTTTGTACTTAAGATAGGTGATTACCTTAGGTGGTCAAAAGGATTAATGTAAAGACATTTGGAAAGAGTGTCTTAGCCAAAATGGGATGGAAATAGCCTCACCCTTTAAATAGTTTACCAAAACATATTTGTGTAACTTCACAAAACGAGTCTCGTACGAAATTACCAGCTCTTATTGGGCTCTACTTATCAACATTTACTTCATTATTCCATATTGTCGAGATATATTACGAACAATTATTTGGAAGCGCACCAATGGATCGAATTTGCCTAAGAAACTATCAACTCGTTTTAAATTACCAACTATTCCCATAATTACCCTCATTTATCGGTGGAACTTAATATTATAAACTTTTACATGAAATTATTAACTTTGTTTAAACTCAGTCACCAACCTTTATTTGATTATTTATTAATCACCAAAGGTTCCAATAATCTACCAACCCACAAAGCTACTAAACTCTTATACAAAATTATAAACTCTTGATTGGTAAGTTTATCATGCTGGTATTTGACTTAATCGAATTCATATAAACTATTGAAAGGGTTGGTAAATTGGAAAATTAAAATAAATGTTGCTAAGCGACTCAAATAAAGGTTGGCAGTTTCGCATGACAATTAGTAACTTTAACACGCTGGCGCCTGGAGGCTTAAGAAAATAAATGTTGGTAAATTTTAGAATAATCGATAACTTTAAAGAATCAAATAACACCGGTACTTTTCTAAAAGTGGTTTAACGTTACTAATGTATGACAAACCAAGCAAGTCACCGGTCAATTTTTGCTACCAATGGCTTTTTACAATTGCTAACTCTTTCCCAAATTCAACAGCATAGAACAGTCACTACAAAAAAACTAGATTTTTGCCACGAAAATTTGCAACGAAAAAATTTTCATCGCAAATTTGTAACAAATTTTCCAATGAAAAGTAAAATTTGTCAGAAATTAGCAACGAAAAATTTTTCGTCGCAAAATTCATTAGAAATTTCCAACGAAAAAATTTTCGTCGTAAAATTCGTTGGAAATTAGCGATGAAAATTTTTTCGTTGGAAAATTCCAACGAATTTTGCGACGAAAATTTTTTCATCGCTAATTTCCAACGAATTTTGCGACGAAAAATTTTTCATTAGAAATTTCCAACGAATTTTGCGACGAATTTAAAAAAATTCCGGTATTGTTTGGCATTTTTTAAATTCATGGGAAAATTCGTTGGAAATTTCCAACGAATTTTGCAACAAAAATTGTACACACTGAAATAATTGCCCGGAAAATTGAAATTCGTGGGAAAATTTGTTAGAAATTTCCCACGAATTTTGTAACGAATTTGAAAGATGCCGCATGTACTAATTTTGTCGCAAAATTCGTTGGAAATTTTCAACGAATTTTTCCACGAATTTAAAAAATGCCGAACAATACCGGGTTTTTTTGAATTCGTCGCAAAATTCGAAATTTCCAACGAAAAATTTTTCGTTGAGAATTTCCAACGAATTTTACGATGAATTCAAAAAAACCCGGTATTGTTCGGCATTTTTTAAATTCGTTGGAAATTTCCAACGAATTTTGCAACGAAAATTGTACACACTGAAATAATTGCCCGGAAAATTGAAATTCGTGGGAAAATTCATTGGAAATTTCCTACAAATTTTGCAATGAATTTGAAAGATGCCGCATGTACTAATTTTATTGCAAAATTCGTTGGAAATTTCCCACGAATTTTTTCACGAATTTTAAAAATGCCGAATAATACCAGGTTTTTTTGAATTCGTCGCAAAATTCGTTGGAAATTTCCAACGAATTTTGCAACAAAAATTGTACACACTGAAATAATTGCCCGGAAAATTGAAATTCGTGGGAAAATTCGTTGGAAATTTCCCACGAATTTTGTAACGAATTTGAATGATGCCGCATGTACTAATTTTGTCGCAAAATTCGTTGGAAATTTCCAACGAATTTTTCCACGAATTTAAAAGATGCCGAACAATACCGGGTTTTTTTGAATTCGTCGCAAAATTCGAAATTTCCAACGAAAAATTTTTCGTTGAGAATTTCCAACGAATTTTACGATGAATTCAAAAAAACCCGGTATTGTTCGGCATTTTTTAAATTCGTGGGAAAATTCGTTGGAAATTTCCAACGAATTTTGCAACGAAAATTGTACACACTGAAATAATTGCCCGGAAAATTGAAATTCGTGAGAAAATTCGTTGGAAATTTCCTACAAATTTTGCAACGAATTTGAAAGATGCCGCATGTACTAATTTTATCGCAAAATTCGTTGGAAATTTCCCACGAATTTTTTCACGAATTTTAAAAATGCCGAATAATACCAGGTTTTTTTGAATTTTTTCGTTGGAAATTTCCAACGAATTTTGCGACGAAAAATCTGTCTCCTCTCCTCCTTCTCCTCTTCTTCTTCTTCCCTTTTATCAACATCTCTCCCTCTCTTTACCTTACCAAAAAAAAAAAAACATCTCTCCCTCTCTCTTTCTCTGTCCAAAACGCAGTCGGCAAAGAACCGTCGCTAGAGAGAGAAAGTCTCGCCGCCGCCGCCGTCCTCGGAATCGCAGCCATGGCCAAGATGATCGTGGCCTCCTCCTCCTCCTGCAAGACCCACATCCCACCTACCCTCTCCGCCTCAAAGCCCAAGCAGCAACCCCGAGTCACCCTCTCCGTCCCCAAGTTCAGGCTCCCGAAGCCCCTCGCCTCCCTCTCCGTGAAATCCCTGCCCCTCCTCGCCGCCATCGCGTCCTCCGCCCTCCTGGCCCAGCCGCTGCCGGTGCTGGCTGCGGAGATCGAGAGGGCGGTGCTGTTCGACTTCAACCCGACGCTGCCCGTCATCATGGGCGAGTTCCTGTTGCTGATGTTCGCGCTGGACAAGATCTACTTCTCCCCGCTGGGGGCGCTTCATGGACAAGCTGGACGCGGCGATCAGGGAGAAGCTGAGCAACATGAAGGACACGTCGGCGGAGATGAAGTAGCTGGAGGAGCAAGCGGCAGCGGCGATGCGGGCGGCGCGGGCGGAGATATCGGTGGCGCTGAGCAAGATGAAGAAGGAGACGCAGGCGGAGTTGGAGCAGAAGCTGCTGGAGGGGCGGTGCAAGGTGGAGGCGGAGTTGCAAGAGGCGCTGGCCACCCTGGAGAGCCACAAGGAGCATACCATCAAGGCCCTCGACTCCCAGATCGCCGTCCTCAGCCAAGACATCGTCAACAAGGTCCTCCCCATCAAATGATTTTCACCATCTTCCGCTTTGCCCCACTTTGTAGTTGAAATCAATCATCAATGCCGGAGATTCTTCGCTCTGCATCTTTGAAAGAAGAAAAGGGAAAAGACTCTTGAGAATTGGGATGGATTTGGACGCAAGAATGTCTAGAATTCTTGAATTTTCTTATGTATCCGTGTAAAGAGATACTTTGCAAGTGAGTAATGTGAACCAGTTAGTGTATGCACAAACTTGTCCATTTCATGAATCAGCCCGGCACCCGATCCCCGGTCATGATGACTCGAACATTTGACCGGCGTCGGGGCGGTCGGCCGGCTCGAAGGGCAACAAGGCTAGCCCTCACCACCGGCGAGGGCCGAGCTCGCCATGGCTGGCGAGCTCGAGGTCGCCCAGAACTCGGCCAGATCTTCGTGAGCTCGAGCTCACTGGCGACGAGGCTAGCCCTCGCCGGCCATGGCGAGAGCCGAGCTTGCCATGGCCGGCGAGCTCGCCGGCGGCGAGGCTAGCCCTCGCCAGTGTTGGCGGCGAGGTTGGCCCTCGCCCGCACGATTTTTGTCAAGGCGAATTTTGCAACAAATAATTACCAACTAATTTTGCCACGATTTTTTGACCAAAAAAAATTTTTTTGTAGTTTTTTCAACGAATTTAGCCACGAATTTTTCAACCAATTTTCCAATGAAAAAAATTTCATCGCAAATTTCCAACGAAAATTGAAATTTTTCGTTGGAAAAATTTGCGACGACGAATTACCAACGAATTTTTTTTCGTTAGAAAATTCGTTGGAAATTCGTTTTCCAACGAATTTTTTCAAATTTTTCGTTGGAAATTTGATCGGAAAAAAGATGTTTTTTTGTAGTGAGTGTCCCGTATTGTGATTCATGGACCAAAATCCTCCAAAACATTATCCTCTTTGTAGCCCAAAAAATATTAAACTGGGGAAAATTGAAAAGTAGCTATTACAAACAATGCCCTGTATAGTAGGACAGAAGGAAAATGCCATCCAAACCCGTACTCTTTGTTGTTCTCGTCACGATGAGTCGTCTAAGAATCACGATGAAGTGTCTAACACTCCGATTGACCCATATGGAATAGTTTCCGTTCAATAATAAATCTATAACACCATTCATAAATTTTGAATAACAGTGGTTAATCGTCCGACTTGCTACCTTTTAATTAAGTAAATTGACGTGATTGTGCAACAATGTTAGGGACTTGTGCTTGTCATTGTTCTAATAATTTACCACCTATGTTATATATTTACTATTGAGCTTGTGGATAAAATTGTTATTTCAATAATAACTTACAGACAGTTGCGTGCCTTCTTATAAAATATAAAAAAAAAGTGCTAATTTACTATTAGATTTGTGGACGATGTGATTGTTATCTAATTGGTAATATACAAACAATTACCTACGTGTCTACTATGTCACGCCCCGAACCCCCATCGAGCATGCGACACCCCAAGTTCGGTTGGAAATGTGCGACGACTCAGGAAATGTCGCTGACCCAACGATCCTCCTCAGAGTTCAATGGCGACGGAAGCAACAAACACCCAAACAATAGAATTTTGGAGAACCCAAGGGAAAGAAAATCGCCACACCACCAATACATGAAACTATACATCAATATATATATATACACAATATTCATTTACAAACCACCAACATAAATATGCACTTCCAAAAACATTTACAATTTCCACCATTAAAACCATAAAATATAATTTACATGCACGATGAAATTCTAACTATACACCACCGATATCAAAAAGGATCAGTAGCCTACTGGGTCAGCACTATCCTAAATATGGGTCACAACCAACTCCAAGAACTAACCCCTATGCCCTCTGGATGGCGTCCTCATCTGGAAGCTCCTCGGGCTCATGCTCATTTGACGACTCCGAATCGACCTCAATCTCGATCGGATTATTCTCATTTCTCGACTCTACCTGAACTTCAATTCTTTCCTCAACCTCGAACTCCTCCTCATTTATCGGGTATTCTACAACATCATGATCAGCATGCATGACAATCCTAAAACATTATAGCGGTGATAGAGGCAAATTCATGGCTCATACGACAGCTCTGAAATGGTTTGGTTGAAACAACCATGAGACACTTCTCAATAAGTTCACGACCTAAACCCCACCTAGGCTACCACGTATTTCCAAACAAATTCAAACGCGCAAACAACCAAGCACCCAACAACATCCACACAGTCACACATACCTGGACTCTTGGCAACCCAGCTAGCATATTAGTGCTCAATCACCACATTCAAACTTCACACACATATAATACAATACGTTCTCACGCTCAAACACAAATCTCAATCACACAACACTTCCAAACCTCACAATTCACACTCGTTCACGCACCACCATATCATTTTCATTAACTTGCCATCGCAACCCGCATAAACACGCATCAGGCCCGATCTCACTTTTACTTGCCACATCATACCATCTCATGCTCAATCACTTTCCTCAGCCCGCATAAACACGCCTCAGGCTTATCCAATCGCGACCAGCGTAAACATATCACAGGCTCGATCCCAATCTCACTTTCTTTCCTCAGTCCGCGCCAAATGCGATAGGCCTACGTGATCGAAACCCGAGCTTATAATGCCTCAGTCCAATCCTGATCTCACCCGAGCTGATCATGCCTCGGACCGATCTCATTCTCACTTTCTTTCTTCAACCCGCGCCAAATGCGACAAGCCTATATGATCGCAACCCGAGTTTATGATGCATCGGCCCGATCCCACAGTCGTATCACGACCCACGTAAACACACCTTAGGTCTGTTCAATTCCTCGCGTAAACACGCCTCTGGGATTTAGTGATCACACGAACATACTAACATGCCATTCATTTTATCTGCACCCCGCGTAAACATGCCTTAGAGCCTTTTAGTGATCACATGCACATCGTACGCCACAAATTTCACACATACACATTCTTGAGCATTAATTAAATGCACCAATCACATCCAAATATACAGTCAACACACCATTTAGCAGTTTTCACCCCCAAAACTACGGCATTTCACTTTCGGCCATTCACGACACTTTCATGAAATCACGAGCCAGATCTAATGGCGCAAACCACACACCAAATAGCACATCACAGCACTCAAAACAGCAATTTCCAGCCATCGGTCGGTCTTTAAAAATCCATCAAAACCTTTCGATTTCAATCCTAAGGCCTGCTAATCCAATCAGCCCTTAAACTACACAAAATCGCGTCTAAACGAGTCCGATAATACCCGATATACTAGGCGAGGGTTAGATCGCCACTTATCCAAACTCTAGACTAACTCGGCTAGAGCGAAAAAGGGTAGCGGTAGGCCAATGGCCTCACGGTGGACGGCGGCGGCAACGATCGGCACGGTGGCGGCGGCTCGACGTGGCTCAGGGCTGGCTTGTTCCTCACGGCCACGGTGAGAGAGAGAAAGAGAGAGAGGGGACGGCGGTGGGACCGGCGGCGATGGCACGGCAAGGCTCAGCCAAGGGTGATCGGTGAGGGAGAGAGAGAGAGAGAGGGATGGCCAAGAGAGATGAGAGGAGAGAATGAGGAGAGAGAGAGAGAGAGAGAGAAAGATTTGCCTTATAAACTAAGAAATATCCCCTTTTTGGCAAAATGACCATCTTACCCCCTCTCTCTACTTTTCGATTGACAGCCGAGATTCGTTCTTATCCTGAGATCGACGGCCACGATCTAATCTTTTCCAAAAATATCCAAGGGCAATTTGAGAATTTCATAAAATTTCAAGGGCAAAATTGTCCATCCCAAAAGTTAAGGCAAAATGACCAAAATGCCCTTCCCTTTTAATACTTAGCCTTAATAAACCTCCAAGGGTAAAATGGTCATTTTCCATCCCTCGTCGAATTTCAATTTTTCTGAAGGATTCGGGATAATCCAAAGATGAACATTCCAATAACAATGTCGTCCAAAAGTCTTGTCGTGACATTCATAATTTTCTATGCTCAATTTGGTCTCTAATTAATAACTGAATTTTATAAAACATAACTCAAGCGTGTCTCTGACTAACGGGCGGTTTTTGGGGAAATTCGCGTATTTGACCCGTGACTGATACTAAATCAAGTCACGTGCAAGTTCATTTAGATCGTGACGACCTCGGTTGTCATATAATCGTGAGGATCAATCGCTAGTTCCGATGGGCACAATCGTCCGGTATAGGTTCTGGATTATTCGTCAATTCATTTCATAGTCAAATGGAATAACCTGTGATCCACTTTTATGATAGTGATGAATCGACCTATCATTATCTTAAGATCGGCCTACTATGATATTCCGAATTTCGATCCATTTTTGGGAATTATAAAACGTGTAATTCGTCAGTGTGCTTATAGTAAAATCTCGCCCGGGAACTGATCACTCCCGGTTATTGTTTTAAAATTGAAATTTCGCTAGAATCGCATTTGATCGAATTTGGCCGTTATTTAGAGCCCGAACTTTGGTGTCGAATTTTTCGGAGTTCCGTGACTAATTTAATTGGACGGTGTCGATATTAGTGTGGCCAACCTCAATATTGCCCGGAATATGAGAAAAGTGAATTTTTGACCGGGTGTGAATTTGGACTGGTAAACCACCCTCGCAGTATATTTTTATTAACACCATTTTACCCAAATCCTAAGATTATTAAATTGGGATTTTTCGGGGACCGTTGATTGTTTTTGGATTTAAATCGTGACCGTTGGATCGCAATTATTGCGATTTTAACTTGTCCTCTCTCTCTCTCTCTCTCTCTCTCTCTCTCTCTCTCTCTCTCTCTCTCTCGCCGAACTCCCTTTTGCCGTGACTGACTTTCCCCTCCCCACCTAACCCCACCAACTCTCTCTCTCTTCCTTTTCTCCTTTTCTTCTTTTTCTTTTTCCTTTCTATTTTTTTCTCTTTTCTTCTTCTCCCCTTCTTCTCCTTCGCTGGCTTGCCCTGACGCCGACTGGTTCTGCTCCACTTCTGGCTTTTTCTTGGCTGCCCGACGCCGGCCGCCTGCTCGCCGACGACCAGCCCAGCCGTCCGCACGTTGCCGCCGCGCCTCGCCCCTAGCTCCTTCCCTTTTTCCTCCCTCCCGACACTGGCTATTTCTGGCCTCTGTTTGTGGCCGCTCGACACTGATCCAGCCGCACGCCGCCTCCGTCGCCTGGACCCTTCGCCGCCACCGCCGTCCCAGCTCTCCCCCTGGCCGTGCGGCACCACTCCAAGCCTCCCGGAACCTCCCGTCGCCGGTTTGCCCAAGCCGCGCGCGAGTCGCGTCACCCGCGGACCGTCCACCGTCGAGCGCCGTTCGCCTCCGCCGCTCGCCACCGCCGTCCGGTCGAGCTCCGCCTTGCACTGCCGTCCACCTCCGACCGTCGCCGCCCGGAACAGCCCCGATCAGCCTCCACAGCAGCTGTTCTTCGCTGTTCGCCGTCGTCCGCCGGTCGCCGTTCCGAGCCGGAAACACCGCGGACTGCCCTCGTCGCCGCCGTCGTCCTCGCGTCGACGTCATCGTTAGTGGTGTAAGTTAACCCCTAATCCCGCGTTTAGGGTGTTAAACTTGCTTAGGGTAGTTTAATTTATGTTTAGTATTTAGTTAACTGTGGATTAGTGTTTAGTCAATTGTGTTTAAGGTTTAAGTTATTAATTAGTTTATTGTTATTGATTATTATTATTATTATTATTATTATAATTATTTTCGGAATTTAAATATTATTTTATTAGTTAATATATATTAATTCCGAATTAAATACTAATATTTTATTATTTAATAATTATTTTCCGAAAATTAAAAATTATTATTTTCGGAAAATTTTCTAACGCCAATTATGATGCCAATGTTGGTTTTTGCCGTATAAGTCGGCGTATTTGGAAAATGATTTGATTGATTTTGATTCGAGAAAATATTTTGAATTTTGGAAAAATGAAATTATTCTTGGATATTATTAATTAATTATATTCCGAATTTAATTATTATTATTTCGGAAAATTTATAATTTCAAATTATGATTTCTAGCTTGAACGTTGGCGTGTATGCCGTGATTTGTCGTATAAAATTATTTTTATGACAATTTATTTTGATCGGGAGTTTCAGGAAAATTTACGAGATTGCTGGTATTGAATTGTTTTTATTATTATGCCAAAAATTGATAGAGGTGTTTTGTGATTAATACTTATGTCGTTATTGGAGCTTGCGAAATTTATTGCCAGTTGCATGTGTGACCATGTGATATTGTTGTATGGCATTAATTAGAGCACGATTCATGTATGCATGGGCTAATTGAAAAGATAATAATTGGCCGGAATGTTTGTGTGCTCGTGTGGTCACACGTTGGAGCCGTCTTGCTGTGTATCGCTTGACGATGCCCGATTTATCGGATGCCTGGGGATAATCTGGAGTGTCGATACCCCGGATGCCTTGTCGCGGCCCGAGGCCGGACTTGATGCTCCTTACGGGATACCATCTTACTGTGTATCGTTTGATGTTGCCGTATTGGAATGCCGTCATCCTGTGTATCGTTTGACGTAGCCGTGCCCAACGGGGTGGGACGGAGCCCGGTTTTCACCGGTAGACTGCCATCTTGCTGCGCATCGCTTGATGTGTAGTGGCCCCGAGGGGGCGTAATAATTGGAATGCGTGTGATGCATAGTGCTTGATTATGTGGTAGAAACTGCTAGGCATGGTATGGGACGTACCTAAGTGGATTCTATCTTATAATCGAGACACGCGCGACTGTGATGCATTAATGCATAGATAATTTATTTAAATGCTTTGAGTATGCGACACATGCATTTCATCAATGTGTGTACCAAGGCGAGGTAAGGATGCCTGTGGTTGTTGCTGTTATGATTGTTAGGGACCCCCATGCGAGTTGGCCTCCTAGGCGGGGTTTAGGTCGTTAACTTACTGAGATTTTATCTCATTCGTTGTTAAATCTTTTCAGGGCCTTAGCTTGCCGTTGCTTCTCCTGCGGTTCAGAGTACCGCAGCTTTTGGTTGGTCCCTGAGGGTTAGGCCCGAGAGCTGTTTGGTTGGAGTAGGTTAACCCTAGCTTTTCTTTTAGCTGACATTTTTGTGGTAGCGCCCGAAGTGGGCTTGTAAGAATATTCCCGGGGATTAATCAAATGAGAACTAAAATACTGTTGTGTTTGGTTTTTCCTCTGCTATCCATGTTTATTGTCGTTGTCTGTGGTTTGTTGTGTTCGCTTCCGCATGTGTATTAAAAGATAAAATGAAGGGTCGGCGACGAGTCCTGGGACATCGCATTTCAATACGACCGTAGCGGGATGTCGCGCATCCGTAGGGTTCGGGGCGTGACACCTACATTGGCTCAAAATGTCACCTCGACGATTCTGTGGTCGAAAAATCAATTCGCAATCGAATTTTCTTTAGTCGCACGAATTTAAATCCCTAGTTAGCCTTTCCCTAATGATTAGTATCCCATGAATGATCAGTTCTTGACAAGAACTAACTACAAGTACGTTCATAAAACCATGCATTTCATAAATCCCAAATGAGCAAATTTCAGGATGTCACATATTAACAAAATCTAAAATCTAAAAATAAGTGGTAACTGCTATTGGATTTTCTGGATGGTAGAAATGTTATTTCAATCGACAAATTGCAAAAAGTCATGCGCCTACTTGTAGAACCTAAAATAAGTGGCAATTTACTGCTGAATTCCTGAATGATAAAATCTTAATTTCGTTGGTAACTTACGAACATTTACACACTCACTTGTAAAATAAAAGATAGCAAGTGATAATCTACTATTGGGTTCGTTATCATCCACATTTCAAATTTATTAGCGACGTCACGTATTTCCATTCACATATGAAATTCAATTTTATTCGGAAACGGCATTTTGGAAATCCACGAACAGCGGAGCACTACCGAAACAGCAATTTTGCATTCTCTAGTCAAGTCAACTGAAAGCTATTCCTTGATTGGCGGAATTTCAATGTTTTTCCTTTCCATAATTGTCAATTGTCGGAAAGTCCTTCAATCAGGACCATTCTTCGCGTTCGGACAAAATTAAGATTCTTCACGTGTGTGGGCCACCAAACTGGACCAAAGGCGCAATCGTCTCAGCTCTAAGAAGGTGCATGGAAATTTCGGGTTTGAAGATTTCCATCCCAAATTAGGGTTTTCAAATCCCTGCCCAGTTCATGTGCTTGGTTGACCAAATATAGTTAACTATCATGTTGTATATCATATATAGTCTACTATTTTTAAATTGGCTAGGTTTATATTAAGTAAGTTGTCTGAAAATGTTGAAATCCTAACGTTGATATGATTTTAAAACTTATATTCTTTTTTGCTTTTTGACAGTCTTATAATTAAATCCAAATATAAGTAAATCATTTTATTTATCTTCTTGAATCTACTTATTGAATTAAATGATCGGATATAATATCTATATTGTTTGCTTTTAACCGATCTCTGCATGGTTAATGTTGATGAACAAAGACAACATTGATCACATAATGTCATTGGCTTTATGATCTTAAAATAAGATGAACCAAAAGCATTTTCAAGGGATGTCAAGTTCTAATCTCAACATCTTCGACATATTTATTTTCCTTTTTCTTAGAAAACATAAATATGGTCTTTTGTTTCAATTGAAAAATTATGATAAAAAAAAGAATATCATTTTGTTGCCTAATGTTGTCAATTTTTGCTAATATTAGAAAATCCAACCCAAAAGCTTAAGCTGATCGGTGAAGAGATATCAAATGAATATAAAGGCTCGTTGTCAAGAGGATCTGCACGCACGTTCTAAAAGCTTAAGCTTTAGAGGCTCGAAAAATTTGAACTCGTGACCTCCTACTATGATATTATGCTACAAAATCTAACACAAAAACTTAAATTGATAGATAGAGAGAAACCACATGAATATAAAAGAGCATATAGGATCTGTTGTCAACTGATGTGGGATAATACTTTAATAATTAGGATTTTCAAAAGTGAAATAATTCAAATTTGGTGACTAGTGGCATCCCGAAAATTGACACTAGATTGCACTTACGTTGGACTACTCCTCCGCTCCTATGCCACCCTTGCCATCACGTGCTTACTACTTGATTCTCAAGTAACAACATCACTTTTTTTAATTCTGGATGACATTTGCGACTACCTATCATTAATTCAGCTCAACATAAAGTATTTCTCAAATCATTTTATAATTCATCACATAAACCAAATTTGTAAAGTAACGTATAAGGATGAGTGGCTCCAGGTTTCTATACAAGTTCCACCTACAACCTTTTTCCTGGAACCTACTCATTGGAACAGGTTTCTCATTTTTTGAAATTTGAAACCTCCCTTACATACCTTGGAACTTAGAACTTGCCCTATCATAGATTCTAGAGTCTACCAAAGTTCTACTTGTATTATTAATTGAACGATTGTAGTGAATTATCACCTTTAATGACCACCACTTGCTGTTACAATCCACTGACCTCGACTTATATTTATACACACGAAGAATATGAAATATTAACTTAGTAAAAGTCTTAGTCATAAAATGGAAGGTCAAACTAGATCGAACACCATTGAATACCACAAGATCTCACAAAGACATAAACCAAGAGAAATACAAAAACTTGTTCCAAGTTCTAGATTACCTAATTTTTAGAACCTGGAACATGCCTATCAAAACAGGTTTCCCAATTTTTGGAACCTTTAATGACTACCACTTGCTACTACAATCCATTAACCACAACTTATATTTATACACACAAAGAATATGAAACGGTAATATAGTAAAAGTCTCAGTCATAAAATAGAAAGTTAGACTGGTGACTCAAGATTGTACACTCATCATTGGACGCCATGGAATGCCACAGGATCGCGCAAAGACATAAACCAAGAGAAACACAAAAACTTGTTCCAGGTTCTAGGTTACCCAATTTTTGGAACCTAGAACCTGTTAGTCGAAATAGATTTGATCTGGTGTTAATAGGAAAGAAAAGAAAAAAGGAAATGGGAAGAGGGAAAACAGGGAAGGAAAAAGAAAACAAAAGGATATAAACACATTTTAAAAAGTAAAAAATTAATAAAATTACTCAAAAGGACGTCGTTTTGAATAAATTTGTATACATAAATCATCGGTTGAGCTCATAGAACGGCTAGTGATGACTGGAATACCACGTCAGCATTTTTAGGCAAAAATTGGTGAGCATGGGTGTGTGATGCCAGTGACTCGGCTATTGGAGCCGTACTTGGACAAAGAAAGGATGGAATTTTTCGAACCATATACTATGCAAGTCGCACTCTATCTGGAGCTCAATTGAATTATGCCACAACTGAAAAGTAGTGTTTGCTTTTGATAAATTTCGTTCTTATTTAATTGGCTCAAAAGTTAAAGTTTATTCTGACAACTCTGCTCTTAAGTATCTACTTGAAAAGAAAAAATCAAAACCACGTTTAATCAGATAGATTCTATTGCTGCAAGAATTTGATTTGGAAATCAAAGATAAGAAGGGGACTGAAAATCTAGTTGCAGATCACTTGTCAAGAATTCCGAATTTAAAGGAAAAGATAAGTCCAATTATGGAAGAGTTCCCTGATGAGAAAATTTTTTCCGTTAGAAAAAACAGTGAATGCCTCTAGGAAAGATTGGTCAATGAAATTTGATGATACACTTTGGGCCTATAGCACAAAGCATATTGGGCATTAAAATTTCTGAATTTTGACATGCAATCCGCAGGTGAAAGAAGATTGTTGCAACTAAATGAATTAGAGGAATTTCGCAATGAGGCCTATGAAAATACTAAGATGTATAAGGAGCGTACCAAAAGATGGCATGATAAACACATATTCAGAAGAGAGTTCGAAATTGGCCAAAAAGTTTTACTTTATAACTCTTGTCTTAAATTTTTTCCAGGAAAGTTATGTTCTCGATGGTCTGGTCCTTATACAGTCACACAGGTATTTCCATACGGAGCAGTTGAAGTTACACATGATACTGAAGGCACATTTAAGGTGAACGGTCAACGTTTGAAGCCCTACTTCGAAGGTGGTTACAATAAGCAGAAGACCACTATTGAACTTCATCCTCAAGAATAGCGACATATTAGATAGTTTAGCTGAAAACTATAAAGCAAAAAATTCTTGGGAGGCAACCCAAGTATTTTTATTATGTTTCTTCATTAATTTTTAGGTTAAAATTAAAAAAAAAAACATGATTAATAAATTTTATCCAAGTTAATTTTTTTTTTCTTGAAGGATCACTTTTTGGAGTTTAGTCATCAAGACCATCCATAGACACATCCTACTGCAAAGGGAGTTTTCTTATTGCTATTTTTCTTTTGTTTATTTTGTCTTTTCGCATTGAGGACACTGCTTCATTTAAGTTTTGGGGGAGACAAAATTTTTGCTTAAAAAGAAAATTTTTTTTTTTTTTGCTAAATCTGAATTTTTTTTTTGTTGCATTCCTTGTTGTGAATTTTTGCAATTCTTAGGAAAATTTAAATTTTGTTCAAACTTGCGAATGATATGTGAGTTAATTTTGATTCTGATGATGTCGATCCACTTACTGAGTACTAGAAGTCCTTAATTTTTGAGTAGTGTGTACATCTAGAGAACATTCATATGAAGTATGTGTTTTTCTTAGATCTCACCCAAATCTTAGAATTTGTTTGATTTTCTCTTGAGGCGAAATCCTAGGCTACATCTAACTGAGAAAATGATTTAGGCAATTTTTGAATCGATTGCACCTTTCAAGTCAACCCTGTTTATTTATCCATAATCACCCCATTGAGCCTTAATTATTATCCAATCTTTTATTGGCACCCATGTACTTTTTTAGCTTACCTTTTGCCAAATTATATCATTGTCCCACACCCCATGAACATGTTGATAAAAGTTTATTTGAGCATAATAGCAATTTGGGAGGAAGGGTGGAGCATGGAAATTATTTGATTGCTATGGTTGTTTGGGGTGTATCTTCTTCAAAAAAAAAAAAGAGACAAAAAATGATGATCCATAGTGGCAGAAAGATTATTTTGAAGATGTGAAATTGGAGATAGTGGCATGTGCTCTAATTAGATCCTAGAAATCAATGTGTTCATGGGTGATTTGAGCTTAAATTTACCATTATCTCTCCGTTAGCCCAGCCTTACATTATAACCTCAGAAAAGTCCTATTGATTTTCGGTTTGATGATTAGCTTACATTAGTGGAGAGAGGAATGAAAAGCAAACCTATGAGATTTGGTTATAATTATAAAGAATTTTTGAAAGGTTGCATACCAATGTGAAATTATTTGGATTGCATATAATTCGAAAAGATGAGGACTCACTCACACACTTGGATCACATAGTTAGAATTGATTTTAACTTATGAATCTATTTCAATGTTTAGATGAAATTTGTGTTTTTCTTTGAATTGTGATTTTGAGCAATTATGGAAGGAAGTCATGGAGGGGGCTGTTAACTTGAATATGTCTTATATTTTGCTTTTGCTCGAGGATTAGCAAAATGTTAAGTTTGGGGGTTTGATAACTCTATAAAAATAGAGTTATTTTATCTACTTTAGGCAATAAATAATGCAATATTTGTTAGAATATGTTTAGATTTCCTTTTATTTACTTAATATTTCCTAGTTTATGCAGAATATTGAGATATGGAGAAAATAAGGAAAATATGGCAAAAAGAAGGAAAGGAATATGCAATCCAGAGAAGAGTTAGAATGTGGATATTACATTGGGAATTTTGCGATTTATTCCCTAATTTTATGCGAAAAAAGAAGTAATTACCTTGTGAGAGGAGTCTTGGATGCTATTATATAAATAGGATAACTTGGGGGAACATGGAATATTTTTAGAGAGAGAGAGATAGATCGTTTTTGTTTTCAGTGTTCTTAGAGTTTTTCAAGTATTTTGAAGAGAAAACAAAAGTGGTGACAGAATTCTTGTTATTTGATTCAAGATATTTGATTTGATTTTTATTGTCGTTTTTTCTTCTATTATGTTCTAATTTTCTTTGTTAGAGCTACGATGTAGCCTAATCATGATGATATGAATTTTATGCTTTTTATGCTTTGCAAGTAATTTCATTTATGTGAGTTATATATTATTATGCTTAATGCGTTTAGGTGACTGGCCACCACTTGAATGATTTGATGTGCATGTTTAAGACTGAGAAGTAATAATATGCAATTACTCCTTATAATATATAACCATGAATTAAATGTGGATAGAAATATATCATGTTATTTGTGTAGTTTTCGGTGATAAGGTAGTCCAAAAGATTCATTGTAAACCGAGAATATTCACAGATTTTAATGCGCTTATATTTATTTAAATTCACATAGAAATATAGTGATTTGATAAACTGAATAAGTTTGTTATACCTAGAGATAGGATAGTAAATAGATTAGGAATTCCGCTATCACATGTTTGATATTGTTCTTGTATGCATAATGATCTGAAATTCATATCTAGTGGTTATGGTGAAATCGGATGCTCTAACATGTTTTACCTGATTGATTATCTGCCTTTAGTTTATAAAATTTCGTTTTTAAAAATTGTCAAATTTTATTTGTTCTCAATTATATTTTGATCTGTTAGATAAATTTTAGAATTAGTTTATTTTTAATATTTAATTGGTTTATTATTATCAATCTCTGTGGGACGATACTCTTATTATTATTATATTACTTGTTCAACACGTTCGCTGACACGTGCAGAATTTTACGAACACACATGGTCAAGACAAGGTTGGTCCATGGCACGCTTTCTAGTCTTTTTCATTTTTCATTTATTCATAAAAATACTCTTATATGAACAAAACTTTATGGAAAAGTGCTCTAAGCAAAGAAATATGAATAACACTCTAGACATAACCTAGGAAATGGACGCATCGAATTCCCTAATCATAAAACTAGGAAAACCAAAAATTAAGACTCTCTAGAAACTATGAACTGAAAACAAATTCTCTAAAGCATTTTTTTTGCCATTTTGTTTTGTTATAAAAACGATGACAACCTTTTGTGAAAATAATGACCTATGACACATCCAAGAAGATGAAGACATAGATTGAAAATAAATTCTCCAAAAAGCCTTCTTTCGTTTTTTATTTTTTTTAATTTTTAAAGGACTCAATAATTATTACTTTCGAATTGAAAACCAATCTAGAACCATCATGGACCGACCCAAAAAAAATGAGAAAATAAGTAAACTACCAGATAAAAGTTCAGAAGACTTACTTTACCAGGTAAGACCATGGCAATCACATAGACACGCATATGAAATGTGAGGCTCTATTTCTATCTAAACTCTGGCTTGTAAAGTAGAGGCCCGAGGATTACTAGGCTAAACCAATCATGGTGGTGGTTAGGCCGGGGTTTCCCTGACTCCGGCTTCGTCAAGAAGTCGACCCAGGTTGCAAAGGGTGCAACCGTGGTGGGAACTCAATGACACCGTGAAAGAACTTTTAAGACCAAGGAGGGCGACTCGTACCACGCGAGTGTGGTCGGGGTGTCCACTGTCTCAGTACCATCCTAAACCTGTGCCGCCTAGATCCGGCAGTGGGTAGTGTGTGCGGTGTAGTGTAAATGCAAGGCATGCATAGCAAATTATATCATACAGCGCTTCATGCATAGAATAAATTATACTTCCAAACACCTCCCTGCAAAATAAAAGTTAACAATCACTCATCCCCTTATACCTCCCATTCTGCAAAAACATTTAACACCTAAAATGTTAGAGACGTACCTGGGATCCTCGCTGCCAAGCAAAAATATCTTTTTGAAAAGAAAAACTGGCCTAAGTCCACTAAGAGTTTTAATTCAGCTCTCCAATGGAGTCGCCAAGCTGTCGCGACCTAAATTTTCTCAGGCTAATGGATTACTAAGACTAAACTTAACTCGAGCCCTCCCAAGCCTTACCAATTCGCAACTTAGGATTTAAGTTCTTAACGTGCAAATGTTTTCATGCTTGGAGTCGCCACTAATCTATTTGTGGTAGGTCGATTAGAAAATAAATAAAACATAGGGAGATATGTTTTATTTCTACAAACCAGAGATTCTAAACTCGGGGACTTGGTTACGCTAGATCTAGTCTAACGCCCTTTCGGTACTTTTTCTTTTCAAAAATTTTTTTGGCAGACAATTTGGATTCATTTTAACTTAGTCACTAGCATGTGAGGCGACCATACGGGTGCGCAAACCACCAAAATAACACCCAATAATCAAAACATTACATAAATTGCAAGATTTTGAGAATTACTTACCTCGAAGCAACGTAAGCATCTACATTGTTAGCTAGAAAATCACATCAACAATCCTAATATGATTTCTAATTAACAAGCAGTTCACTAAATATGTTTTGGATTTTCCACTTATTTAAATGAAAGCTAATCTATATGTAATGACGTGCAAAAATTAACATGCGATTAATGCAACCTAACATGCAACAATATAACCTATTTCTAATGACGGGTAAATGATTTATTTTTAGTATTTTTCCTATGAAATTCGAAATTAAAAATGCCAATTATCTAAACATGCAATTTTAAACTAAAGAAAGCAAATTAACCTATTCTAGAGCAATCTTTTTGGTATTTTTTTTTATCGAAATTCGAAATTAAAATCAACCCGAAATACTATCAAAGTTAGAATAATATCTAATTAAACTAGGAAACAAATTACTCTAATTCCTAATTTAAATTATAAATTATTTTATCTTTCTAGCAAATCTTGGTTGTCCTATTCTATTCAAAAAAAGTTAGCTAGATACATTCTAAACATGCACCATTATCTTCTAAGAAATCAATTCCAATTGCATCTAATCTTTTTGGCTTTTCTTTTAAAGAAACAAAATCAAATAGGAGACAAACACCACCATCAAATCAATATCCACACAATCCACAAAATTTTTCTTATCAAATTTAAATGAGGCAAAGAAATCAAATTAACGATCATATCTATAGGGTTATAGATATCAACGAAAAGCTAATTGTTCAAATTTGGAAAACAAATAAAATCTATTATCGTATCCAAATGATTATGGATAAGATAACGATTTTCCGTATCACCGCGTATCATACCTCAGGGATAAGGTCGGATAGTCGTCCAGATACGTTGCCAAATTAGGAAAAAAATTCCTAATTTTGGATGTTTTCGAATATTGCGGATATAACAAAATTACCCTAAGATATCTACCTATCCACCAAAATATTCATGAAATATTCAAACACCGAAAACTTAGGAAATTAAATATTTCAAAAAATATTCTGATAATCTTACCTAATTTGCGGATATCTTCCAAATTTGAATGACGTGGATCAGGATCGCGGATTGGAATGCTGTGGCTGGTGGCAAGCACAGTCACAAGGACGGCGGTGGTGCGTTGGCGAGCGAAGCAGTCTTCACGGTGGTCTTCTCCCTTTGTGTGCGTGACTGTGTGTAGTGCTCCGGGAAGATGCTCTCCAATGAGCAGAACATGAAGTCCTCCAAGTACCATCACTCAAGACTTTGAAAGCCCCTTTTTTTATACTTTTTCTCTCTCCGCTTCTTGTGGCCGTATAATTCAACTTTGGTGATCTTTGAGGCAACCGGAGATGTAGCTTGGACTTTAGACTTTAGGCTTGCAAGCAGTGGCTGCAAAAACCGATGTGATATTTACGTTGGTAGAGAGATTCTAGCCTTGCTGGACGTTAGCGAATCTTGCAAGAAAGGATGAGAACAAAACCACAAGAGCTCGTTGGGTGAGCCGGTACTGTTGGAACAAACAGAAAACGCTTCAGGGCACCGTCGGGCTAGATGGAACTCCGTAGGAGTCTTGCTGGCTCTGAAATATGACGACGGTGGTTTGGGTGACCCCAGGTTGTGCTGGTCACGATCAAGTTGGGTGGAACAAGGGCAGATGACAGCTGCTGGACACGTGGGTTGGAGTACGTTGTCGGGAGCTTCTAGATCAGTGACGGCACAGCAACTTCATTGGTTGTCTAGGTGCAACGATCCCTAAAGCAGTAGTAGCAAAGGAGCTTGGTTGCAAGGGAGGTTGACGTCGGCAAGGAGGCTGGGTCGTGGCTTTGAAAGGACCCGGCCGCACGCGCATTTCTCTCTCTTTTTGTATTTCGTGACTTCTCTCAGTAGTCTGATCTTGAAATTATGAGAGCCCCCCAGATTGATGGGTATAATCATGTATTTATATCGCAACCCTAGGTTAATTGGCCGGGTTTTCTAGTCCTAATGGGCTTGGGCTTAGGCTTAGGCTTTATTCTTTAATTTTTATTTAATTCTAAATGGGCTAAATTAATTCGGGTTGATTTAAGCTCAAATTAAAATAACCAAAGGCTTTTAGAATTGTGAATTTCAGCCCCCAATCCCTTGAGTGAGCCGAGTGCTCAAGCTCGGTTTACACGATGAATTTTCAGCTTTCTCGTCACCGTCGATCCGATACGGAATGCAACTAACCTATATGAACTTAAACTATATGCTATGCAATTTTAATATTTTTGTTTAGGGGTTAAAATTTAATCCCTAATTTTCTATGCAAATTATCATTAAATGGTCGGTCGCAATTTAAGTGTCAACAGTGTTGAATCTCAGGTCATTGAAATTAATCCTACTGCCATAACCACTATTGAGGCCAACAATATCTCTGTTAGTGGGACTCCTCTTGCTCCTGAAGTAGCAAATGCATCCTTTGATGTCTCTGATTTCTTTGAAGACCTCTGATTACTTTGATGAAGCATCAGACTGGTGGATAACAATTTAGACTTCGAATTTTATGATTCTAATAATTTCTTTTCTAGTTGCTTTTCTTTAAATGTATTACCTTTTATTGTTCTGTAATATGGTTATGAATGAAATGCTTATGAACTTGATATAATATTTATTATTTTGAAATGTTATTTGACCCTATAACTAATATGAAAAGTTTATGATACTTGACACCTGAAGTTGTCAACATAAATGCAAATGGAAAATACCGAGAAAAGGGAAGATGTTTGTTTGCTTAATAGTGCATCAACACATACCATATTTTGTAGTAGACACTTTTTCTCGAGTATGACATTACGTAAGACACATGTCCATACAATATCAGGTCCTATTTCAATTATTGATGGTTTTGGGAATGCCATAATTGTTTTGTCTAAAGGCACCATCCTGCATATTGAAAATGTATTTCTAAGCAGTAGATCAAAAAGGAATCTACTTAGCTTCAAAGATGTACACCGTAATGGGTACCATATTGAGACTATTTATGAGCAAAATAAAGAATATATTAGCATTACTTCTTATAAGATGGGCCTAAAGACTATCCATGAGAAGCTAGAAGCCTCTTCTATAGGTTTGTATTGTGTCATAAGGCCGTTGAAACCTACTCCACCATATCCTAGAGATTGGTAAACCCTAATCAGTTTGGATTATGGCATGATCGCCTTGGTCACCCTGGCGCTTCAATGATGCATAGAATAATTCAAAATACAAAAGGGCACCCTTTAAAGGATACAAAGGTATTGTTGTCCAAAGATTATAATTGTGAAGCTTGTTCATAAGGAAAACTCATTATCAAACCTTCTATAACAAAGGTTGATCTTGAATCCCCTTTATTCTTGCAAAGAATTCAGGGTGATATTTGTAGACCAATACAACCATCAAGTGGACCATTTCAATATTTTGTGGTACTAGTGGACGCATCCATGTTTGTCTATTATCTACACGCCATGTCACCTTTGCACGTTTACCTGCACAGATTATAAAGCTCCGAGCACAATTCCCTGATTATCCAATTAAAAGCATAAGGATGGATAATGCTGGTGAATTTACATCAAAGAGTTTTGATACATATTGTGTTTCACTTGGAATTAAGATTGAGCACCCGGTCGCATATGTTCATACTCAAAATGGATTGGCAGAATCCTTGATTAAACATATCCAAATCATTGCCCGCACTCTATTATTGAGAACGAATCTCAATGATACAGCATGGGGTCATGCAATTTTGCATGTAGCAGCACTAATAAGATTGTGCCCCACTGCTAGTCTCTTACAATCTCCCCTTCAAATGGTTCTTGGTTATGAACCTGATATTTCACATTTACTCACCTTTGGTTGTGTAGTACAGGTGCTTGTAACATCGCCAAAAAGAACGAAAATGAGTCCCCAACGCCGTTTGGGCATTTATGTTGGGTTTAATTCACCGTCCATCATTAAGTTCTTGAAACCGACTACTGGTGATCTTTTTACTGCCAGATTCGCAGATTGTCATTTCAATGAGATTATGTTTCCATCAATTGGGACACCTAAAACTAACATGGCTGCGAAGCAAAAACCAGTTAAGGTTTTATTCTGGAATGAGAAAAATTTATCTCAATTAGACCCAAGAACTCCTGAGTGTGAAAATGAGGTGCAGCGCATAATCCATTTACAGGTTATGGCCAATAGACTTCCTAATGCATTTAATGATGCTACTAAGGTAACGAAGTCTCATATTCCAACTGTAAATGCTCCAGCTAGGATAGCTGTTCCCAAAGGACAAGCTAAAATGGATCAAAATCCCCCACAGAAACGCGATAGACCTATAGGATCAAAAGACACTATTCCTAAAAAACGAAGGGGAAAGAATCAAGAATCTGCTCCAGAAGAGCCTGGTGTTGTGCTTGCTCCCAAAGAGCTTATTGCCCCTGAAAAGGCATAAACTCATGAAAAGATCACCAACCCTGGGAATACTGAGAATTCCATTACATATTATAATGAGATTTGGGATTTGAATGAAATCATTATTGATGATGCTTTTGCATTCTCAGTTGCTCATAAAATTATGGATGATGATTGTGAGCCGCAATCTATTATTGAATGTCATCAAAGGCAAAATTGGTCTAAATAGGAGGAAGCAATTAAGGCTGAATTAGCTTCCCTAGCCAAACGAGAGGTTTTTGGACCCATTACTCGCATCCCCGATAATGTAAAGCCCGTTGGATATAAATGGGTATTTGTCCAGAAACGAAATGAGAAAAACGAGGTTGTTAAGTATAAAGCATGACTCGTTGCCTAAGGATTCTCCTAGAGACCTAGGATTGATTATGATGAGATATATTCACCTGTGATGGATATAATTACATTTCGTTTTCTCATTAGCCTGGTACTCTCTAAAAGATTGGAAATGCGTCTTATGGATGTTGTCACGGCATATCTATATGGCTCATTAGACTCGGATATTTATATGAAAATTCTCGAGAGATTCAAAATGCCTAATGCATGCACTCCCCGTAACTTATTCTCAATAAAATTGCAAAGATCTTTGTACGGATTAAAGCAATCCGGTCGCATGTGGTATCAATGCCTAAGCAAGTACCTAATTAAGGAAAGGTACAAGAATGATCCTATTTGCCCATGCATGTTTATTAAGAAATCAGAAACCGAATTTGCTATTGTAGCAGTTTGTGTCGACGATATAAATTTAATTGGAACTCCATAAGAGTTAGCTAAAACTGCTGAGTATTTGGAAATGGAATTTGAAGTAAAACCAAACTTTGTCTTGGTCTAGAGCTTGAGCATAAAGCAAATGGAATAGTCGTCCATCAATCAGCATACATTGAAAGATTTCTTAAACGCTTCAACATGAACAAGGCTCACCCATTGAGCACCCCTATGGTTGCATGGTCTCTAGATCCCCAAAAGGATCTGTTTCGTTCCAGAGAATCTAATGAAGAGATACTTGGTCCTGAAGTACCATATCTCAATGCAATTGGGGCTTTGATGTACTTGGCACAATGTACGAGACCAGATATCACTTTTGCGGTAAATTTATTGGCACGTTTTAGTTCTGAGCCAACTCGAAGACACTGGAATGGAATTAAACATATTTTTCGTTATCTCCGAGGAACCATAGATTTGAGATTATATTATTGCAAGGATTCCACTACCTCTGGTTTAGTTGGATATACTGATGTTGGATATAGATCTGATTCACATAAAACTCGCTCTCAAACCGGTTATTTATTTTGTTATAACGGCACCGCCATTTCTTGGTGTTCTACAAAACAATCACTAGTAGCTACATCTTCCAACTACTCTAAGATTATTGCTTTATATGAAGCTGGAAGAGAGTGTGTTTGGTTAAGATCCGTTATAACACATATTCACAATTCTTGTTGTTTAACATCAGTTACAAATTCTCCCACTATAATTTATGAAGATAATGCTGCTTGTGTTGCACAAGTTAGGGGAGGATATATCAAAGGTGATACGACCAAGCATATCTCGCCGAAATTTTTCTATACTCACGAACTCCAAGAAAGTCGACAAATTGATGTTACGCATATTCAATCCATAAATAATCTTGCATATCTTTTTACCAAGTCATTGCCAACGTCAACTTTTGAGAAATTGGTATATGGCATTGGTATGCGGCGAGTCATAAGATGCAAGATTGACTAGCCCCAGCAGTGGCTATATAGCTCAAATTGAGGGGGAGATATTATGAACTATGCATTGCACTCTTTTTCTTTCTGTCCGATTTTTTCCCACAGGGTTTTTCCGACTTAAAGTTTTAACGAGGCAATTTACGCATCTATAAAAGGGAGAGATCTTAAAATTTGTGCTATGCACTCTTTTTCCCTTTTGTCCAGTTTTTGTCCCACTGGGTTTTTCCGGCTTAAGGTTTTTAATGAGGCAATATCATTCAATGCACATTCATAATATAATGAATACAATGAATATTCAATGGGGAGTGATATGAAATACATGAATGAATATTCATTATATTCAATGTACCTATTATGGTACATTTGTAACCTACGTACATAAATGAATATTCAATGTACCCATTATGGTACATTTGTAACCTATATTCTACGTACAATCTCCAATGAATGATCATCTCCCTATTCAATGTATGTATTCAATACATTGACATTAATGATATGTGCATTCTTGTTTTCTTATAAAGAAGAACTTAGTTTTGGTCATTGTGTAAGAAATCAGAACATAATAAAAAGAGAAAATATATATCTTTGGTGTTCATCTACTTTCTCTACTTAATCTCTATTCTCTCTATTATATACTTGCAACGCAATATTTTACAACAATTATCAATTATTTAAGGACTTCTACCATTAGTTGATAATTTTTTTGTATGCCCCAGCGAACCGGTGTTCCCTTGCTAGTAGAAAAGATTAAGTTCAATTTTAGTCCCCAAACTTATGTTGCTTGTGGAATTGGATCCTCCAATTTTTTGTTTGTTTTTGGATTCAACTCCTCTAACTCTACCCTATTCTCAATTCAGTCCTTAAATAACTCTTAGCATGTTGATGTGGTATTCTAGGATGATTTTTTTTTATTATTATTGAAAAAGGTACAAGTCGATAATGTTAAAATAAAAAGAAACTAATTTTAGTTTAAGAAAAATAAGAAAGTCAAATGTAGAAGACAAAGGTGGAAAAGCGAGAGATGCGAGAAGGGGCGGACGACTTGGTGGCCGAAGCGCCCACCAGCGACCATTGGTAAGGGTTGGAAAATGTGAAGCGATGGGCTTGACCTTCGGAGAAGCGGTCACGGTGGACTCCAACTTTGCATCGCCGGCTCGAGGACCTGATCGCACAAATTATGAATTGAAGGATTAAAAATAGATTTAACCCCATTCGAAGACAAAACTCAACTAGAATGAAATACGCAACACTCAAGATTGAAACGATTATGCGCTTTACCAACATCTTGTCACATACTTCTTCGAAATCAGGTTTTAATTGCTTCTTTATGTGCAAACCAATCAAGCTACTCGAGCTCGCCTAGATTATTTACAAGTTCAAAGTGTGGGAATGAATCAAGTCTTAGCCTCATTTGTTTAGATTTTATGAAAGTCGAATTTGAGCTCAAGCTTGAATCAAGATCCGACAAATACGCATTTATGATAACTGAGTCGAATCAAACTTAGTCCTTTCAAGTTAATAAAAAAAATTTAACCAGTCAAACTCAATCCAAATAAGTTGATGTCTGATGAGATCGAGTCTAAATAAAGTGTCTAGTCTTAAATTTTCAAGTTTAGTCCGATTCACATATTAATACTGACTCGATCGATTAGACCTCTTTTATGTATCCGCTGAAAAATATTCCCAACAAAACTTGGAAATCAGTCTCGGTAATCACTGGACATTCATTCTAAGAGAATCTTGCATGTGGTTGTGACTTTGTCCAAGATGACATTACTTAATGTGGAAAAGCAAAGAAAATTTGGACATGGTATTAGCTTGCGTCTACATCAGCCCCAGCAAATACGTTCCCAATGCCAGTGCAGACCCACAATACAATTGCGATATAATTAAATTGAGTCTGCTATTAAGAATCATTTTCACACTAGTCAAGATCACTAATATAGGAGGAACACTTAAGCAGACACAAGCACGCATCAACAAAAGAACAACTATCAGTCGATAGAAAATTTTCATTTTCAATTAGTTATCAAGCTTTAACAAGTGATCTGAAAGGTATTTTCTTTGAATCGAGAATTTGTGATATTCTCAAAAACCTTTTGTCCGTCGACAATCTCCAATCCAAAAAATAGGCCCATTCCCATGAAAATTGAATCCGTCTCTGATTCAATCTTAGCTTTAGAGGCTGCGACGAGTATGGATCAAATATAAAATCCTTCGTTGTTTGAAGCGCAATAGTTGGATCATTCTAATACTAAACCACCCTTTGGATTTGGGCACTATTTGACAATCTCTATTTTCATCACTAACCACAGCTCATATTCCAATCCCCTAAGCGAGTCATATCCTATCCATTGAAGTTTGATTTTTCTTGGTCTGGCCAGCATAACATAAATTGACACTGAGAAATCCGCAAACGAATAAAGAAAAGCGGACAAATAGACGCGTTTATGTTCCTATTCCCTACACAAGTGTTCGCAAAGTAAGTAACATCATTAGTCTCGTAGCGAACGTTAACACTAGACAGAATCATCCCTACCAGCAGGCATTTACTTTGACTGCTCTTTGTGTCCAATCTGTACCATCCCCTGTTTTCCTCCCTTCCTCCCCGCAATTCTCGGTTCTTGAAATTGTCCATTTCGCACGAAATTTTCCGGATCCCTCTCCCCTAAGTCGTCATTTTTTATATTTATGAATATTAAAGGATTCAATATTAAAAGATATTGTTAGAAATATTATTAGGTGTTAGGGATTTTGTTTGACATTTCGTTATCACCTAGGACAACTAATATCCTTATTAGAGTAGATTTCTTCCATTCTTGTATATATTGTTCGGATATAAATACCTCTTAATTGTAACTCATTAAAGTAAAGATGTAACATTTGAGTATTTTCATCATCGACAGCAACCGCAACAAGTCCTCATCATCAACAGTGCTTCATTGGCAGGCATTTGCTTGTCGCTCACGTTGTCTCTTAGGGTAGCTCTATCTGGAGAGTCGATGGACTCTCCCTCGTCGTCAGAGGAAGTTGTCCTTTCTCCGTGGCCTCATCAGTCATGTCGCAAGCTTCCTTGTACTCGTGAAGTCTACCAAAAGTCGAGCCTCTTTGTTCTCTAGCTTCACTCCTTCGTGCATCCTTCTTGATCGTGGTCATTAGTTCTGCTTCTTTGTCAAGATCAAACTACTGTTTGTTTGTTGGTTTTGGTCTTAGTCTATTTTTGTGCTTTTCTATTTTATGTTTTTTTGTCGCTTTTCAATTCCAAATGTAGAAAAACACAAAATAGAGTTTTCTCCGGTGCCATTAGTGCGCCAATCTGCAACGCCTACGTGCCATAGATGTGTTGGACTTTCTTGCAATTGCGAGCATTATAAATGAGCAAAGTCATTGTCAAGTGCCTAGGCAGCTGCGAGCGCCCGAGTCGAGCACTTATTCATCAAGCAGTCAAAGTTGAGCACCGTGGGGTGATTTAGTTTAGCTTGCCACAATTCAAGTTGAATTTCCATAGTTAGTAACTCACACCTGTACTCGATCGCATTTACTAAAATACTTTCATATTTAATTCATCCTATGAAAATTAATATCCACCTAATTAACCCACTTTAAGCTCTTTATGTATATATGTTAGTTGGATAAAATCGTTATTTAGACTATAAGCATTGCATAGAATTTTTTATTTTTATATCGATTCACAATGAAGAATAAGAGAAAGTTAGTACTTGGTAGTGAATTTATAAAATTAAAGCAGCAAACAACGTGGAGGAATTGAAATTTTAATTAAATGAACTGTAAGATGTTTAATAAGATAATTTATACTGACAATGGATTGTAATGACAAGAACTAAGATTAGAATATTATGTAAAAATGAAAATGCCAAATGCAATCAAGGGAGGATATACTCCAATAACTAACAGGCAAAACTTACAATATTAATAAAAGTAAAAGAATAATGAGAAAAAAAGAAGCCGTCTTAATATTTTTAATAAAGGTGAAGTCGAGCTCATCTTGCGGGCCCACCAAGACTTCTTTGAATTTGGAATAGGCTGAGGAGACTATTATTTTCTCATCAAGGGCAAAGAGAAAGTTACAGATGTGGATTGGGTTTGGGTAAATTATGAAATTATTTAACACTCGTATCTTTTTGGGTTTTGTCATTATAAATTCATTTATAACGCATTTATTGAACATAACTAATCCATATAATGACTCAACCCATCAAATATGAGTTAAGAAATGAGTTTATGATCCATTTTGAAAGGCCTAACAATTATCCAACCCATTTCATGCGGGACAAGCCCTCAAAAAGTGTGTAAGTAAACATACAATGTGGTGCTCATTTTTTTCTTTCATTTGGAGAAGATATAGAGCATAGCTAAT
Organism: Syzygium aromaticum; assembly: GCA_024500025.1. Classification (NCBI taxonomy): domain Eukaryota; kingdom Viridiplantae; phylum Streptophyta; class Magnoliopsida; order Myrtales; family Myrtaceae; genus Syzygium; species Syzygium aromaticum. The sequence goes on along the minus strand of CM044885.1, from coordinate 5,745,573 downwards.
GTGGCGCTCATTTAAGGGTAGATTTTTATTTATGAATTACTCAATAGGATCTCTTTCTCTTGTTGCAAGATTCGACAATTTAATAACATTAAAAATCTAACAACAACGTGTTGTCTCAAATAGTAAGGAAGTTTGCTCATCTTTTTATGGTCTTGGTTTTGAGTCTTATTGTAAGCTAACCCGGCACTTGACTGCACAATAAGAAAAAAAAATAACAGCAAAAGCCCAAAGAATCTCTCTCAGACCACTCTTAGCATAGCAAAACTCGCAAAGAAACCAAAAAAAGAAGTAAAAAAACCTTTAAATATATCAATGTGCAATACCGAAAGAGAAAACCCGGGGCGACTATCAGCGTTTGCCATGCGTCGTACGTCAATTGTTCCTTCAGCCAACTAACACACACACTTACTATTCAATTAAATAGCCCAGTGGAGGTGGACCATGGTACAATCCCAGTGGGTTAATTCCAAAAAAAAACACCAACTTTACGTCTAGAGACAATTCTGGCCCGAACTTTTTTTTGTTCCATAAAAAAGCACCAACTTTAGGTCGAGGGACAATTCTGGCCCGAACTTTTTTTTGTTCCATAAAAAAGCACAAATTTTAGGTCGAGAAACAATTTTGGCCCGAATTTTTTTTTGTCCCGTAAAAAACATCAATTTTAGGTTAAGGGACAATTCTAGCCCCAACTTTTTTTTGTCTCGTAAAAAAACACTAACTTTGACTTAAATCCCAAATCTGGCTCCCATTAACTTAAAACCATTAATTATCTAACTTGACTATTCCATATTAGCAATAAATCCATGTGACTTGCTAACTGGATTTAAAGCAATATTTATTGTCATATTTTTAAGCCACAATTTGAAGACTAACGGTAAAACTGTTTATCTCATTCACTTCACTAACAAGTCAAAAATATCTCTAGATTGAATCTCTCTGGCCAAACTTAATCTGAAACTAACCACTGCTTGTCGACAAACGTCATGGACGAGATTGGCCAAGCTCATCACCATAACCTTTTTTCTCAAACAATGGTGAAAATCAACAGGTGGTCAGATTTAGAATCATGATGAAAGTTTGTGATTTTTAATAAGCAAAAAAAAAAAAAAATTGGGGCCGAAATTATCACTGAACCTTAAGTTTGTACTTTTTTATGGGACAAAAAAAAGTTTGGGCCAAAAATGTCCCTTGACCTAAAGTTGGTGCTTTTTTATGGAACAAAAAAAAGTTCGGGCCATAATTGTCTCTCGACCTAAAGTTGATGCTTTTTTATCGAACAAGAAAAAGTTCGGGTCAGAATTGTCCCTTAACCTAAAGTTGGTGCTTTTTTTTGGAATTAAGCCCAATCCCTGCGTGCACGATGGATCAATTCCACGCGCCGAATGGCAATAGCCTGGTGGAGGGGGAACATGGTACTTTCTCAGCGTGCACGATGGATCAATTCCATGTGCCTGCAGTTTGCTTTTTCTCTTCTTTCGTTTAATTTTTTAAAATCTTTTTGGATTTTTCCCTCTTTTTATTTTCTTTTATACCACTCGAAGTAAAGACAGCGCCCATTTTTCCTCATTTTACATATGCCTTTTTCCTTTTTTTTTTCTTCTTATTTTTTCCTTTCAGTTTAATATAAGAGAAATTTATTCTTAGTTTTTGCTTATTTGGTTATTCATTCTATTTTTGAACATATTACTGTATTTTTCTTTTTCATATTTCATGATTAATACATTGTATTTTATGATTCTATAGTTTATACATTTTTGCTTTTTGATAGTACTATAGAATAAGATTAATACCGCGAAAAGCCCCAAACTGATACATCTGTGATAAATTTATTCTCAATCAGTTTCCGTTAAATTTTACTGTTAAATTGCTCAGTTGGATGATACATGGCAATTAACAGGTATACTGGTTTGGGATTTTACTCCTTTGTTTGTCACACGTTTATCAATTTGTGATTTTTCTTGATATTAATCTAATTTAATGGAGGATAAATTCACCACAAGTGTACTGACTTAGGGTTTTTTGTGATTAAAAAATTAGTTTTGAGTAAATTTATCACAGATGTGTCAGTTTGGGATTTTTCGTGATAAAAAGTTTAGTTTGGTGTAAATTTGTCACAAGCGTACCAATTTAAAGTATTAATCTTTTAGAATATTTACAATTAAATCCAAATATAAGTAAATCGTTTTATTTCTTTTCTTGAATCTACTTATTTAATAAAAGAAATAGTATATAATATAGGTATTTTGGTGTTATGATCAAATGCTATGATATATATCCATTATTTACTTTTAATGGATCGCTACATGTAAATGTGGTGTACAAAAACAAAATCGATCGCAAAATATCATTTGTTTTATGATGTTCAAATAAGATAAGCCAAAAATATTTCCAAGGGATCCCAAGTCCTAATCTCAACATTTTAGGCAGATTTATTTTATTTTCCCTTTTCTCATTGAAAATAAAATATGGCCTTTTGTTTCGATTGAGAAAGTATATTAAATAAATAATATTTGTGCTAGTATCGTCGAAAGTGAAATAAGTCAAACTTTCGAGACTAATGATGGCATCCCGAATACAAACGCAATTCCTTGGAAGACTACTCCACTCGCAAAGTGTTCGACTTTGTTTCGGTTGAGTCTCTCTCCCCGGTTCCCTCCTCCCGCTCTCTTCCTCAACCTCTTACGATGAACGGTTCGATCATCTCATGGCTTCTTCTTGCGATATCCACCATCTCCATCTTCTCCGACGTTGCTACGGCTTCAACTTCAGCTTCAGCCCAGTGTCTCGGCATCGACCAGAGATCGCTCTTGCTCGAGCTGAGAGACAGCCTTGTCTTCAACACCTCCGCGTCGTCCAAGCTAGGACGGTGGGACCGAAGCGCTGATTCATGGAGCGGCGTGACGTGCGAGGACAGGCTCGTCGTGGGACTCGATTTGAGCGAAGAGTCGATCTCTGGTGGAATCGGCCGTTCATCGAGCCTCTTCAGGCTCGAGTTCCTTCAAAGCCTGAACTTGGCGTTCAACGATTTCAACTCCTCAGCGATTCCGTCCGGCCTCGCGAATCTCAGCCGCTTGGTACATCTCAACTTGTCCAATGCCGGATTTGCCGGGCAGATTCCGGCGGAGCTATCGCGCCTGACAGAGCTACGTACTCTTGATCTCTCCGGTCGTTGTTGCCTTGAAACGGCTACGCTGTTCCTTGAGAAGCCCTCTTTGAGGTCGCTGATTGGGGATTTGGGGGAGTTGAGAGAGCTGTACCTTGATCGGGTCAATGTGTCAGCTGAGGGAAGCGGGTGGTGCGACGCGTTGTCTTCTTCAGTGCCGAAACTTGAGGTGTTGAGCATGTCTTCCTGTTCTCTGTCTGGTCCTATTAAGGCTTCTCTTATGAGTCTGGCTAATCTGTCGGTCATTCAACTCGCTCACAACAACTTGAACACCACAGTTCCCAGTTTCTTAGCGAATTTCTCCAACTTGAAAACTCTGAGCCTAAGTAGTTGTCGCCTGCAGGGGGAATTTCCTCCTGAAATATTCCAGGTACAAACACTTCAGACCCTTGACGTATCGGGCAACGTACACCTTCGGGGTTCTTTGCCAATATTTCCGGAGAACAGTTCTCTTCAGACAATGGATCTTAGTTTCACGAATATTTCCGGGCGGCTCCCAGATTCAATTGGTAATCTCAGGAATCTGTCAAGAATAAAATTGCATGAATGCAGTTTTGATGGAAATATCCCAAGCTCTCTCACCAATCTCTCGCGATTGTCTTATTTGGACTTGTCAAGCAACAATTTTACTGGTTCAATTCCATCACTCAGCAGCAAGTCCAGGAATCTGACGCTAATCGATTTGTCCGACAACAGTCTGACCGGTCCGATTGATTCAACAGAATGGGAATCCCTCTCGAGTCTTCTTATTCTCGACCTGGAATTCAATTTACTTGAAGGAAATATTCCTTCATCTCTGTTTACACATCCATCGATTCGACAGCTTCAACTTTTCAACAACCGATTTTCTGGTCAATTGAAGGGATTTTTTAATGCTCCATCGCAAATGCTGAAATCACTTGATTTGAGCAACAACAATATAGGAGGAGAACTACCGGCGTCTATATGGGAACTCCGAGGGCTCAATGACCTCTTTCTTTCTTCCAATAATTTTAGTGGCTCATTCCACATTAATTTGGTTCAGCAGCTGAGAAATCTTTCATCTTTGGATCTTTCCTACAATTGTTTTTCCATTGATGCCACAAATACTGCTTCCCAAGCCTCTTCATTCCCTGACCTTCAATACTTAAATTTGGCTTCCTGCCAGTTGACGACATTGCCTCGGTTTTTGGCTAACCAGTCCACATTGTTCTTCCTCGACCTCTCCCACAATTATATAAAAGGGGATATACCGAGATGGATATGGCCACTAGAAAATCTTGAGTATCTCAATTTTTCCTCTAATTTCTTTGAAGATTTGGAAACACCTCTAGGCAATCTTACTTCTGCTCTGGATGTTGTCGACCTCCATTTAAACATGCTCCGAGGGAATATGCCACCCTTGCCGTCAGATGCTTCCTACTTGGATTTCTCAAGTAACAAAATAAATTCTGTTATTCCGGATGACATTGGCAACAACCTAGCATGGGTTATGTTCTTCTCCCTTTCGAACAATAATTTCCATGGGTCCATCCCGAAGTCAATTTGCAAAACTGATAGTCTTGAAGTGCTTGACTTATCTCATAACCATATGAATGGATCTATTCCTGATTGTTTAATGATGGCGTCCCTCAAGGTGTTGAATTTGAGGAATAACCAGTTGAGTGGCGATATTCCGCAAAACATCCCAGTAACATGCGGTCTGCAGACATTGGATATTAGTGAGAATTTCCTACAGGGCCATATTCCGCTGTCGTTGGCAAATTGCATGACGTTGGAGATTGTGAACATTGGGGACAATCAAATAGACGGGACATTTCCATGTCATTTCAATGCTATATCAAGTCGCCGTGTCCTTGTTTTACGATCCAACAAATTGCACGGGGAAATTGGATGTCCACATAGTCCCTGCACCTGGCAAATGCTTCAAATCATTGACCTATCTTCGAATAATTTCAGTGGCACACTGCCTGCGAGTCTCCTCACATCTTGGGAGGCTATGAAGGCTAACGGAGACTTCAATCACCTACAATATGAGTTACCCATGGATAGTGGGTTCTATTGTGAAGATACAATGAGTATAACCTTCAAAGGTTTGAAGGTAGAACTCGTCAAGATCTTGACTATTTTCACGTCGATTGACTTCTCAGGCAACAAATTTGAGGGTCCAATACCAGACACACTTGGAGAACTCAAAGCACTTTATGTCCTCAACCTATCACACAATGCCATCTCGGGTTCAATTCCTCCTGTTTTGGGGAATTTGGATCAGCTGGAGTCGCTAGACCTGTCATGGAACTACCTCAATGGAACCATACCAGCTCAGCTTGCGAATCTCGATTTCCTTTCATTCCTAAACCTCTCAAACAATCAACTTGTGGGAAGCATCCCGGCAAGAGAACATTTTCTCACGTTTTCCAATAGTTCCTTCCAAGGAAACCTTGGATTGTGCGGGCTTCAGCTTGACAAAAGTTGCTCAACTACAACGAATGGGACAGAAGAAGCAGGTAGTGTTCCAACTCAAAACGACATAGATGATGATGGTGACAATGATGATAGAGAGAAGAAGTGGTTTTACATGGGCATACCTCTTGGATTCGTGGTTGGCTTCTGGGTATTTTGTGGTCCCTTAGTGTTTATCAGATCATGGAGGTTTGCTTATTATCGATTCTGGGATAAAGCGTTGTTCAGACACTCGCGTCCATGGAGATTTCCACTAAGGTTGAGTTACTAAGCTTGAAAAAGAGTATTTCCGTTCTTTCTTCTCTTCATAGTTCTTCTTCGCCATTTGAAAGATGGTTCAACTTGCTTATCAATAGAACTCTCGCTAATCGATCGGGAAAATAGTAGGTTTGCGTCTAGCGTTGAAATCACCATTTAAAAGTAATTTTTCTTTGGCAAAATTGGATCCTTCATTTTATTTTATTTTTGACATCAACTCCTCTAACTCTACCCTATTCTCATTCAGGTCCTCCCTAAATAACTCTTAGTAAGTTAGACGTGGTATGCTAAGTTGATTTTTTTTTTTTGTAATTATTAAAAAAGGTTAACGTCAAAAATGTTAAAATCAAAAACTAATTTTATTCTAAAAATAAAAAAAGCAAAATGTAAAACGCAAGGGTGGGCGAGCGAGAGAGGTGCGAGGAGGGAGCGGAGGACTAGGTAGAGGTAACCAACAGCAGCAATGATTGGTGATGGTTGAAAAATGTGAATGAACTTATTACAAGGTTGATTGAGCTAAGGACTCTTATTGGAGTCTACCCACTACTGTTTATTTTATTTATTCATGTTGTTTTAATAGCTTAAGAATATTTATTGAGGGAACTCACCAATTGGTTAAATTTACCAATTTTTTTATAGAAATTATCAACATTTTAAAATTACCAATTATTTCAACAATTAGAGTCATTTATTGGAGAAACTTAAGTGACAAACTTTTATATGTGATGCCGCAACCCTCCCAAGGTTGAGATCCTTGAAGGATGTTGACGAATTGTTAAGAGGGCGTGAACGGTTCATCTTCTGAAGTGGCGCCTACACCTAGCACGGACATTTCTCAATCCTTACCAATGGCAATTTGGTTTTTCAATTCGATCACTTAATTTAATTTGCTTTGGAGTTGTCACAATCAACGGGCCAATTAGGAGCCTCGGTGAAACGCAGGAGCTCGCTTTGCTCTTGCAAACTAGAGATTTGTCAGTCTAGAAACTTGATTATGCTAGATAAGTTTAACATTCATTGTCAGTACCTTTTCTCTTTGTGAAAATTTTTTTGCATGCAATCTTCTCAATTTTTTTTCACCAATATACTCTAATTGTGATTAAAAAAAAGGTGAACATGAATGGGTGTTCGAGCAATAAATACTAAATCAAGTGATGATAAACATATGATAAACAAAGTACTAGGAAAATAAAGAACTCGAACAGTATTAGGCCCCGTGAGCCATTAAACCAAAAGCAAACGTATGATAGATTAAAATAAACATGAGATGGCCAATTTAAGTGCCGAACTCGCCTAAGCCATCATTCATGAATCAAATAAGAACTATTTGACACTGTGATGCAGAATGAGTCTAAATGAGATTAAGAGCCATTCCAACCCAATTTTTTTTTGTCTTTTCTTTTGTCTAATTTTTATAAACACTAGTTAAAACCATAAAGTTACCCTACATGTCAAGAATACCCCTTTTTGGCCGAAATTACCCTATTAATTTAGATGAACATGAATTAATCAAAACTTGCATAATCTAATTAAGATGCAAAGTCACCTAGCATGCTTCTAAGATGTCTTCTTCTTCTTTTTTTATTTTCTATCTTTCCTTCTTATTATTGATATGCAACTACCTAGGTGATCATGATTATCGTATATGCCACATGACAATTAAAGATGCAATTTTTATGCATGAATAAAAAGCAGTAAAGGTTTGATCTTTCCTTGAAAAATTAGATCTTTTTGTCATGAGCGAATTCGTTGATAAAGATAGAAGCTTTAGCTATGTTCCATGAATCTTAGCAAAATAGATGATCAAAATTCTTCCAAGCGGGACAAACCCTAACCGAGATGCAAGGAAATTAAAATAAGGGCAATCAATACGAGACTACATCAAACAAATGCAATCAAACAAGGAGGGGGCATGACCAAGAGCACCAAGGGGACCGGCCAAGAACAACATACAAAGGAATCATCAGTCCAATCTGATTCAATGTTAACATGCAAAAAGATCATCCTTATAATTCAACCAAGGGCAAATCCACGGAAAAAGAGATTAATCTAAGCAATAAAGATGCGACCTTTGATTGATTAAGTTCATGCAAAGAGGAATCAAAATACAGCAATCTCTCAATCCTATTAACTTGAGGAACTTAGAGATAAACTTGGAATCAACAATCCCTGCACGTAAATCCTGATCAATACGTTGCCATAGACATGCAATCGAATTATGGACATGAACCAATGGATATGCGCTCGAGACTAGATAGAATTCAATTCCAAGGTGCAAGGAATTGAAAAATATTACTTTCCAATGGACACCAACCCCGAGAACACCACAACCATGACATTGGACACTAGGATTGGAGGATTGGACGCCGGGATTGGACTCCTCTGCACGAATAGTTCGTGAATTCTCTTATTGAACGTGGCTGATTTGGTAACTTCTCTTGCTTGTTTCGAGGTCACTATAAACTCAAAAGGCTATGTTTCTAAAACAATCATCTTCGAGTGTACTTTCCAACAATATATTGCTAGCACACTGATGTAAATTTCCCCCAGGGAATCAATTTCCAAAGACTTCTTTCTCGTTTCTGGCTCATCATCGTGCCCAAGGCGACGTAGCCATCATCGGACTGCGGCCTCCCCGAGAAGCCCCATGTTCAACTCTGTTTCATGGCCACGAAGATTGAAGGGCAAAAGTGTAAAAAAAGTTATAAACATTTTGTATTTGTGCTAAATAAAGGTTTAAGACTGAATTGATACAAAAAAAAATATTTATGATTAAATTGATACCAATGTAAAAAGTTGAGGACTAGATTGTCACAAATACAAAAATTTTATGACTTTTTTAACACTTTTCCCAAGATTGAAGTGGCCCAAACTCGCTTGAAGCTGTCGTGACCTCCCCATGACAAAGCTCTTCCACCGGTCTTCATTTTGGCCGACAACGATCATGAGAGCTCCCACTAGATGATTGGACTTAGCTTGGCTTCACCGACAAGGTAATATTTGATTCCCCATCATGCTATGATTCTGGCAAAGGTGAAGCGAATGTGGAGCTCGTTTTCCCTTCGATTAGGATCAGACATGTAAGAGCCGTGTGTTTGATTTTGAACTTCGCATGTTGATTTTGTTTGCGTATGATCACAAATACGAGCTTAAAATTGCAAAAAAATCTGCTCCTTAATCGATTGACTGCAATGTGTTTGACGGAATGTTTGTGAGGTTTCAAAGCGAATTAGTTTCTTCATTTTCCTAATTTCAAAAGTATGCTGACGTAGATTAAGATGATATTAATTGATTTGAGTTCTGATGTTTTCACAATGAACGAATACATTCCTACGAAAATCTACCTCGGCAATCTCTGCAACGAAACCTCATGGTTACACTCTCTATACATCTTCACGCTCGTGTTGAATGTACGCAACAATCGCGAATGTAAGCAGCTTCCCGTTCGCAGATCTGATTTCGTTCTGTTGAAAGCTTATTAGGCCGGGCCTAATTTGGGCCCAAAATGATCATAGAAATATCATTTGTTTCTGATGCTTCCTGAGCAGTCCAGTTCGTTTTGGGCTGGCGAGTTCTGATGCCGCGATGCGATTATCAATAAGTTCGCTCGAGTCAATTTGCTGGTTTTGCGCTGCGGAACTTATCTGCTGAACTGCTTTTTTTCTTTCGTGTTGCTTTGGGTCCCTATCAGGAGGAGATGGAAGCGGCAATGGCTCGAGGGGTCGAAGAGGAAGGAGGGAGGGAAGGCTAATACCTGCGAAGAATGCGGCGCCACGTTTAAGAAGCCCGCCTACTTGATGCAGCATATGCAGGGCCATTCGCTCGAGGTATGTCGATCTCTCTCTGTTTGTCTCACCAGAGTTCGTTTGTTGCTCTTGATAGTGCCACGTGAAAGCAAGTACCTTGAAAATTTCAGTCGAGTTTCGACGGTGCGGTACAGTTTGTAAAGGGGAGAGGTTCTGATCACATAGGATTAGGCACTCCGTGTTGGTCTTGTTGAACAGATGGTTTTGATGTACAATGCTTGGTTGTGGTCTTTGCTTTTAAACTTTTCGCACTATAACTTCTAATGAGGAGTGTCGGAAACGGCAATTCGAATATTATCGTTTGGGATTTACATGCTTTTCTGGGCTGTGGAATAGTGATCACCTATAAATATAGTGCCGTGGACTTGTGGAGCATCATCACATGGAAGCACCTATGAGAAAGCATCAATCTTTTTTTGTGGTCTGGTTTCCCAAATAGATTTCTATGATAGAAACGTTTTAAACTTGGTTGAAAAATGAAGCTGTTTTGTTCTTTTGCATTTGTCTATTGCGAGTTTACCTATGCCGAAGTCAAGACCTTGCCGGATATAGCATGTTGGCTCATCTGATTGTGATATATAATGGCGTGAAGCATAGGATCCCACAGAAAAGAACTCCAAAATGCAAGAGGCTGCATTCTTGTTTCTTGATTGGACTAGTATCAGGTTGGGAGACCACCTGAGAAGATTCATTAAGTCAGCCTCGGTCACACATGTTCTATTTTGAGGTTTGAAGCATCATTCAGTTGTTATATTAATATCTACAGATTTGGTATGCGTTGGATCTTTGTGTCAATATGCTAAATTCATTTGCAGAGGCCTTTCAAGTGTTCTATAGAGGTTGCCCTGCCAGCTATAGGAGAAAAGACCATTTGGCTCATCACTTTCTTCAGCATAAAGGCAAGATTTTCAGCTGTCCTGTTGTTGGTTGCAATAAGTCATTTGCATATCAAGGGAACATGAAGAGGCACGTGAATGAAATTCATAATGACAAGCTACCATTGACATCTGGTGAATTTAAGAGTCTGAAGCAGCATGTTTGTCCGGAGGTTGGGTGTGGAAAGGTTTTCAAGTTTGCATCAAAGTTGCGAAAGCGTGAGGATTCTCATGGTAAGTCAATTAATTATGAAGGTGTGTTGGTGAAGCCGGATGATATCTATGAGGTGTTTAATGAGCTCATTTGATAATAATGTCATTTCAACTGTTGCAGTCAAACTGGAAACTGTGGAGGCTTTCTGTTGTGAGTGCATGAAATACTTCAGCAATGTAGACTATCTGACGGAGCACATGCAGTCCGCTCACCAATTAGTCAATTGCGACATATGTGGGACTAGGCAGTTTGGAATAATATCCTACAGCATGTCCACACGCACGAGAAGAAAAATTCGGCTGATTCAGAAGCATTCAGATGTGATGTTGAGGGTTGTCTCCGCATTTTTTCAACAATAAGATCCAGTCACCTATAAAGTTTCTGGCTGCGCATGGACTATAATTGTTTGGAACTTTGAAGCTCGAGTTCTTTTATCTTGTGGCTGCTGAGTGTACATTAGCTGATGTTTTTTCTTGTTGACAGAAATCAAATTGACGTCAGTATGTGGAGGCTGTTCATCTTGAGGTGGCGCCATTTGTTTGCAGCTACAAGGATTATGGCAAGAAGTTTGCATATAAGCACGTGAGAGACCATCATGAGAAAACTGGTTGCCAAGTTTACACTCCAGTGAGCCCTTTTCCCAGTTGCCATGTTTACACTCCAGTGAGCTCTTTTCTCTCATTCTCTCGAACATTGAAATTCAAATTTTGACTACCGTTGAAATCCAACTTTTTACTTCATGAGAGTTGGCTGATCCTCATACCTAGCAAATTGGCTCCTTGGGTTCAGGGTGATTTTGAGGAGTTAGATGAGCAATTTCGATCCAGGCCCAGAGGTGGGAGAAAGAGGAAATGTCTGATGATCGGGTCCCTACTGCAAAAAAGAGTTACTCTACCCAACGAGCTAGATTTCCTTTCGGATTAGTGGCTGAAGTCTCTCGGCAGCACTGGGCAGCTCCTGAGGATTATAATGTATAGGAGCTGTGGTTTTTTGCCGTATAGGCCGAGCAAAGGTGACCAATTCACTCATCATCCTCCTGTCACTTGTTTGTAGTTAATAGATGATAGAGTTTGCTATTGTTTTGTCTATAAAGATAAGAGAGCGAGTTCAGCAAAGATTCTTGTGTTGAACCATCGTCAGCTGTACATCATGTAATATATATAGTAAAATTCAACTGAGTATTGATCTGTTACTGATCACCTGATTGAATGTCAGGCCAAATATCAAGAACGGGAAATTTTTTTATCCAGGGGATAAAAATGACCTCGCCAAATGCCCCGAAATTTTTTTTACTCGAGGGATGACATTGACCATCATTATCTTTTCCATGTAAACTATTCTTTGTGGCGGATGACGACGTGGCTAACGGTGCTTAAGTGGTGCGCTGACATGGCGCTTTTGATTAATTCTAAGAATTTATAAATCAACAAATTAAAAACTAAATCACGTTGGCTGAAAAATGTTGGACAGTAAATCAGAGTTTTTAAGGAATATAAAAACTGAAAAATGCCAATGAAAATACTCAAAACAGGCTGACAAGTAGAGAATCAGTCTTCCTCTCGTCATTGCCTAGGATCATCGTCCCTGGAAGAGTTGTTCGTGAGCGTCACCATCGTGACTGCTGCAAACTTCATGTATGAGCCCAGCCATGGTTACCCCCTCCAATCTGGTCCAAGATCGAGGTTGGACGACCCCAAGCCTTGGACCAGATCGGGTCCCATGGACGCCCACGAGCTCTTCGTGCTGGGAGCTCCGTCTCAGAGGGCTCTGCAGCCACGCCGAGCTTGAGGCTCGTGCCATAGGAGCTCCCTCAGTCGCGAGCACTAGCTCGATTGAGAAAGAGAGAGATAGAGAGTGTGTGCGTGTGCGCGCGCGCACGAACAGGGGGATGGGCTTGTCGATGACAATTGAGAGCGGTTTCAGCAAAGTTATTCACTGCATTCGTGAGCGTGGCTGCTGGTGTTCCGTATTTTGTTTTCCGAAACGCCAAACTCGTCCAGAAACTTTATCCTCTTTGTAGCCCAGAAAACAAGAGAAAATTGCAAAGTAGCTTATCACAAACAATGCCCTGTAAAGTAAGCACAAAAGGTCCGACCACAAATAAAAGCAGCACAAAAGGATAAGGCCATCGGAGCCTCTACTCTCGTTTGAAATTCAGGTGCATTTGATTTACGAAAAATTCAAGATGCTAAATGATCGGTCACGTTGTTTAAAAAAGTTAATCAACGGAATGTTTTCGTGATCGCCAACAATTTAGGCTTAATTATTTTGGTGGGTGATGGAAATATTTTTCATTCATTTTTGTAAGTGATACAAGTGATTATCTCTCGAAAAATGGAATTCTAATTTTGAGTTTTCCGTGAAACAAATACACCCTTAGGCCCCGTTCATTTAGCGGAAAATATTCTCCGAGTTTTCCGGTGTTTGGAGGGCGGAAAACGTTTTCCGTGGGAAAACATTTTCCTTCCCCCCTCACAAAATAGCCTAAATTTATGGAAAATGACTTTCGCTTCTGAAAAGCAGAAATCATTTTCCGCCAAACTCCTTCTTCCCCCCTTCGGTCGTTGGCCGCCGCCGCCGCCACCGTCACCAGTTACTCGTCGCCGCTGGTCGCCGACCGCTGTTGTTGCCGCCGGTCGCCCGTCACCGCCGCCGCTTGTCGGTCGCTGCTCATCCGCCGCCGCCGCCACCGGTCACCGCCGCCACCGCCGACAAAAAATATTTTCTGAAACTTTTTCATATTGATTGCCGAACACCGGAAAATTATGTTTCGGGAAAACATTTTCCGGGAAAATGACTTCCGGAAAAATATTTTCCAAAAACATAATATTTTTCGCTAAATGAACGGAGCCTTAAAGACTTTCCTTTGCTCTTCCAGCTGGCGACTACCACTCCAAGAGGAAACTCGCCATGTTGAGACAAGGGAAGGGTAGCTCTTTTCTTGTTTCTCGATCATGATGAGTCGTTTAATAATCATGAAGAAGTGTTTAACATTCCCTTTTGGCCCACATAGAATAATGTTCCTTTTATTAGTAAATTTGCAGTACCATTCATCAAGTTTCAAATAACGGTGGTAAAATCATGGTCCTTGCTGGTTATGTATATTGATGATATTTTGCAACAATATTTGTGACTTATAACCATAAACGTTCTAGGTATATATTCACTACTCAAAATTGAATCAGAGCACGACAAATGATTTCTACTATTGTATTTGTGGATAATAAGATTGTTCCTTCATTGGTAACTTACAGCTGTACACCCACTTGTAAAATATAACAATAAGTGTTAATCCACTATTTGATTTGTGGATGATAAAGTTGTTATTTCATTATTAACATTTACTACCTCGTCCATTTGTAAAATCTAAAAGAAAGTGGTAATATACCATTGAGTTTGTCAATGATAAAATTGTTATTTCATCGATAATTTCAAATGATTAACCGAATCAACAATCTAATTGTTCACTTTTCACTTATCATCGACGTTACGTAATTACCGTTTCCGGATAAATTATAAATCACCGAATTGGGGAGCTCCGCTGAAATGACAATTTTGCGTTCTCTAGTCAAGTCAACTGAAAGGTATTGCGTGTATTTTGGTCGTTATGCTTTATTGGAGTAAAGTTCAATTGTCTTTCCTTTCCATAATTGTGTATTGTCGGAAAGTACTTCAATCCGAAAAATTCTTCAAGTTCGGATTAAATAAAGATTCTTCACGCGTGTGCCCGCCAAACTGGACCAAAGCTGCAATCTTCCCAGCTCTAAGAAGGTGCATGGAAATTTTGGGGTTTTGGAATTCCTGCTCAGTTGTTGGGCTTGAAGTTGGACCTGGTTGACCGGTTCACTTCATCATTGGTCTGACTAGTGATTGCTGATCAACAATCATGTTGTCTGAAAAATATGGTCCGCTAATTTTGATTGACTGCAACAATATTTGTAAAATAACATTTGTAAGTTCTCTGGAAATATTAAATCCTAGGGTTAATATGATGCTCTTCATCTGTCATGGACTAATTCCATGTGGTAGCACCTGACCTAATTGCAATGAAGATATAAGTTTAAAGCAATCTAAAACCAATTAGCCGAAGAGATATCAAGACATGAAACCGGCCATGTCACAAATTTCATTGCTTTTATAAGATTTCTTTAAATACGTTTCTGAAACTGAGTTGTTGAGGTTGGTTAATTCTTAGGATGATAATATGCGCAAGTAGCGAAAAAGGCCTTAATGACGGTAAAAACAAAGAGAACGAAAGCAATAGTCGGACCAAGGGTTGCCAAAGTACTTGCGCTCGATCCCCGTCCATTTCACGCGCCATTTGTTCCAGTGGTATCTGGCCACTCACCCAGATTACTCAATCGAGTTGGTCGAGCCAATATCGAACCTGACATCCTTGGGGAGATCATTGAAGAATCTCATAACCTCATGAGGATTGCGTTAGTGGAGATGAGCTCAGAATGGTAACAGTAGCAATGTACAGCTGCTCGAAATCCCAAAATTTTGCTTATATATTTCAAAGGCAAAAATGATGTACCTCAGGAGCTTAGCTCTGAATCTTGAGACAGGATAATCGGAGAAACTGTTCGACCACTAATCGTACATTCAATAGGCACAATAAGGACTTGACCATAGTTTGAAAGGAGAAAAATCTGACATGTGAAATAATGCAAAAGTAAAGACCAAGAAACACGGATCACCTGGTTTTACTGGTGATCTCCTCGGACTGATGTCTTCATTTCCTTAATTTGCGAAGATCAGTCCAAATGTAATGGGAAAACGAGTCTGAGAGCTCCATCTTTAATTTCCTTATTTTCCCAATAGTGAACATTAAACAGAAACTCAGGTCCTGATTACAATGAACCATTTAGATATAAAATTGGAGGCTATATGAATATCTGCTCTCTAGAAGGGAACTTATTTTCTTTCTTGGCTTTTCTTCGTCAGCGGTCAAGAACCACCGAAGGCCGCCACTGGCTCAATCAAGTGGTATGATGAATTCGCAATTGCAAGTCAGGTCAACATAAGATAGTTGTGCATAGGACTAAAAAATTAATGGTAACGATGTGATAAGAATTAGATTAAAGACAACTTCATTGAAATCCCATACAGGGAGGTTCCTGTTTATCTGCCTTCCAATAAGAACAAAACTCCTCCTTGTATGTGTTCACTCACAAACGCTGTAAAATAGTATCGAAGTTTGCACTCAATGAGGACCTCGCAGTTGTTGTGGCTTCTCTTGCCATTCATATGCACCAATTTCTTCAGAATCTATTTGGTATCGGCTTCTAGTCCATGTCTCGGTGATCAAGAATTGTTGCTGGTCGAGTTGAAAAATACCCTTGTCTTCAATCCATCCGTGTCTTCCAAGCTGGTTACGTGGAATCAGAACGCTCGTCCTTGGAACGGTGTGATGTGCAACGAGGATGGAAAGGTCATCGATCTAGACTTGAGCTTCGAATCAATCTCTTGCAATATTAACAGTTCATCGACTCTCTTTAGACT
The DNA here is from genome assembly GCA_024500025.1 of Syzygium aromaticum. Classification (NCBI taxonomy): domain Eukaryota; kingdom Viridiplantae; phylum Streptophyta; class Magnoliopsida; order Myrtales; family Myrtaceae; genus Syzygium; species Syzygium aromaticum. Next base: position 5,729,310 of record CM044885.1, on the reverse strand, counting down.
AAAGCATCTTCAAAAGCTAAACTTGGCTTTCAACAACTTCAAATCCTCCGCAATTCCTTCTGGCTTCGCAAATCTCGGTGGCCTGGTTTATCTGAACTTGTCCAATGCTGGATTCTCTGGGCAAATTCCGATAGAGTTAGCGCTCTTGAGGAAGTTAAGCATTCTTGATCTCTCTCTTCTTTATTTCCCTGGAACGGATACACTAAAGCTCCAGAATCCCAATTTGAAGACCTTGATCGGAAATCTCACAGAGCTACGACAGTTACATCTTGATGGCATCGACCTGTCTTCCGAGGGAAATGAGTGGTGCAAAGCATTGTCCACTTCAGTGCAAAAACTTCAGGTGCTGAGCATGTCTAACTGTTTTCTCTCTAGTCCTGTTGACTCTTCCCTCGTGAATCTTCATCATTTGTCATTCATTCAACTCAATGGCAACAACCTGTCAACCACGGTTCCTGAGTTCCTCGCCAGATTCACCAATCTAACTGCTCTGCATATGAGTTATTGTGGGTTGTATGGAGAGTTACCTCGTAAAATCTTTCAGGTGCAGACCCTTCAGACCCTTGACCTATCATTGAACCAACTTCTTCAGGTTTCTTTGCCCGATTTTCCGGACGATAGTTCTCTTGAGACTCTAATCCTGAGTGACACGAGTATTTCAGGGAGACTTCCAGATTCAATCAGTAATCTCAGAAAATTGTCAAGATTAGAATTGTTCAATTGCGGATTGAGTGGGTTGATCCCGAGCTCGATGGAGAACCTGTCAGAGCTGACTTATTTGGACTTGTCTTTAAACAATCTTACTGGTTCAGTTCCTTCGTTCAGTATGTCCAAGAATCTGAGACAGATTATGCTATTCCGCAATGCTCTAACAGGAGAGATTAAGTCTACCCGATGGGAAGAACTTCTAAGCCTTGTATATCTAGATCTGCGGCACAACTCACTGGAGGGCAGCATTCCCCCGTCTCTATTTATACTTCCTTCGGTCAAGATCATAAAATTGTCCGACAATCAGTTTTCTGGTGAGCTGAGTGGGTCTCTAAATGTCTCTTGCTATCAATTAACTTGGCTTGATTTGAGCAGCAACAATTTAGAGGGGCCCATACCAGCGTATGTCTTTGAACTACAAGGACTTAACTACCTCTCGCTTTCTTCTAATAATTTCAGTGGCTCATTGCACATTGATGCGTTTCAGCGGCTCAAGAACCTCACATATCTCGATCTTTCCCACAATCATTTGTCAATTAATGCTACTGCTTCCACTTCTGCTATGTTCGGTTTCCCTACTCTATACACTTTAAAGCTGGCTTCCTGTCAGCTGAGTTCGTTACCTGAATTCTTGGAAAATATACCCACATTAGCCCATCTAGACCTCTCCGACAATCACATTCATGGAGAGATACCAAAATGGATATGGGAGATTGCATATATTTCTTACGTCAATCTTTCCTTCAATTTCTTCGAGAAATTGGGAGAACCTTTACCTAATCTCCCTTCCAGTCTCTCTGTTTTGGACCTCCACAGAAACAAGCTCCAGGGGAAAACGTTACCTCTGCCCCCAAATGGTGCATACCTGGATTTCTCGAGTAACAATTTCAGTTCAGTTCTTCAAAATGATATTGGAAAACACCTGGTTTTCACAATTTTCTTCTCTCTCTCAAACAATTATTTTCATGGCCCCGTCCCAGAATCAATTTGCGAAGCCCTGTATCTCGAGGTACTTGACCTTTCCAACAACCATTTGATGGGAATTATCCCTCAGTGCTTAATGTTAAAGACTCTCAAGGTGTTGAACTTGAGGAATAACAACCTCACTGGAGGAATTCCGCATACACTACCAGCTGCATGTCTTTTAAGGACTTTGGATGTTAATGGTAATCTCTTGACAGGAAAGCTCCCGATTTCTTTGGCTAAATGTTCCATGTTAGAGGTGTTAGACATTGGAAACAATCGGATTAAGGATGTATTCCCGTGCCAGTTGAAGAATATATCTACCCTGAGAGTACTTGTTCTGCATTCCAACAAATTCCACGGGCAAATTGGTTGTCCAGTCGATAGTGGCACATGGAAGATGCTTCAAATTGTTGACCTAGCTTTCAACAATTTCAGCGGTATGCTTCCTGAAGATTTCCTGATGTCTTGGGAGGCCATGAAGGTCAATTTGCACTTTGAGCATCTTCAATATCAGTTTCTTCAGTTGAACAATCTCTATTATCAGGACACAGTTAGTCTTACTTTTAAAGGTCTGCATCTAGAACTAATGAAGATCCTAACTGTTTTCACCTCGATTGACTTCTCGAACAATAGATTTGAGGGTCCAATACCTGAAGCATTGGGAGATCTCCGAGCACTCTATTTTCTCAACCTGTCACACAATGTGCTTTCAGGTCCTATCCCCCCCTCATTAGGAAAAATACAGCAGCTCGAGTCCCTAGACTTGTCACAGAACTACCTCAATGGGAGAATTCCGGTTCAGCTTTCTGATCTGAACTTCCTTTCATTCCTGAACCTCTCCTATAATCAACTTGCTGGAATGATCCCAGCACGCAAACAGTTTCTCACATTTTCAGAAGGTTCGTTTGAAGGTAATGAAGGACTATGCGGGTTTCCACTTGACAAAAGTTGCCCGACAACAACCAATCCTGAAGAAGCAGATGCTGTTCCAACTCAAAGGTCCAAACATCACGAGGACAATGGCTGGATTGACATGAAGTTGTTTTACATAAGCATGCCCCTCGGATTTGTTGTCGGCTTCTGGGGTTTTTGCACGCTAATATTTATCCAGCCATGGAGGAGTGTGTATTATCAGTTTTGGGATGACTTGCTGTTCAGACTTTCGCGATGTTATCATTTTCGCTGAACTTTGGTCATTGTGCTTGATTGGAGTAAGTTCATAGTTTTTCCTCTCCATGAATGCCCATTATAAACTGTCAATGGTCTATGAAGTAGAACTGAGGCGGTGCATCTAGTAGAAGATGATTGGACTTGAGAAATTCGAGACCTGTATGTCTATTGCTAGGAAAGTCGTTGAATAAAGAAAATTCTTCAAGCTTCAATAACATGAAATTTCTTCAGACGTGTACTGCGCCAAACTGGACCAAGGGTGCCATCTTCCCAGCTCTGACAATGTGCATGGAATTCTTAAGCTTGGTGTGTGCAATTGGAACCCAGGTGACTTGTTGACTTCATCAATGGTCTGATTAGTGATTACTGCTGCTTTCAAGTCCATAGTCATGTTGTATAAGAAATGAATTCTGCTAATTTCAATCACCGGCGCTAGCATTTAGTAAGTTCTCTAGAATTGTTAAATCCTGCATTTAACATAATGCTCTTTGTGATACCATAAATTATGTCATGGAGTAGTTCCATCTGGTAGCACATGGTCTAAAAAACAAATTAAGAGTAGCAGCCTTAGTGTAATCAAGAAATGATACCCGTACGTCACAAATTTCGTTGGTTTGACAATATTTCTCTAGATATGCTTCTGAAACTAAGTTGCTGAGGTTGGAACAATAACACAAATGCCAACATCGCTTTTAAATATTTCGACAGTGGATTGACATGAAGTCATTTTACATGAGAATGCCACTCGGATTTGTTGTCGGCTTCTGGGTTTTTTGCAGTATGTTAATATCTATCCGTTCATGGAGGCGTGCATATTATCAGTTTTGGGATGACATGCTGTCAAGACTTTCGCAATGGTATTGTTTTCGCTGAACTTCGGTCGTTATGCTTGATTAGAGTAAGTTCAAAGTGTTTCCTCTCCATCATTGTCCACTATAACTTTCAATGGTCTATGAAGTAGAACTGAGGATGTGCATCCAATAGGAGACGATTGGACATACAAAATTCAAGACCTGTATGTCAATTGCTAGGAAAGTCCTTCAATAAAGTAAACTTTTCAGTTTGAGTGACATAATTTCTTCAAATATGTACCGTGGAGAAAATTGTCTAAAAAGTTTTAAACCTATTGCACTTTTACTAATTCAGTCCTAAACCTTTTAAGTTTATCAATTCAGCTTTAAATTTTTTTACTTATTGCCAATTCAGCCAGCCGTCCGGCCAACGTTGACGTGGCAATTTTTAAATTTTTTTTTCTGAATTTTTAAATTTTCTTCTGTCTTTTCCCTCTAGCTAATCCGCAACCGGCGATTGGTAACCAGCTAGAGGTGTGGGCCAGCAAGGTTGACCTTGTCGGCCTCTAGCAAAACTTGCCCCCGCTAGCCACTAGCTATTAGCGAGGGCGAGCCTTGCTTACAGCTGCCAGGCCTGACCTCACCCAACCAAGGCGAGGCCAGCGAGGTCTAGCCTCGACCAGCCATGGCTAGGCCGACCTCGCCGTCACTAGGCGAGGAAACCCAGTGACAGCAAGCTCGACCCCGCCTTGGCTAGGCGAGGTCAGCCTGGAAGTGGCAGGCGAGGCTCGCTCTCGCCAGTGGTCAGTAGGGGCGAGCTTCGCTAAAGGCCGGCGAGGTCGAGCTCGCCGGCCTGTGCCTTTGGCCGGTCATTGGTATGTCAGCATTGGTAGTCACCTAGCGTGAAGAAGGGAAAAAAAAAAAAAAAGAAAAAAAACTGTTAAAAAATTCAAAAAAAATATTTAAAATTGCTATGTCAGCATTGGCGGCCAGGAGCCACGTCAGCACTGGTTGGCCAAAATTGGTTGGATGAACACAATTAGCAAAAAGTAAAAAAGTTTGGGACTGAATTGACAAGAAATAAAAATGTTTAGAATTAAATTGACAAACTTAAAAGGTTTAGGATTCAATTGGCAAAAGTACAATAGGCTTATAACTTTTTAGACAATTTTCCCGTGCCAAAGTGGGCCAAGGTTGCCATCTTCCCAGCTGTAACAAGATGCATGGCATTCACATTATTGGTGCGTGCAGTTGGATCCCGGGTGACTTGTTCACTTCATCGAATAGTGATTGCTGCTGCTTTCAAGTCAACAATCCCGTTGTAAAAGAATTATTGTCTGCTAATTTCAATCAACAGGCTAGCATTTAGTAAATCCTCTGGAATTGTCAAATCCTGCAGTCAGTAAAATGCTCTTCGTCGTACCTTAAATTATCTCATGGACGAGGTCCATGTGCTAGCGCACGGTCTAGGAAGCAAATTAAGAGTAGCAACACAGTGTTATCAAAAAATGAAACCGGTACTCCACAAATTACATTGGTCTGATACGATTTCTTTAAATATGTTTCTTTAAATATTTCTTTAAATAATGCACGTAAATAACCAAAAGGCCGGAATGACAGTAAAAACTAGGCTCCGTTTAAACATTTTCCACCATTTGGATCGTTCAAAGAAAATGAAACAAAGGAAAATATTTTCCTAATCAACAAAAAATCTATGTTTAAATCAGGAAAGTGATTTCCTTTTTAAAAAATCAAAAATCATTTTCCAAAATTTGACTAATTATTGGCACTTGGATAAAAAACTTTACGTTGGGGCACAGGAATCCCAGCGCTTGCTTGTTCTCAGGCCCTTGGTAGCAAACTTGGGTCTAGAGGCCAAGTCGGGAACCCTAGTGCTTAGGTGTAGGTCCATAGAGGTTGGGTTTAAGACACCAGTGCCCGTGGCCAGACTTAAGACTTCAGTATTGTTTCCAGACTCCCTAGCGCCCCAGCCCGAGTCCATAAAGACCAAGCCTAAGACCTCGATGCTCGTGCTCGGATTCCTAACACCTGGGCTCAAGCCCTCGCGCTAGAGATTGGGTCCATCAAGGTCGAGATCGTGACCTTGGTACTAGTGCCCGGGTCCCTAGTGCCTAGGCCCGTGTCCATCGAGCCAGGCTCAAGGCCTTGGTGCTTGGGCTGGGGTCTATAAGGCTAGGCTCGGATCCTCGGCGCTAGTGTCGTGTCCATCGAGACCGGGCCTAGGACCTCATTTCTCATGCCCAAGACCCTAGTGCCTGGACCCCGAACGACATCCCTACTTGGGTCCCTGGTGCTTGGGCCCAGGGCCCAAGTCCATTGAGGTTGAGTTTAGGACCCAAGCTCCCACCTGGGTTAATTAAGGCCCGGCTTGAGACCTTAGTGCTCATGCCTAGGTCCACTGAGGCCAAGCACGTGTCCATAGGGTCCTCGACACTCATGCCCTGGTTCATCGAGGTCATACCGGGTCCTCGACACCCCAATCGGGGTCTATCAAGGCCGGACTTAAGACCCTGGTACCAGTACCCAATTCTCCGGCCGCTTATACGCAAATCACTAACAAGTTAATAATGTATGTCTATCTGATTTTCCTTACCAAACGATAAAAAATATTTTTTGGTTCATTTTCAAGTTTCTGCCAAATACCGAAAAAATATCGTCATTTTACTAAAAAATGATTTCTTGAAAAATATATTCTAGAAATGTTATATTTTTTGCGAAACAAATGGAGTACAAAAAAATGAAAGCAAACGACATGAAGGACCAAGGGCTGCCAAAGTACGTGCACTTGATCCCCGTCCATCTAGCGTGCCATTTGTTTTGGTGGTATCTGGTCACTTGCCCGAAGAACTGTGACAAATAGCTTGCGCTACTAAGGAACCTGACATCCTTAGCGAGATAATGGAAGAATCTCGCAACCTCCAGGTCGGTTCCCAGAATCATACAGCACTGAGACAAGAAGGCTATATCCCAGGGCAGGCTCACTAGACATCCCAGGAGGATCACTTAACTGATGTGCTTGGAACGGTAACAATTGTGCTGCTCGAAATGCCGGCGTCTCTGTTAAATATTTCAATAAATCAATAAATCTAAACTCATCGACAAAGAATTTTAATTATTTTTCTCTTATTTATTGTTGTGCTATGATGTTTCTATTAATAATTAAATAACAATTGTGAAAATTGTGTACGGTAATATCCACTTCTTTTTTCAACTTATGAATTTACCTGTAAATTATACTATGCACATCTATAATCTACAATCTGTAATATATAAAGCTCATACTATAAATTGAATTTTGTAGTTAAGATAGATGATTATTATGGGTGGTCAAAAGGTGATTAATGTAAAGACATTTGGAAAGTAGTGTCTTAGCCAAAATGGAATGGAAATAACCTCACCCTTCAAATAATTTACCAAAACATGTTTGTGCAGCTTACCAACTTATAAAGCTATTGACTCTTATATGAAATTACCAACTTTTATTGGGCTGTACTTACCAACGTTTACTTCATTATTTCACACCGTTCTGAAAACTTACTAACATTTATTTGGGATCACACCAGTGGATTGAATTTGCCTAAGAAATTATCAACTTTTTTCAAAATTACTATCTACTCTCATAATTACCATCATTTATCAGTGGAACTTAAACTTACAAACTTTTCTATTTGAAATTATAAACACAAACTGTTACCAACCTTTATTTGATTATTTAGTAATCACAAACTGTTTCGATAATCTACTAACCTTCAACTTACTAAACTCTTATGCAAAATCATAAACTCTTGTGTGGTAAGTTTATCATTTCGGTATTTGACTTAATTAAACTTTTTATAAACTATTGAAATGATTGGTAAATTGGAAAAATAAAATAAATGTTGTTAAGCGACTCAAATTAAGGTTGGTTGTTTCGTATGTAAATTAGTAACTTTAACACTCTCATGACTTAAGAAAATAAATGTTGGTAAACTTTAGAATAATTGATGACTTCAAGAATCAAATAATGCTATTACTTTTCTAAAGGTGGTTGAACGTTACCCTAACGTTTAACAGACCAAGCAAGTCACCAGTCAATTTTCGCTGCCAACGGGATTTTTACAATTGCCAACTCTTAAAAAATTCAACGGTGTATCGTGTTTCACGGATTAAAATTGTCCAAAACTTGATCCTCTTTGTAGCCCACAATAAATGAAAGGGGAGAAATTGCAAGCAGCTATCACAAACAATGCCCTGTACAGTAGGACAGAAGGAAAGTGCCATCGAAACTCCATTCTCTTTTATTGTTTCTTGTCATGATGAGTCGTCTAAGGAAGTGTCTAACATTCCATTTGGCCGTACATAATAGTTTCCGTTCAATAGTAAATTTGTAACACCATTTATAAATTTTAGATAACGGTGGCAAAATCGTCTGACTTGCTACCTATCGATTAAGTAAATTAACTTGATTGTGCAATTGTCACACCCCGAAACTTATCAGGATGTGAAATGATACGGCCGTCCTTCTTCCTAAAGGACGCAACCTCAATTCACCCAAAAGTTCCGATGACATCGATTTCATTCTATTGGCTGCTAATCAAAGAATCTGAAAGATTGAAAAAAGAAGGGAAAAGTGAGCAACCACAGCTCAATATGTAATGCGTATATCTTCTAAGCAGATCGAGCAATCACTATACACACATAAAGCAATACCAAAAACTCATATTTTCAAACTCACAATATCATATACATATCATATCAAATATGAATTATCTTCCTTTCACAAAACTTGATACAACCTTGAAAATACTCATTTAAATCAATAATATCAAAACAAAAACCAATGGTCCATTCCATTAGCCAATCTCATCGAAAAACACACGCCAATGGTCCATTTCGTTGGCCAATCTCAAATCACACATCAATCGTCTATTCCATTGACGAATCTCATCATAAAAGGTCTCGTTCGGGATAGAGGAGTAGCCGCACTGCCAACCCTCAACTCAACTCGACCCGATATTATCCTTTTAGAGCCACAACCGCACTGCATTGCTTTCAAGGATTTGCCTTGGCACAGCAGAAAACATATCGATGGTCTATCCATCAACCAATCTATTGCTTAATATCAAACCATGATCACGTATCTCATCCCGTGACAAGGCGACTAAGATTCCCCCCATTGACAAAGTCTCCACCTACTATAAGCCAGTGGCTCGGCCTACAAGGATATCCTAGACTAGTATACACATACCCACAAGTCCCTCAATGGGGTCACAACAATATTGAGCACCAACATTCATTCTCCAATAATTCACAATACCAAAAATCGATCTCACAAACCAAACAATTAACTTTTCACAACATAGCCCATCTGTCATTTCTCAAATTATTTTATAAATCACAATATTGTTTCAAAACCATTTCATAAATCATAATACGCTTCCATAATCTATTCGCAAAGTGATACATATATACCATTTCATAACCATAATTCACAAATTGATATGAGTAACCTTTGTAACGTTTTTCATAAAACGTTTCTCAAATTATCTTAAAACTCATTTCATAAACCAATTCGCAACATAATACACATATATCCATTAACCATATTTTTCTTAAAACCATTCTCAAATTTCTCAAATTGTTCTCAAATATCAAAAGGGTAGTAATTACCTGAGCTAGAATTTTATGCAACATACTTTAGTAACTCGTATGATACTTAAATTCTTATCACTTTCAAAACATGATTTTATAAACTCAAATAAGAGATAGTACCACTCACCTGGAATGCCTCAAAACCAAATAACGTGGCTAAACGTGCCAATGATCTTGTAATCCTATTAATTGAACGAGAATCGATATCAAAACCAAGTAAAATACTATGATAATTACTAAACAACTAAACAACGCTTAAACGTTAACAAGACAACTCAAAGGTGCCCATAAATTGCTCATCCAAATCCATTATCCAAACCGTTTGCAACGTCGAGCTTGAACGCGAAACTTGATCATGCCATAACTTCCTCCACTGAACCCCGTTTCAAGCGAGCTTATAGTCAATAGAAAGCTCATTTAGAGCGCTACAAGAATCCCAACTTGGCCATCCCAAAATTGAGCCAAAAACCGACGAAAATAGGTCTAAAAGCCTCTGGTCGTGCACTGTTCACCTCGTGTGGCTAACTTCAAAATTTTATATTGGGCAAACTGTAAGTCTAAATCAAGATCTGTAAAATCTCACGGCTCCATGACACTCTAAACTATCATTTCTATATAAATACTTAGTTTAGCAACTCAAAAATCAAACTTCGCCACACAAATCTCTAATAATTCCGAATTTCAAGCCCTAAATCAAAAACTACTCGGGTGGAATGAACGAGGGATGTGAATACATACCGGGCATTGCTAATCGAAGTTGAATAGGCTTGACGAGTCGTCCGGATCATGAGCATGCTAAATTTCCCCTTCTCCCCACTTTCTTCTTTCTTCTTTCCTTTATTTCCTTCCTTTTTCTCTTCTTTTCCTTCCTCCCCGTAAGCACTTGGTCCTCTTTTATAAATTGAAGTACATTATAGCAAATGTTGACTTTTCAACATTTTTGACATTTTGACCTGTCGCGACCTAAAAATTTCTCTTAGGCTAATGGATTATTAAGACTAAGCTTAACTCGAGCCCTCCCAAGCCCTACCAATTCGCAACTTAGGGTTTAAGTTTTTAACATGCAAATGTCTTCATGCTTGGAGTCGCCACTAATCATTTTGCGGTAGGTCGATTAGAAACCTAAATAAAACATAAGGAGATATGTTTTATTCCTACGAACCAGAGATTCTAAGCTCGGGGACTTAATTACGCTAGATCTAGTCTAACGCCCTTTCGGTACCTTTTCTTTTCAAAAATATTTTGGCATGCAGTTTGGATCCATTTCAACTTAATTACTAACATGTGAGGTGTTCATGCGGGTGCGCAAACCACCAATTTAACACTCAATAATTGAATATTAAATTGCAAGATTGGAAGAATTACTTACCTCGAAACAACGCAAACATCTGCATAGTTAGCTAGAAAATCACATTAACATCCTAATATGATTTCTAATTAACAAGCAATTCACTCAATTTTTCTTTTGATTTTCACTTATTTAAATGAAATCTAATCTATATGCAATGACGTGCAAAAATGACATGCAATTAATGCAACCTAGCATGCAAACTATATGTCACGCGACGACGTGACCTAATTCTAATGGCAGGCAAATGATTTATTTTTGGTATTTTCTAATGAAATTCGGAATAAAAATATGCCTAAAATAACATGCAACCTATGATGACTTAACATATCCTAACATGACTTATTTTTGGGATTTTTGTTAAAATTCGAAATAATAAATTACTTAAATTAAGAATGCAATCTATCCTAATCTACCATAAAGCAATTCATTCTTTTTTTGGGGTTTTCATGAAAATTCGGAATTAAGAAATAACCTAAATAATCTAATAAGATTAGAATATTTCTTTAATTTAAACTAGGAAATAGATTATCTCAAGTCCTAATTTAAATTAAATAATCACTCTATCTTCTAGATACATTTAGGATTCCCTAAACATGCAAAACTCAAATTCAAATCCTATCTGATATTTTTTGAATTTTCTGTTTAAAGGAAAGCAAATAACAAAAAAAACAAGGATAGCAACCACATTTGAATCGTCCACGCGATACGCCAAATTTGTTTCAAACTCGGATTAGGCACAAAAATCGAACTATCGGTCATATCTATAGGGTTATAGATATTGACGGAAAGTTGATCGTTTAAATTTGGAAAGCAAATAAAGATTATTATCGTATCCAAGTGATTATGGATAGGATAATAATTTTCCGTATCGCCGCGTATCGTACCTTAGGGATAAGGTCGGATAGTCGTCCAGATACGTTGCTAAATTAGGAAATTTTCCTAATTTGGGGTATTTTAAAATATTGCGGATATATCATTCATGGATCCAATTAGCATCACAATATCTCAAATAACGAAATAAAATATTCAAAAATCAAACTAGATAAAATTTCTTACCTAATTCGAAATATCACGCGGATTCAGTTTCTGAATTTGAACGCAACGGAATCGGTTCGGGATCACGGATGCGAGGCTCGATGGGACGGTGGCTCGCGGTGTGACTTGGCTGGCGGTGGTGCTCTCAGACAGGGACTTTCGACCAAGGGACGGCTCGTGGACTTGGTCACTCGGTGTGGACGTGCTATAGGGAGGCTTAGTGTTTGCGACGTTGGTATGACTTCCCGCATCACCAATGTTGCTACGCTCAAGATCTATCTCCTCCCGTGAAGAAGTGCTTGGGATGATGATGTGAGATGGGTCGTCCAGAAAGCACAATTATGCACGAGATGACTTCTTGCATGAATCCTGGGAAAGTAAGAAAATATTAGTGGAGGGGTGAAGATGAGATTTTTATGAAGAACTGTCCTCCTTCTCTTTTGGACGTGCCCTCCTTTGTCTTGTAGCTGTGAAGAACTCTTCCTCTATGATACTGCACTCATGAACATCACCGTTGGATCACCATCTTCAATCTTCGTGGGCACTGCCATAATTCTTCCTCGGCTGGGAACTTCACGGCACTCAACTGGACTCACTCGGAAATCTGCCGGAATTCACTTCGAGATGCTTGTTGGCTATTGAGAACCCTTGAAGAACTGCCGGGGGATCCAAATCGTGGTGATGCAAAAGGCGTGGAGTTCAATCAAAGAGACAAGGTAGTGAACCGAGTCCTTCCCAGGGAAAGAACGACTTTCTTTCTTTCTTCTCTCTTACTGTTGTGGCTGTGTATTTAATTGTGTGGCCTCCTCTTAATTTTGAAGCATAAACATGTATTTATATTGCAACCCTAGGTTAACTAACCGGGCTTCCCTGTCCTAATGGGCTTTGGCTCAGGCTTTTTATTTAATTTCAAATTAACTGAATTAATTTGGGCTTTTCTTTAATTAAACTCAATGGGCTGATTTAAGCTCAAATTAAGACAACCAAGGCCTTTTAGACTCGTGATTTTCGGCCCTTGCCTTTCCGAGCGAACCGAGTCCCATTCGATGAAATTTAAGCTCGTTCGCCATCACCGGTCCGATGCAAAATGCGATTAAATTAAAATGAACCCAAACTATATGTTATGCAATTTAAATATTTTTGTTTAGGGGTTAAAAATTAATCCCTAATTTTCTATGCAAATTACGACTAAATGATTAGTAAAATTTAGGTGTCAACAGCTGCCCCTCTTTGAAGGTGAGCTCGCAGAGGTTGCATTCAAAGACTAAATGATACCTAAATTTCAACTATGCAAATGCAATGAATGTTGTTTTTGTCGGGATTATGAATCCCATTTTTTAAAATGCAATAAGAAATGATGCATGCTGACATGATTAGAAAACATACCTGAAATTGCTTACCTGATGTCGCGAGATAATGCAATTCGTGGCATGACTCTGACTTGTATGTTGTTCGGCAAATGTCTGGGCTCAGTCCCATAGGTTTTGCCTGATACACTGTTGATGAACTTCGGTGATCTGCAATTAAGTCAAAACACACGAAGAAAGCTCAATGTATCCAATCATCATCTAGATTTGCGAGAGCAGTTCCGACCTTTACAAACTACCTATACATCTCCATAGATGTTTGCAAAGATTTGGCCGCTTCACTTATACCTGCTCATAAGTGAACTGCGGGGGAACTTTTAAAGTCAAGAAGATATTCCGACCTTTACATATACCTGCTCATATGCAAAGATTTGGCCGCTTCACCTATACCTGCTCATAGGTGAATAGCGGGGGAATACCTGAGATTGGAGAATATTCCGTGATTTGGTGAACAAAGGGGCTAGCCCGAATGTTCGAGGGTTTCTTGACAAAGTACCTGGACATCATCGGAGGTACCTGAAAAGGGCTTGATCAATAGACACCTGAACATCATCAAAGGCATATAAAGATCGCAACAAAAAGATCAAATATGGGACCTGACGATTGCTCGAACAGGTTGGGAATACTTAGATAGTCATAGACATCCAAGGGATAGAGATATACTTACCTGGTGATATCTCCGACTTTTAAGGGTGTGTCTCCTGCTAGACACGGTTTTAAGCAACATGTAATATGCATTCGCATTATCAAGAACACATATACACATGCACTATAATTTCAACTGGTTTTTCATGCACGATGGTTTCGTCAAATCGGCATTACAAACTTCGCTGGGGATAAATCATGACAAGACAATCCGAATTCACAAGCGGGTATCTTGAAAATGTCGAATGAGGGACTTTCAGTCGGAAAGGTCTTTCACTCATTCTCAATGAAAAAAGCTGATTTATAAGAATCTCTCTATCTCACCATCATTATGTGGACAAGGGTCCGAGTATTCTCGCAAGCGGTACGACCCTACCAATCTGAGAGGTCTTTGCTAGGAACGTAACATGGCTTGGTCAATGGCTTAGCAAAAGGGACTCTTCGAGTCAAGGCTATTGAAAGAATATCCTTCGTAATCGTCTCCGGGCTTACAAGTCAAGAACCCTGCAAAATGAGATAGAAACGGACTTGCTCGCACTTCTTCGAGCTAAGCTTATAAGCATCTGAAACACTACGTTAGTTCAAGTGCCCTAATCTGAAGAGACTTTGTAAGTGACGTAACGTAGGCTAGGCTCATGGGTTGAGAAATGAATGAATCATTAGGCTCAAAATGTGTATAATTGGGGTGAATAAGTTGGTGATCATCTTCGCATTGTCACAAGTTTTCTTCTTCACTAGGGATTATCTCCTCGATAGATGTTCCATTAACTTCGAGAGTTCATCACTTGATTCCTTTGAGACTTGTAGGATTACTATTCTACTGGGGATGATTTTGATATGTCATATCCTGACATTTTTTGTTGGGCATTGGCCTTGCTTTTATCAGGCACACTGCTTTTTCTTGCCCTTCCTTCTCTTTTTTTTTTTTTTTTTTTTTTTTTTTTTGGACATTTAATACATGTTGCTTACAACGTAAACACTGGCCAGCTAATTTGACTGATTGACTTGCTGCTTAAACTCAGAAGCTCCTTGTCTTTTGTCTTCTATCGACACTTCGGATATGCTGTGTAGATAATGACGACTTTTGCCTTGCCCCAGTGTAGGCGATGATCACCAACTGGGTTTAAGAAATGAAATTGTAGGCTCAATTGGGCTTAGCAAAGGATAAAATGTGTATAGGATAGAGAAAGAAATGCTCTTCGTCATCCTAAGGCACTTGAACTTTCGTGTGAATTCATCTGAAAAAGCAACACTCGAAGATTTATGCAAGTGAGAGCAAGAAAATTTCAATTCATTTTCCACCTTATAATGCTGACTTACCTCCAGTTTGCCCCGATGTGGGGTGGTTCTTGACAGGGGTAATTTGAAAGGATTTCTCCAAGCATTTAGGCTCAAAGTGGTGAAACAATGGATAACTTGTAGTGTTTGTGATAGAGAAATGAAATGCCTCTTGTCATTTCGGTCACCGTACCTTTTGCGAGATAACTCTTTACCTTGCAGACATGGAATTTTTTCAACTCAACTCACTGGGGATTAATACATGGGACTGTGTATAGGATATGGCTTGCCTTTCATCATCCTAATGTACCTCATTCAACACATTCAATTTATTCCACATGAGTTATCAGATTGTCTAAATAGACTTCCCCTTTGAAGCTAATGATACAGATCGACAAAACCATGCAGAAATTAAAGCCAATGCAAACATCATAGCTTGAAATTGATCGAAATCATTTATTCATCAATGAAATGTTTGCAATTCGGAAGTATAAAACCAAACACTGGAAAACTTTTGCTGCAGAATGTCAGGTTTTATCAAGGATAATACATCTTTACAGCATCAGAATTAACAGGGTTGGAGAACTCACGACCATCCATTTCTGCGAGAATCAGGGCACCTCCGGGAAGTACCTTCTTAACCACATATGGACCGATGTAGTTTTGAGCAAATTTTCCTCCGGGAACAGGGAAAATTGGCAGTACCTTCCTTAGGACTAGATTATTTACCTTGAAGTATCTTTGACGCACTTTATGGTTGAAAGACTTACCTACTCATGCGGCAACTGGATTGGGCGTTTCGTCTCACTCTCAGGAAGAATTGCCCCTATTTTTACCTCTTTAGTTTCTCCTGAGTCACTCAGGTTAACGATAACAGTTTGGTCTACCGTCAGGACTTTAGGTCTTTCATGATGCTCAAGATCACGCTGAAGGTCCGAGGAATCATCAAGTTTGCCGACATCATTGGGATCAATCTCGGTTGCATATAATTCATGATGTTGGACCATTCCCATACTCTCACGTGTCACAAGATTATCTCTGAAACATAAAGTAAGGGATTCAGAAGGACAAACAGGGCTAAACATTGCATTTTTTTTTGTAATTTTTGTTTTTTTTTTTTTAAATTCTTTTCGAAAAACTTTTAACACGAGGGAGCATGAAGAAGCCCAGGCCTCAGAATTCTCCTTGGACTATATTTTCTTTTATCGGTTGGATATCATCACCGGGCTGGTTTGATGTACCTCAACATGCCCTCAAAAAACTGAAAATAACTTGTAATTTCATTGATCATTTCGAAATGAATTACATTTATTGAATGGAAATTGCAACAACCAAGTCCTAGAAACGAGAACGGAAAGCAGCACCCGAGATGGGGCAAATCCTAAAAAGCAGTAAAAACTCCCATACAGGGGAGTGTGTGAGAAAGTAAAGGTTTTACTCTTGTGGGCCAGTGCCCATTCCCTCTAACGGTCCTTCTTCGATAGCTCCAATGAAGACATCATCGAACAGAGCAGTAATTCCTTCTATTGCATCATCAGAATCTCCTGTCATTTGAGGTGTTGGATCATCCATACCTCTCCATTCGTCGGGGACAATGTCACGGGGATCAACATAGAAACTCGGAGGTGCTGAGTACTTCACATAATAGTCGAACTTGCAGCTCGGTTGCCCCAAAGTGTCGATCACCTCCTTCTCTTCATGCATCATTCTTGCAGGGCCTGGGAATGTAGTGCGAATGTGTGGAGGCAACCTACCACTCCCACGTTCTCCATCATTCGACCCTTCATTGGATTGTTGTCTATTATGCTCAACTCCTTGACCTCGACCTCGACCATATCCACATCTCTCATTGTTCGGCACAGTTGATCCCTGGTACCCCAATCCAGAAGTATGGGGTCTTTGAGAGGCTTCGACCGGTCGGCGGATACCTTGACCATCTCTACCAAGGCCTTCGACCGGGATGAAGCCCTGAGATACCATTACTCTTCCAACCATTATTGCAGCATTTGACACCTCAGGAACTGACGGCGATGATCCTCTAGACGCATGAATGGTCGATACGAGCTCAAGCGACTGATAGCTCGATTCAATTTTGCAGTCCGGCTCGACATAAGGGATAGCCGTTGCATAATAAATTGGGTGCTCTTCTTTACCGTGTACTGTGACTAATTTCCTCTCTACCACGAACTTCACTTTCTGATGTAGACTGGACGGCACAGCTCCAGCAGTATGAATCCATGGACGACCCAGCAGAAAGTTGAATGCAGTGGGAATGTCCATGACTTGAAATAGGACGTTGAACACTGTTGGCCCTATCTGTATGTCGAGGTGGATTTCCCCCATCACTTCTTTCTTCGTTCCGTCAAAGGCTCGTATGGAGGTCTTCGCAGCATTTATCCTAGAAGGATCTATCTTGAGGCGGTGTAAAGTTGCCAAAGGACAGATGTTCAAGGCCGAACCATTATCAATGAGTACCCGAGCTACGTGCGAGGCCTTGTATTTGACAGAAATATACAATGCTTTAGTATGTTCTCTGCCTTCTAGAGGGAATTCCTCATCCGAGAAGGCTATGAGGTCTTTGAGGAGTATGGAACCCACAAATTCCTCCAGTCTCTCATGATCGATCGTCTCAGGCACGTGGACTTCACTTAGCACTTTCATCAGGGCCTTTTGATGTTTGACAGACGTCTGGAGGAGTTCAAGCAAAGAGATTTGCGCAGGCATCTTGCACAACTGCTCAACTATGTTGTATTCACTAGCCTTGATGACGGCCAGGAATTCTTTAACTTCTTCATCAGTGACAAGCTTTGCAGGTTGAGCATTTGCTTGGCCATAGGCACGTCCAAATCTGGTGACTAAGTCAACATCGAGACTGTAGGACCAAGGGACTGCCTTATCATCCGAGTATTCATACGGTTGAGGTATCTCGATCACTATCCCTTCATCAGTTGCGGGCGTGTTTATTATGATCCCTTCATCATCGATCGCGTCTTCGAGCGAGGGCATGTCTTCAGGTAAGGGATCGAGCTTGTCCTTTCCGGTGTTTAACGTAGCAAACTCTTCATCCCAGTTAATGACGAGCTCGGAGATAGTAGAGACGATGCCGGTGTGGTCAGCATAAACGATCAACCCAGCCTGTACCATCCCTGAGATTCTTTCTCTCATGATGGCCAAGGAAAGAACTTCATTAGTCGGGTAATAACCAGCTTTCACCAACTCGCCGTAGACCTCAGCAGTTTATACCTTGACGTTCTTGATTCGACCAGCATCGAAACAGAATATGGCATTTACATTGCTCGCGTGATCAGGGAGCGGGTTGCTCTGAACATTCGGCTTAGCGGATTGGAACGAGAAAGCCTTCGTGTCCAGGAGGTTCTGGATTCGATGCTTGAGGATAGAGCAATTGTCGGTTGAGTGTCCCGATTCGCCCATGTGATAATCGCATTTCTTTGATGGGTCGTAGTTATAAAACTGCTCAGGATTAGGCCGTTTTGGCTCGGCAGAGAGCAAGCCTTTCTTCCGGAGCACTGCCAATACTTGAGACAACGACCCAGGGAGGGGGGTGAATTGCCTCTTGTTGTTCCTTCTCTGAAAAGGTTGACGACCCGGATTTTGGTGCTGAGCTTCTGCTATTTGGATTGCCGGGGCTGGGTTAGTATTCCGCCGGGTTAGTTGGTTATAAGTCACATTCACTTCAGCTGCCGGTTCCTTCTCTTTCCTCGCACTAAATCTTTTGGTCGACGAGGACGGCTCGACAAACCACCCATCTTTCAGCCCTATCTCGATCTGTTCGCCTATGGAAATGAGTTGGTTGAAGTTGTCAGCCGGAATGGCCACCATTCGATTACGGTACTCGAACGGGAGAGTCTTGATGAACATCCTCTTCAGCTCATTGTCAATAGGTTCTGGGACAACCTGAGCGGCTAGATTCCTCCATCTGATAGCATAGTCTTTGAAGGACTCAGTCTTTTTCATCTGAGCACGCTCGAGGTCATCGCGGGCTGGAGTGATGTCCGTTATAAACTTGTATTGCTTCAGGAAGGCCTCACTAGCTTCCTTCCAAGTTTTGAGGCCATTTATCTTCTTCATGAGGTACCAGTTCAGAGCAGGGCCGGTCAAGCTCGCTTGGAATGCATGGATCATCAGGAGCTCGTTGTCAACGTACGAGGTCATTTGCACGTGATAGAGCTGCAAGTGGGCTTTTGGGCATGTGGTGCCATTGTACTTGTCAAAGTCTGGCATCTTGAACTTCTTTGGGATTTTGATCTGTGAGTACAGGGACAGATCAATCGAGGGTGAATCCTGTGAACCCTCCAGCTGCTTCACTCTCTCTTCGAGTTTGTTGACTCGTTCATTTGGTTTGTCTTTGTTGACGATGATCTGGACGGGGTCATCTTCCAATTCAGGCATATCGTCATCTTCCTCAAGATCAACATTCTTTCCACCTTTATGCTTTGGAGCTAATGCCTCGAGGGATGTTGGAACGAGGATCGACCGAAGAGTCTTGATTTCAGCGGACATTTGCTGCATTGCGATGACGAGTTGCTTCATCTGGTCTTCCATACCAACAACACGCTCTTGCAAATTGGTTTGATCGGCCATTCTGGCTCTCGACCGTGTACGAATAGGCGATCGTGATCGGTCCGTAATTACCTAATTTGCATGAAACAGGCATACATAAGTGTTAAGCGAAATCGCACACCAATCCATGACATTGGACTAACCGTTCTGAATTGAAAAGACCTCTTTATTGAAATGACGAAAATTTTACAACGACTGATGACTCAAAATCAAACTGAATTAAAGACAAATGACTCAATTCCTAAACAAATTTAAAACTGAAACTAAAATGAAAAAAACAACTTCAAGCTTTTTATTTAGCTTGATCTATAGACATATGGGAGGCGACTTCCTTCTTCAACTGCTCATAAGCCCGAGCTATCTTAGATGCCTTTTCTTCAGCTTCTTCGGCCTTCCTTTTGAGACGGTTATTCTCTGAGCGATTGGCGGTCTTGAGGGGCACCTTGGGTATCTTCGGGAGTATGTCCTGCGGGATTTTGTGTCGTCGGATGTACTTGATCGTCGCGAAATAGGACTTTTGCTCCCCCTTGAGCTGTTCTTCGGGTCGAGCTATCTTTAACACACGGCACTTCTTCCACATCTTTGTGAGTTGAGCTACGGTCTCTTCGTGGTCTTCACCCTCGTCAGAGAAATCGACATGGAGGAGCTCGGGTTGTAACGCCGGAGAGAGCCCTTGGAGAATCTGGTACTGCCGAGATACTCTGGCGGGATAGTATTCAATTGCGCCAGTGAAACCCAAAAGTGGCATCGGTCCAACACCATTACACGTAAGCCGAGCTTCCTCGACATTGAACCAGTTAGCATGCCATTGGAAACCTTGGGGTCTAGCGTTTTTCAAGAAAATGATCCATTCGGAATAATGATAATCAGGTGCATTCGCTTGTTTTTCTTTATAGCTTAAGACGAGGTGACTGGAATCACTGAGTACGGATATTTTGAGTAAATCGCCACATCCCTTTACGTGAGACAAAAACCAGATTTGCAATAGTTCAAGGGGTGCATGAAATGTTTTGTCAACATTTTGCTTGAATTTAGTGAAAGAAATGAAAGTTTCGGCTAGAATGGTGTTGACAAAATTCTTTTCAAGACAGACTTGTTGGACCAACCATGCAATTGACGGATTACATGCATTCTTGCAGTGAGGGAGAATGACGAACCCGAAAAATGCTAGTAGAAAGATTTTGCCCTTCTGAAAAGGTGTGGCTTTTTCAAAAGATTGACTCATGAATGAAAAAGGACATGTTCCACGATTTGCTTTTAAAACTTTTGCCAGTTCATCTTTTCCGACATTCAAAAATTCTGACAACATTAATGTCGAATCAATTCCCAAAGGTGGTGTGATTAACTCCGATCCTAAAGGTTTTCCAATGAGCACACTATACTCTTCCATAGTCGGGGTAAGTTCATGCTTACCAAATATAAAGGTGGATGTCTTGGGGCACCAGAAGTGGGCTAATGCTCGAACGAGACCGGTACGGACTTTGACTTCCAGTAGGGGGAGCAGCCTTCCGATGTAGCCCTCAACTAGCTTGCGGTTGGTCAGACTGAGTAGATTCCACCAGGCACGGAGCTCGTCCTTAGGAGCATCAAGAATCCGGATGTCTGCCCCTCCCATAGTGTATAGACCAAGACGCACGACGGACCTAATGTCATGGACCGACCAAAGAAAAAGGACGAAATGTAAATAGATTGCGAGATAAAAGTTGAAGAAAGCTTACTTCACCGGGTAGGGAAATGGCAATCACATAGACATGCGCATGAAATGTGAGGTTCGATTTCAACCTAGACTCTGGCTTGCAAAATGGAGACGTGAGAATTACCGAGCTAAACCAGTCATGGTGGTGGTTAGGCTGGGATTTCCTTGACTCCGGCTTAGTCAAAGAGCCGACCCGGGTTGCAAAGGGCGCAACCGTGGTGGGTATTCAATGGCACCATGAAAGAAAATTTCGGGACCGAGGAGGGCGACCCGTACCACATGATTTTGGTCGGGGTATCCACTACCTCAGTACCATCCTAAACCTATACCGCCCAGGTCCGGCAGCGGGTAGTGTGTGCGGTGTAGTGTAAATGTAAGGCATGCACAGCAGGTTATATCAAACAGCGCTTCGTGCATAAATTAAACCATACATCCGAACACCTCCCTGCAAAACAAAGGTTAACAATCACGCCTCCCCTTATACCTCCCATTCTGCAAGAACATTTAACACCTAAAATGTTAGGGACGTACCTGGGATCCTCGCTGCCAAACAAAAATTATTTTTGAAATGAAAAATTGGCCTAAGTCCATTAAGAGTTTTAACTCTACTCCCCAGCGGAGTCGCCAAGCTGTCGCGACCTAAAAATTTCTCTTAGGCTAATGGATTATTAAGACTAAGCTTAACTCGAGCCCTCCCAAGCCCTACCAATTCGCAACTTAGGGTTTAAGTTTTTAACATGCAAATGTCTTCATGCTTGGAGTCGCCACTAATCATTTTGCGGTAGGTCGATTAGAAACCTAAATAAAACATAAGGAGATATGTTTTATTCCTACGAACCAGAGATTCTAAGCTCGGGGACTTGATTACGCTAGATCTAGTCTAACGCCCTTTCGGTACCTTTTCTTTTCAAAAATATTTTGGCATGCAGTTTGGATCCATTTCAACTTAATTACTAACATGTGAGGTGTTCATGCGGGTGCGCAAACCACCAATTTAACACTCAATAATTGAATATTAAATTGCAAGATTGGAAGAATTACTTACCTCGAAACAACGCAAACATCTGCATAGTTAGCTAGAAAATCACATTAACATCCTAATATGATTTCTAATTAACAAGCAATTCACTCAATTTTTCTTTTGATTTTCACTTATTTAAATGAAATCTAATCTATATGCAATGACGTGCAAAAATGACATGCAATTAATGCAACCTAGCATGCAAACTATATGTCACGCGACGACGTGACCTAATTCTAATGGCAGGCAAATGATTTATTTTTGGTATTTTCTAATGAAATTCGGAATAAAAATATGCCTAAAATAACATGCAACCTATGATGACTTAACATATCCTAACATAACTTATTTTTGGGATTTTTGTTAAAATTCGAAATAATAAATTACTTAAATTAAGAATGCAATCTATCCTAATCTACCATAAAGCAATTCATTCTTTTTTTGGGGTTTTCATGAAAATTCGGAATTAAGAAATAACCTAAATAATCTAATAAGATTAGAATATTTCTTTAATTTAAACTAGGAAATAGATTATCTCAAGTCCTAATTTAAATTAAATAATCACTCTATCTTCTAGATACATTTAGGATTCCCTAAACATGCAAAACTCAAATTCAAATCCTATCTGATATTTTTTGAATTTTCTGTTTAAAGGAAAGCAAATAACAAAAAAAACAAGGATAGCAACCACATTTGAATCGTCCACGCGATCCGCCAAATTTGTTTCAAACTCGGATTAGGCACAAAAATCGAACTATCGGTCATATCTATAGGGTTATAGATATTGACGGAAAGTTGATCGTTTAAATTTGGAAAGCAAATAAAGATTATTATCGTATCCAAGTGATTATGGATAGGATAATAATTTTCCGTATCGCCGCGTATCGTACCTTAGGGATAAGGTCGGATAGTCGTCCAGATACGTTGCTAAATTAGGAAATTTTCCTAATTTGGGGTATTTTAAAATATTGCGGATATATCATTCATGGATCCAATTAGCATCACAATATCTCAAATAACGAAATAAAATATTCAAAAATCAAACTAGATAAAATTTCTTACCTAATTCGAAATATCACGCGGATTCAGTTTCTGAATTTGAACGCAACGGAATCGGCTCGGGATCACGGATGCGAGGCTCGATGGGACGGTGGCTCGCGGTGTGACTTGGCTGGCGGTGGTGCTCTCAGACAGGGACTTTCGACCAAGGGACGGCTCGTGGACTTGGTCACTCGGTGTGGACGTGCTATAAGGAGGCTTAGTGTTTGCGACGTTGGTATGACTTCCCGGATCACCAATGTTGCTACGCTCAAGATCTATCTCCTCCCGTGAAGAAGTGCTTGGGATGATGATGTGAGATGGGTCGTCCAGAAAGCACAATTATGCACGAGATGACTTCTTGCATGAATCCTGGGAAAGTAAGAAAATATTAGTGGAGGGGTGAAGATGAGATTTTTATGAAGAACTGTCCTCCTTCTCTTTTGGACGTGCCCTCCTTTGTCTTGTAGCTGTGAAGAACTCTTCCTCTACGATACTGCACTCATGAACATCACCGTTGGATCACCATCTTCAATCTTCGTGGGCACTGCCATAATTCTTCCTCGGCTGGGAACTTCACGGCACTCAACTGGACTCACTCGGAAATCTGCCGGAATTCACTTCGAGATGCTTGTTGGCTATTGAGAACCCTTGAAGAACTGCCGGGGGATCCAAATCGTGGTGATGCAAAAGGCGTGGAGTTCAATCAAAGAGACAAGGTAGTGAACCGAGTCCTTCCCAGGGAAAGAACGACTTTCTTTCTTTCTTCTCTCTTACTGTTGTGGCTGTGTATTTAATTGTGTGGCCTCCTCTTAATTTTGAAGCATAAACATGTATTTATATTGCAACCCTAGGTTAACTAACCGGGCTTCCCTGTCCTAATGGGCTTTGGCTCAGGCTTTTTATTTAATTTCAAATTAACTGAATTAATTTGGGCTTTTCTTTAATTAAACTCAATGGGCTGATTTAAGCTCAAATTAAGACAACCAAGGCCTTTTAGACTCGTGATTTTCGGCCCTTGCCTTTCCGAGCGAACCGAGTCCCATTCGATGAAATTTAAGCTCGTTCGCCATCACCGGTCCGATGCAAAATGCGATTAAATTAAAATGAACCCAAACTATATGTTATGCAATTTAAATATTTTTGTTTAGGGGTTAAAAATTAATCCCTAATTTTCTATGCAAATTACGACTAAATGATTAGTAAAATTTAGGTGTCAACATGACATTTTTCTCTTTTCTTTTTTTTCTTTTCAAATATTACAGCAACAATTTTAGCGACTTACGATTATAAATGTTCTAATAACTTACCACCTATGTTATATATTTACTATTGAGTTTGTGGATGGTAAAATTGTTATTTCATTGATAACTTACAAATAGTCATGCGCCTTCTTGTAAAAATATAAAAATTGTTATTTCATTGCTAACATACAAGCGGTTACTTACTAGTCTACCAGCAAAACCTAAAAACTAGCAGTAATTTACAATTGAGATTGTAGATGATAAAATTATTATTTTATTGATAACTTACAAACAATTACACGCTCACTTGTAAAATCTAAAAACAAGTAGTAATCTATTATTGAGTTTGTCGATGTTATAGTAAGATTTTCATCTCATTGGTAACTTTCAAACAGTTATGTCCCAGCTCTTAAAATATAAAAATTAGTGGTAATTGCTATTGGGTTTTGTGGATGATAGAAATGCTATTTCAGTGGCAAAAAGTCATCCGCCTACTTGTAAAAATTAAAATAAGTGGCAATCTACTACTGAATTCGTGAATGATAAAGGTTTTATTTCACTAGTAAATTACAAATATTTACACGCTCATTTGTAAAATAAAAAAAAATGTAATTTATTATTGGGTTCGTTATCATCACATTCCAAATTTAATACCGTCGTTACGTATTTACCATCCATAGATGAAATTGCGTTTTATCGGGAAACGAAATTTTGGAAATCCGCGAAAGGGGGAAGGACCACCGAAACGACAATTTTGCATTTTCTAGTCAAGTCAATTGAAAGCTATTGCGTGTAGTTTGGTCTTTACGCTTGATTGCAGGAATTTCAATGTTTTTCGTTTCCATAATTGTCTATTGTCAGAAAGTCCTTCAATCAGGACCATTCTTCACGCGTGTACCCCACCAAACTAGACCAAAGGCGCAATCTTCGCAGATCTAAGAAGGTGCATGGAAATTTCGGGTTCAAATTCCAGCACAATTAATGTGCTTGGTTGACCAAATATAGTCAACTATCATGTTGTATATCAAATATAGTCTGCTAATTTTCGATTGGCTTCGTTAACATTTAGTGAGTTATCTGGAAATGTCGAAATCCCAACGTTAATATGATTCTCAAGTTTATATTTGTTTGCTCTTTTTATAATCTTATAAAATTTTTACAATTAATTCCAAATATAATAAAATCATTTGGTTTTATGATCTTAAAATAAGATGAGCCAAAAGCATTTTCAAGGGATGTCAAGTTCTGATCTCAACACCATAGGCAGATTTCTTTTATTTTTCCTTTTTTCCTAGAAAACATAAATATGGTCTTTAGCGATTGAAAAATTATGATAGAAAAAGAATATCATTTTGTTGCGCAATGTTGCCAAATTTTGCTAGGATTTTTGAAAGTGTTATAAGTCAAATTTGGGGACTAATGATATTTCCGGAAAATTGACGCAAGATTGCCCTTACGTTCGACGACGACTTCTCCACTCTCTAGTGTCGACTTGGTTTCGATTGACTCCCTCTTCCCTGCTCCCTTTTCCCGCGCTCTTCTTCAACCTTTTCTAATGAACAGGCTCGATTGTCTCATGGCTTCTTTTTGCTATATCCACGATCGTCAAGGCGAACAAAGGCGTTAACGATGGTAAAGACAAAGATAGTGAAAGCAGTTGCCATAATGAAGGAACAAGGACTGCCAAAGTCCTCGCACTTGATCCTTGTCCATCTCATGCGCCAATTATTCCAGTGCACCATTTATTCCGGTGATATTAGGCCACTCACCCGAATTACTTGGTCAAGTAACTCAAGCCAATATCGAATATGACATCCTTACGAGATCATTCAAGAATTTGCATCCACAGTCAAAAACCACCGAAACCCTCCACTGGCTTAATAAGGGATTTGATGAATTTGCATTCACAAGTCAAGTCAACTTAACATAGTCGTGCATAGGGACCAAAAAATTTATGATCCGATTATTGGGGTGTGGTTCGTACTCCCCAGCTACAGTAAGGCACAAGGATATGCTCGAGTTTAAGGGTGGGGGTCCTTAGCTTGGGCCTATGAATAGTTATTGAGTATATATATTATCTTTCTTTTGTAATTGAGAGATGAAATATAGAGATGCGTTGTGCTAATTATAGTGAAATCCTTTACTAGACGTAACCCTTATTTAAAGGCGAACCAGAATAAAATCTTATGTTTCGATTTCTCTTTCTTGCTTTTTATTCTCTGTTTCTTTGTGATTGTGCGACGAATCCTAATACCGATCTAATATGAATGAGACCAAACATGGCCCCGTTGAAATCCCATCCAAAAAAACTCGATGTTCATCCGCCTCCCAATAAGAACACAACTCCTCCTCCTATGTGTTACTCACAAACTGCAAACGTTAACAAATTATTCTATTTCTTTTCTTGAATTTACTTATTTAATGAAAAAATAGGATACGATAGATATATTTTTTATGTTACTGTGAAAAGCTAGGTATCTATTTACGTTTAACAAATTTCTACATTGTTAATGTATGAGCAAAAAAAAAATTGATTCGTAATTTATTATTTGTTTTATTATGTAAAATAAGATGAGCGAAAAGTATTTTCAAAAGAGATGTCAAGTTCTAATCTCCACATTTTAGGCGGACTTGTTCATTTTTTCGTTTTTCTTAGAAAATAAAGATATGGTTTGTTTTTTGTTGTGATTGAATAATTATATTAAATAAAGGATGTAATTTTGTTGCGAAGGATTGCGGGATTTTGCTAGTAATTTCGAAAGTGAATCCACATTTATGGTGCGCATGTTTTCCATTTTACTCCAGAAATCAAATTCTTGTCAAAAATTGATTTTTGGAGGAGAAATCTGTTTGATAAAACAGGACTAATTTTACTCCAGAAATTGATTTCTGCTTGTGGAAATTTTTGAGGTGCCCAACAAAAATAAAAAATAAAAAAATTTAAATTTCAGGGTGACCACATGTATTCTAAGCGATTCTGTGAAGTTTTGAAATTTTTGATTTTTTTTTTGGCGCTTCAAAAAATTTAAATTTCACCCAAAGTGGGTGGTCACAGGTATTCTAAGCAATTATGTGAAGTTTTGAATTTTTAAATTTTTGATTTTTTTGGGCACCTCAAAAAATTTAAATTTCACTCAAAGTGAGTAGCCACAAGTATTCTAAGCAATTATGTGAAGTTTTGAATTTTTTATTCTTTTTGGTACCTCAAAAAATTTTAATTTTACTAAAAGTGGGTGGCCATAGATATTCTAAGCAATTATGTGAAGTTTTGAATTTTTTATTTTGATTTTTTTTGGGCACATCAAAAAATTTAAATTTCACTCAAAGTGGGTGGCCACGTATATTCTAAGTCATTCTATGAAGTTTTGAATTTTTTTATATTTTTATTTTTTTGGGCACCTAAAAAAAATTTAAATTTCACCCAAAGTGGGTGGCCACGGGTATTCTAGGTCATTCTATGAATTTTTGAAATTTTTGATTTTTTGATTTTTTTGGGCACCTCCAAAAATTTAAATTTCACTCAAAGTGGGTGGCCATAGATATTATAAGCTATTCTGTGAAGTTTTGAATTTTCAAAATTTTTTGGAAAAAATTCAACAAAATTCCTATTTTCTCAAAATCTGACTTTTTTTTATTTTCTGGAAATTTTTATGAATTTTTCTGGAATTTTTCGATTTTTATTGATTTTCTGAATTTTTTTAGATTTTTAGGAATTTTCCAGATTTTCTAATTTTTAGGAATTTATTAAGAAATGAAGGAAATCTCATTCTGGAAGAGAGAAACTAGAAAAAGTAGCTTCTCTTTTTTGGGCCAAAACTCATTCTGGAAGCAAAAATTGATTTCTGGAGCCAAAAAAAGAGAGCATTTTTACTAAACACGTTTTTGTTCCAGAATACACAAATTGCTTCAGAATGTATTCCGAAAATTTTTTAACAAACGCATTTCTATTTCGGAATACATTATGGAGCAAAAATTTTGCTCCAGAATGGAAAACGTGTCACTTTCGTACAATAGATTTTTTGGTAAGCTTATCATATATCCGAATATCTCTTTGTATCAATTGGACATGCTTGATTTGGGTAGCAATCGGTTACATGGGTCAATACCAACATCCATGTTCGAACTACGAGAGCTTGGTTACCTCTTGACTTTCTTTCAATAATTTCAGTGGCTCGATGAATATCGATGTGCTTCAGGGATTTGGAAATTTAATTCATCTTGATCTATCATACAGTGGCTTGTCCATTAACGCTATGGCGTCTGCTTCTTCTGCTGCATCCTATTTCCCTGATTTGCATAGGTTACATTTGGCTTCCTGCCTGTTGCGGACATTGCCTCAGTTTTTGGCTAACCAGTCCAATTTGTTCTCCCTTTACCTCTCCCACAATTATATTCATGGAGAAATATCACGATGGATATGGACACTAGAAAATCTGTCGAATCTCAATCTTTCCTCTAATTTCTTTGAAGGTTTGGAAACATATCCGCACAATTTACTCTTAGTTTGTATGCCATCGACGTCCATTCAAACATGCTCCGAGGGAAGATTCTACCCGTGCCGTTATCCGCTTTGTACTTGGATTTCTCAAAGAATAAATTCCATGGGTCCATCCCGAAGTCAATTTGCAAAACTAATCATCTTAAAGTGCTTGACTTATCGTATAACCATTTGAACAGAACTATTCCTAACTGTGTGGTGATGGGGTCCCTCCGGGTATTGAATCTAAGAAATAACCAGTTGAGTGGTGATATTCCGCAAAACATCCTAGCAACATGTCGTTTGCAGACGTTGGATATCAATGAGAATTTATTGCAGGCGTAGATTCCGTTGTCATTGGCAAATTGCACGAGATTGGAGATTGTGAACATGGGAGACAATCAAATAGTCGGGGCATTTCCATGGGGGAAATTACCAAAAAAGTCCTAAACCTTTTATAATTGTGCCAATTCAGTTTTAAATCTTTTTTTTGGCCAATTTAATCCTAAACCTTTTGCAAACCAATCAATTCAATCCTTTTGGCCGACCGGCACTGACGTGGCTGCCGGCCGGTTGACGTGGCACCGGCCGGCGTCCACATAGCAATATTTTAATATTTTTTTATTACTTTTGAAAAAAAAAAATTTCCTTCTCCCTCCTAGCCTGTCCAGCCAAGGGGAGGCTCATCGGCGAGGGCCCAGCTCCGGCAAGGCGAGCTGGGCCCTCGCCGCTACTGGGCGAGCTCCGCCCTCATCTCTATTTACACATCCATCGATTCAGGAGTTTGACTTTCCAACAACCGATTTTCTGGTCAATTGAAGGGATTTTTAATGCTCCATCGCAAATGCTGAAAACACTTGATTTGAGCAACAACAATATGGGAGGTGAACTACCGACGTCTATATGGGAACTCCGAGGGCTCAATGTCCTATCACTTTCTTCCAATAATTTTAGTGGCTCATTTCATATTAATTTGGTTCACCAGCTGAGAAATCTTTGGGATTTGGATCTTTCCTACAATCATTTTTCCGTTGATGCCACAAATATGGCTTCCCAGGCCTCTTCATTCCCTGACCTTCAATACTTCAATTTGGCTTCCTGCCAGTTAACAACAGTGCCTCGGTTTTTGGCTAACCAGTCCACATTGCTCTTCCTCGACCTCTCCCACAATTATATAAAAGGGGATATACCGAGATGGATATGGACACTAGAAAATCTTGAGCATCTCAATTTTTCCTCTAATTTCTTTGAAGATATGGAAACACCTCTGGGCAATCTTACCTTTCCTTTGGATTTCATCTACCTCCATTCAAACATGCTCCGAGGGAATATGCCACCCTTGTCGTCATATACTTCCTACTTTGATTTCTCAAGTAATAAAATAAATGCTATTATTCTGGATGACATCAACATACTAAACTCGATGTTCTTCTCCCTTTCGAAGAATAATTTCCATGGGTCCATCCCAAAGTCAATTTGCAAAGCTGGTTATTTTGATGTGTTTGACTTATCACATAACCATATGAATGGAACTATTCCTGATTGTTTAATGATGGCATCCCCAAAGGTATTGAATTTGCGAAATAACCAGTTGAGTGGCTATATTCTGCAAAACATCCCAGCAACATGTGGCTTGAAGATAATGGTTATTAGTGAGAATTTCTTGCAGGGCCAGATTCCGTTGTCGTTGGCAAATTGCATGACGTTGGAGATTGCGAACCTCGGCAACAATCAAATAGACGGGGCATTTCCATGCCATTTCTAGGCAATATCGAGTCTTCGTGTCCTTGTTTTACGATCCAACAAATTGCATGGGGAAATTAGATGTCCGCATAGTCCCAGCACCTGGCAAATGCTTCAAATCATTGACCTATCTTCCAACAATTTCAACGACACATTGCCTATAAGTCTCCTTGCATCTTTGGAGGCTATGAAGGCCAACGTAGACTTCAATCTTTTTCTGGATGAGTTATTCCAATTAATGGATATCTATTATCAAGATGTAATGAGTGTAACCTTCAAAGGTATGAAGCTAGAACTCGTCAAGAGTTTGACTATTTTCACGTTGATCGACTTGTTGGGCAATAGATTGGAGTGTCTGATACCAGACGAACTCAGAGATCTCAAAGCACTTTATTTCCTCAACCTATCGCATAATGCCATCTCTGGTTCAATTCCTCCTGTTTTAGGGAGTTTGGATCAGCTGGAGTTGTTGGACCTGTCATGGAACTACCTCAATGGAATCGTACCTGCTCAACTTGCAAATCTTCATTTCCTTTCATTCCTGAACCTCTCAAAAAATTGACTTGTGGGAAGCATCTCGACTCGTCGACAGTTTCTCACATTTTCCAAAAGTTCTTTTGAAGGAAACCTCAAATTGTGTGGGCTTACTTAACAAAAGTTGCTCAACTACAATGAATGGGACAGAAGAAGCGGGTAGTGTTCCAACTCAAAGCAACATAGATGATGACGAAGACAATGATGATAGCAAGAAGTGATTTTACAGGGGCATACCGCTTGGATTCATGGTTGGCTTCTGGGTATTTTGTGGTCCGATAGTATTTATCAGGTCATGGAGGTTTGCTTATTATCGATTCTGGGATAGAGTGCCGTTCAGACACTCACAACCATGAAGATTTCCATTGAGGTTCAGTTGCTAAACTTGGAAAAGAGTCTTGTCGTTCTTTCTTCTCTTCATAATTCTTCGTCACCTAGCATGCTTCTAAATGTCCTTATCTATTAATCTTTACATTTTATTATTGATATGCAGCTACCTAGGTGATCATGAATAGCCTATATGCCACATGACAATTAAAGATGCAATTTTTATGATTTTTCTCACTAATCTACATGAACTAGTAAACTGCATCCTATATGCTTGAATAAAACGCAGTAAAGGTTTGATCTTTCCTTGAAAGATTCTATCTTTTTGACATGAGCGAAGTCATCGATAAAGGTCGAAGCTTTAGCCTATTTTCCATGAATTTCAGCAGAACAGATGATCAAAATTCTTCCAAGCAAGACAAACCCTAACCGAGAAGCATGGAAATTAAAATAAGGGCAATCAATACGAGGCAACATTAAACATATGCAATCAAACATGGAGGGGGCGAAACCAAGAGTACCAAGTGGACCGGCCATGAACAAAATGCAAAGGAATTATCAATTCAATCCGATCCCTTAAATGTTAACATGCAAAAAGATCATCCTTACAATTCAACCAAGGGCAAATCCACGCAAAAAGAGATATCTAAGTAATAAAGATGCGACCCTTCTCTGATTAAGTTCATCCAAAGGGGAATCAAAACATGGCAATCCCTCAACCCTATTAACATGAGCAATTTAGAGATAAACATGGAATCAACAATCCCTGCATGCAAATCATGATCAATGCTTGGCCATAGACATGCAATCGAATCATTGACACGAACCGATGGATATGCACTCGAGACTAGATAGAATTCAATTCCTAGGTGTAAGGGATGAAAGTCTTACTTTCAATGGACGCCAACACCGAGAACACCACAACCTTGAGTATGGACATTGGGATTGGAGGATTTGACGCCTCTGCACGAACAGTTTGTGAATTCTCTGATTCAACGAGACAGATTTAGTAACTTCTCTTGCTTGTTTCGAGGTTAATATGAACTCGAAAGGCTATGTTTCAGGCACCAAAACAATCATCTTCGAGTGTACTTTCCTACATTATATTGCTAGCACACTGATGTAAAATATATTGCGCAACCACGTACCTCCTGCTCATGTATGTTGACTTGATTTTGCAACAATGTTAGTGATTTGCTACAAGATAAGAACAGAACAAGTGTCATAATTTTTGTACAGCGCTTGATTGAGTGCCATAACTTTTTTTTCTATCACTTGAGTATTGTAACTTTGAAAAAAAAATTCACTCTAAAGTGCCATAACTTTCAATTGATCATTTGAGTGTCATAAATTTTTCAAAAACATTCACCTAAGTGCTGGAAATCCAACATGTCATGAACTTATGGTGAATGTTTTCAAGAAGTTTCAATATTCAAGTGATCAATTCAAAAGGTATATGCTCAGGTAATTGGCAAAAAAAAATAAAAGGTTATGCACTCAAGTAAGTGTGTTATATAAGTTATAGTACTCAAGTCATCAAAAAAAAAGTTATTGTACTCAAATGAGCGATAACTTTCGAAGCCATTCGGCCATTGAATTCAAATTTGGCCCGATTAGCTTGACTCAAGCCAAACCCAAACCCGTTTGCTCATGAATTTGAGCCAGAAGACTTCAATCAACATGTGGGGGCTCACATGACCCATAAGGCTTGAGATTCCGAGATATATAAACAGAGATCGGTTCCGTCTCCATTGCCGCTAGTCCCCAACTTCGACCGCTCCAACCTTGTTGCCGATCGTCGCTCGCGCAGTAGAGAGAGACGCGCCTCCGCACGGATTGAGTTCGAAACAATTCCGGAGTACACTTTTGAGAGAGATTCCACCATAAAATTTCCCTCAGGGAATCGATTTCCAGAGACTTCTTCCTCGTTTCTGGCTCATCACCGCGCCCAAGGCGACGTAGCCATCGCCGGACCGCGGCCTCCCCCGAGAAGGCCCCTTTGTTCAACTCTGTTTCGCGGCCGTGAAGATTGAAGTGGCCCAAATTCGCTTGAAGCTCTTCGACGGGTCTTCCGTTTAGCCGACGACGATCATGAGAGCGCTCGATAGTTGATCGGACTTAGCTTGGCTTCATCAACAAGGTAATCTCCGATTCTCCATCGTGCTATGATCTGGTGAAGGTGAAGTGAATGGAAAGCTCGTTTTGCTTCGATTAGGATCGGTCATGTTAGAGCCGTGTGTTTGATTCCGAACTTCGCATGTTGATTTCGTTTGCGGTAATGGTCACAAATCCGAGCTTAAAATCGTAAAAATCTGCTCCTTAATCGATTGACTGCAATCTGTTCGACGGAATGTCTCTGAGGTTTCAATGCGAATTAGTATCGTCATTTTCCTGAATCCGAAAGCATGCTGGCATAGATTAAGTTGATGTTAATTGATTGGAGTTATGATGTTTTCACAATGGCCGAATGCATTTATGCGAAAATCTACCTCAGCAATCTCTGCAACGAAACCTCACGGTAACATTTCAGATAGAGGGAGAGATGGGCAAAGAAGAGAGAAGCGAGAAAGCGGGAGGGCCTAGCTTTCCAACGATTTCAGTGGTATGCTGCCTCAAGATTTCCTGAAGTCTCAGGAGGCCATGAAGGTTAAGTCGCACTTTGACCATCTGCAATATCTGTTTCTTTCATCGATCGATCTCTATTGTCAAGACCACGGTTAGTGTTACTTTCAAAGGTGTGGAGATAGAACTCACGCAGATCCTAACAGTTTTTCACCTTGATCGACTTCTCGAGCAATAGATTCGAGGGTCCAATACCAGAAGCATTGAGAGATTTTTGAGCACTCTATTTTCTCATCCTGTTGCACAATGTGCTTTCAGGGGCCTATTCCGTCATCATTAGGGAAAGTACAGCAGC
This sequence comes from Syzygium aromaticum, assembly GCA_024500025.1. NCBI lineage: Eukaryota > Viridiplantae > Streptophyta > Magnoliopsida > Myrtales > Myrtaceae > Syzygium > Syzygium aromaticum. Next base: position 5,694,769 of record CM044885.1, on the reverse strand, counting down.
TCGAGCCCCTAGACTTGTCACAGAACTACCTCCATGGGACAATACCGGTGTAGCTTTCAGATCTGAACTTCCTTTCATTCCTGAACCTCTCCTATAATCAACTTGTTGGTATGATCCCAGCAAGCAAACAGTTTCTCACATTTTCAGAAGGTTCGTTTGTAGTTAACAAAGGATCATGCGGGTTTCCACTTGACAATTGCTCAATCAACACCAATCCTGAAGAAGCTGATGCTGTTCCAACTCAAAGGTCTGAATGTCGTGAGGAGAATGGTTGGATTGACATAAAGTCGTTTTACATGAGCATGCCACTAGGATTTGCTGTCGGCTTCAGGGTTTTTTGCGGGACACTAATATTTATCCAGCCATGGAGGCGTGTGTATTATCAGTTTTGGGATGGCTTGCTGTTCAGACTTTCGCAATGTTATCATGTTCGCTAAACTTTGGTCATTATGCTTGATTGGAGTAAGTTCACAGTTTTTCCTCTCCATGATTGTCCATTATAAACTGTCAAAGGTCTATGAAGTAGAACTAAGGATGTGCATCTAGTAGAAGATGATTGGACTTGAGAAATTCAAGACCTGTAAGTCTATTGCTAGGAAAGGCCTTCAATAAAGAAATTCTTCAAGTTTGAATAACATAAGATTTCTTCAAATATGTACTGTGCCAATCTGGAAAGGGTGCCATCTTCCCAGCTCTAACAAGGTGTATGAAATTCACATGCTTGGCGTGTGCAATTGGAACCCGGGTGGCTCGTTGACTTTCATCAATGGTCTGATTAGTGATTACTGCTGCTTTCAAGTCGACATTAATGTTATATAGAAAATATAGTCTGCTAATTTCAATCAGCGGCACACGCATTTAGTGAGTTCTCTAGAATTGTTAAATCCTACAATTAATATAATGCTCTTCATCGTACCTTAAATTATGTCATGGACTAGTTCCATGTAGTAGCAGATGATCTAGAAAGCAAATTAAGAGTAGCAGCGAAGTGTTATCAAGAAATGAAACCGGTACTTCACAAATTTCATTGGTCTGATAAGATTACCTTAAATATGTTTCTGAAACAGAGTTTCTGAGGTTGGTCACTTGTTGAGACGAAAATGCACGTAAATGGCCAAAAAGGCCAAAACGACAGTAAAAACTAAGAAAATGAATGCAGCGGTAGTCAAGATGGAGGACCAAGGGCTGACAAGTAGCTCACGCTAGTACAGAAACCGACATCCTCAGCGAGATAATTATTGAAGACTCTCGCAACCTCCTGGTCGGTTCCCAGAATCATACAGCACTGAGACAAGGAGACTGTACCCTCTTGGGCAGGCTCACTAGGCATCCCATGAGGATCACTTAACTGATGTGCTTGGAACAGTAACAGTTGTGCTACTCGAGATGCTGACATCTCTGTTAAATATTTCAATAGTAGAAATATACCAGAGGAGCTTAGATTCGAATTGTGTGAGAGTATAATCAAAGAATGTATTTCACTAGTAACCATATAACTTCAATAGGCACGATAATTGCTTCACCTTAGTTTGAAAGGAAAAGAAATGTCATAGATGTGAAGGTACGAAAAAAAAAAGACCAAGAAACACAGATCAATTAACAAATAGGGCTTGGAGATATTTGAATTTAAGACCCTCAGCTCTGACACCATATCAAATTTTATGAAAGCCCTACCGACTGTTCTAAAAGTTTAAGTTATTAGATGAAAACTTGGTTTATTATTTAAATATTATGAGTAATGTTTTTATTTTCTTTAAATTTTCCATTATTAGTCAAAATCTATAAATAATAAGAAAGTTGGGTAGAATGGAACTTTGTATAGTTTAGCCACACCATCACAAAGCTCAATGCCCTCCTGCTTCCGTGACATTAATTAGACATATTACTATACATTAATTAGAAAAAACCTCATCATCTCATTTAATTTAGTATGATATTTGTAAAATAATATAGCCACATCAATTGGCCTTACAAAATTAATTTGGATGTAGTATGTGATATATAAATCAATAAATCTCACCAATGATTGTCGTATGATGTTTCTATTATTGATTAAATAAGAATTGTGAAAATTATCTAGGGTAATATCCATTTCCTTTTTAAAGTCATGAATTTACCTGTAAATTTATATGCACATCTATAATCTACAATCTTTAATATATAAAGCTCATACTATATATTAAATTTTGTAGTTAAGATAGGTGATTGCCACAGGTGGTCAAAAGGTGATTAATGTAAAGACATTTGGAAAGTAGTGGCTTAGCCAAAGTGGGATGGAAATAGCCTCACCCTTTAAATAGTTTACCAAACCATATTTGTGTAACTTTACAAACTAAGTCTCATACGAAATTACCAACTCTTAATGGGCTCTACTTACCAACATTTACTTCATTATTCCATATTGTTCAGATAAATTACGAGCATTTATTTGGGAGCTCACCAATGGATCAAATTTGCAAAAGAAATTATCAACTCGTTTTAAATTACCAACTATTCCCATAATTACCCTCATTTATCAGTGGAACTTAATATTATAAGCTTTTACATGAAATTATTAACTTTATTTAAACTCAGTCACCAACCTTTGTTTGATTATTTATTAATCACCAAAGGTTCCGATAATCTACCAACCTACGAAGCTACTAAACTCATACAAAAGTATAAACTCTTGTGTGGTAAGTTTATCATGTTCGTATTTGACTTAATTGAATTTCATATAAACTATTGAAATGGTTGGTAAATTGAAAAATTAAAATACATGTTGCTAAGTGACTCAAATTAAGGTTGGTAGTTTCACATGACAATTAGTAACTTTAACATGCTGGTGACTTGAGAAAAAAAAGGAAAAATTCTAAATAAGTGCTTAAAGTACCCTCATTTTCTCAAATAAGAGCATGAAGAAGATTTTGTATCAAATAAGGATATGGAGTGCATTTATTTTCTCAAATAAGGGTTTGAAGTGGATTTTGTTTCAAATAGGAGCCTGAAATGGCTATGTTTGTTTAAAAAAAGGGTTTGACTTTTTGGATAATAAGGGAATTTTCGTCTTTTTATTTTTTTTTTTACTTTTTTACTTTTTATTTTTTTTTTTTTCCTTTTGCTTTTTTCTTTCTTTTTTTGGTTTTCTTCTTCGTTGCTGACCACCAGCGAAGCCCGAGAAGGGCTTGGCTAGGCGAGGGCCACTCTCGCTGGCAACAGGCGGGCGAGGCCAGTCCTCACTAGATCTAGGAGAGGGTTGCCTCGCCCATGGCCAGTGTGACCGTCCCTCGCCTGTTGCCGGCAAGGGTGGCCCTTGCGTAGCCCTTCCTAGGCTTCAACAGTGGTTGGCTGACCACCGGTGAAGCACAAATAGAAAACCAGAAGAAGGAAAAAGGAAAAGAAAAGGAAAAAAGAAATAAAAATTAAAAATATTTAAAATTAAAATGGTTTTTGGACGAAAATACCCTTGATCGGCCGGTGACCGATGAGGTCAGGCCCTTATTTGGACTCTTATGGCCACTTTAGGCCTTTATTTGAGACTAACCTTCATGCCCTTATTTGACAATAAATCCACTTCCAGCCCTTATTTAAGAAAATGAGAACACTTCGGGCCTTTATTTGGAATTTTTGCGAAAATAATGTTCTCAAATATTTGGAATTTCCCGAAACTAAATGTTGGTAAATTTTAGAATAATCTTTAACTTTAAAGAATCAAATAACGCCGGTACTTTTCTAAAAGTGGTTATACGTTGCTAATGTATGACAAACCAAGCAAGTCATTGGCCAATTTTCGCTACCAATGGCTTTTTACAATTGCCAACTCTTTCACAGATTCAACAGCAAAGAACAGTGTCCCGTATTGTGTTTCACGGACCAAAATCCTCCAAAACATCATCCTCTTTATAGCCCAAAAAATATTAAACTGGGGAAAATTGAAAAGTAGCTATGACAAACAATGCCCTGTATAGTAGGACAGAAGAAAAATGCCATCCAAACCCGTACTCTTCCTTGTTTCTTGGTCACGATGAGTCGTCTAAGAATCACGAGGAAGTGTCTATCACTCTGATTGACCCACATGGAATTGCTTCTGTTCAATAATAAATCTATAACACCATTCATAAATTTAGAATAACAGTAGTTAATCGTCCGACTTGCTTCCTATTGATTAAGTAAATTGACTTGATTGTGCAACAATGTTAGGGACTTATGATTGTCAATGTTCTAATAATTTACCACCTATGTTATATATTTACTATTGAGCTTGTGGATAAAATTGTTATTTCATTAATAGCTTACAAACAATTATGTAGCTTCTTATAAAATATATAAAAAGTGCTAATTTACTATTCGATTTGTGGACGATGTGATTGTTATCTAATTGGTATTATACAAACAATTACTTACACGTCTACTAATAAAATCTAAAATAAAAAAATAAATGGTAACTGCTATTGGGTTTTGTGGACGGTAGAAATGTTATTTCAATCGACAAATTGCAAAAAGTCGTGCACCTACTTGTAAAACCTAAAATAAGTGACAATTTACTGCAGAATTCCTGAATGATAAAATCTTGATTTCGTTAGTAATTTACGAACATTTACACACTCACTTGTAAAATAAAAGATAGCAAGTAATAATCTACTATTGAGTTCGTTATCATCCGCATTTCAAATTTATTACCGACGTCACGTATTTCCATCCTCATACGAAATTCAATTTTATTCGGAAACGGGATTTTGGAAATCCGCGAATGGCGGAGCACCACCGAAACAGCAATTTTGCATTCTCTAGTCTAGTCAACTGAAAGCTATTCCTTGATTGGCGGAATTTCAATGTTTTTCCTTTCCGTAATTGTCTATTGTCGGAAAGTCCTTCAATCAGGACCATTCTTCACGCGTGTACCCCACTAAACTAGACCAAAGGCGCAAATCTTCGCAGCTCTAAGTTGGTGCATGGAAATTTGGGGTTCAAATTCCAGCTCAGTTGATGTGCATGGTTGACCAAATATAGTCAACTATCATGTTGTTTATCAAATATAGTCTGCTAATTTTCGATTGGCTACGTTAACATTTAGTAAGTTATCTGGAAATGCTGAAATCCTAATGTTAATATAATTCTCAAGTTTATATTTGCATGGTCTTTTTATAGTCTTAGAAAAAATTTTACAATTAATTCCAAATATAATCAGATCATTTTATTTCTCTTCTTGAATCTACTTATATGATTAAATAATCGGATAGTATATCTATGGCGTTTGCTTTTAGCCGATCTCTGCAGGGTCAATGTTGATGTACAAAGACAACATTAATCACATAATGTCAATGGTTTTAAGATCTTAAAATAAGATGAGCCAAAAGCAATTTCAAGGGATGTCAAGTTCTGATCTCAACACCATAGGCAGATTTCTTCTATTTTTCCTTTTTTCCTAGAAAACATAAATATGGTCTTTAGTTTTGATTGAAAATTATGATAGAAAAAGAATGTCATTTTGTTGCGCAATGTTGCCAAATTTTGCTAGGATTTTTGAAAGTGTTAATAGTCAAATTTGGGGACTAATGACATCCGGAAAATTGACACAAGATTGCCCTTATGTTGGACCTCCATAATAAGTGTCGACTTTGTTTCGTTCCACTCCCTCTTCCTCGTGCCCTCTTCCAGCGCTCTTCTTCAACCCCTTCCGATGAACATTTCCATTGTCTCATGGCTTGTTCTTGCGATATCCACCATCTCCATTTTCTCCGACGTTGCTGGGGCTTCAGTTCCAGCCCGGTGTCCCGGAGTCGACCAGAGATCACTCTTGCTCGAGCTGAGAAACAGCCTCGTCTTCAACGCCTTCGCGTCTTCCAAGCTAGTGCAGTGGGACCGAAGCGCCGATTCATGGAGCGGCGTGACATGCGAGGATGACCTTGTCCTCGGTCTTGACTTGAGCAATGAGTCAATCTTTGACGGAATCGACGGTTCGTCGAGTCTCTTCAGGCTCGAGTTCCTTCAGAGACTAAATTTGGCGTTCAACGACTTCAACTACTTGCCAATTCCTTCGGGCCTCGCGAATCTCAGCCACTTGACACATCTCGACTTGTCCTATGCCGGATTCGCTGGGCAGATACCAGCGGAACTATCGCGCCTGACGAAGCTACGCACTCTTGATCTCACTAGTGGTAAGGGCTATTATCCGGCTTTGCCCTCTTTGAGGTCGCTGATTGGGGATATGGGGGAGTTGAGAGAGCTGTACCTTGATGGGGTCAATCTGTCTGCTGTGGGAAGTGGGTGGTGCGACGCGTTGTCTTCTTCAGTGCCGAAACTGGAGGTGTTGAGCATGTCTTACTGTTCTCTATCTGGTCCTATCGGCGCTTCTCTTACCAATCTCTCGCGACTGTCTTATTTGGACTTATCATTCAACAATTTTACTGGTTCTATTCCATCACTTAGCAAGTCCAAGAATCTGACACATATCATTTTGTACTACAATAATCTAACTGGTCCGATTAATTCAACAGAATGGGAATCCCTCTTGAGTCTTCTTATTCTCAACCTGGGATTCAATTCACTTGAAGGAAATATTCCTTCATCTCTGTTTACATGTCCATTGATTCAGGAGCTTCGACTTTCCAACAACCGATTATCTGGTCAATTGAAGGGATTTTTTAATGCTCCATTGCCAATGCTGACAACACTTGATTTGAGCAACAACAATATAGGAGGTGAACTACCAATGTCTATATGGGAACTCCGAGGGCTCAATGTCCTCTCACTTTCTTCCAATAATTTTAGTGGCTCATTCCACATTAATTTGGTTCAGCAGCTGAGAAATCTGTCATATTTGGATCTTTCCTACAATCGTTTTTCCATTGATGCCACAAATACGGCTTCCCAGGCCTCTTCATTCCCTAACCTCGATAGCTTAAAGTTGGCTTCCTGCCAGTTGACGACATTGCCTCAGTTCTTGGCTAACCAGTCCAAATTAGAATTCCTCGACCTCTCCCACAATTGTATAAAAGGGAATATACCGAGATGGATATGGACACTAGAAAATCTTGAGCATCTCAATCTTTCCTCTAATTCCTTTGAAGATTTGGAAACACCTCTGGGCAATCTTACCTTTCCTTTGGATTTCATCGACCTCCATTCAAACATGCTCCGAGGGAATATGCCACCCTTGTCGTCATATGCTTCCTACTTTGATATCTCAAGTAACGAAATAAATGCTGTTATTCCGGATGACATCAACATACTAAACTCGATGTTCTTCTCCCTTTCGAAGAATAATTTCCATGGGTCCATCCCGAAGTCAATTTGCAAAGCTGGTTATCTTGATGTGCTTGACTTATCACATAACCATCTGAATGGAACTATTCCTGATTGTTTAATGATGGCATCCCCAAAGGTATTGAATTTGCGAAATAACCAGTTGAGTGGCTATATTCCGCAAAACATCCCGGTAACATGTGGCTTGAAGATAATGGATATTAGTGAGAATTTCTTGCAGGGCCAGATTCCGTTGTCATTGGCAAATTGCATGACGTTGGAGATTGTGAACCTCGGCAACAATCAAATAGACGGGGCATTTCCATGCCATTTCCAGGCAATATCGAGTCTTCGTGTCCTTGTCTTACGATCCAACAAATTGCATGGGGAAATTAGATGTCCACATAGTCCCAGCACCTGGCAAATGCTTCAAATCATTGACCTATCTTCCAACAATTTCAGCGGCACATTGCCTATGAGTCTCCTTGCATCTTTGGAGGCTATGAAGGCCAACGTAGGCTTCAATCATTTTCTGTATGAGTTATTCCAATTAATGGATATCTATTATCAAGATACAGTGAGTGTAACCTTCAAAGGTCTGAAGCTAGAACTCGTCAAGATTCTAACTATTTTCACATTGATCGACTTCTCGGGCAATAGATTGGAGGGTCCAATACCAGACAAACTTGGAGATCTCAAAGCACTTTATTTCCTCAACTTATCGCATAATGTCATCTCAGGTTCAATCCCTCCTGTTTTAGGGAATCTAGATAAGCTGGAGTCGTTGGACCTGTCATGGAACTACCTCAATGGAACCATACCGTCTCAACTTGTGAATCTTAATTTCCTTTCGTTCCTGAACCTCTCAAACAATCAACTTGTGGGAAGCATCCCGATAAGGGGACAATTTCTCACGTTTTCCAAAAGTTCCTTCGAAGGAAATCTTGGATTGTGCGGGCTTCAGCTCAACAAAAGTTGCTCAACTACAATGAATGGGACAGAGGAAGTGGGTAGTGTTTCAACTCAAAGCAACACAGATGATGACGTCGACAATGATGATATCAACAAGAAGTGGTTTTACATGGGCATACCGCTTGGATTCATGGTTGGCTTCTGGGTATTTTGTGGTCCCATAGTGTTTATAAGATCATGGAGGCTTGCTTATTATCGATTCTGGGATAAAGTGCTGTTCAGACACTCACGTCCATGAAGATTTCCAATGAGGATCAGTTACTAAATTTGAAAAAGTGTATTTTCGTTGTTTCTTCCCTTCATAATTCTTCATCACCATTTAAAAGACAGATCTATTTACTGATCAATAGAACTCTTACTTACCCATTGGAAAAAATGTAGGTCCATGTTTCGCGTAGAACTGACCATTCATAAGTAGGTACACGGCCTAGACCTTCAATTGGATCCTTCAAATTTGCTTGTGCTGAATTGGATCCTTCATTTTATTTTATTTTTGAATCAACTCCTGTAACTCTACCCTATTCTCAATCAAGTCCTTAAATAACTCTTAGTATGTTAGACGTGGTAAGCTAAGTTCATAATTTCTATATTATCAAAAAAGGTTAAAGTAAATAATGTTAAAATCAAAAGAAACTGATTTTATTGTATAGAAAAAAGAAAGTAAAATGTAGAACACAAGGGAGGGGGAGCGAGAGAGACGCGAGGAGGGGTGAAGGACTTGGAGGCAGCAACAACCACCAGTGATGATTGGTGATGGTTGAAAAATGTGAAGAACTTATGTTGATTGAGCTACCAATTCTTATAGTAGTCTACTTATTAACTTTTTTTTATTACTTCACAAGGATTTGAAAGCTTATGAATACTTATTTCTCCTCAGTGGGTCAAATTTACCAATTTTCAATATGAACTTATCAATTCTTTTTAAAATTACCGATTCCAACAATTACCATCATTAAGTGAAGGAACTTAAGTGACAAACTTTCATATGTAATGTCACAACCCTCCCGAGGTTCACATATTTGAGGGATGTTGACATGTTCATAAACAAGCACTAACGGTTCCTCTTCCATGGTAGCGCCTACGCCTAACACGAACACTCCCAAGTCCTACCAGTTGCAACTTGATTTTCTAGTTCAATCACTCAATTTAATTTGCTTTGGAGCTTCCACTAATCAATTTTGGGCTGGTTAGGTGCCCGAGTACAATGCAGGTGCTCGCCTTACTCTTGTGAACCAGAGATATGTGAATCCAAGAACTTGGTTATACTAGATAAATCGAACATCCATTGCCGGTACCTTTTCTCCTTTATGAAATTTTTTTGCAAGCAATCTTCTCAATTATGTTTTCCCTATATCCTTTAATTATGTCAAAAAAAGGTGATCATGAAAGGGCGTTCGAGCAATATATATTAAATCAAGTGATAATAAAGATGAAGCAAATAAAGTACTAGGAAAATAAAGAACCAAACAGTATTGGGCAAAATTAACAAAGCCTCGTTATTAAGTCTCGGGATACGGGATAGGACCTTCGTGAGCTATAAACCAAAAGTAAACGTGCATTGTATTAAAATAAACACGAGATGCCTAGTCTAAGTGCCGAACTTGCCTAAGCCATCATGAATCAAATATCGGGAAATACTTGACACTATGATGCATAACTCGCATAAATGTGATTAAGATGCAATTCTAATTTTTTTTGTCTTTTCTTTTGTCTAATTTTTATAAACACCAGTTAAAACCCTAAAATTACCCTACATGTCGAGAATACCCCTCTATGGCCGAAATTACCCTATTAATTTAGATCAATATGAATTAATCAAAACTTGTATAATTTAAGATGCAAAGTCACTTAGAATGCTTCTAATTTTTTTTATATCTTTCCCTTTTATTATTGATATGCAACTACCTAGGTGATCATGAATATCCTATATGCCACATGACAATAAAAGATGCAAGTTTTATGATTTTTCTCACTAATTTACATGAACTGGCAAACTGTATCCTATATGCAAGAATAAAATGCAGTAAAGGTTTGATCTTTCCTTGAAAGAATTGATCTTTTTGACATGAGCGAAGTCACCGATAAAGGTCGAAGCTTTAGCCTATTTTCCATGAATCACTGCGAAAAAGGATGATCAAAATTCTTCCAAGCAAGACCAAGAGCGCCAAGGGGACCGGCCATGAACAACATGCAGAGGAATCATCAATCCAATCCACATCAATAAATATTCTGAGTAATGTTTTTATTTTCTTTAAATTTTCTATGATTAGTCAAAATCTATAAATAATAAGAAAGTTGGGTAGAATGGAACTTTGTATAGTTTAGCCACACCATCACAAAGCTCAATGCCTTCCTGCTTCCGTGACATTAATTAGACATATTACTATACATTAATTAGAAAAAACCTCATCATCTCATTTAATTTAGTATGATATTTGTAAAATAATATATCCACATCAATTTGCCTTACAAAATTAATTTGGATGTAGTTTGTGATATATAAATCAATAAATCTCACCAATGAAGAAATTTTTTTTTTCTCTTATATATTATTGTCGTATGATGTTTCTATTAATGATTAAATAAGAATTGTGAAAATTATCTAGGGTAATATCCATTTCTTTTTTAAAGTCATGAATTTACCTGTAAATTTATCTATGCACATCTATAATCTACAATCTTTAATATATAAAGCTCATACTATATATTAAATTTTGTAGTTAAGATAGGTGATTGCCACGGGTGGTCAAAAGGTGATTAATGTAAAGACATTTGGAAAGTAGTGTCTTAGCCAAAGTGGGATGGAAATAGCCTCACCCTTTAAATAGTTTACCAAACCATATTCGTGTAACTTTACAAACTAAGTCTCATACGAAATTACCAACTCTTAATGGGCTCTACTTACCAACATTTACTTCATTATTCCATATTGTTCAGATAAATTACGAGCATTTATTTGGGAGCTCACCAATGTATCAAATTTGCAAAAGAAATTATCAACTTGTTTTAAATTACCAACTATTCCCATAATTGCCCTCATTTATCGGTGGAACTTACTATTATAAGCTTTTACATGAAATTATTAACTTTATTTAAACTCAATCACCAACCTTTGTTTGATTATTTATTAATCACCAAAGGTTCCGATAATCTACCAACCTACGAAGCTACTAAACTCATACAAAAGTATAAACTCTTGTGTGGTAAGTTTATCATGTTCGTATTTGACTTAATTGAATTTCATATAAACTATTGAAATGGTTGGTAAATTGAAAAATTAAAATACATGTTGCTAAGTGACTCAAATTAAGGTTGGTAGTTTCACATGACAATTAGTAACTTTAACATGCTGGTGACTTGAGAAAATAAAGGAAAAATTCTAAATAAGGACTTAAAGTACCTTCATTTTCTCAAATAAGAGCATGAAGTAGACTTTGTATCAAATAAGGGTATGAAGTGTCTTTATTTTCTCAAATAAAAGTTTGAAGTGGATTTTGTTTCAAATAGGAGCCTGAAATGGCTATGTTTGTTTCAAAAAAGGGTCTGACTTATTGGATAATAAGAGAATTTTCGTCTTTTTATTTTTTTTTTACTTTTTTTCTTTTTTTTTCCTTTTTTCCTTTTGCTTTTTTCTTTCTTTTTTTGGTTTTCTTCTTCATTGCTAACCACCGGCGAAGCCCGAGAAGGGCTTGGCTAGGCGAGGGCCACTCTCGTTGGCAACAGGCAGGCAAGGCTAGTCCTCGCTAGATCTAGGAGAAGGTTGCCTCGCCCATGGCCAGTGTGGCCGTCCCTCGCCTGTTGCCAGCAAGGGTGGCCCTAACGTAGCCCTTCCTAGGCTTCGGCAGTGGTTGGCTGACCACTGGTGAAGCACAAATATAAAACCAGAAGAAGGAAAAAGTAAAAGAAAAGGAAAAAAGAAAGAAAAAGAAAAAAGAAATAAAAATTAAAAATATTTAAAATTAAAATGGTTTTTGGACGAAAATACCCTTGATCGGCCGGTGACCGATGAGGTCAGGCCCTTATTTGGACTCTTATGGCCACTTTAGGCCTTTATTTGAGACTAACATTCATGCCCTTATTTGACATTAAGTCTACTTCTAACCCTTATTTGAGAAAATAAGGATACTTCGGGCCTTTATTTGGAATTTTCCCGAAAATAAATGTTGGTAAATTTTAGAATAATCTTTAACTTTAAAGAATCAAATAATGCCAGTACTTTTCTAAAAGTGGTTATACGTTACTAACGTATGACAAACCAAGCAAGTCATTGGCCAATTTTCGCTACCAATGGCTTTTTACAATTGCCAACTCTTTCACAAATTCAACAGCATAGAACAGTGTCCCGTATTGTGTTTCACGGACCAAAATCGTCCAAAACATCATCCTCTTTATAGCCCAAAAAATATTAAACTGGGGAAAATTGAAATGTAGCTATGACAAACAATGCCCTGTATAAGAATCACGATGAGTCGTCTAAGAATCACGAGGAAGTGTCTATCACTCTGATTGACCCATATGGAATTGTTTTTGTTCAATAATAAATCTATAGCACCATTCATAAATTTAGAATAACAGTAGTTAATCGTCCGACTTGCTTCCTATTGATTAAGTAAATTGACTTGATTGTGCAACAATGTTAGGGACTTATGATTGTCAATGTTCTAACAATTTACCACCTATGTTATATATTTACTATTGACCTTGTGGATAAAATTGTTATTTCATTAATAACTTACAAACAGTTATGTACCTTCTTATAAAATATATAAAAAGTGCTAAATTACTATTAGATTTGTGGACGATGTGATTGTTATCTAATTGGTATTATACAAACAATTACTTACACGTCTACTAATAAAATCTAAAATAAAAAAAAATAAGTGGTAACTGCTATTGGGTTTTGTGGACAGTAGAAATGTTTTTTCAATCGACAAATTGCAAAAAGTCGTGCACCTACTTGTAGAACCTAAAATAAGTGGCAATTTATTGCTGAATTCTTGAATGATAAAATCTTAATTTCGTCGGTAATTTACGAATATTTACACACTCATTTGTAAAATAAAAGATAGCAAGTGATAATCTATTATTGAGTTCGTTATCATCCACATTTCAAATTTATTACCGACATCACCTATTTCCATCCACATACGAAATTCAATTTTATTCGGAAACGGGATTTTGGAAATCCGCGAACAGCGGAGCACCACCGAAATAGAAATTTTACATTCTCTAGTCAAGTCAACTGAAAGCTATTCCTTGATTGGCAGAATTTCAATGTTTTTCCTTTCCGTAATTGTCTATTGTCGGAAAGTCCTTCAATCAGGACCATTCTTCGCGTTCGGACAAAATTAAGATTCCTCACGTGTGTGGCCCACCAAACTGGACCGAAGGCGCAATCGTCTCAGCTCTCAGAAGGCGCATGGAAATTTCGGGTTTGAAGATTTCCATCCCAAACTAGGGTTTTCAAATCCCTGCTCAGTTCATGTGCTTGGTTGACCAAATATAGTTAACTATCATGTTGTATATCATATATAGTCTACTATTTTTACATTGGCTGGGTTTGTATTAAGTAAGTTGTCTGAAAATGTTGAAATCCTAACGTTGATACGATTTTAAAACTTATATTCTTTTTTGCTTTTTGGCAGTCTTATAATTAAATCCAAATATAAGTAAATCATTTTATTTATCTTCTTGAATCTACTTATTGAATTAAATGATCGGATATAATATCTATATTGTTTGCTTTTAACCGATCTCTGCATGGTTAATGTTGATGAACAAAGACAACATTGATCACATAATTTCATTGGCTTTATGATCTTAAAATAAGATGAGCCAAAAGCATTTTCAAGGGATGTCAAGTTCTAATCTCAACATCTTCGACATATTTTTTTGCCTTTTTCTTAGAAAGCATAAATATGGTGTTTTGTTTCAATTGAAAAATTGTGATAAAAAAAGAATATCATTTTTGTTGCCCAATGTTGCCAATTTTTGCTAATATTAAAAAATCCAACCCAAAAGCTTAAGATAATCGGTGAAGAGAGATCACATGAATATAAAGGCCCGTTGTTAAGAGGATCTGCACGCACGTTCTAAAAGCTTAAGCTTTAGAGGCTCGAAAAATTTGAACTCATGACCTCCTACTCTGATATCATGTTACAAAATCTAACACAAAAACTTAAACTAATAGGTAAAGAGAAATCACATGAATATAACAAGTATCTAGGATCCGTTGTCAACCAATGTGGAATAATACTTTAATAGTTAGGATTTTCAAAAGTGAAATAATTCAAATTTGGTGACTAGTGGCATATCATAAATTGACATTAGATTGCACTTACGTTGGACTACTCCTTTGCTCCTATGCCACCCTTGCCATCACACGCTTACTACTTGATTGTCAAGTAACAACATCACTTTTTTTTTCTGGATGACATTTGCGACTACCTATCATTAAATTCAGCTCACATAAAGTATTTCTCAAATCATTTTATAATTCATTTCATAAGCCAAATTTGTAAAGTAATGTACAGGGGTGAGCGGTTCCAGGTTTTGTATAAGTTCCACCTAAAACCTTCTCCTTGGAACCTACTCATTGGAACATGTTCCTCATTTTTTAGAACCTAGAATTTACCTTACATACCTTGGAACCTGGAACTTACCCTATCACAGGTTCTAGGGTCGGTTCTAGGGTCTACCCAAGTTCTACTTATATTATTAATTGAATGATTGCAGTGAATTATCACCTTTAATGACCACCACTTGCTGTTACAATCTACTGACCTCAACTTATATTTATACACACGAAGAATATGAAATATTAACTTAGTAAAAAGTCTCAGTCATAAAATGGAAGGTCAAACTAGATCGGACACCATTAAATATCATAGGATCGCACAAAGACATAAACTAAGAGAAACACAAAAACTTGTTCCAAGTTCTAGATTACCCAATTTTTGAAACTTGGAACCTACCTGTCGAAATAGGTTTCCCAATTTTTGGAACCTTCAATAACCGCAATCTACTGCTACAATCCACTAACCACAACTTATATTTATATACACAAAGAATATGAAACATTAACATAGTAAAAGTCTCAGTCATAAAATGGAAGATCAGACTATTGGCTCAAGATTGTACACTCATCATTGGAAGCCATGGAATGCCATAGGATTGCGCAAAGACATAAACCAAGAGTTGCACAAAAACTTGTTCTAGATTCTAGGTTACCCAATTTTTGGAACCTAGAACCTGCTCGTCGAAATAGGTTTGATTTGGTGTTAATAGGAAAGAAAAGAAAAAAGGAAATGGGAAGAGGGAAAACAGGGAAGGAAAAAGAAAAAAAAAAGGATATAAACATATTTTAAAAAGTAAAAAATTAATAAAATTACTCAAAAGGACGTCATTTTGAATAAATTTGTATACGTAAATCGTCGGTCGAGCTCATAGAACGGCCAGTGATGACTAGAATACCACGTCAGTATTTTCAGGCAAAAATTGGTGAGCATAATTACATTGGAATTTGGCGCAAGGTTTCGGGACAACATTAATCAATTGAAAACTTTAGAACTACGTTGGAATCTGTACAGTATTAAATTAGTAATTTTCCCTACCCTTAACTAAACCTAGCTTTGATAATAATATCCAAAATAGTTGAAAAGGTATTTTTCTTTAAAGAAAGTTGAGAAAGGAGTAAAAGATTGACGTAGAAAGAAAAAGACTGGAATGACCCTCATTTATAAAAAATGGTTATGTTAAAAAAATATATTGGTCGAGATTAATGAGAAATATTGGCACTTATTGGTTTTCAGTAGGTAGAGTTTTACATTATAATGCTGGAACTTTACGAATATATTTTCCAGTTCTCATTATCAATTATTTAAGGACTTCTACCATTAGTTGATAATTTTTTTGTAGGCCCCAGCGAACCGGTCGTTCCCTTGCTAGTAGAAAATATTAAGTTCAATTTTAGTCCCCAAACTTATGTTGCTTGTGGAATTGGATCCTCCAATTTTTTTTTTTGTTTTTGGATTCAACTCCTCTAACTCTACCCTATTCTCAATTCAGTCCTTAAATAACTCTTAGCACGTTGATATGGTATTCTAGGATGATTTTTTTATTATTATTATTTAAAAAGGTAAAAGTCGATAATGTTAAAATCAAAAGAAACTAGTTTTAGTTTAAGAAAAATAAGAAAGTCAAATGTAGAAGACAAAGGTGGAAAAGCAAGAGATGCGAGAAGGGGCGGACGACTTGGTGGCCCAAGCCACCACCAACGACCATTGGCAAGGGTTGGAAAATGTGAAGCGATGGGCTTGACCTTCGGAGAAGCGGTCATGGTGGACTCCAGCTTTGCATCGCAGTGGCAATGGCTTGCCGGCTCGAGGACCTGATCGCACATATTGTGAATTGAAGGATTAAAAATAGATTTAACCCCATTCGAAGACAAAACTCAACTAAAATGAAATACACAACACTCAAGATTGAAACGATTATGTGCTTTACCAACATTTTGTCGCACGCTTCTTCGAAATCAGGTTTTAATTGCTTCTTTATGTGCAAACCAATCAAGCTACTCGAGCTCGCCTAGATTATTTACTAGTTCAAAGTGCGGGAATGAGTCAAGTCTGAGCCTCATTTGTTCAAATTTTATGAAAGTCGAATTTGAGCTCAAGCTTGAATCAAGATCCGACAAATACGCATTTATGACATTTATGATAACTGAATTGAATCAAACTTAGTCATTTCAAGTTAATAAAAAATATTTCACAAGTCAAACTCGATCCAAATAAGTTGATGTTTGATGAGATCGAGTTTGAATAAAGTGTCCAGTCTTAAATTTTCAAGTTTAGTCCAATTCAAATATGAATACCAACTCGATCGATTAGACCTCTTTTATGTATCCGCTGAAAAATATTCCCAACAAAACTTGGAAATCAGTCTCGGTAATCACTGGACATTCATTCTAAGAGAATCTTGCATGTGGTTGTGACTTTGTCCAAGATGACATTACTTAATGTGGAAAAGCAAAGAAAATTTGGACATGGTATTACCTTGCGTCTACGTCAGCCCCAGCAAATACGTTCCCAATGCCAGTGCAGACCCACAATACAATTGCGATATAATTAAATTGAGTCTGCTACTAAGAATCATTTGCACACTAGTCAAGATCACTAATATAGGAGGAACACTTTAGTAGACACAAGCACACATCAACAAAAGAACAACTATCAGTCGATAGAAAATTTTCATTTTCAATTAGTTATCAAACTTTAACAGGTGATTTGAAAGGTATTTTCCTTTAATCGAGAATTTGTGATATTCTCAACGACCTTTTGTCCCTCGACAATCTCCAATCCAAAAAACAAGCCCATTCCCATGAAAATCGAATCCATCTCTGATTCAATCTTGGCTTTAGTGACTGCGATGAGTATGGATCAAATATAAAATCCATCGCTTTTTGAAGCGCAATAGTTGGATTGTTCTAATACTGAACCACCCTTTGGATTTGGACACTATTTGACAATCTCTATTTTCATCACTAACCACAGCTCATATACCAATCCCCTAAGCGAGTCATATCCTATCCATCGAAGTTTGATTTTTTCTTGATCTGGCTAGCATAACATAAATTGACACTGAGAAATCCGCAAACAAATAAAGAAAAGCCGACAGACAGACGCGTTTTTGCTTCTATTCCCTACACAAGTGTCTGCAAAGTAAGTAACATTATCAGTCCCGTAGCGAATGTTAACACTAGATAGAATCGTCCCCACCAGCAGGCGTTTACTTTGACTGCTTTGTGTTTCCAATCTGTACCATCCCCTGTTTTCCTCCCCCTCCTCCCCGCAATTCTCGGTTCTTGAAATTGCCCATTTCGAACAAAATTTTCCGGATCCCTCTCCCCCAAGTCATCATTTTTAAGGGCTTTATATTTATGAATATTAAAGAATTCAATATTAAAAGATATTGTCAGAAATATTATTAGATGTTAGGGATTTTGTTTGACATTTCGTTATCTCCTAGGACAACTAATATCCTTATTAGATTAGATTACTTCCTTTCTTGTTTATATTGTTCGGATATAAATACCTCTTAATTGTAACTCATTAAAGTAAAGATGTAACATTTGAGTATTTTCATCATCGAGAGCAACCGCAACAAGTCCTCGTCATCAACAGTGCTTCATTGGCAGGCATCTGCTTGTCGCTCACGTTGTCTCTCAGGGTAGCTCTATCTCGAGAGTCGATGGACTCTCCCTCGTCGCCAGAGGAAGTTGTCCTTTCTCTGTGACCTCATCAGTCATGTCGCAACCATCCTTTGTGCTGGTGAAGTCTACCAAAAGTAGAGCCTCTTTGTTCTCTAGCTTCACTCCTTCGTGCATCCTTCTTGATCGTGGACATTGGTTCTGCTTCTTTGTCAAGATCAAACTACTGTTTGTTTGTTGGTTTTGGTCTTAGTCTATTTTTGTGCTTTTCTATTTTATGTTTTTTTGTCCTTTTTCAATTCCAAATGAAGAAAAACACAAAATAGAGTTTTCTCCGGTGCCATTAGTTCTCCAATCTGCAACACCTACGTACCATAGATGTGTTGGACTTTCTTGCAATTGCAAGCGTCGTAAATGAGCAAAGTCATTGTCAAGTGTCTAGGCAGCTGTGAGAACCCGAGTCGAGCACTTATTCATCAAGTAACCAAAGTTGAGCATCATGGGGTGATTTCGTTTAGCTTGCCACAATTCAAATCAAATTTGCACCGTTAGTAACTCATACCAGTACTCGACCATATTTACTAAAATACTTTCATATTTAATTCATCCTATGAAAATCAGTATCCACCTAATTAACCCACTTTAAGCTCTTCATGTATATATGTTAGTTGGATAAAATCGTTATTTAGACTATAAGCATTGCATAGAATTTTTTATTTTTATACTGATTCACAATGAAGAAAAAGAGAAAGTTAGTACTTGGTAGTGAATTTATAAAATTAAAGCAACAAACAGCGCGGAGGAATTGCTTTACCAAAAAAAAAACAACGCGGAGGAATTGAAATTTTAATTAAATGAACTGTAAGATGTTTAATAAGATAATTTATACTGACAATGGATTGTAATGACAAGAACTAAGATTAGAATATTATGTAAAAATGAAAATGTCAAATGCAATCAAGGAAAGATATACTCCAATAACTAACAGGCGAAACTTACAATATTAATAAAAATAAAAGAATAATGAGAAAAAAAGAAGCCGTCTTAATATTTTTAATAAAGGTGAAGCCGGGCTCATCTTGCGGGCCCACCAAGACTTCTTTGAATTTGGAATAGTTTGAGGAGACTATTATTTTCTCATTAAGGGCAAAGAGAAAGTTACAAATGCAGGTTGGGTTTGGGTAAATTATGAAATTATTTAACACTCGTATCTTTTTGGGTTTTATCATTATAAATTCATTTATAACACATTTACTGAACATAACTAATTCATATAATGACTCAGCCCATCAAATATGAGTTAAGAAATGAGTTTACGATCCATTTTGAAAGGCCTAACAATTATCTGACCCATTTCATGTGGGACAAGCCCTCAAGAAGTGTGTAAGTAAACATACAATGTGGTGCTTATTTTTTCCTTTCATTTGGAGAAGATACAGAGCATAGCTAATGTGGCGCTCATTCGAGGGTAGATTTTTATTTATGAATTACTCAATAGGATCTCTTTCTCTTGTTGCAAGATTCGACAATTTAATAACATTAAAAATCTAACAACAACGTGTTGTCTCAAATAGTAAGGAAGTTTGCTCATCTTCTTATGGTCTTGGTTTTGAGTCTTATTGTAAGCTAACCCGGCACTCAACTGCACAACAAGAAAAAAAAACAGCAAAAGCCCAAAGAATCTCTCTCAGACCACTCTCGATACAACGTTTGGAGACAAGGCGATCAAGATTCCCCTCTTGACAACGTCTCCATTTATTATCAATTGGTGGTTTGGCCCAGAATCTTATTATGAAACCATTATGCATACTAAGATACCCCTAACCAGATTCATAGCTATAATGAATATCAAATCATTATCCTCCAATATCAGAACTCAAATCCAGAATCCATATCATAAACCATAATACATTTCATAAATCAAACCATATATCTTTTCGCAACTCAGCTTAATCTCTTGAAATACTTTTCATAAAGTATTTTATGAATCATTTCACAATTCATTTCACAAACCAGATTTGTAAAGCACGTCTCTAAAACAATTCACAAATAACTAAAGCGTAGTAAATGCTCGATCCAAACTTTTATGCAACAAAAATTTCATTTCATAACTCATACTATATCTAATCCATATTATTTCTGAAATATGGGTTTACAAACTCAAAGAAAAGATAACACCACTCACCTGAAAATGCCTAAAATCCAAATTACGAAGGTTACTCGAATCGTGAACTCGCAATCGTATCAAATAAAAGAGAAACAACGTAAAAAACAAGTAAAAATTCTATCTCAATTATGAATCAACTAAACCAAGCTTACTCACTAACAATACGGCTCCTACGCGCTAACAAAACTCTCATCCAAAAGCGAATATTCAAAACTATTGTAACGCGGCGTTTGAGCGCGAAACTTCAGAATCTCACTCCGACCAAACTATTAATCTAAATCGATTTCTGTCGTACCCCACAGCTCCACAATGCCCTAATATATTATTTCCATGAAATTTCTCAAGTTAACAACTCAAAAATCAAACCTCACAGTTCAAATTTCATATAACTTTGACTATGTGTCTTAATTTCGAAAACTACTTTGATTAGATGAATAAAGAGTTTAAATCCTAATCGACATTGCCAAATGAAGTTAATCTAGTTTTGTGGCCGGGGGGTGGTCTGGTGGTGTGTACTCCTTTACCTTTTCTTTCTTCTATCCCTTTCTTTGTTTTCTTTTTCTCTTTCTTTCCTTTCCTCTATTCTATGCGTGCTCTCCTTTTCCCCTTTAATATGAGATTCCACGTTCCTTCTATCCGTTTCTTTGTTTTCTTTTTCTCTTTCTTTCCTTTCCTCTATTCTCTGCGTGCTCTCCTTTTCCCCTTTAATATGAGATTCCACTTTCCTTTTTCTTTTTGACTCCTTTTCCCCTTTAATATGGGATTCCACCTTCCTGTTTCTTTTTTACTAGTCAAGTTTTTTTAATTAGCCACTTTATTACAGTTGTTATGCTTGATCTGGAATATATTTCAATCTTCTCCTCTTCTTCGTCGCCCTCTGCTGTCTCTGTGGTTGGTGAAGTAGAATTGTAATTTGCATGCACGAGAAGATGACTAGGCTAAAAAATTTCGAGACCGTTCTATCTCTTGCTGCTAAAAAGGTCCTTCAACACATAAAATTCTTCGAGGAAGCAGTGTAATTGATTGGAATTTTTCCAATAGAATTTGCGCAAATCCACGATCTTATCTAATGCTGGTGGTACCAAGAGAGACACTTTAGCTGATTTTCGAAAATAATATTTCGTAGTTGCTTTTCTTTGACTTTTCTTCTGTGCAAGAGCATGCTATATTGATGAATTTCTCGATCGGATCTCTTTTAGTTGATGTAAAATTTTGATAATCTGATTACATTAAAAATCTAACAATTGTCAGTCTTAGATGATAAGGGAGTTTACTCCTTTCCTTATGGTCTTGGTTTCTAGTCTTATTGGAAGCTAACCCGGCACTTGATTGCTCAATCCAAAGAAAAAAAAATTTGAAAGCCTAAAAAGTCTTTATCGAACCACTCTTAACATGACTAAAACTCACAACGAAACAAACAAAAAAAAGAAAGAGGAAAATCTTTAAATATATCAATGTGCAATATCAAAAGAGAAAACCCGGGGCCACTATCAAGATTTGCCGTGCGTTGTACGTGGATTGCTCCTTTAGCCAACTAACACGCATTTCTATTAAATTTGCAGTGTGAAAGTTGCATAAAGGCGTAGAAAGTATGGTAATAGCCCTATGGACGGGTGGAGGTGGGCTATGGTACCATTCGGACGTGCATGGTGGATCGTTCCCTCTTTTGTCTTTCTTTTAATTTGAAATCTTTTCGGATTATTCCCTTTTTTTAGTTTCCTCTATACTACTCTTTATGCCACTCTAAGTAAAGATAACCCCCAATTTTCCATCGCTTTACTTTTGTCTTTTTTTCCTTTTTCTTCCTCTTTTTTTTCCCTTTCAGTTTAATATAAGAGAAATTATCAGCTCTTTTCAAAATTACCAACTACTCCCATAATTACCATCATTTATCAGCGGAATTTAGACCTATAAACTTCTATATGAAATTATTAACTTTATTTAAACTCAGTTACCAATTATTTGGTAATCACCAACTGTTTTGATATCTACCAACCTACAAACTACTAAACCCCTTTACACAATCATAAACTCTTATGTGGTAAGTTTATTATGTTGGTATTTGGCTTAAGTAAATTTCATAAAACTATTGAAATGGTTGCTAATTTGGAAAAAAAAAAAAAAAAAAGATAAATGTTGCTAAGCGACTCAAATTAGGGTTGGTAGTTTCGTTTTGAAAATTAGTAGATTTAATACGTTGGTGGCTGAAGAAAATAAATGTTGGTAAATTATAGAATAACTGGACTTTTTTAAAAGTGATTGTGGTTTACCAACGTATGACTGACCAAGCCAGTTACCGGTCAATTTTGCTACCAACAGGATTTACAATGGCCAACTCTTTCCCAAATTCAATAGCATGGAACAATGTTCCGTAATATGTTCAACGACCAAAATTGTCCAAAACTTGATCCTTTTTGTAGCCTAGAAAATATCAAACAGGAGAAGATTGTAAAGTAGCTATCACAGAAAATGCCCTGTAGGACCGAAGAAAAATGCCATGGAGACCCTGTAGTCGTTTCTTGGTCATGGTGAGTCGTCTAAGAATCACAAGGATGCGTCTAACCTTCCATTTGGCTCATACAGAATAGTTTCCGTTCAATAGTAAATCTGTAACATCATCCATAAATCTTGAATAATAGTGGTTGATCACCTGTCTCGCTTCCTATTGATTAAGTAAATTGAGTTATTGTGCGACAATGTTAGGGCCTTATGATTGTCAATGTTCTAATAACTTACCACCTATGTTATATATTTACTATTGAGAAAAATAGTTATTTCATCGATAACTTATAAACAGTTATCCGCCTTCTTGTAAAGTATAAAAAAAGTGCTTATTTACTATTTGATTTGTGGACGATAAAACTGTTATCTATTTGGTAACATACAAACAGTTACTTACGCGTGTACTAGTAAGACATAAAACCTAAAAAATAAGTGGTAATTGCTATTGGGTTTTGTGGGTGGTAGAAATGTTATTTCAATTGACAGTCCACAAAAAGTCATGCGCCTACTTGTAGAAACTAAAATAAGTGGTAATTTTCTGCTGAGTTAGTGAATGATAAAACTTTAATTTGTTGGTCACTTACAAACATTTACAAAGTCACTTGTAAAATTAAAAAACAGATGATAATCTACTGTTGGGTTTGTTATCATCGATATTTCAAATTTACCACCGACCTTACGTTACGTATTTACCATCCACAAATGAAATTCTTTTTTATTTGGAAATGCAAATTTTGAAATCGGTGAACGAGGGGAGCACCACCGCTGCGATAACTTTGCATTATCTAGTCAAGTCAACTAAAAGCTATTGCGTGTACTTTGGTCTCGGGCTTGATTGTACTAAAGTTCCATGTTCTTCGTCTCCATAATTGTATATTGTCGGAAAGTCCTTCAATCAGGACCATTCTTCACGCATGTACCCCACCAAACTGGACCATAGGCGCAATCTTCCCAGCACTAAGAAGGGGCATGGAAATTTCAGAATTGAAGATTTCAATCCCAAAAGGTTTTCAAATTCCTGCTCAGTTCATGTGCTTGCTTGACCCAATACAGTCAACTATCATTTTGTATATGAAAGGTTGGGTATGATTCTAGAGTTTATATTTTTTTGCTTTTTTTACAATCTTATAAATTTTTACAAATAAAATTCAAATATAAGTAAATCATTTTATTTTTTTGGTAAAGAAAGTAAATCATTTTATTTATCTTCTTGAACCTACATATTCAATTAAATAATTGGATATAATATCTATATTGTTTGCCTTTGACCGATCTCTGCATGGTTATTGTTGATGTGCAAAGACAACATTGATCACATAATGTCAGTGGTTTTATGATCTTAAAATAAGATGAGCCAAAAGCATATTCAAGGGATGTCAAGTTCTAATCTCAACATCTTAGGCTTATTTCTTTTATTTTTCGTTTTTTTCCTAGAAAACATAAATATGGTCTTTTGTTTCGATTGAAAAATTATGACAAAAAAAGAATATCTTTTTGTTGCGCAATGTCGCCAATTTTTGCTAATGTTAGAAAATCCAACCCAAAAATTTAAGTTGTTCGGTGGAAAGAGATTGCATGAATATAAATGCTTGTTGTCAAGACAAGCGGCATGTTCTAAAAGCTTAAGCTTAAATTTGAACTCAGGACCTCCTATTATGATATCATGTTACAAAATCTAACACAAAAGTTTAAGTTAATAGGTGGAGAAAGACCATACGAATATAAAGAGGGTTTTAGGACTTGTCGTTAAGTAATGTGGGATAATACTTTAACAGCTAGGATTTTCAAAAATGAAATAATTCAAATTTGGTGACCAATGACATCTCGAAAATTGACACTAGATTGCACTTACATTGGACCACTCCACTCCTTCGCCACCCTTGCCAAAATACGCTTACTACTTGATTTCTCAAGTAACAACATCACTTCTTTGTATTCTGGTAGACATTGGCGACTACCTATCATTAATTCAGGCTCAACCGCTAGAAACACTTTTCGTAAAGAATTTCTCAAATCATTTCATAATTCATTTCATAAGTTAGATTTGTAAAGCAATATATATATAAACTTTCACAATATCTTTCATAACATGTTTCTAAAACCATTCACAAATAACCAAGGAGTAGTAAATGCTCAATCCAAACTTTTTTGCAACAAAAATGCTATTTCATAACTAATACTATATTTGATCCATATTGCTTTTTGAAATATGAATATTTCAAAAAGCGAGAAACAACATCAAATAAGCGAGAAACAACGTCAAAAACAAGTAAAACCGCTACATCAATTACGAATCGGCTAAACCAAGTTTACTCGCTAACGAAATGACTCTTACGCGCTAACAAAACTCTCGTCCAAAGCGGATTTTCAAATCTATCCGTAACACAGAACTTGAGCATGGAATTTTATAATTTTGCTCCAGCTAAACCGTTATTCTTATTCCTAATTGATTTACGTCAAACCTCATGGTTCCACAACGCCTAATCTATCATTTCCATAACTCAAAAATCGGATATCGTAGTTCAAATTTCACATAACTTTGAATTTGTGCCCTAATTCCAAAAACTACTCTGATTAGATGAACAAAATGACTTAAATCCTTACTGGGCATTGTAAAACAAAGTTAATCTGGTTTGGCGAAGCTCCCGTGGTGTGTACTCATTTCCCTTTGTTTCTTTTCTTCTTCTTTTTCTCTCCTTTCCTCTATTCTCGGCCTGCTCTCCTTTTCCCCTTTAATATGAGAGTTCACTTTCCTTTTTCTTTTAGGCTAGTATTGTTTTAATTAGCCACTTCATTTGACCAAGTCAACAAACCCAAATATTACAGTTGTTATGCTTGATTAGGAATAAGTTTCAATCTTCTCCTCTTCTTGATTGCCCTTTGCTGTCCTAGTGGTCGGTGATGTAGAATTTGGTTTGCATGCACGAGAAGATGACTAGGCTAAAGAATTTCGAGACCGGTTCTATCTCTTGCTGCTAAAAAGGTCCTTCAATACAGAAAGTTCTTCGAGGATGCAGTGTAATTGATTGGAATCTTTCCAATAGAATTTGCGCAAATCCGTGATCTTCTCTAATGTTGGTCGCTCTTGGTGTGGTACCAAGAGAGACACTTTAGCTTATTCCCTTAAAAAAAATGTCCTAGTTGTTTACTCTTGACTTTTCTTCGGTGCAGGAGCAAATAACTTAGTTGACTTGAATCCAACAAGTCACGCAATTCACAAGTCTAGACAGAGACAAGTGTAAGCTAATTCAGCGAAATGAAATTGAGCCTATACCTTAATTTTTCTATGGATAACATATGCAATAATCCGACCCATTTCAAGTAGGACAAGCCCTCGAGAAGTGTGTAAGTAAACATATAATGCCTTGCTCAATTTTCTTTTGTTTGGAGAAACTAGAGCTTTTCATTAGCTCGAGCAATGTGGTGCTCATTTGAGAGTCGATTTGTATTTATGAATTACTCAATAGGATCTCTTTCAATTATTGTAAAATTTTGACAAATTAATTACATTAAAAAGTTAACAATAAGGCGTTGTCTTAGATGATGGTAAGTGAGTTTGCCCCTCTCCTTATGGTCTCGGTTTCGAGCCTTATTGGAAGCTAACCCAGCGCTTGACTGCTAAATAAAAAATATTAGAATGCCCAAAAAATCTCTATCAAACCATTCTTAGCATAGCAAAACTAACAACGAAATGAAAAAAAAAAAAAAAAAGAAGAAGAAGAAGGAAGAAAACCTTTAAATATGTCAATGTGCAGTACCAAAGGAGAAAACCAGGGCAACTATCAGGATTTGCCACGTGTCATACGTCGACTGCTCCTTCAGCCAACCAACCCGTATTTCTATCATATATTGTAAAAAGTTGCACAAAGTATGGTAATGACCAGGTGAACGGGAGGAGGAGGGCCATGGTACTTTTCCGTGGGGCCCGATGTTTCAATTCCATGTACCGACCAATCGATTTTTCTTTTTTTTCTTTGAATTTTAAATCTTTTCAGATTTTTCCCTCTTTTTATTTTCCTTTATACCACTCGAAGTAAAGATGACCCCCATTTTTCATCATTTTTCTTATGATTTCTTTCCTTCTTCTTCTTATTTTCCTTTTCATTTTAATATAAGAGAAATTTATTTTTTGTTTTTTCTTATTTGGTTTTTCATTCTATTTTTGAACATATTATTGTATTTTTCTATTTCATATTTCATAATTAATTCATTGTATTTTCTGATTCTATAGTTTATACTTTTTTTCTTTTTTATAGTCCTATAAAATATTTACAATCAAATACAAATTTAAGTATATTGTTTTATTTCTTTTCTTGAATCTAATTATTTGATAAAAAAAATAGAATATCATATATGTATTTTGGTGTTATGATCAAATTCCATGATATATATCCATTATTTACTTTTAATGGATCTCCACATGTTAATGTGATGTAGACCAAACTACGCAGATTACTCGAACTGTCAAACTCACAATCCTATCAAATAAGCAAGAAACAACATAAAAAACAAGTAAAAATGCTACCTCAACTATGAATTGGCTAAACCAAGTTTACTCGCTAACGAAATGACTCTAACTTGCTAACGAAACTCTCGTCTGAAGACAATTTTCAAATCTATCCGTAACGCGGAACTTGAGAGTGGAATTTTATAATTTCGCTTCGACTAAACCGTTCATCAAACCCCATGGTTCCACAACACCCTAATCTATCATTTCTATGAAATTTCTCAGCTTAACAACTTAAAAATTAGACATCGCAGTTCAAATTTCACATAACTTAGACCTAATTCCAAAAACTACTCTGATTAGATGAACAAAATGGCTTAAATCCTTACCGAGCATTGCGAAACGAAGTTAATCCGGCTTGGTGAGGCTCCCGTGGCATATACTCCTTTCCCTTTTCTTTTTAATTTCCCTTTCTTTCTTTTCTTCTTCTTTTTCTTTCCTTTCCTCTATTCTAGGCGTGCTCTCCTTTTCCTCTTTAATACGAGAGTTCACTTTGCCTTTTCTTTTTGACTAGTAATTTTTTTTTTAGCCACTACCAAGTCAACAAACCCAAATATTACGGTTGTTGTGCTTGATCCGGAATAAGTTCAAATCTTCTCCTCTTCTTGATTGCCCTTTGCTGTCTCAGTGGTCAGTGAAGTAGATTTGTGGTTTGCATCCACGAGAAGATAACTAGGCTAAAGAATTTCGTGACCGGTTCTATCTCTTGCTGCTAAAATGGTCCTTCAATACAGAAAGTTCTTCGAGGATGCAGTGTAATTGATTGGAATCTTTCAATAGAATTTGCGCAAATCCATGATCTTCTCTAATGTTTTTTTTTTTGGTAAGGTATGATCTTCTCTAATGTTTTTTTTTGGTAAGATGATCTTCTCTAATGTTGGTCTCTCGTGGTGCCAAGAAAGACACTTTAGCTGATTTCCTTTAAAAATATGTCTTAGTTGTTTTACTTTGACTTTTCTTCGGTTTTGGAGCTAATATAGTTGACTTGAATCCAACAAGTCACACAATTCACAGTCTTGATAGAGAGAAGTGTAACTTAATTCAGGAAAAGATTTGAGCCTATAGCTTATGTTTATGTGGATAACATATGCAATAATCCAACCCATTTCATGCAGGACAAGCCCGCGTGAAGTGTAAGTAAACATACAAAGTGGTGCTGATTTTTCTTTTGTTTGGAGAAGATAGAGCTTTTCATTAGCTTGAGCAATGTGGTGCTCATTTGAGGGTTGATTTGTTTTTATGGATTACGCAATAATATTTCTTTTGGATGATGTAAGATTTTAGAGTTAATATCACGAAAAACCTCAAACTGGTACGCCTATGATAATTTTACCCTAAATTAATTTAATTATGAAAAACCCAAACTCGGTACACTTGTAACAACTTTATCCCAAAATAATTTTTTGATCATTAAAAACCCCAAACTGATACATTTGTGATAAATTTACCCTCCGTTAGTTTCCGTTAAATTGAATTAATACCACAAAAAATCACAAACTGGTACACATGTAACAAATAGAGGGTAAAACATAAAACCGGTACATCAGTTAACTGTCGCGTGTCATTTAACAAAATAATTTGATAGTAAAATTTAACGAAAATAAACTGAGGGTAAATTTGTCACAAGTGTACCAGTTTAGGATTTTTTTTTTTTTTGTTGAAAAAATTAGTTTTGGGTAAAATTATCACAGGTGTACCAGTTTGGGATTTTTCATAATATTAACCCAAGATTTTAACAATTTAATTACATTAAAAACTTAACAAAAACTTCTTGTCTTAGATGGTAAGATAGTTTGCTCATCTTCTTATGGTCTTGGTTTCGAGCTTTATTGGAAGCTAACCCGGCGCTTGACTACTAAATAAAAAATAATAATCAAAAGCCCAAAAAATCT
Organism: Syzygium aromaticum; assembly: GCA_024500025.1. Classification (NCBI taxonomy): domain Eukaryota; kingdom Viridiplantae; phylum Streptophyta; class Magnoliopsida; order Myrtales; family Myrtaceae; genus Syzygium; species Syzygium aromaticum. The sequence goes on along the minus strand of CM044885.1, from coordinate 5,665,298 downwards.
CTATCAAGTCACACACGAAGGAATTCATAGCTTCGTCTATGATCAACTTGTCGTCACGTGGATCATGTACTTCTCCCATTTTAGTCACTTGGGATCCTCCACTTCTAGGATGGATTAAACTAAATACGAATGGAGCATCTAAAGGTAATCCTGGACTTGTAGGAGCAGGAGGATTATTTAGAAACGAAGAGGGTGACTGGCTTGGAGGTTTTACCTTATTTCTTGGAATATGTTCATCTTCACAAGAAGAATTATGGGCACCATGGTTACGATCACCATTGCAAGGCAACATGGTTTCCATAAAATTATCATTGAGATGGATTCCAAAATTATCACTGAACTTATCAGCCTAGAGAGTATAATGGATAATACTGGACCAGCTCTACTTAAAGATATCGGAAGACTCTTGGACTCTCATTGTGAGTTCAAAATATAGCATAATTTTCAAGAAGGCAATTGACTTGCTGATTTTCTTGCGAGAAGCGATTGGATACTGTGTTCTACTTGCAACCTCCTGGCGAATTATCTCATGTTTTGTTTAGTAATAAAGTTGGAATAGTAAACTTTAGACGTTAATCTATTTAGTTTTGTACCTTTTATTTACACAAAAAAAAAAAAGAAACACAACGGAACGAAAAAAGAAGGAAGAAAACCTTTAAATATATCAATGTGCATTGCGCATTACCGAAAGAGAAAAACCGAGACGACCACCAGGATTTGCCATGCGATACACGTGGAATGCTCCTTCAGCCAACTAACACGCATTTCTATAATATATAGTCAAAGTTGGATAAAGGCATAGAAAGTATGGTGATAGCTCGGTCGACGGGTGGAGGTGGGCCATGGTACTTTTCCGGGGTTCACGATGGATCAATTCCACGCGCCTACAGTTCGCTTTTTCTTTTCGTTCTTTTAACTTTAAATCTTTTCGGATTTTTCACTCTTTTTATTTTACTTTATACTGCTCTTTATACCACTCGAAGCAAAGATAACGCCCGCTGACCTACGCCCATTTTCTCATCGTTTTACTCATGTCTTTTTCCTTTTTCTTCATTTTTGTTTTTGTTTTCAGTTTAGTATAAGAGAAATTTATTCTGTCGAAAGTGAAATAAGTCAAACTTTGGTGACTAATGATGGCATCCCGAATATAAACGCAATTCCTTGGAAGACTACTCCACTCCCCAAGTGTTCGACTTTGCTTCGGTTGAGTCTCGCTTCCCTGTTCCCTCCTCCCGCTCTCTTCCTCAACCTCTTACGATGAACGGTTCGATCGTCTCATGGCTTCTTCTTGCGATATCCACCATCTCCATCTTCTCCGACGTTGCTACGGCTTCAACTTCAGCTTCAGCCCAGTGTCTCGGCATCGACCAGAGATCGCTCTTGCTCGAGCTGAGGGACAGCCTTGTCTTCGACACCTCCGCGTCGTCCAAGCTAGTACAGTGGGACCGAAGCGCTGATTCATGGAGCGGCGTGACGTGCGAGGATGGGCTCGTCGTGGGACTCGATTTGAGCGAAGAGTCGATCTCTGGTGGAATCGGCCGTTCATCGAGCCTCTTCAGGCTCGAGTTCCTTCAAAGCCTGAACTTGGCGTTCAACGATTTCAACTCCTCAGCGATCCCGTCCGGCCTCGCGAATCTCAGCCGCTTGGTACATCTCAACTTGTCCAATGCCGGATTTGCCGGGCAGATTCCGGCGGAGCTATCGCGCCTGACGGAGCTACGTACTCTTGATCTCTCTGGTCGTTATTGCCTTGAAACGGCTACGCTGTTCCTTGAGAAGCCCTCTTTGAGGTCGCTGATTGGGGATTTGGGGGAGTTGAGAGAACTGTACCTTAATGGGGTCAATGTGTCTGCTGAGGGAAGCGGGTGGTGCGACGCGTTGTCTTCTTCAGTGCCGAAACTGGAGGTGTTGAGCATGTATTGCTGTTCTCTGTCTGGTCCTATTAAGGCTTCTCTTATGAGTCTGGCTAATCTGTCGGTCATTCAACTCGATGAAAACAACTTGAACGCCACAGTTCCCAGTTTCTTAGCGAATTTCTCCAACTTGAAAACTCTGAGCCTAAGTTATTGTGAGCTGCAAGGGGAATTTCCTCCTGAAATCTTCCAGGTACAAACACTTCATAACCTTGATGTATCATCCAACAGACTTCTTCGGGGTTCCTTGCCAATATTTCCGGAGAATAGTTCTCTTCAGACACTGGATCTTAGTTTCACGAATATTTCCGGGAGGCTCCCAAATTCAATTGGTAATCTCAGGAACCTGTCCACAATAGAATTGGGGGATTGTAGCTTTGATGGAAATATCCCAAGCTCTCTCACCAATCTCTCGCGACTGACTTATTTGGACTTGTCATTCAACAATTTTACGGGTTCAATTCCATCACTCAGCAGCAAGTCCAGGAATCTGACGCTAATCGATTTGTCCGGCAACAGTCTAACTGGTCCGATTGATTCAACACAATGGGAATCCCTCTTGAGTCTTCACATTCTCGAGCTGGGATTCAATTTACTTGAAGGAAATATTCCTTCATCTCTGTTTACACATCCATCGATTCAAGTGCTTAGACTTTCCAACAATCGATTTTCTGGTCAATTGAAGGGATTTTTTAATGCTCCATCGCAAATGCTGAAATCACTTGATTTGAGCAACAACAATATAGGAGGAGAACTACCGACGTCTATATGGGAACTCCGAGGGCTCAATGAGCTCTCACTTTCTTCCAATAATTTTAGTGGCTCATTCCACATTAATTTGGTTCAGCAGCTGAGAAATCTTTCAGATTTGGATCTTTCCTACAATCGTTTTTCCATTGATGCCACAAATACTGCTTCCCAGGCCTCTTCATTCCCTGACCTTCAATACTTAAAGTTGGCTTCCTGCCGGTTGACGACACTGCCTCAGTTTTTGGCTAACCAGTCCAAATTGCAATTCCTCGACCTCTCCCACAATTGTATAAAAGGGGATATACCGAGATGGATATGGACGCCAAAAGAACTTTTTTATCTCGATCTTTCCTCTAATTTCTTTGAAGATTTGGAAACACCTCTGGGCAATCTTACATTGAGTCTGGAAGCCATTGACCTCCATTCAAACATGCTCCGAGGAAATATGCTACCCCTGCCGTCATCCGCTCGCTTCTTGGATTTCTCAAGTAACAACATAACTTCTATTATTCTGGATAACATCGATGACTACCTATTAGACACAACATTCTTCTCCCTTTCGAAGAATAATTTCCATGGGTCCATCCCGGAGTCAATTTGCAATGCTGTTATTCTTGAAGTGCTTGACTTATCGCATAACCATCTGAACGGAACTATTCCTAATTGTTTAATGATGAAGCCCCCCATGGTATTGAATTTGAGAAATAACCAGTTGAGTGGCGATATTCCGCAAAACATCCCAGCAACATGCAGTTTGAAGACATTAGATATCAGTGAGAATTTCCTGCAGGGCCAAATTCCGTTGTCATTGGCAAATTGCACGACATTGGAGATTGTGAACATCGGGGACAATCAAATAGAAGGGACATTTCCATGTCATTTCAATGCTATGTCAAGTCTCCGTGTCCTTGTTTTACGATCCAATAAATTGCACGGGGAAATTGGATGTATGCATAGTCCCTACACCTGGCAGATGCTTCAAATCATTGACCTATCTTCCAACAATTTCAGCGGCACGCTGCCCGCGAGTCTCCTCGCATCTTGGGAGGCTATGAAGGCCAAAGTTGACTTCAATCACCTACAATATGTGTTACCCGGGTTCGATTATGAAGATACAATGAGTGTAACCTTCAAAGGTTTGAAGGTAGAACTGGTCAAGATTTTGACTATTTTCACATCGATCGACTTCTCAGGCAATAGATTGGAGGGTCCAATACCAGACACGCTTGGAGATCTCAAAGCACTTTATTTCTTCAATCTATCGCATAATGCCATCTCGGGTTCAATTCCTCCTGTGTTAGGAAATCTGGATCAGCTGGAGTCACTAGACTTGTCATGGAACTACCTCAATGGAAACATACCGGCTCAACTTGAGAATCTTGATTTCCTTTCGTTCTTGAACCTCTCAAACAATCAACTTGTGGGAAGCATCCCGACGAGGGGACAGTTTCTCACGTTTTCCAAAAGTTCCTTCGAAGGAAACCTTGGATTGTGCGGGCTTCAGCTCAACAAAAGTTGCTCAACTACAACGAATGGGACAGAAGAAGTGCATATTGTTTCAACTCAAAGCAACACAGATGATGATGGCGACAATGATGATATCAGCAGGAAGCGGTTTTACATGGGCATACCGTTTGGATTTGTTGTTGGCTTTTGGGTATTTTGTGGTCCCATAGTGTTTATAAGATCATGGAGGTTTGCTTATTATCGATTATGGGATAAAGTGTTGTTCAGACACTCACATCCATGAAGATTTCCACTGAGGCTCAGTTACTAAACTTGAATAAGAGTATTTTCGTTCTTTCTTATCTTCATAATTCTTCATCACCATCTAAATGGCGGTTCTGTTTACTGATCAATATAACTCTTGCTTGCTCACTGGGAAAAAATGTAGGTTCGTGTCTCGCGTAGAAATGACCATTCAAAAGCAGGTACGTGGCCTAAACCTTCAATTGGATAAGTCAAATTTGCTTGTGCAAAATTGGATTCTCCATTTCATTTTTCTTTTTTTGAATCAACTCCTCTAACTCTACCCTATTCTCAATCAAGTCCTTAAAATAACTCTTAGTATGTTTGACGTGGTATGCTATGTTCACATTTATTTATTATCAAAAAAGGTTAAAGTCAATAATGTTAAAATCAAAAGCGACTGATTTATTCTATAGAAAAAGCAAAGTAAAATGTAGAACACAAGGTAGAGAGAGCGAGAGAGACGCGAGGAGGGGTGGACTTGGTGGCAGCAATCACCACCAGCGATGATTGGTGATGGTTGAAAAATGTGAAGAACTTATCACAAGTAGATCGAGCTCCCAATTCTTATTGGAGTCCACTCACCAACATCTATTTTATGATTTCATACGGTTTTGATAGCTTATTTATATTTATTTCTCACCAATGGGTTAAACTTGCCAATTTTTTTACACGAACTTATCAGTTCTTTTTTAAATTACCGACCATTCCAACAATTACCATCATTTAGTGAAGGAACTTAAGTGACAAACTATCATACGTAATGTTGCAACCCTCCTGAGGTTGACATAGCTGAGGGATGTTTACCGGTTGCTAAGCGAGCACTAATGGCTCCTCTTCCAAGGTGGCGCTTATGCTTAACATGGACACTCCCAAGTCCTACCAATTGCAACTTGGTTTTCCAATTTAATCACTTAGTTCAATTTGCTTTGGAGCTAGCACTAATCAATTATGGGTCAGTTAGGAGCCCGAGTAAGACGTAGGAGCTCGCTTTACTCTTGCAAACCAGAGATTTGTGATTTTGGGGACTAAATTATATCAGATAAATCTAACATTTGTTGCCAATACCTTCTCTCTTTTGTGAAATTTTGTTGCTGGCAATCTTCTCAATTTTATTTTCCCAGTATCCTCTAATCATGTAACAAAAAAAAAAAGGTGATCATGAATGGGGGTTCAAGCAATATATATTAAATCAAGTGATAACAAAGATAAAGCAAATAAAGTACTAGGAAAATAAAGAACCCAAATAGTATAGGGCAAACTTAACAAAGCCTCGTTATTAAGCTTGGGGACAGGACTGTCCTGAGCCATAAACCAAAAGTAAAAGTGCACTAGATTAAAATAAACATGAGATGCCCAGTCTAAGTTCCGAACATGCCAGAGCCATCATGCATGAATCAAATATCGTGAACTATCTAACATTATGATGCAGAAGTTGCCGACATGTGATTAAGATGCAATTAATCTCTCTCTTTTTTTTTGGTAAGGAAATCTCTCTCTTTTTTTGTCTTTTCTTTTGTCTAACTTTATAAACACTATTTAAAACCCTAAAATTTCCCTACATATCGAGAATAGCGCTATATGGTCGAAATCGCCCTGTTAATTTAGACGAACATAAATTAATCAAAACTCAAGTAATCTAAGATGCAAAGTCGCCTAGCATGCCAAGACCAAAGGAAAAAAGGTCACCTAGCATGCTTCTAAAATGTCCTTATTTTTTAATCTTTCCAGTTGCAACTACCTAGGTGATCATGAATAGCCTATATGCCACATGACAATCAAAGATGCAATTTTTATGATTTTTCCCACTAATGTACATGAACTAGCAAGCCGTATCCTATATGCATGAATTTGACCCATAATACTTCAATGGCTCACTTTGACCAATAAAACTTCAGTCCTCGATTTCCAATCGGAGCTCATTTTGGATATCGCTCAGGAAAATTTTTTTCCAGAGACTTCTATCTCGTTTCTGGCTCATCGCCGCGCCCAAGGCGATGTAGCCATCGCCGCGCCCAAGGCGATGTAGCCATCGCCGGACTGCTGCCTCCGAGAAGGTCCTGTTCTACTCTGTTTCACAGCCGTGAAGATTGAAGTGGCCAAACCTCGCTTGAAGCTCTTCCACCGGTCTTCCTTTCAGCTGATCACGATCATAAGAGAGCCCCCAATAGTTGATTGGACTGCCTACTACGACTTAGCTTGGTTTCATTAACAAGGTAATCTCGTGCTATGGTTCTGGTAGCGGTGAAGTGAATGTAAAGCTCGTTTTGCTTCGGTTAGGATCGGTCATATTAGAGTTGTGTATTTGATTGTCAACTTCACATGTTAATTTCGTTTGCGTATGGTCGCAAACACGAGTTTGAAATCGCAAAAAATCTGCTCCTTGATCGATTGACTGCAACCTGTTTGACAAATTGTCTATGAGGTTTCAATGCAAATTAGTTTCTGTCATTTTCTGAATCCGAAAGTACGTTGACATAGATTAAGCGATATTAATCAATTTTCAAGTCATTTAAGCATGAGTTCTCGTGTTTTCAGAATGGCCGAGAACATTTCTGAATCATTATACTTCTTTGTTCTTTGTGCTACGTCCCAGTGATTTTCCATGGCGGTCCGCGATGAGTATGTGATCTGGAGTTATGGTTCTTGAATTTCATTTTTGGTGATATTCATGACTGAACTTGGGTGGCTTCCATATTCGAATTTGGGTCTGTGTTAGTATCAAATCTTGACTGAATTTGGGCTTAGTTTTAGTTTGGGCTTAACTTAGGTGAGATGGGTTTGGGCTAAATCTGATTTTGAGAAAGATAGGCTTATTTTTCTAATTGAAAAGATGGCTCAATAGGAGAGCCCAATTGTGCCCATATTAGCCCAGATCCGTGAGACCATCGTGCTGCCCATATTCCTGCCCGGCCTAAGGGGTCCGGTCCGAGTCCCCATTTTCTGAAAATAAAAAATATATAAAAATACAAAAAATTCGGAAAAATTCAAAGACTGATCGTGCAGACTTTAACAGGGTGCATGATGAAACTAGAATACAAAAATAAAATTAATTCAAAAATCAAAATTTCGAAAAAGAATTGAAAAATGGTTAGAAACAGAAACCTTGATTAAGCCGTTAAATTTAAGTATTAGATTTAGCTTAGTTTAGATTTAAATATTTTAGTCTCTTAGAAAAATTGGATTCAATTTGAATTTAGCTCACGGGGTTGCTATCTTGGGGCTTAATAATAAGGCCGTGTTATATTTTTTATTGACTCACGTTAGTTTGCTTTATTTATTGCATTCAATCTTTTACTCGTTCTTTTATTGTTGTTCTTGTCGAATTTATTGCGATTCTTTTTATTGCTTTTGTGTGGCGACTTGTTTGTTCTAGTTAAATGGTAGGTTACATCTTAGAACCATAATAAAAATAAAAACATTTTATGGATACTTAGTGGACGAGAATTTTAGGATTCATAATTTGGTAGAATGATCTTGCGCACATTTTAGTTGACAAACAACCAAATTTAGGTGCCGAAAAGGCATTAGCGAGATGACTAGTTTAATCGAGTCCCCATTTTTATATCTCTAGTTACATAGGAAGTGAGATATATTATTGTATCTCATTTGGCTTCTAGCCGAGCCTAATAGACTAGTAGTGTCCAATTCTCATAGGATTACTCGACTAAAATGAAATTTCCAATGTCACGCAAGGTAAAAGTTCGGGAGACCGCATCGATTGAGGACCCTCGACATTACCTCTAAACTCATTCTTCCCCTATCGGGAGAATCCCGACAAGCGCGTGCCGTACATAAGTTATAGTATTCAAGTGATTGCAATAAAAGTTATTGCACTCAAGTAAACACCGTAACAAAGTTATGACACATGTAATGTCATCTTCCTATTGGCTTTTTGGTTGATAAAATAATTAGTTCATTAATAACTTACAAACAATTACATGCCCACTTGTAAATCTAAAAACAAGTCGTGATCTACTATTGGGTTTGTCGATATTATAGTAGAAATTGTTAGTTCATAGGTATCTTACAAACACTTAAGTGCCTACTTTAAAATCTAAAAACAAATGATAATCTAGTATTGGGTTTTGCGGATGGTAAAATTGTTATTTCAAACCTCCAAATACTTACGCGCACACTTATAAAAACTAAACTAAGCGGTAATTTACTACGGGGCTTGTAGATGGTAAAATTAGTATTTAATGTATAACTTACAAACGCTTATGCACTCACCTGTAAAATCTAAAAACAAGCGGTCATCTACTATTGTGTTTAGTTAATGGAAAATTTGTTCATTCATCAACAACCTAGAAATACTCACTCGCCTACTTATAAAAACTAAAATGAACGGTAAGTTATTATTGGGTTTGTTGATGGTAAAATTTTTACTTCATTGGTAACTTACAAACATTTATGCGGCCACTTGTAAAATCGAATGATTAGGTTTTGTGAGTAATGAAGTTGTTATTTGGAGTAAAAAATTGCAATGGAGAAAATTCTTTAGTGATGATTATTTTAATTAAGATGGAATGCTTTTCAATTGGTGAAGTCTAAACCTAAAGCCATAATGCTATTAGACACTGGTTGAAGGCCCCTGAGGTTGGATTTGAAAATTGTACTTTGCAACATTATTTATCTGCCAAATAAGAAAACTAAGGAATATTGAGGATCAAGTATATAATAAGTCCTAAATCTTATAACAAAAGTATGACCAAGTGTAAGAACTTTTAGATAGTTCAATCTCATCCTAAATTTTTCCATTACAATAAAGTATTTTCATTATTTACTTCATGAAAAAAATTAACTTGGAATTTTATATATGCTCAATAAAATTTGGAGTTGATGTGGATTTAAGTAAACGACATATTAGAAAAATACAAAATCTCTCTCTTTCTCTCTCTCTTGAAAATATTCAGTGATTAGTAACCACTACATTATCAGTCTATGTGGCATGGGAGCCTAGTTAACACTACTCAAGGGGCAACTTGTGTCATCTGACATGGACTGGCTAAAAAATAAAAAAATAAAAAAAGCTTTCTTTTCTCTTGTGGCCAGCAGCAAAAGGACTGAGCAACAATAAACGCAAAAAATTAAAATCCCACTTAAAACTCTCTTTGTTCTCTTTCCAATTTTCAAGGGCTTCTTTACTCGCTTTTCTAGAGAACATCGAAGACTCTCTCTTTCTCTAGGATTCCCCTGCCACCTCGACCTCTTCTAAGAGCCTCACCGGTCGCTTGGAGCTCAAATTTGCCTCTGGCATGCCACCTCCCCCAAGAGCCCCCTCCACCGTTGCCGTCGCCTTCGAAGCCCCATTGGCAGCTACGATTCATCAATTAACTCCTCTCTCTCTCTCTCTTTCTCTCTCTCTCAGAGTTCACTAGCATAACATAGACAAAGCCTTCTTCCTTCAATAACATGCACAGACGCTATATTGCGGAGGGATGCAATCAGAAGGGAGGCTCTCTCTCTCTCTCTCTCTCTCTCTCTCTTCACAAGTATAACATAGACAAGGCCTTCCTCCTTCAATAACATGTGCACACGCTATATTGCGAGGGGACGCAATAGGAAGGAGGCCCAAAAGAAGTTGTTGAGGCTAAGAGAGAATGGCGCCATCGTAGTATACATCACTAGGGTTCCCCAAGAAACCGGCGCAAGTGGACCTTGTGCTCAATCCCCACGTTGGAAACGGCCGGGGATTTGGTGCCGTCCATTGCGCGTCGGCGTGATCATGCATGTGTGAGAAAGAAAGACAGAGAGGAGTTAGCTAACAAATCGTAAACCGCCAATGGGGCTCAAGAGACGACGACAGAGGCAGAGAGGCCTTGGGATCTAGCAACTACAACCAGCGGGACTCTTGCGGGAGGTGACGTGCCGGATGCAAATCTGAGCTAGGAGCGATCGGCAGGGCTCTTGATAGAGGCAGAGGCAGAGACAGAAAGGGAGTACTTAAGAAAGGGAGAGAGTGTCCTCGTTGTTCTTCTTTAGGAGAGTAGGTAAATAAATCCTTGAAAATTGAAAAGAGGAGAGACAGAGTTCCAATCGGGATTTTTACTTTTAGCATTTATTGTTGTTCGGCCCATTTCTATTGGATAGAGGAGAGAGAAAAGAGAGCTTTTTCAATTTTTTTATTTTTAGTCGGTCCATGTCAGATGACACGTGTCACCTCTTTAATGGAACTGACTAGTCTCATGCGTGTCGCATAGAGGTGATTACTAATCACTGAATATTCCCCCCCCCCCCCCCGCCCTCTCTTTACTTATTTGCTCACTCTATTCCCCTACTTTTTTTCTTTATATATCTTTTTTTAATGTGGTGCCCACTTTTGCCGCATCAGCACTCCATGCTCTCCAAAATAATAAAAATAAAATACCACGTCAAAATAGAAGAAATTAATGGAAGCACTTCGTTACAGTTTCTTTCATATATTTGGAATTCGATTATGTTCTTTTACATTTTTATGATTTGATTGTATTTCTTTTTTACAAGTTTTAGGTTCATACTCGCTGACAAATATTCCAAACCCCACTTGGAAATCAATCTTGGTCAAAACTGGACATTTTAATCTTGCACATGGTCGAGACTTAATGCTAGATGACACTAGGGAAAAAGAAAGAAATTTTGGATAATGGTTAATTACCTTACATCTAACTCGGAAGTCAGCCCAACAGTTACATTTAGGGGTGATCGATTCCAGGGTGGGTTGGGTTCGGACCTAGAACCTAAAACTAACCATATTATAACCGGTTCCCAATTTTTGGAACCTGAAACCAACCCTATTTTTCCTAGACCCTGTTTTGAAATCGACCCTATTTTTCCGGTCCGGTTTCAGGGTCTACCCGCGAACCTATTTTTTTTTGTTCCTTTTTTCGGTTTCATTTTTTTCTAGCAAAATAATATAGATAGCAATAAAACAATTTAAAATAAAAGATGAATAACAAAAACCATTATCCGCCACAAGTAACAATTCCCAAAATGAGCAATTGAACTTACAATCCATCAAATTCAACAATCCAAAAGCACTATGTGGCAAGACATAGTCCAATCACATAAATCTTTAAGAGTTATATTTCCAAGGAATTTATTCAACATGTTTAGCTTTTTATTTTGCGCCATGATAAGATAACTCCTCACTTCTATTTCCGAATGAAATATCTTGAAAGAAAAATCAAGAGACTTAGCGGTAAGGCATCTGCTCTCACTAGAAAAATGTCTATATATCTCATCTGAATGACACAATATTTAGATGACTTTAAGGGCCGTGCTATTTCGCTCATAGTTGTGAAACATATTCCAATATTAAATCGGAAATCGGTTCTAAAACCGATGAAGTAGGATAACTTGATATAGGCTTTTTACTTTTTTGTACATTATCTCAAAACCGGTTCTAAAATAGGTTTGAGTTGGTTTTTATTTGGAACCGGAAACCAGACCGGTTCTAACTGGTTCCCAAAAAATGGAACCGATACCCAGACCGGTTCTTGTTAAAACCAGTTCCCGGACCTGTTTTTCGAGTGGGTTGGTCCAGTTTCCGGGTAAACCCGGTCCGGTTGCACACCCCTAATTACATTCCCATTACAAACCCCCACAATACAATTAAATTAATATTCACTTGAATTTCTTAATAGCGATGGTGTCACGCTAGTCAAGGTTACTAAAATAATGAGAACCCTTAAATAGACCGAAGCACAAATAAGAAAACAACAATCATCATCGATAGAAAATTTTCGTTTTCAATCGGCTATCAAGCTTCAACGAGTGATGGAAAGGTACTTTATTTTGGTTGAAATCAGGTGATATTTTCAGCGACGGTTTGCTGAATCCATCTCCAATCAAATGGAAAACGGGCCCGTTCACATGAAAACCGAATCCATCTCCAATTCAATCTTGGCTCCTGCGGGTTACGACCAGCATGGACCAAACGCAAAAAACCTCACACTTCTTGAAGCGCAATGTCCCAATCTTTCCAACCCTAAACCAAATCTCGGATTTGGGCACTTGTTAACTCTCTCTATTTTCGTCATTGACTAGCTCGCATTCCAATTCCCAAAGCTGGTCATATCCCACCCAACCGAAGTTTGATTTTTTCCTGGTTTGGCCAGCGTCTGAAATTGAGTAGAGTTTGGCACCAAGAAATCGGCAAACGATTAAAGAAAGCCAACAAACACAAAACGCGCTTTTGCTGCTATTCCCTACACACGAGTCCGCGGAAAAAGCAGCATCAACAGTCCTACAGCTAACGTCAACATTTGACAAAATCGTCCCCTCCGGCAGGCGTGTCCTTTGACTGCTCCCTGCTCCCAATCTGAACCGTCCCCTATTCTCCTCCTCCTCCTGCTGCCTGCAATTCTCTGTTCTCGAAATTGCCCAATTCGCACGAAGTTTTCCAGATCCCTCTCTCTAAAAGGTCGACATGTTTATGGGCTTTCGATTTCTTGAACTCGGAGTAGCTGGCTCTCTCGATTACACGAGTGCCTCCTGATCTGCTCGAAACAAATGAGGATTTGGCTCGTCTTATGGCTGGTCTTAATACTCGCACAAACCAACCCCTTCAGCATAGGCAGGATTTTGGTTTCGGGCCAGTGTCCTGGCGATCATCAGAAATCGCTGTTGCTGGAATTGAAGAATAGCCTCAACTTCCACGCTTCTTTGTCCGCGAAATTGGTGACATGGAATCAGAGCAACGATTCTTGGGACGGCGTGGCCTGCGAAGGTGGCCGAGTCACGGGTCTTGATCTGAGCAGCGAGAGCATCACTAGTCTAAACGATTCATCGAGTCTTTTCAGACTCAATGATCTTCAGAGGCTGAATTTGGCTTTCAACCGCTTCCAGTCTTTCGAGATTCCATCTGGGTTGGGTAATCTCACCAATTTGGTCTACCTGAATCTTTCAAATGCGGGTTTCGCAGGACAGGTTCCAATTGGAATATCACGTTTGACAAGGTTGGTTACGCTTGATGTATCCCTGATTTATTTTCCTGGGCTCACTTCACTGAAACTCGAGAATCCGAATTTAAAGATGCTTGTTGGGAATCTAAGTGAGCTGAGAGAGTTGTACCTTGACGGAGTGAACGTGTCTGCTACAGGCAACGAATTGTGCAATGCCTTGTCTTCTTCGCTGCCGAAACTTCAAGTGCTGAGCATGACGAATTGTTATTTATCAGGTCCCATTGACTCCTGCTCTTCCCTCTTGAATCTTGATTTGCTGTCGGTGATTAAATTGAACGGCAATAATCTGTCTACCACCGTCCCGGAGTTCTTTGCCCAATTCTACAATTTGACTACTCTGCATCTCAGCTCTTGTGGCCTGCAGGGAGAATTTCCTCAAAAAATCTTCCGGCTACAAACACTTCAGATCCTTGACCTATCATTCAACCAACTTCTTCGGGGTTCTTTGCCAGAATTTCCGGAGACTAGCTCTCTTCAGATGCTGGTTCTTAGTTTCACAAATATTTCCGGGAGGCTGCCAGATTCAATTGTTAATCTCAGAAATCTGTCAAGAATAGAATTGGTGAATTGCAGCTTTCATGGAAACATCCCAACCTCTTTCACCAATCTTTCGCACCTGTTTTATTTGGACTTCTCATTCAACAATTTTACTGGTTCAATTCCATCACTCAGCAAGTCCAAAAATCTGACACAATTAACTTTGTCCCACAATAGTCTAACTGGTCGGATTGATTCAACCCAATGGGAATCCCTTTTGAGTCTTCTTATTCTCGACCTGCGATTCAATTTACTTGAAGGAAATATTCCTTCGTCTTTGTTCACACTCTCATCAATTCAGAAGCTTCAACTTTCCAACAACCAATTTTCTGGTCAAGTGAAGGGATCTTTTAATGCTACATCGCACAAACTGGATACACTAGATTTAAGCAACAACAATGTAGGAGGACAACTACCAAAATCTATATGGGAACTCCGAGGGCTCAAGTACCTCTCACTTTCTTTCAATAATTTCAGTGGCTCATTCCATATTGATTTAGTTCACCATTTGAGAAATCTTTCATATTTGGATCTTTCCTACAATAGTTTCTCCATTAATGCCACAAATATTGCTCCCGCTCCCCAGGCGTCTTCATTTGCTGACCTTGCAACTTTAAAGTTGGCTTCTTGCCAGTTGAGGACTTTACCTGAGTTCCTGGCTGAGCACCACAAATTGGTATATCTAGACCTCTCAGACAATCAAATTCAGGGCAAGATACCAAAATGGATATGGAAGCTTCAAAATCTTATGTATCTCAATCTTTCGTCTAATTTACTAGACGATATTGAAACACTGCCACCTAATCTTACTTCTACTCTGTTTGTTCTTGACCTCCATAAGAACAGGCTCCGTGGACAAACGTTGCCACTGCCACCATTTGCCACATACATGGACTTCTCAGGAAACAACTTCACTTTGGTCGTTCCACCTGCTATCGGTACAAGCCTTCCAGTGGCAGTGTTCTTCTCCCTGTCCAATAACAGTTTCCAGGGTTTTATCCCGATATCAATTTGCGAAGCTGGATATCTCGAGGTGCTTGACCTATCTCATAATAAATTGACGGGAAATATACCTGGTTGCTTAGTGAAGGAGTCTCTCAAGGTATTAAATCTGCGAAACAATTCCTTGAATGGTGGCATTTTCAATTTCCCAGCAACATGTGGTTTGAAGACTTTGGATCTCAGCAGAAATTTCCTACAAGGGGAGTTCCCAAAGTCATTGGCAAATTGCACAAATCTGGAGGTTTTAGACGTAGGAAACAACCAGATTGATGACGTGTATCCATGTGAATTGAAGAGCATTGCAAGTTTACGTGTCCTTGTTTTACGATCCAACAAGTTCCATGGAGGGGTTGGATGTCCAGGGACTAATGGCACTTGGAAGATGCTTCAAATTGTGGACGTATCTTCCAACAATTTCAGTGGCACTCTGCCTGCTCAATGCCTCACAACTTGGGAGGCTATGAAGGCTCATGCAGACATCAATCATATCCAATATCCATTCCTTCGCTTGACTGGTCTCTATTATCAGGACACAGTAAGCGTCACCATCAAAGGTCTGCAAGTGGAGCTCGTGAAGATCTTGACTATTTTCACTTCAATCGACTTCTCATGCAACAATTTTGAAGGTCCAATCCCTGATACTCTGGGGGATCTCAAAGCGCTTTATTTCCTCAACTTGTCAAACAATGCATTCTCAGGGCCAATTCCTCCATCCCTAGGAAACTTGCAACAGCTTGAGTCCTTGGATCTTTCATGGAACCACCTCATTGGGACGATTCCCCCACAGCTTTCAGACCTGAATTTTCTTTCTGCCTTGAACCTCTCATACAATAAACTTGCGGGAAGCATCCCAGCGGTCAAACAATTTCTCACATTTTCAGCAAGTTCCTTCGAAGGCAATAGCGGATTGTGTGGACCACAACTGGGAAAAGAATGCCGAAATAACAACAGGGAATTGTGTAGAACACTGCTGGGAACAAATTGCTCAGATACCAACAGCTCTGACCATGGGAAGAATGATTCTCATGGTTGGGCAAGCATTAATTTTCAGTTCATTCTTGTCGGTTTGGGGTTCGGGGCAGGCGCTGCGGTGGTTGTTGCACCTCTTACCTTTTGGAAGACAGGCCAACAATGGTATGAAGATCAAGTGGATAAGCTCCTCGAGGTGGTTCTTCCGATGATGGGATTTACGTACACAAGGCATCATGATGACAACTTTGAGGGAGACGAAGCTTTCAAAACCAGCAGCACAGCTACCTTAGGCGGCTACGGTGGCGATGAATTTGACGAAGAAGAAGAAGAGGAAGAGGAAGAATCTTGGGGAAGGTATTGTGTGTTCTGTTCCAAGCTAGACCTCAGTGTGAAGAAAGTCATACATGATCCAAAGTGTACATGCTACGACTCACCACCTATGTCTTCTTCTTCCTCCTATTCATCCTCATCTTCTTCATAGACACTTTCTCGTCCTCTCCTCTGAGCTTTCTTTGCTTGCCTTTTTTTTTCTTTGCATCTTGTATATAACACAAATACCGTTGTCAATGGTGTTGAGGACAGAACATGGGATTTCCTGGGTACGTATATAAATGAACAGCAGGGATGAAGCTCCCGTGCGCCGCTCCGCATTTGCTGGCAATCCAATGCGGGGCAAGTCGATAGGAATCTTCTCTCGGCCATTTTGTCGAACAGGTGGAGGACCCATTACATTTCTCAAAACAACTGTACAAAAGAATGTTTAGACCATTGCATGGGGATTCATGCTTTAGCTATCAATAACAATTGCAAGCCGAACTTGGGCAGCTAAGATATGGTGAGGCGAGGCCATACCCAGGATTAAGGTTGCCCCAGGCCTCTCATTTCCTGCAAATTTTGTAGGGAACTTCTCCGATTTTTGCACGCGCCAGCGTTAACGTGATCATGATCAGCAACCCCCGACTGTTCTTTACTTCCATTGCTTGCCCCTTGTGTCTGCAGCTTTTGGAGTAAAGATCGGTCAACTGTTCTTTTTGCTCGTATTTGAACTTTCGACTCGATTGATCAGCTAAATTGCTCGGTTCATGATCGCTCTTGGGGAGGAAGTTTTGTTCGAACTCCTCAAGGGGGAGTTCTGTCAAGTAGACTGGTTATGGGTTAGACCTGTCGAAATGGACGGATCGGGTGAGTCTGGATGGGTCGAAAATGTGTTTGGATCCAAATTGATTCATTTATTTCGGAAGAATTCTTTTTCATGTAATACAATTTTAACGATTCAATAACCGACTCAAGGTCAATGCACATTTGACCAAATTCATGCCTAAACTTGATCGGGATTCAATTCTTAGCAATTTTCATGTTTGCTACCTTACCATTCACGACCCAAAGGCAACTGATATATTTTCAACACAATCGTTTTGGCGTAAAAATTGCATGTATGGCTCCTGACAAATTATACTTCAGTTGTATCTCCGACATCGGCATCAATTGTATTGGCCTCTTGGCCCTTTTTGAGAGTTTAGAATTGGTCATCTGTCCTCGTGACTCAAATAGATTTGATAGACTGAGTTGTAAAGGCCTCAAGACGTAAGACCCTCCTCTAAACCGGATTTCTAACCCCCCCCCACCCTTCTCCTCTTTGAGAAAATTTGTGTTTTGATAACCTTTACTTTTATAGTTGAGTTCGCGTTTAATGAAATGATACCTCTATTTCGAAAAGAGAAAAAAAAAAAACAGAAGAAAAAACCTCCACAAACCACAGATGGCTAACAGAACATATGGAAAAGAAGTCTTCCCAGTCTTCTATCTTCTGTTCTAGTTACACGAGATATTGACCCAGGGTTCTAGCACCGGATAAAGAAGATAGAAGAGCACGGATGCTTCGACTTGATCGCTTACGTCGAGAGCAACGACGATTGAAGAGAGAAGGGCACGAAACGGTTCGACATGCTCCGGAAACCGAAAAATTAATCCGGCGATTCCGAACGCGAAATCAAGCTACCTATAGACCGAAGGTCGGCGATAACAGGAGAAGAGAGAAGAGCACGATCTCGAGTTTGAGTTATCTTTGAGAAAAGTCTGTGAACTTGTTTTAATCTTGTGATGCTAAATGAGTTGAAGTATGGATCGTTTAAGCAACCTACCTTTCTGACCAAAAAAAACCAAAGCAACCTACCATGATTTATTTTATGATGTATTGTTTTTTTCATTAATCTAGTTTGTCTTTACTTTGTTGCCAAACGAGTCACCCACTCTCATGGGGCCACCATGAGTTGCAAAACCTTTGCCAGCTCTAGTCATGTGTGTGGGAGATTAGAAACTTTGCCAAAGGTAAATTTTATTTGCTTGGCAATTTTTGCATGATAGTGTGCCCCCCACAAAGGATATACTTTGTTTTTAGAGGCATTAACATCGCTTTTTCTTTTTCTTTTTTTTCTTACCAAAAAAAAAAACATCGCTTTTTCTTTTCAATTTCATTACCAGTTAATTTAGTGAGATATATATATAAATTGCAAAAAAAAAAAATCAAGTAAATTCGATAGGACAAGCGTACGGGGGGAAACGCTCACGATTATAAGTCAACCTTTTCCAATGCGAAAAAAAAATATATTAAAATGGCCAGAGACCAATAAAATTTGACCAGCATTATGTGTGAACACTGAACACGTACTTCAATTTTTCTTCTTTGTAAACTTCCTCGCGTTTTTTTTTTTTTTTTTTTTTGGAGGGGGCCCAATTGGTCTTTAAGGAAGATAGCATTTTTTTTTATTTTAGAAAATAGATTGAAATGGAAAAATATTTTAAAATGTGGTCAATAGTATAATTATGAAAATTTAGAGATTAGATTGACCATTTGAAAATAATTTAAAGATGTTAAGCGAATTGAAAGTCGAAGGCGTATTGGCTCATCTCATAAGTATCTTTACACTAATTCTTCCATTGCCCATGAATTGCACCTCTTTTTTTCCAATTTCATCCCCATACTAGAACAAAATTGACATCACGAAGCTTTCAATTAGTTACCACACGGCCCCTCAAAACTTCTGTTTTTTTTTTCCTCTTTTGGCTACACCCATCCCCTTAAAATCGAAAAAGAAATTCAAAAAAAAAAAAAAGCAAGAAGAAGAAGAAGACTACCCACACAATGCGATATACATATGATACTCACACGAGCCAATAGAGACGGACCGACATCATATTAAGCCAGAGATTGCCTCACGCACGGTTCATCGCACGACATGGTCTCTTCACAAGCTTGAAACCACCAGAGATCTGCTAAATTCGATGGCGATGTCGTCGCAAGATGATCGACGTCCAAGAAGCTCGAGGAGACGCTGTCGGGCTGGCTGTGGGCCATCTGAGCCCACTGATGAGCCGCCGGGGGAGGAGCGGCGGCCGCGCCGGCCGGGACGAAGTCCGGCCACCCGGCTCGGCCCTCGTAGGCCGCGTGGTGGAGCCAAATCTGGGCCTTCAAGAACTTGACGTATTGGATGGCCTCCTCGAGCATGGACACGGTGTCCATCTTGGCTCCCCCGGGGACGAGGCTCTGCAGGATCTTGAACCGGTCGCTGATGCGGTGCCGCCGGCGCCGGGCGGCCACGCTCTGCGGGTCCGTCGAGAGCTTGAGCGGCCCAGATCTTCTGCCCCTGGTCTTGACGTTCCGGGTCGACGGCGATCTCCTCCTGTCGTCGGACTTGTCCGGAGATGACGAAGAGGAAGGTGCATTTGCCGATGAATGGGGGTTGTTCTGAAGGCAGTGGTGTTCCATGAACATGTGCTGAGGGTGGTGGCTTGGACCTTAAGAAGAGTTCGGAGGTGGGTTTGATGAGTGTTGTTGAGGGGGGGTTTACACACATAAATATAGATGTAGACTCCTGCAAGAAGCGACAAAACACTGTTTTCAAAAGCGATGTTTTTAAGGATATTTGAACATGATATTCATTTGTCACATCAGTTTTAAAAATCGACAAGTGTGCTCAAAACTTTAAAATCAATTGGGAAAGTTGCAACCGAACCCTAAAATTTGTCCAATTCATACAACTAAGTGCTTCCATTCCATAAGCTGCGCTCAATCTCATAAGAGGCAAATACCGACGTGACATTTATAAATATTCTTCATAGGCACGGAGTACTGATGTGGTGCCAAGTAGGCGCCACATCGGAAAAAGGTGAATTATTATGGAAAAAACAAGAATAAGCAAGAAAATAGAACCGAGGAGAGAGAGGAGAGAGAGGGAAAGGGACGAAAAGACATCGCAGGGGTTGCAAAGGATAGAGACAGTGGCAACGCCGCCACGACTCCACCGGCGAAGTCGGTGCCGCGCCATTGTCTCTCTCCAAAACCGATGATTCATTTTTTCTTTTTTCGGTCTTAGTTTGTACTTTTTATTATTTTACTTGATGCGGCTTATACAGCGCCACATTAACACTACGTGTCTTAAAGTCTTCTTACAAATAACATCTGACATTTTCTATCAATCAGATTAGATTGAGTCAGCTTAAATACTTAATTGCATGAATTAGATAAGTTTTAGGTCGTGATTGAATTTCGTAACAAGTTTTACAACTTTTCGTGTACCTAATCCCTTTCTGAATTGTTTCTTTTTCATTGTCTTCACACGTAGAAGGGATCTTGGATAGTGATTGATGTTTATACACTAAGTGATACACTTATGCGATGGTGCCCCCATCCATTTGTTTGAAGATACTACATGTGGAGGAATTACACCCGATACGGCTCATCTATAATAACTTTAATAGGATCGCTCAAGTGATAAGTATGTTATCCTTCTTAGAACTATGTATTGCAATAATTATGAAAGCGAGAGATAGAGAGAGCGATTTTGGAGACTAGCACGATTTAAAGGGGAGATGTCGCCAGGTGAGACATTGTAGCTAAATCTTTGGTGAAGAAAATGCATGGGGCGACTTGAATTATGCAGAAATTCTCTGTGCGAGTATGAGCAACGTACTAGAGCCAAAAACGCACAGTATTCGGTAACAACTTCTAAATAACAAGACTGGCGAGTTGCCAAAGTATAGTTTTACCGCGGTTACCCCGAAATAGGAACTTTTTGAACTCACAAAATGTGCTGAGACTGAAACAAAAGGCGGATGATTCTATGACTCTTTCCATCAATCAAACGACCGTCGAGGCTTTGGAAGATTAGTAGATGCATTATTTGGAGATGACGCCTTCCCGTAATCCGTCCATAGGTATAAGAACCGATGATCCCAGCCCTATAGGCATGCCAAAGTTTTGGATGTCTTTCTATGTAAGGTAGCAAATGCCTAAGGCACGAGATGACTTTAGGTTCGGTCTCAGTGGGTCTCAAGCTTGGAACCTCATGAAATGAGTCGATGTTTTTTGTGAGGAATACATTGCGTGTCAATAACACATACCGTGTGATAGTGACACGTGATGTAACCGGCTAATTGTAAATGAAAAGCGAATGCACGAGGTGCCAAATAAGATGAGATTCATAGCACGTAAGTCATGGTGTGGTCAATTGTAGATCACTATCACGTAGTGTAGCTGTTACATAATATGTGCTCTCCTCATCTATAATAACGTGACCCATTTGCCATTGACCTCCCATGTTGTGGTAGCATGTAGTGATGTATATGCACAATGATGAGAAATTGGTACAATAAATTAAGGGATGAAAGGTTGTGTTTCGACGCATGTCAATAAACCACTAGGGTCATGTATTGTTCCAAATCTCATGGATCAATGAGCTTCCACTTAGGTCGAGAAGTGGAAGCTCGTTGATACCATGGCGAGGTCTCGAATCCTACCGTTCATTGATCAATGTCAAGAGCAAATCTCCCGGCATAACTTCATCCTACATTGGACCCTTTGATCTCGCCTTATTAAATGAGGGGGAGAGGATGTCCCTTTTCGACTCACTGAAAAAAATAAATGCAAATTCAACGATTCGCGAAGTGATGCAACTGCAAGCATAAATACACTCATGGGTGTAAACTCACATAAAAATCAGGGTAATTTCTAATGGAGATGTCAAAAGTAGTCCTCTAATGTTGAATATAACGATCGAATGCTCCAAGAATCCTATAAGTTTTGGAACTATCCAACCCTAAACAGAAGAGAAAACTGTATTAACTAAGAATTAACAACAAACGTGCTCAGTCAGTGCAGAAATAGCTCACCAACAACGTTTGTGTCACGCATCTACTCTAGCTCGTATCTATAGGATATTGAAACTTTTTGAGTACCCAACTAATTTTTACCAAACATATAGGGTAAGTCCAGAAATCGTGAATAGGGAATGAAATTGTCCAATCAATCCTAAACTTATGTACGGATGACAATTTAATTATAAACTTTTCAACTTTGCTAATTTTGCTTTAAACCTTTGAGCAACATCTCATTATAGTCATTCCGATCAACTTTTGCCTAAACTCACTTACATAGGATGGCTTACAACGATGGATCGACATGTTATCGATTTCCAGCAAAAATTGAATCGCTTAAAAGTTAATTGAAAATTTAATCATTAAATTGGCGTCCATGCAATAAATTTATAACCGATTAGGTAATTTTCTCCGAGCGCGGTAAAAATGTGTGTAAATGTGTAGTGGTTTATTTGCAATAGAAAGAAGGAGAAAGGAAACGAATGGCCTCGTGGGGGACCCCTACCATGGCTCCCGGCTCACCTTAAGGAGTCGACGGGGGAGCACGAGGCGGGTCAAGTGGGATCATCTGCGTGTGTCGTATCCCCCCGGAAATCGAAGTGGATTTCAACCCTAATTTCCGAGGTTCCCTAAATCCAAAGGAAAGGAGATCCTTTGCCTGCCTTTTCCGGACGTTTTGTGCCTCTTTAACTTTCTCACTTTCTTTTGCTTCCCTCTTTCCTTAGGGTTTCATGATTATCAATGGTGATGTTTCCCCTTAAAAATTCGAACTCGTTCATATTTTGTTATTAACTTTTCTCTTGCGCACATGCCGGTCCTCGCCCGCGGAGCCCACAAAGTCATTTAGTCTCGACGAAATTCTACTTTCTATCTTTAGAACTTATGCATCTCTATATTCGAATTTCGGATTTTTTTTTTATTCCTCTTATCGAATTCTTGAAGTTACCTTGAAGTCCCGGATTCTGATACGATTAATCGATGACATGTCTATGTGTGAGTTTGATTGCGGGAAATATGTAGCCATCTTGAGCCAATTAGTTAATGTACGGGACTGAACACTTTGAAAAGGATGACGACAAATAGAATTTTGAGAAATGAGATTTCTCAACATGAACATTGGCCAGGAGCTTTCCACATCAGATCTCAATGGCTCTAACGAGTACATCGGCTCCAATTAATTCGTGTAGGTGCGGAGAGAGGTCGATTGAACATATTAAAAATTCAAGAATTTGATTGCAAAAAACACAGATTTGAGGATGTAGACTTTTACCTAATTTGTATATATACACATCCACACCCGCATCATCGATGATCAAATTGAAAATAAAGAATAAAAAAGGATACCGATACGAGGCAATATCGAGGTCTAATTAAAGTTCTCGATCTTCTCCCCAATACCATGTCAAGCAATCATTTTTCTTTTGAAAACTTAGGATGAAATCAAACCCACTATTTTCTTAAAACTTGATTTTGGTTTCGTCTCCTCCGAGACGAAAAGGAAAAGGAGTCAAGGTCACATCCCAGCACTTCTTTTCAAGTCATTTGGACAAAAGGAAAGGGGAAAGAGAGAGTGGTTGGCTGGCGCTGAGATTCACATCTTTTCATCTATTCCCAAGAATCAAATAGGATTCGATCCAGACACAAGACCCAACTGAACAGAATATTTTAAAGAGGAAAATCGCTCTACAAGTACTGAAATTTTATGCACCCATGAAATCAGGTCCTAAATATTTCGATCGGTCTAATCAAATTCTAAACCATTATCGAGAAGTATAATGAAGAAATATTGCATTCGATCGGTTCAATTAAATTCTAAACTTTTGTCAATAAAAGCAATCAAATCCCACAATTTATGTTTAAAGATGTCAAATAAGCAATTTTCGAGTTATACCAATTGTTCATAAGAATGACTTGATTGCCAATTTTTTTTAAAAAGGGTTTAGAATTTAATTTGAACCAATTAAATGGTCTAATCCTAGATTGCATTCCGTACGCAGAATTTAATACTTAACTTTTTCCTATATAAAAATGATTAAAGGAGTATCACGAAAACATTTTTTAGTAGAAACTTTTCATTCTGGAAATAAACTAAATTAAAATTCGCACTATCAAATCAATTTTCCATCTTTTTGGGCAGGGACCATCATACAGGTTCTCAAAATTTCTCCTAAATAATAAAAAATTGAATATCAGATTGTACCTTCAGAATTCACGTGTGATGAAGAGGAGTTGGTAAAATCCTGATCATATCTACTAGCTGGTTGCTGCTGTCATGAAATAACCTGACTTGCCTGTCGTCTCGAACTTTGCACCCTTCCGTCCTCAATCTAATCATTTTAACACACATCATCCCGATAAATTTTAATTTTTTTTTTGTTTTTTGTTTACTTTTTATTCATTTAAATCTCGTGGCATTCACACTTTGATTTTCTTTTCTAACCTGAGAATATATGAAATATTGATTCATATATAATTTAACGTGTATAGTCGCACATAAATTTTTTCACAATTTTTAAAAATGTAAATAGTTTTTTGAATATTGACGGGTAAAGAAACAACCCTTTTTTTTATTGCATTTTGAAAAGGTTAAAAAAAAATGTTATACTTTTTGATTTCCGACATCTTGAGTTACGGTAACAAGATTTGTTAGTCTCGAGCCCTCGAAACACGAATCCATGAACCAGCTATGACGTCAATGAAATGTTCCGCCGCGAGTACCGGAAGTCTCTTAAAAACGCCCGAAACGATGTCGATGTGTGCTAATTGTCCATTCCCACCATTTTATTCAGGGAAAAAAACAAGAAAGATGTAAAAACGTGAGAAAATCACAATATCCACACGCCACGAGCTCATAACAAAGGCATCAGCAACCATCCGGTTTCTTCTCTCACTTTCGTAGTTTTGCCATTAGTGTCGAAGCAACGGCTGTTCCGCAAGTCCATCTTTCAAAGGCGAAACCAGCATTTGATGATTACCTGCTCCGACTCCTTTTTTCGGTGGAGACATTGCAGGGCTTTGAGGGGACGGAAGCGTCACGAAAAGGTCCGCAAGTCGCAACCGATTTCTCCTGCAGACGTTCGTCCCACTCTAGATCTTGCTCCTTGGGGCTGGTGACTTGCAGCACAGCCTTGTGTCGAGCGAAGGAGACGGTGAATACGTCTGTCTTAGTCCACAGGGTGCTCGACAAACTTCCCTTAGGATTGCTCCTGAGCCGGATTGTTCAGTGGAGACTTGTCATGAAGATCAGCTCGAGGTCAATCAGTAGTTCGCATAGGGGAACTAGCTTTTATTCACGCTGTCCCGCCCGGGTTAGTCATGATTTCAAAAATGAACCAACTATCTAAATCAACCATGATGGATTTGTCTTTAGCTTGAGTATGTTGATAGTGCTAACTCGGAAATATACCATTTAATAGTGAAAACTATAAAATGCGTTCGGAGTGCACAGGCACATGATCTGTTTAATCATATTAATCTCACATGAGGCCGACATGACCTACTAAGCATGTACATTGAGCATGTTCAACCATGTGCTTTAGGCTGGGAGATGAGGGTGTACTTGCGCTCGAAAAGTTATAGCATACAATAGATGCATTTGCGCCATTCGGTAATTTAAGGGAGTGATTTATAGTTAGGTCTATTGAATCGGTGGTGAAAATAAATTATGCATGCATCCTTATTGCATAAGCAATGATTTTTTTTCCTGAACTACCCTTTTTTTCGTTCAGTTTTCATGCACTAATGTGCTGCTTAATAGGGCTTTAACAAAATTGAGAATTTGATCATTCGATTTAAACCGAACGAATGGGGTATGTGTGGATAATCAATTTATTATTGTTTTGGTTTTTTATGTGACCTAAGTGATAATACAAATATATAATAAATTGAATAACTGACTATTGTAAACTTAGCCTGTATAAGTATTATAGTTTTTTTTTTTTTTGATGACCGAGGTGTCTGCGCGGCCGGCGAGCTTGCAATATTATATAAGTATTATAGTTTCTATTTATGTTTTTGTATTATTCCATTGTAATAGAATTTTAGTCATGGACAATACTTCAAGAACTTATATTCAATTTAATTAAAATAATCGACAACTGAATATTTAAAATTATTAAATATAAAATGCATTACTTTGATTATTCACAATACATTCTAAATAAAAAAATCACTATAATTATAGTTAATTGATTAATTAAACTTTTTCATCTATGATTTCTGCTTTAATCATCCTCACTTTGTTTTGGAATTTAGTGAATTAATAGAAAGTTGGGAAGGTTGATTGTGGATTATGAAAACTGCATGAATAGCCATCCCTTAGGATTTTGAGAGGAAACAGCTATTCCTCGATTCATTTCTGAAGGAAATAACATTATACAATGAATCAATGTACGAGCATGATTCTGTCTCCTCTACCGTCTAAGCACGAGAGAGAGAGAGAGAGAGAGAGAGAGAGAGAGAGAGAGAGAGAGAGAAATTTAAGGCACCTAGTTCACTGCCTCCTCTACTTCCTTGGAGGCTCTCTTCCATTACTCGTCTGTCGCTACCCTCCATTGCTGCCATGTTCATGCTACCAATCTGATAATCTCCTTCAAGATTCCCAGTCCAGAAGTGAATATTAGGCTTGAGACAAGCCTAAAGATCGAGCTTATCGCATTGTACAAACCTGGTTATGATATAAAAATCGACTCGGATGTTTGCGCTAGGCTTGGGCCACAGTTGGGCTGGTCGGGATTTCTCGTGTAAGCGTGTTGCCGGAGCTCGCTAGACCAGTAAGTATACCACTTGCGAGTGGGAAAGTATTTTGATAAATAAGATCGATATAAGTTGTTGCCCACGTCATGAACTATCGCCGAGGATCATGACTTGGTATCGATTCCCCATATCACCAATTCATGTGAAAAGCAGATTTTGCAGGATCGCAGTAATCACATATGGCTCGAAATAGTTAAACTATCCATGACATAAATGTTGAAGACAATTATACACGTGGCGCTGTTGCACTCGCATCCTGTCGTTTCCCTCTTTCTCACTCTCACCAACTATATCCCAAACGAGCGGCCCACCAGCTGATCACCTCGCTAGACTCCATAGAGTCGACCTCCATAGCATTGAAACTCGGCATTCGATGCTCGCATGGCGACTGAGCTTGCCGGTATCATTTGTGACCATCAAATGGTATCCAACATTTACCGGCCGAAGCACCAGCAGCTCAATCAGCCCAAAACCCGAAGCTCTAGCATTCATCCAACTTTAGTTTGGTCTATCAACGCAAAAAGCCTGGCTAAGGCCCAAAGTCTGGCCTGTTCATTGTATCAACTTGCCAGTAACGTATAATCCAAATGGCCAGGCTCCGGTCATGCCAAAGTTGGGCAGGCCGGACTTTCTCAATTAGCACGTTGCCCAAGCTCGCCCATTTGCCTTTCATGCCTCTCGAGCCTGGGTGTAGTGTCGAGCAGGCTGCCGACCAACTGATCAGCTCAACAAGTCTTCATTGCCTCGACCCTTGATCTCGGTGCTTGCGTCGACGGCCGAGCTTTCCGCTATAATTTGTGACCATCAAGTGCTGTACTCCGTTTGTCGGACCAAGAAGCACTGGGCTCAATCGGCCCAAAACCGAAATCCCTAGGATTCGTGCACCATTTGTTTTGGTCGACCATGTGATCTTTGGGAGGAAAATTATCAAAAAAGCCATAAACCTTTTGCAATTATGCCAATTTAGTTCTAAACCTTTTGCAATTGTGCCAATTCAGTTCATTCGGCCACTTTTGGCTAGTCGACGTTAACATGGACACCGGTCTGTTGATGTGGCAATATTTTAATAATTTTTTTTTTTTTTTTTTTTTTTTCCCTATCTTCTTCCTTGATTGCTAGTCTGGTGATCGGCGAAAGATTGAGGCCGACGAATTTGACCTCGCCGGCACTAGTGTGGGTGAGCCTCGCCGTCATCGAGCTAGGTCGACCTCACCATGGCCAAGGCGAGCTCGACCTCGCTCGACGACTTCGAGGTCTCGCCAGATCTGGGCAATCTCGCCGTCGTCGGGTGAGGCCGACCTCACCATGATCGAGCAAGGCCTCGCCTGGTGACGATGAGGTCTCCCAGATTGGCGAGACCTCACTGTCGCCGGGCGAGGTTGAGCTCGCCCGGCTACGGCGAGGCCTCACCCAGATTCGATGAGGTCGACCTTGCCTAGTGATGGTGAGATTGCCTAGATCTGGCAAGACCTCGCCCGGCCATGGTGAGGCTCGACATTGCCAAGCGACAGTGAGGTCTTGCCAGATCTGGGCGGCCTCGCCATCGCCGGGCGAGGTTGACCTCACCATGACAGGGGCGACAGCGAGGCCTCGCCCAAATCTGGCGAGATCTCATTGTCGCTGGGCGAGCTCGACCTTGCCCTGGCCATGGCGAGCTCGACCTCGCCGACGACGACGAGGCTCAACCTCGCCAATGTTAGCGAGGGTCAGCCTCGCCCATGGCCAGCGAGGTGGAACTTGCCGGCCTCAGTCTCTCGCCGGTTGCCGGCAACCAGGGAAGAAGATAGGCGAAAACAAAAGAAAAAGAAAAAAATAAAATAAAATTTGAAAAATAATTTAAAAAATTATTAAAATATTGCCACGTTAGTGCTACCCGGCCAAAAGTAGTTGAATGGACTGAATTGGCACAATTGCAAAAGGTTTAGGACTAAATTGGCCAAAAAAAAGATTTAGGCCTGATTCGGCACAATTGCAAAAAGTTTATGACTTTTTTAGTAATTTTTCCAATCTTTGGGGGGCGTGCCCTTTTCAATACCACAGCGTTGTAAAGCCCGTCTTATGTTTGGGCCGCTGGTCGGCCATTTGTGTGACAAAATCTTGAGACAATCTATGTTATGGAAGGCAGGATGAACATGAGATATAGAAGTTCTCTTCTGCTCAACAAAAGGAATTGACATGAGAACATGTCTCTAGTATTGCACTTACAATTGCTGCCAATTAGAGAACAAAAATGCATTTTTTCTCCAAATCTGGTGAAAGCCTCTGGTTGGTGAATTGCAGCATGTATATACCGCCCACATGCAATTCAATCAAGAATGAAAATGAGTGACACTTACATATGTAACCACCACTTAGAGAAGTAAGTGAAGAAAACTCTTCTTGACCATGGAAGGATAAAACATTAACGCAGAAAAAAATCAATGTGTTATTTCAAGCTGATAAATGACGAAATAATGAGAGAGAAATACCGAAAGAGCCCTCTATTTTGGAAGCAAAAAGAGTAGGAAGGGCGACCAAGTAAGCGACACCCTTGACGATACCTTAGAAGCTACACACCCGCGATCGGAATGTTTGGTTTAAGTTATGATCGCTGCTCATCTGGAGCGAGTCCATCGCCCTCGCATGAACGGATGCAAATTGGGATAAAGTTCGAATTATTTTGTACATGGTGCTCAAGCAGACCTTACACCCAAAACAAGTCAAGATTTCCTGAGATCGAGGAGCGACTAAGGTATTCGAACTCGCGATCAAGGGCCTCCAAACCAAGTAACAGTTTTCCACACTTGTGGTGATGAGTGACGTCCAAGATTTATGCATCGGATCGGATGACTTTTCTGTCTTCTTTTCGGTTCACTCGAATGAACTTTTGGTTTGGAAACATTCTTACTCCCTCTAGAGACCTCCGAACGGCACTCCACGCGTCCTTCCCCCCGGCTGCTCGCACCTTCTCGTCGCTGCACGTAGCTTCTTCGCCGTCTTTTCGGCGAAACAAGACTTCCCCCCATATAATCTGCATCACCATATGATCATCGTCATCCCCATCGCCAGTTCCAAATCGATCTGCGTCAAACCCAAAAGATCACTCTCGACATCCTATGGCGAGCGACGAGTTCAGACTGGTGTCTCCGCCGATCGACCGGGAGGGGAAGCTGCCGAGGAAGTACACCGACAATGGCCAAGGCGCTCTCAAGAGCGTGTCTCCACCGCTCGAGTGGTAAAACGTTACGATCGTCTCCGACGTCTTCTTTCACAACCGACGAGATCAAATCCGGGCAGACCCCAGTTTTTTTGCTCTTGCGTTCGTTTAGTCGATTTGCAGATCATTCTTAATGTTATTCAATCGAATGCATGGATTAGGTACAACGTGCCAGAGGGGACACGGAGCCTCGCCCTCGTGGTGCAGGACATCGACGCGCCCGACCCGAGCAGCCCGATCGTGCCATGGACGTGCTGGGTGGTGGCCAACATCCCGCCGCACCTGAAGGGCCTCCCCAAGGGCTTCTCGGGCAAGGGGGAGGAGCTCGGCAGCAAATGTGCCGAGATCCAAGAGGGCAACAACGACCACAAGGTGCCAGGCTGGCGTGGGCCGAAGCTCCCGTCCCACGGGCATCGCTTCGAGTTCAAGCTCTACGCCTTGGACGAGAAGCTGAACCTAGGCCACAAGGTGTGTGTATGGCACAGCCCCCTTTCGAACGGAGCTCAGTCTCACCGTCTTTGCGTATACGGAAAATGGTGCGAGAGTTACTGTGTTTTGGTGATTTTCAGGTGACCAAAGAGAAGCTGCTGGAGGCGATCGAAGGGCATGTTCTTGGAGAGGCCTTGCTGGTTGCTAAATTCTGAGGTTGGATGTGACAATTCTTGTCATGTACTCCTGGCAAATTGAATAATAGAGTCGATCCATTAAGAAAAGCTATGTCAAAGGGTGATAGTGCACGTTCACTAATCCATGGTAAAAGTGAGACAGCCCACTTCCCTTTGTTCAGTTCTCTTCCCTTCCTCTTCACTGGGTGGTGCCTTCAGACTCTAGCCATTCACGATGAAGGGTAACTTTTAAGGTTTCATCTGTCTCGCCGAAACGTTTTTGCTCTTATTTTTATTTTTACGGAGACGGTGGAAGTTATCAAAAGATGACCGCTTCTACCTCTCACGCGGGTGCCTCTCAAACACACCCCATCACGGGCGAAGGCATCCCTTCATGGGTGAACTGCTGAAATATAACAGAAGTAATTAATCGTCGAAAAATAGTTTTATTATCGATAACAATAACTGACAAAATACTTTTATAAAAGGTGAAATATTAATTTTAAGAAAAAAAATGCTTTTAATTTTTTTTTTTTTTATATTTTCACCAGATAAACGCAACCTTAGAAATGCTTGCTTACCGAAGTATTTGAACGAAGACGAAAAGAGAGTGTGAGAGAGAGGGGAAAGGCTAGTGTGGTAGGCTTAGGGCATCATACCTCCGCCGGGAGACCTGTGTACTTCG
Source organism: Syzygium aromaticum (assembly GCA_024500025.1). Classification (NCBI taxonomy): domain Eukaryota; kingdom Viridiplantae; phylum Streptophyta; class Magnoliopsida; order Myrtales; family Myrtaceae; genus Syzygium; species Syzygium aromaticum. The sequence goes on along the minus strand of CM044885.1, from coordinate 5,634,036 downwards.
CATGGGGATCGCGAAGCTTTGCTCCGCAAGTACGTCACGTCTCCCCTTTGGGTCTACTCTCCTTTGGCCTTACATAATGAATGCCCACCAAATAGAATATTTTGGGAATGGGTGACTAGATTCGGGGAAAAAGGACAACAGCAAAGCAATAGTTTTCGAATAATGCTCGCTTTTCTGTCGTAACTTTTTAGTTGGTGATTTAAGCGACGTAATTTTTTTTTTTTAAAAGATATTTGTTTGAGTGACGTCGATGATGTCTCTTGCCCCAAAAAAATCCGACGTGTCATTAATTTTTATATAAATCGTCCAACATATCATGCTGGGAAGATGGTACCATCAAAAGCACGTGGAATGGTGCCTTTCCATCTGCTGTCTTTTCGAATTCGAGTCGTTTCTTCGTGGATGGTGCTGTTTTTGTGCAATTAGATGCTCCATATGACAGTCAGTTTGATTCTGTTCTTGACGAGATCGTCGTCGTCCTCGTTGTTGTTGTTCTTCTTCTTTGTGTTGTGTGTTACCAGGTAATCATAGCTAGGGTTTCAAAAAATTATCGGTCCATGGATGCACGAGAGAGAGAGAGATATTTAGTAAAAAGCTTCTTTCTTGATAGACTCGAAAGGAGAAAATTATCTCAAAAGTCTTAAATCTATTACAATTTTATCAATTTAATTTTAAATTTCTTAACTTTATCAATCAAGTCCTGAACATTTTTACATTTTTTCAATTGGGTCCATTCAATCAATTTTGGCATAAAATCGCTGATGTGAACGCCGGTCGTCGTATAATCGGCGCCAATGTGAATAATTTTTTTTAATTTTTTTGTTTTTCTTTTCTTTCTCTTTTTTTTTTTCATCCTTTCTTTCTCTAGCTAGTCGCCGGATCTCGGCAATCTGCTGGAGGCGAGGGCCGGCTGTGTCATGGAGGACGGCCAGTATCCACGTGGGCGATTTCCAGCCAAAATTGATCAGATTTGCTTAATTAGCAAAACGTAAAACGGTTTATGACTCGATTAGCAAAATTAAAAAAGTTTAGGATTGACCTGACTAACGTATAGTAAGTTCAAGACGTCCTGAACAATTTTTCCGAACGCGGCTCGAGGGAGAAACTTCTTCGATGCTGCTTTTAGGGACCGCAAAGCAACGTCAATTATCCCTTGACGAGAACACCGACCTCGTCCTAATCCGTATACGAAGTCCGCCGAACCGTGTTTCCCCAAAATGGTCACGATCACATTTTGAATCCCCCCCCCAATCTTAGAAATTGACCGTACCAATTTGCAGCCACTCTCTCCCAAAATCCCATTTCACAATTCCCCCCTCACGCGGGTCAAGGGTCTTTTTGGTCGTGATGGGGGGCGCTCGTCATCGCGATGTCCCTCCCGCACCGCGTCCCACCCGCATCACGTTCCTCCACCCCCTCACTCGCTCGGGTCTTCGTCGTCGTCGCCACTAACCAGAGCTCGGTTCCATTGACAAATCTTTACACCGTTTCACACTCCAATCCGTCCTTCCTTCGTACGACGAAACGAACCTTCCGTGGACTTTGAGAAGCACCCCAGCTTAGGCCCTCATCGTGCCCTCTTTATTTTAACCCAGCATGCATCGATAGTCGCGAACCCACCATTTCCAATCAACTCACGCGAAACAAAGAGCCAGAAACCAGCAACTAGAGACCGCTTTCCCAGGATATTCTCCCCCCCTCCCCCCCCTCTGGCTCTCGGTTCCCATCTTCGGGGTAAGTTGGAGCTCGGTTGAGGGTTTCGCACGCCGCGTAGCCATGGCGGCCGCAGCCCCCCTGGCCCAGGCCTACGGGGCCCACCTCCCGGCGGTGCCCGAGTGGCTCAACAAGGGCGACAACGCGTGGCAGATGACGGCGGCGACCCTCGTCGGGATCCAGAGCATGCCGGGCCTCGTGATCCTCTACGCGAGCATCGTCAAGAAGAAGTGGGCCGTGAACTCGGCCTTCATGGCCCTCTACGCCTTCGCGGCGGTCCTCATCGTCTGGGTCCTCGTCGGGTACCGGATGGCCTTCGGGGACCGCCTCCTCCCCATGTGGGCCAAGGGCGCGCCCGCCCTCGGCCAGAAGTACCTTGTCCGCCGGGCCAAGGTGCCCGGCACGCTGGAGGCGCCCGCTGACGAGCCCTTCTACCCCATGGCCACGCTCGTCTACTTCCAGTTCCAGTTCGCAGCCATCACCATGATCTTGCTCGCCGGCTCGGTCCTCGGCCGGATGAACATAAAGGCGTGGATGGCCTTCGTGCCGCTCTGGCTGATCTTCTCCTACACCGTCGGCGCATATAGCCTATGGGGCGGCGGTTTTCTCTACCGATGGGGCGTCATCGACTACTCCGGCGGCTACGTCATCCACCTCTCGTCGGGCATCGCCGGGTTCACCGCGGCTTATTGGGTACGTACCGAATGAAAAAAAAGGCCAAGTGAATTTTACGTAGTCCTTCCAGCACTATGCACTACAACCTTACCATCAAATTTATGACATTTTTATGTACCCAATGACTTTCAAAACGTAAAACCACCATCTGTTATGAAGCCTCGTGTCTCTGAACATGTCCATGCATCCCTTCCGGCCGGGACCATCTTGTGGAAACTCGATAACACCTCGAGCTTAGAACAATTAAATAAATGTCGCCAATCTTGATGATTCAATGCTCCAATTTGATTTTAATGATTTAAAGTGCCGGTCGTTTTTTAGGTCGGGCCGAGGCTGAAGAGCGACCGAGAGCGGTTCTCTCCGAACAACGTCCTGCTCATGCTGGCCGGGGCGGGCCTGCTGTGGATGGGCTGGTCCGGGTTCAACGGCGGGGCCCCGTACGCGGCGAACATCACCGCCTCCGTCGCTGTCCTCAACACCAACATATGCGCGGCCACGAGCCTCCTGATCTGGACATCGCTCGACGTCGTGTTCTTCGGGAAGCCGTCGGTGATCGGGGCGGTCCAAGGGATGATGACGGGTCTAGTTTGCATCACGCCCGGAGCAGGTAGCATAGATACTTTGTCAACTTATTTTATCACCACAAATTTCGGGATTAGGTTAAGCTGTGGAAGCTTAATTCAATGGGAGGCGCGATTATGATTGGAGTTGACTGTAAGAATGTCAATAATTTTCAGGGGTCGTGCAATCGTGGGCGGCTATAGTAATGGGGATGCTTTCTGGCAGCATTCCATGGGTCACTATGATGATACTCCACAAGAAATCTAGTCTTCTTCAAAAGGTACAAAAATAATAATTTTAGAGCAATTATGCATGTGAAAGTTCTATTCATCCTCTACTTTCAGAAATTACCATTATGCATGTTCTGCTTTCATGTTGGATCCCAAGTTGCATTCCCACGTGTGGGTTAATTGTTCCATAGAAAATAAATAATTTAAAAGATATTTTCCTTCTCAAATTACTCCCGCTCTCCTTTTAAATTCCCTCGACTTCCGATGCAAACCCCCGGTTCCCAGCCACCCTAACCAACTTCAGCCACTTCTGTCGGCCGCCTCCGACCGCCATCCGCGTGTCCCGCGTTGTGGCCATCCTCCGCCCCACCCCATCTCTAGCATCGTCGCTGTCCCCCACGTCCCTAAGCTGAGGCCGGCGGCCACCTCTGGCCCATGGATTTAAGAAAGGGACGATGCACAGAAAAGAGAAAGAGACGGGCACCAGCGACGAGAGTCAAATGAGGTTGCCTACAACGGGGGCGGCGGCGGCGGCTTGACGACGGCCGGTCATAAGGCATTGGGTGGTGGGTCGGATTGCTGGAAGTGGAGGCTAGGATTTGAGTCGCGGGAGTCGAGAGGGCGGGCGGTAATTTTTAATATATGAGAAGGGTAATTTGTTCATTTATAATTTGAGGCTTAGCAATGCCCCAGTGGCTGCATGCATTCCCACTACTGTTCCCAATTTTTTGAACTGTCGGGCTCTTAACGATGGCAATCTATTGCAAGTTGGTCGAGGGATCAAGATTGAATCAAAAACAGTACATGCATAATCTGTTTTGACCAAATAACTATTGTCATTTGTCGGGAGTCAGATATACCAAGGCCTGATCATGGTTTCCATGTTAACAAACCATAGATTATAGATAAAAAAAAAAAAAGCCATCGATCTGACTTATGTTTTGCGGTCACTCGTGATCAGGTCGACGACACCCTAGGCGTGTTCCACACGCACGCTGTCGCCGGATTGCTTGGGGGGCTTCTCACTGGGCTCCTGGCCGAGCCGGAGCTCTGCGATCTCATACTGCCGGACCCGAACTCGAGGGGCGCGTTCTATGGCGGCTCGGGCAGGGTCCAGTTCTTGAAGCAGATCGTCGCGGCCTTGTTCGTGATCGGGTGGAACATACTCTTTACGACCATCATTTGCCTCGGTATTCAGCTGGTCGTGCCGTTAAGAATGCCCGACGAGCAGCTCATGATAGGCGACGATGCGGTCCACGGGGAGGAGGCTTATGCACTCTGGGGCGACGGAGAGAAGTACGACCCGACGAGACACGGCTGGAACAACTCGTCGTCTCATGCGGCGGAGCTCATGGCGCCTTCGCCGTATATAAATGGCGCTAGAGGCGTAACTATTAATCTGTGAGCTCGCTGCTTGTTCTCGCTCGATCGTGCAATGCGCGGACGTACTCTTGGAGGACGAATCGACAGTATATAAATGTTTCGGCGGTGCGAGAATTCGAGGCTTATCAAGAAAGTTGTCTTGTTGTAATCAAACCTTAAATGACACTCTTAGTGTACGTGTGCCTGTTTTTTAGGGAGAAGTTGTCAAAAAAAAAAACAATCGTCATAAACCTATTATAATTATTTCAATTCAATATTAAGTATTTTTTTTACCAATCGAGTCCTAAACCTTTTGCATTTGTGCAAATTTAGTCCATCTGGCTAATTTTGGCCGAAATTGCTAACGTGAATAATTTTTATAATTTTTTAAAAATATTATAATTTTCTTTATTATTTTATTTTATTTATGTTTTATCATTGTGGCGGACGAGGTCACCGATCAGGCAAGACTCGACCTCATAATCGCTAGGCGAGGTTGACCCTTGCTAGTTGCCAACAGTTGGGCTGGTGAGGGTCGGGCCTCTCTGACCATAGGCGTGGCCCGACCTCGTCAACTTCAAGGAGTACATTCCAAATTTTATCCCACTTGGTATTTATAAAATGCATAATTTCAATAATGCACTTGCAGTAAATCTTGTCTAGACTTGATCACTCTTGGGACATTAACCAGTAGGGAAAGGTTAATTAGATACCTAGATTCGCGCGACCATAGAATCTCACCATGGACTGACTTTCGACCATAAGGATTGTCGATGTGATATTTTGGGCTAATATAGATCGATTTAAGGATGGTCATGAACCGATTTGTGAATGCTGTATAATTGGATCGCCGGTGATTTTGCCTCACCAGAATACGAAATTTGTGAACGATCTCAAACCTATTCCAAACGATCGCGTTCTTTGGAACTAGTGATTGATCATCGCAATTATATAACAATTGAGGTCGCCATGGCTCAAGTGAACTTAAACATGACTCGACTTAGTATTGACCACGGGTTGAATATACGAATTTTCTCGAAAGCCACCCGTTAGTTTGAGATACGCTCAAATTGTGTTATTTGGAGTTAGTCATTTATTAGAGATCGAGTTTGGATATCAAAAATTTTGAAAGTCATGACTAAGTAATTGGACGACGTCGTAATTAACGTGGTCAGCCTTGAATTTGTCTGGATTAATAAAAAAACTGAAATTTTGATTGGAAGTGGAAAATGACCGTTTTGCCCTTAGGACTTTGTGAAGACCAAGTGTAATATGAGAAGGGCATTTTGGTCATTTCATACCAACTTTAGAGATAAAAATTTTTGGACAATTTTGCCCCTGCACTTTTTGTGAAATTCCAATTTTACCCTTGGATATTTTGATGGGAATCGATCTGGGCCGTTGATTTTAAGATAAGAATGAATCGTGGCCGTCGATTAGAAATTAGAGAGAGGGGCAGGATGGTAATTTTCTGGAGTAGGCTAGACTAGGCTTTTCTTTTCTTTTTCTTTCTTTTCCTCTCTCTCTCTCTCTCTCTCCCCCCTCATTCTCATTCTCACGCTCAACTCTCCCTCTTCCTCTTCTGGCTGAGAACTCTCTCTCCTCCTCTCCCTCATGTGAATTGGCGAACCTGCCAACCAATCGCCATCCGTTCGTCACCGTTCCATCGAACAGTCGCTCGCCCTTTTGCCGTGTCACACCACCATCGCCACCGTCATATCTCTCCCACGTTTTCCACTATGAAACACCCTCACCAGCCCCCATCTCAGCCCAGCACAGCCGAGAAAGCCAGCAGCCCATCGCTGCCACCCATGGCCATCGGTGAATAGCTGGTACCCCTCACTGTGTGACGCCGATGCCGCTGCTGTTTCTCCTCTGCACAGCTGCCTGGTAGTGCTCAAATCTTGCTTAGAATCACAAGTAAGTGATATCCTAACTCTCGCCTAGGATAACAGGTAATTTCAAGTTCGTTCAGGCCCGTTTTAGCAAGTTTTAGGGGTTAATCATGGAATAAGGGTTGGACTGATTTGGCTGAGTGGTTTGGGTGAAATTATGATAATTTATGAGGTGGATTTGAGGTAGAATTGATTGATTAGGTAATTGGAATGATTACGGGTGATTATCATGATTTATTGAGTGAAAAACGGGCCTAAATGTGCCGTTATAGCATTTTTTCCGTGATGGCTAAGTTGTTGTGCATTGATGGTTGAATTGATGTGTATTCATGTTTGAGATATAATGGATTGTCGGTAGGAGTATGACACCTTTAAATGGTGAAATTTGGCTTAAAATGCAAAAATTCATGTTAAATTGTGCACGTGCAAATTGAATTGGTGAAATTGTGAGTTAGCATGGCTTATTGTTAGCCTGAATATGTCGAATGATGTGTGCGAGTTGGTCGTATGAAATTGGTATGTGATTGGGTGCCCGACGTGTTGCACGATCATTAAATACCTTGAGGCGTTTTTATGCGGGGTCCAGATAATAAATGGAAAATGTGTGCACGTGTGATAACATAATCCTTGAGGCATGTTTACGCAGGGAATTAAACCCATCCTGAGGCGTGTTACGCGGGACGATGTGTAGTTATACTGGAAGACTGCCAACCTAATGCGTTTTATGCAAGTTGTGCCGTAAAAAGGAGATGGTGTTGTGCTTGAAGCATGTTACGCGAGATAGAGATATTGAGCTTGAGGCGTTTTGACGCAGGCTATAAAAGTGTTGTTCCACCTGATGCATGTTACGCGAGTTGTGTTATAAAAAGGGAGATGGTGTTGCGCTTGAGATGTGTTCGTTTACGCGGGCTAGAGACACTGAGCCTAAGGCATTTTGATAGAAGTGTTGTTCAACCTGATATGTGTTATGCGGGTTGTGTTATAAAAAGGCAAATGGTATTGTGCTTGAGGCGTGTTCGCTTACGCGGATTAGAGTCACTGAGTCTGAGGCGTTTTGACGCGGGCTTTAGAAGTGTTGTTGGACCTGAGGTGTGTTTATGCAGATAAAAATTGAATTGGATGCGTGTGCTCGAGTGAAATAAGAATCGTATGATGTCGTGTTTGATATGCGAATGCTAGCATGGATATGGTTTGATTAGCATTATTGAGTGCGATATAGTATCAGTTTCTAATAACAATGCTTGAATTTGCATGTAAGATTTCATGCGTATCAAGGTGAGACATTTGTGCCTGCTATTGTTCTGGCTTGTTAGTTATGTGATTTGTGTGCTCGAACATGCCCATAGATACGTGTTAACCTATATCGGGTTTAAGGTGTTGCTTACTGAAAAGTGTTCTCACGGTTTTATTTAAAACTATTTAGCCGATCGAAATTCCAGCGGAGTTAGGAAATAAGGACAATCCGATTAAGATTAATGTTGACTCCAAGTCTTTAGAGGAGCAGACTGACATCGACGAGACTAATTCTGAGTGGACCCCTTCTAGGGCGAATAAGGGTTAGTTAGAAGTTAAGGGTTGGACAATTTTAAGAGGCGCCCCTTTTTGGTGGTAGTAATAGTCTATCCGATGTTGCTAGTCCCTTTTTGATATCGGCGGTTATTGGTGCAGAGGTTGCTAGTTGTGATGAATTGTAATGGATATTGTATATATCGCGGTGTAATATAGTGCTTGGTGATTTGGCGATTTATCTCTCTCTATTACCCTATGATTATATTGTTAGGTTTATGTTTTTGTTTTCGTAGTGTTTGACTCTGATATGTTGGTTTGGGTTGGCGACGTTTCTTGGGACGTCGCACTAATTCGACCGAGCTTGGGGTGTTGCGCGCTCGTTGAGGTTCGGGTCGTGACATCGTGCCTTGGCCAGCCACTGACAAGAGCGACCAAAGGCCGTGAGATAGGCCACAAATGGCCGATCTCACGGCCTTTGGTGAGGTTCGATCTCATTGAATTTGGTGAGCGTCAAGCCTCACCCACCGTGGACAAGGCCCGACCTTTCCAAATTCGGCAAGGTTGTGCCTCGCCCATGGCCGGTGAATCCAGCGAGGCTGGGCCTCGCCAGCCCAGCCCTGGCAAGGCCGACCTTGCTGGTCCAATGAAAAAAGAGAAAAAAAATTCATAATAAAAAATCATAAAATTTTTAAAAAATTATCAAAATTATCTATGTTATACAAATACAAAAGGTTTAGGATTCAATTGGCAAAAAAAAAAAAGAGTTAGGATTGAATTTGCATAATTACAATATATTTATGACTTTTTTGATAATTTTCCGATGCTTTGGTGAGTAGAGAATCTAAAGCAAACCAATTGTCACCCTCAACCTCTCTCACTCGAGCATTAATCATCCCTAAATACCTCTATTCGACACAGCAACAATATGATTGAGAACATCAAATGAGCCGAGAGAGTTAACGGATTACAAAAATTATTCGTGTTCTCTGACTGAGACACGCAAAGATAATCCTGCAATTTCAGTACTTGAATCGGCATCTGAGAAAATGGCAATATGTGGCGCGAATAAGGGTACCTTGTTCTGTGCCTGGTCTTCATTGTCTTTGGTGTTTACCTCAATAGATGTATGGACCACGACACAAGTGCTTAGCTTGTCGCAGCGCCTTCTTTCAAGTTCTGTTTAATATCTTCTAGTACTGGTTGCAATTCTTGGAAGTCGGGAGTGTGCAGGTCGAACGAGGGAGGCCGCTGGAAAACGATCGATGCCACCCGAATCAGAATTCTCGCTGTCAATCCGCATATGCGGAAAGTCTCTTGCTCTGGTTGGAAATCGAAAACGTGCAGAACGTACTTCCATCCTAGCCATTCTCTCTCCTCACATCTGTGATTCTCCTCCTGTATTGGCCCAACACAAACGTTAACTGTTATACTATGACCAAATTTTTTTTATTAATGGAACAGATTAGCTGCTAAATACTGAAACGGCATCATGTCCCATTACATACCCTCCTTTTCTTTTCAATATCATGTCCCTTGCAAGATTGATGACATCCATATTTAGTCAAATCAAGGATACAAGCAAATTCAGTCGTTCAATTCACTTGCGAAACTGATACTATAAAATGGCTATGTCAGATGACTCTTGCCCAATATAAGCACAAGTAGATAGGATCTTGAAGAGGGGAATTGTAATGGGCAGAGGAAGAAACCTTCAGAAACATTTCCAAAGGGACGTCAAAAATCATATCCACTTCATCCACATTCAGTGAGGGTGTGAAATCATCTATCTTTGCGAGTAGGCCAATGACGGGAACAACCTCGAGGAGATGCTGGTGTAGCGCAATGGATAGGACACAAGTGAATGATTGAGCACAGATACAAAAACAGTAAGGCAATAATTTATCATGGGGGAACCTGAGAAAAGAAGGGTTCCAAATTCGCAACAACTTGAACCAATTCTGGGTCCAAGCCGATCTCTTCCGTGGCTTCTCTTAGTGCAGTTGCAGCGTCGTCCTTATCATGTTCTTCCATTTTTCCACCCGGCAGTGCGACATCTCCTGTTTCTCAAGTGACAGAATCATGGATTGTCATTTTTGTTCTTGCAGAAGATGAAACTGAGGTCTCCATAAGTTAAACAATTCTCAGCAATAAGTCAACAATGCTAATATCTGTATTCACCTAATAAATGAATTGATTCATGGTCACTTACAAGTGATCAAATAACATGCCTCTTTAAGGATTTTGAACTTTAGAAATCTAGAGATCATTGATTAGAACATGATGATCTTGCATGGCCTTATCATTGAGAGGTCAACTGGATACTTTGTCCCTTGTCCATTGTCCATGTTCATAATTCAAGTCCGAAACAAAACTAGCTAATATCTTGGAAGGTTATGTGACATCAACAGAAGATATCTTCGTTTACATCAAATTCAATGGATAACCGTCGTGCGACAGAGTTGTATTAACACATAAGCAAATGATTATGAACAATCTACATGAGGCAGTGAGTTCATATATACCAGGATAAGAGGACAGTTTCATTGATCTTTTTGTGAGAATAACTCGAAGCTCTCCTCCGTGGCCTTCGAAGAGGCACACCAAGACAGCGGCTCTTCTCTTCCTCCTTGGCTTGATGGGACAACAACAATCGTCATCTTGAGCACAGTGGGATTGATCATTTGCCCCATCTTTGGAGTTTGTAAATAGATTGCTATTCTTCTCTTCATGATCAACTTCTAATCCTAGTGACAATTCGTATAATCGGAGCCGGTTCGCGAGTTCGCGAAGAGTTTCGCTCGCCACTCCTGAAAGGTTCCCCATGCGTGCATGCCGAGGTCATCTAGCATCCCGAATGGCTTTAATTATATTGCAGATATTCCACTTTTTTTGTGCAACTTGTCTGGGAATATCTGTTATCTGTGGTAGCCATGGCTAGAATCTAGATGGAGAAATTCTCATGGAACTCGGAATAGAATCTCACTTTGGTTTGTTACTTGGCACGAGTTCAAAAGTGTTTCGCTAAACATTAATTGGTGTATTGTCTCAGTCAAGAAACAATCACCAGTTCAGAAGTTGATAATTCACTTTGTTCCTTAAACATCACTGTAAACCATGTCCATGATCATAGATGTCTCCCCTTTGCCCCTCTTTCCTCTTTTTCGCGTCTCTAAGATGGAAAAACAAGAATCATAATCAGCATGACTCATCATCTTGCAGGAGAAAAAGAAAATCTTCTTCTGAGTAGCATCTGTAAAATAGGCATGTTGCATTAAGTTCTCGCACAGCAGGTTGCAAGGTAAGCATCACGACTAACTGCATAACCACGCATAATTTAGTCCCAAGTGAAGGGGGGTACATGGATTTCGAGTTCAGGAGATTAATGCTAACCAAATAGGCATCACCATTCTTCCCTCCTAACTCAAACTCAAATGGAATGCGAGGCTCGGGTTTCAATTAATGGGGTGGGGGGGAAGGGGGGCGCAAGTCAAGAAAGATTGTAGAGAAACCAAAGACGGTGTACATCTGGAAACAGAACCTCTCCGAGGAAAACTTACCAAACCGATCAAGGAATCACGCCCAATATATATGTTAAGGTTGCTTAGGGGGCAGGCTATGAGTTCATTTGAGAGGTGCCCTGGTATCAGCGGATCAAAGTTTGTAGAAATGGACTCCCAGCTGCTGCTTTCAGAGATTGAACAGGAAATAAAGCAGGGAAGGGCTAGGCTGCCATGGATCGGACTCTGTTCCACGTTCAATTCTCATAGTCTAGTCTTGTACCTGAAGACCCTCCATTTGGAGGTGACTATTTCTTTGTTTTTTTGCACCGAAACAAACGCTGATGTAGTGCCAAGTAGGTACGGCCAAAAATTATTGGAGGGTGGCTATTACATCAACTGGAAATCCGGGAAATAGATTTGTACTCTAATGAATTATTGGATGACGTGACAAGTTCAATCAACGGACAACACGAAACTATACCCAATCCTGCGGTAATGCCCGACGTTTGGCCAGTACGGATCAAAGCACTGGCATCTTGATGAGCCGCAAGTTACATTGCCTTTCGGATGAGAATTTGGAATCCCTTTTGCAAGTTGTCACGAAGGAGAATGAAGGCGAATTCGCAAAGCGGTAATCGATTGTGATGGAACCAAGGCATAAAGAGACCCCAAAGGGGGGGAAAAAGAGAGAAATGAAAGGTGGGAGGTGCAGTCGAGTTCTTGGGGCGGTTATTTCGATCTCGCATTTTGAATCGTATTCGATATCATGTTGGAAAATGCAAGCCGGCACCGACATTTCAAGTCGGATTGTGAGGAGGTAATTGATCGACGTTTGCTTGTTCTCGATGTGTGGAATGCTATCTGTTGGGAGCGCAGCATAAGCTTAACACTGTCACTTGGAAAAATCGTCTAGAGAGAATCTAAATCTAACGTGATCAATATATTCAGTTGGATCAACAATGCAATAGGGAGTCTAAATCCGAACTAATCAACATAATTAGACCAACTTTTACTCAAATGGCAATGAGCACGAAAACCAACCGGTTCTGGGGCAGTTCCTAGTTCCTAAAATTTGGAACTAATGATAATAGGTCAAGTTCCCAGGTCTGGATGGGACCGAACCACCCATACCAGACCAATAGCTTTCTTTTTTATTGCCAAAAGGCTGGAGAAGAGAACAAAAACAATGTTGATAGACACAATTACATTTTGCAAGTGTCTAGTTCCAGTATTCCATTCCCTATTAGGAAATAAGAAAGAAAAAAAGAAAGAAATCACGCCGATTCCCGACCTACTTAGGAATCGAAATAAATCAATCAGGTGGGCTGTTTTCAGGTACTGACCTTTCTGCTGATGAAATATGGGTTAACTAGAATATGTTAACCGCATCATATTACACTACGCTAATTTTCCGTTATGGGACACACCTATCTCAATACTATTTTTGACTTGATTTATGGGTAAAATTACGAAAATCTGAATCGGGCAGTGAATGGAGAGAGAGAATGTGTTGACATGAAGAAGCATTTGCGCCGGATTCATATTACCAATCAGATTTTATAAATTTGACGTGGAATCCATAGTTCCATACGATATGATGTACGAGCTGACATGTACGACAGGCACCTGTAGGCTGGTGCTTTGATAGTCGTTTGATGCTACGCTCGAGGAACAACTTGGCCGTGAAAGTCCCGCTGTTACTTGATCCTCCTTTGTGGTGGGCCGCGAACGGTCCTTGGCAAACCTGTCCTGTGCACGGGACAAGGGACCCCCCGGGGTTTGGGGCTACGATGGACCAAGCCCTACATATGAATTTCCCTTCGATGATGTACCATCTTTCAAACACGGGCATCTTAGTGACACAGTAAAAAACTATCTCAGAATGGACAAACGATGAAGGACGGAACAGCTTTCATATCAGATTGAGTCGTGACTCTTTGGTACCGAGTGAAATCGGATTTACTATTAGATACGATGAATGAGCTCGCTCCATTTCGAACATTCTTTTTAGTACAAATCAGAAGTTTAACGTCCGTTTCATACGATGAATTATTGTTTCGCATCGCTTGACAACGGGCTCTATATGCTTTTTAAATTCATGTGATTTCCCATCATCTAACTCTTAAGCTTTTGAATTGGACTTTTCAACATAGTATCAATACCAGCGATATCCTTTTGCGTACGCGAGTCAGCAATTGCATCTGCGCGTCACCAGATGCAAAAAAGCAGTAGTTATCCAAGTTTTACTTACAAAGGACGCTCCGATGGTGCTTAAGTCGGTTTTCGTCGAGCTCCTTCCAATAAAAACCTGGAATGTCTTTTCTGTTTTCTCTTTTCAACCATCACTATTGAACTCTGGTTGGACGTAGGGAGCGTTTCCTCAGGACGGTTCGACCCATCCCAGCTCTCCCACACACCATGTGACAAAAGAAACCTGACTTTTCCATCTCCGACCCCACGAGCATGGAAACAGTGAATCACTGAATTACTAACCGACTTCTGTTTGCTTCATCTTATACATTCATTCGTATCTTCTTGCTGCCAAGAGCCACTATACCTTGTCCAATGCTGAAATATCTTCACGGGTCCCGAGCCCAGAAGAAAGTTCACAACAGGGTAGATGCCAAGACTGTCCGTGGCTTCCTCTGGTAGTGTTCGTGAACCTCGTACCAATACCTGGTGCTTCCGCTCTTGGCAATATATTGTCTGGGTCCCATAATAGGCTTCAATTATGCAGTCCTAAGATGTTACTGCCTCGTGACTTTGGACCGATCGTCGGGTCCACTCCAATTTTTCCCTCGGGACCATCCATCGGGAAAACTAGTGATCGAACGAAAAAATAAAATAGAATAATAAAGCAAATTGAATGCTAGATTTACATAGTTCGGTTAGTGTGACTTATGTCCACGGAGAGAGCAATACAAAATTTCATTATAAATCAAGCAATACTCGAGTCACCCAAACACTCTCGATATTTCCCAATCTCTAATTATACTCAATAACTTTACGGTGGTTAGCCCCACGGGTCCTCATGGAATAATAATTTAATCTTGCAAAGGAATTCACAAATCTTACTGCAAGATTAGTTGGCTTCAACATCTCGGATTGCTTCAGGGTGTCATTTATAAAGAAGCAGCTTCTCAGATACTCTTCACAAAGAACACCATTCCTTGTATTGAAGAGATTTAAATCCACAATAGGAAACATACTTAAACTAGGTAACTATAAGGCCCACTCGATAAAATGCCGAATGAGCCCTTCGATCATAAAGGTTATAAGAATACGGTTGGCGCACAAAACTCATTGATGGAATGTTTGAGGAGTTCATCGATCATGAGTATCAAATGAGCTGAGTTTAAGTTAAATTCATAGCAAGTGTTGATGATTGATTGACTTGAAGCATGACAGGAAGTTGAAGACTAAGCCATAAAGGATCCATTGACCAAGGGATAACTGTAGCTAGAGGATCGGGAGCAAGTACATAACATCCCTAGAGCAGGGCGTAAGTCATGAGGCAGTTAGAGATTCTTGCAAAGGAAGATCGGGATGAATCATGGAATGACTCATAAAGATACAAGAG
This sequence comes from Syzygium aromaticum, assembly GCA_024500025.1. Taxonomy (NCBI): domain Eukaryota; kingdom Viridiplantae; phylum Streptophyta; class Magnoliopsida; order Myrtales; family Myrtaceae; genus Syzygium; species Syzygium aromaticum. The sequence continues at coordinate 5,619,011 of CM044885.1, read as the reverse complement.
GAATGTAAGAGCATAGCTCTCAGCACACACTCTACATAGAGTATACACTATGAGCAAAAAATAAAACAGCATCAATGGCATCCGAAATCGCGAGGAGATTGCCAGATTTTGAAGAAGATCGCTTGAATAAGATTTTGCTTAAGTTTGAGTTTAAATTCAAATTAGATTGGGTTTCCCATTTCCAGTACTTCGATTAATTAAAAAAAAATTTCCAGCCATGTCTTGTATGCCTTTTTCTTTCCCTAGCACTTTTGATTTCCTTTAAGAAGCTTATGTCCAATTTTAGTTATCAAGCAAATATGGCGTGTGGCATCCAAGAATGTAAACCATACGTTCTAATTTAATCAAGTTTCTTATAGTTTCCTCATTTATTTTGAATTATTTGTCCACGCATTATTTCAGTAATATGAATTTTACAAAGTCATTGGGGCTTCAAGGCAAATCCATTCTCTTTGGAATAGAAGTCATAATCGATACTTTAATTGGTCATCGAACATCCTCGATCTGAATATTACAAAGTCGCTGTTAAGTGCATGTCTGGGGGTTCAGGATTGTGAAGCTAATGACTCCAATAATCAGGAGTTGAGTCCTAACCCATCAAGAGCCTCCAAGGCAAGAGATGGTCCTGAGGATCGAATTAGGCAGCACACTCTCTTTGAGGAAGACAACGACGACTACCCTTGATTTGGATTCGGTCTAGGAAAACCTAGGCACTATGAGGCATTCTTTAGGAGAAGGGAACCATCGCAAATGGCCCCTAGAGAGGCCAATATATAATGATGGTACGAGATCTAGAGAACCACACCTGACCCCACGAGGGGGTTAGAAATAGAGAATATTAGGAAGGACTCAGTGAAAATGAACCAAGAATAGCCAATCCTCTCAATAGGATAATATTTGGCTAGGATGGTTGAGCATCCCTACGGACCTTGACTTTGAAGGAACAGTATGCCCGTGTATAGGAAGCCACACTTAGAACATATCAACAAAAGTTACTGGGATAAGGACATTGCAAGTACCTTAACTTTTATACAGTAGTTCGAGTGTCATAACTTATTTTTCGACTACTTGAGTATCAAAATTATTTGCTTCGGTGTTATCGCCGATTTTTGTGGCCAGAAAATCCGATGTGGCATTAAACTATTATAAATCGGCCCAAAAAGAAAAGAGTTTCAATTGATTAATTATTTCAAGGGAAACAATCGGTCGTTTTTGGAAAAAAATATTTTTTTCTCGAAACAAACGGAATTGTAATGATGTTTAAAAAAGCTGGAATTAGGTGTAAACCAATCTCCGAGGCGAGGAGGGCTTTACATCGTGCCTAGGAAGAAGTTCAAGGGAGAAATCTTTAGAGATCTCTTTGGATTGTCCCAAAAGGCCACCAAATACAAGAGCATCATCATCAAGGAAGAGGTTGCTAGAGAGAACTCTTCCCGAGGCACTTCCAGTGTGGAATCTCTGCACATATAAGGTTGGCACACCTGAATTCGGGGAAGGAGTCCCTGGAATATCTGATGCATTGAGTGAAAAAGAAGCAGAAGGTAAATTTGTCTTTACTTAGGGCAGCATGGAGAAAAATCCGAGACAGGTGCACCCGAACATGTTAAATTATTTGGAACATAAAAGTTGACTTAAAAGACCCCATCCACCACATAAAAGAGACTACATAGAGCACACTCATCAAATAATTTGTCGTTTGTTATGTAACTTGCGAGATTAGCTATCAAAATGTTTGGGACATGAATGTATTTGACAACACATCTAATCTTATCATGCTACGAATTGAAAGAAAAGGAATAATATTCGTTCCACATAGGTCCAAATATGTAGCTAAACGAAGTCAGTGGCTTGAAAAGGATATGACTTCCAAACTATTCAGGTTGGCTGGACGATTCTGAGGTAGGCTTTTTCCTTCCACTGAGGGAAACAAAATAAGATTCCTCTATCTCCTTGGGAAAAAAAATCTCATATTACAAAGGATGTGATACGAATAATAGAAACATCACGCAGGATATATATCTTTTATTTTAAAATCTAATGTCTCTCACTGTTTCTTAATATGTGGTTGATGTGATTCAGTGGAGTGAGTCCCTTAATTTGGTCGAATTATTGTATGGAGACTCAACCCATGGTGATTTGGGTGAACCTTTAAAGGTTAATCATGTTGATTTTGCGGCTCAAGTTCTTGTTGACCTAGAGTTTACATCGGACCCCAAAATAGCGAGATAGGTCCGAGACAAGTTTGGAAATGGTCGAGGCAGAGGAGGTGCCTGCGCCAAAGGCCCAGGGTAGCAGTCGAATGAAGCTAGTAACTAAAGCTATCGGTCCCCACACCCGAATGCCCGAGCCAAATTTGTCCGCGTGCCACGCCTCTTGCCTGGATAACCAGTTTCACTACAGGTTATCTGGCGGGTGCCCGGGTGTCGTATGAACCTCATGAACTCGTGTTTAAAAGTTTGATTTTGACCTATTTTCTCAATAAGATGCGTAGTTGAGAGGGGTCTTCTCCTAGGGTTTTCTAGCAAAACTCGGTGTGAGAAACACGAGCTTGTGAGGATTTGCGTATTGGATCTTTGGGAAATGCATGAGAGATTGAATTATTGGGTAACTCTGTAAAATTCTCTGATTATAGTAAATTATTTGCGGTTGGCTCTCCTCGTAAAGTAGATATCGACGCTCAGAATTTTGAAACTGATGGCCCCAATAATCAATAGTTGAGTCCCACAACCCATCAAGAGCCTCTGAGGCTAGAGATGGTCCTGATGATGCCAGACGCCATCTCAGTTTGCTGCTGGAGAATGTGCAAGAAGATCCCTTTGATCAATTTCACTTGGATCATATACTTCTGTAGTTCAGCCCTCGAGTTAATTAGGCATCGTTCGGATTTTCCTTTATCTCGCATCCTGAGCTAGATTTCTGTGTCCGTCCGTTGCTGATTGCATCCCTTTTTACCCTGGCATAACATGCCAGTAAATAAGCAAATCCCTTCACTGAGGAGATGGTTTTTAGTTTGCTTGTATCTTCATTACTTCTGCAATTTGAAAGCTTGATGCAGAAACGATGGTCATCTGACCTTACTTTGATAGATGCTAAAAACACGGAAGGCCCACGTTCCCCGCATTCTGTCTGTCTCCTTCCTCATTACTTCGCATCCTCTCTCTCTAATCCATCACCTACAAAGACCTCCCAACGACCCACCACGCGAACGTGAACACACAATTTCCATCCCTCGCCCACCAACGTTGTCAGTTTGCTACCTCACCACACGACCAAAAACACATCCCTATGCGGTTCCGGTAGCCCATGTGCCTCTCCACGACGTCCTTGAAACGCTGCCGCCACCGCCACCAATAACATGGCCACGTTCAGTTCCTTCACTGCGAACTTCACGGCCCCTGACCGCAGTCCCCAGAAGGGAGAGCTCCCGCTGTCGGAGGACCGGGACTTCGCGGCCAATGGTAAGGTGATGATGCTGGTTCTGGTGCTGTTGGTCGCGTCTCTCTTCATTTTACCGGTGGTTTTGTCGTGTATGAAGCACCGCCACGTCCGCAGCCACGCCGGCAGCCTCCATGGCCACAGCAAGCCTGCTGGACATTCGGGACTTCACCCGCCAATCCAGCTTTCGATGGCGAACCAGGTTAAGGGTCATTCTGCTGGGTCTGGGGAGAATTTCCTCTATATGAACGCCCATCAAACAGTTTAATTAATCAGTATACAAAGATTTCATATTCAGTTGATGGTGATATGATTTTGTGGCACTATATATAGATTGGGTATGTGATTTAAGTGTTGGAATTAGGTTTTTGTTGTTGCATAAAATCTTGGGCGTGGGACAACTACAGAATATGCAATTTTTTTGCTCCTTTTCTGTGGAATTTCTTATGATCTGAATTTAATCCTATTTGATTGTACGTTCAGCTTCAGGAGTTCCCAGTTCTTTTTTCCTGTTCTTGATGCCCAATCGGTTGGGCACTATACGGTCGAGATTTAGGCTGGATTTGCTTGTCTAAATCGTACTATTTGTACCCTATGGCCAAAAAATATGGTTGGGGAGTTAATTTTTGATGAATTTTGCCCACACAATTTCATATTTGCTCAAGAATCTTTATGGATCAATCTTCTTCCCAGTGGGAGATACAAAAGGGGGATGGTTTAGTGATATCAAGATAGTTGTTTACCATTCAATAATAGTATCTCTCTCGGTTTGTCTCTTTGTTGGGCAAAATCTCTTGTGAATGCCGACTTCATATAAACCGGATCTATCAAAATCATTGATCGCGCGAGTGTCATTGCATCGGGTCAGTCCATGGAGGCAAGAGTTTCTCCTCTTTTTGTCCAAGAATCCGTGGGGACTCTCATCAGGTCCAGTACTTTGGAAGCATAGTTGCCGAATTATCTTTTTTTAAAATTTTGGACGAGTCGATTGTTGAAAGTTCGACTTCGGCACAAATCGCCTCACCGCATTCGCTTGTCCTTCGCCTTAAGGGCAAAAGAAAGAGAATCACTTTGCTGGTGGTGGCATCGGATTGTGATTTTCACTAAACTTTTCACCCTTTATCGAACGTGGCTGCTTTTGTGGGGCGCCAATTGTTACCACTTAGGTATACATTTGGTGATTTAACATCATAGTTACGTCGCATCAATCCGCATTCAAGAGGTTAACAAAAGAAAACATGAGTGCGACGTGCAAAGGATTGCAAAAAATTTCCAATAGTAGTAGAGAGGGTGGATCGAGACCCTGTGCACTTTAGCTCAATTAGAGGGTTGTCGGCCGTCCACCGTGTCGAGAGGGCTCCCCGACTCTCATTGCGGAGGACTAGGCTGGGACTCGTTGGCATTGAGAGCCTTGCCTCACTTCGCCGTGGCGAGATCCATCGACCGCTGCGGATCATTGTAAGTGGTTATCTTAGAGAGGTCAAGACTTGTTTGAGTCCATGCTCATTTAATCTTTCTCACCTTTTTTTTTCCGAACAAAAGGGTCTTCCATCAATCAAGTAAAGATTAAAGTTAGTTTGGATGAGGTACCATGAAAATAATGGAAAAATTACCAAACTAATTTTAAATCTATTGCAATTGTATCAATTTAGACTTAATTTTTTTGCATTTGTACCATTTCAGTTTATCCGATCACTTTTGGCCAACCGACATTGACGTGGATTCATTTCTCTTTCCTTTTTTTTTCCTTTCCTTCTTCCACTAATCAGTCCAGAGAGGTTTCCTCACCAGCCACTGGTGAAGCTCACCCTTGCTAGGGTTGGGCGAGCTCGACCTCACTCGACGCCATGGTCGTGGACAGCTATGGCGAAACTTGACCTCACTAGATTTGGGTGAGGTCAAGCTCACCTAGCTATGTCAATGCTAACTCTCACTAACGTTGGGCGAGGGCTAGCCTTGTCATGGATGGGCAAGCTCAACCTTGCCTAGATATGGCGAAGGCTGACCTCACCCACAGCCATGGTGAGGCTCAACCTTGCTTGTGATGGCCAGGTTGAGGCTCGCCCTCGCCAATGCCAACGAGGGCGAGCCTCACCAATGGCCGATGAGGAACCTCTAGCCGGTCGTTGGAATAACTGGGGGAAGAAGGAAAGAAAAAAAAAAAAGAAAGAGCAAGGAAATAAAAATAAAAAAATACTAAAAAATTGTCATATCAGCGTTGGTCGGCGTCTACGTCAGCGCCAGTTGGCCAAAAGTAATCAAATAGACTGAACTGACACAAATACAAAATGTTTAGGATTGAATTGGTAAAAAAAAGGTTCATGACTAAATTGACACAATTACAATAGGTTTATGAATATTTTAGTAATTTTTCCCGAAAATGATTGATCAAAACTTGGAAAACTTTTGCAATTCCTATGATTAAATAGATTTGCAATAGCAACCAATGACAAGTCTATTTCATAGTTGAATATCTTTGTTGCCCCACGAAAAAAGGGGCTAAGCCCAGTACAAGTGTCCCATATGCGATATAAAACAACACATAGCCTGACACGACCGTTCGGCCTATGCATAAAAGAACAAGCGCAAACAATGACAAGTCCGGCTCGCTCAAAATGAGGGTGTTCGTGCCCTGACATAAGATAACTCCGCCTCTACTCCCATTAGTGCCGTGGCGGGGTGACGGTAATAGGTGAGTAGTAGTTACGGTTCAAATCGAATGTTTCATCTATAGTGACGGTTATGGAGTTGCCGATACTAGTCGCTCCTTTTCACTTATAAAAAAAACAAAAAAAAAATCATAATTTCCGATTATATGATTCTACCATGTAGCACTAAAATGACTTATAGCTTGGCCAACAAGAACTCAAAATTTTCATCATTCAGACTACTCAAATGGGGATCCGGGGTAAAAGAAATACTCGACCCGTTCGGATCAAACTGGGTCGAACCGCCTATAATTCACAACGAACATAAAAATGAAAATTAGACAGAGAAATATGAGAGAGAGATATATATACATTCTTAATAGGTTTATCTACTTATACTATTTATTAGGCAATAATTTGTTTTAGAAAAGACAACTATTTAATCCATACACAAAATAGGAAAAGTGAGCGACCGTTGAAACAGCCACTTCGTTCTCAACTTTTGGTTGGCTTACAACGTAAATCACTCGCCACATTCTTCTCTCTAACCTCATTCCAGCTCCTCCAATTTTCTCCTCTTCTTTTCTTTTTTTCTTTTTAAATTCTTTTCGCGTCTAATTAATCATGAGAAGGTTAAGAAAATACAAAAAGAAAAGAAAACACACCAATTTAGAATCATTTGCCCTGCATCACCATCATCTTGTACCTCTCTAATCTCATTCCTTTCTTCCCACTTTGAAGGTAATCTCCGTCTGTTGAATCGGTGGTGCTTGCAGGCCATGGAGGGTAATCGTGCTTAGCTTCTCCAATTTCTGAATTCTTCTTCTTATTCCTTCAAGAATTGGTTCTAAACGAGCACTAATCTTGTGGTTTAGGTCCAATTTGATCTCGTTATCTGCATGCCAAGATGCAGAACAACATATTCACCACGATGCGTAGCTTGAAAGTCATGGACGGATGCAAAAGCACCCACGTGTGCGCTGTCAATCCGTCCGGTTCGGCCTCGGACATGGGGGGCGGTGGCGGTGGCAGAGGCAGTGGTTACGGAGAGAAACTTTTCCAACATCTCCATGATCATATCCGGGTGAACTCAATCCGGTCGAGATCGAGTCGCAACTACCAAGCCCCGAACGAGACCCCGAGCATATCGATCGAGACTTTGCTCCCTTATGGCCTGCCCATGACCGATCTTCTCGAGCCCCGGATCGAACGGTGCCTTAAATCCATCAACTTCATCGAGACCTTGGCTCATATGTACCGGAAGATAGAAAATTCATCGCAGTTTGAGAAATCCGATGCGTATATCGAACAAGGTTTGATCTTTCGAGGATTGTTGGATCCGAAGCTAGTCCGACAAAGCCTTCAATCTGCCAGACAACACGCTGTCGATGTGCATACCAAAGTCGTTCTCGCTGCGTGGCTGAGGTTCGAGAGGAGGGAAGACGAACTCATCGGTACATCATCCATGGATTGTTGTGGTAGGAACATCGAGTGCCCCAAGGCCAATTTGGTACCCGGCTATGATCCTGAATCGGTTTATGACCATTGCATCTGTCCTCGAGGGCCTAGAGAGGATGACGACGACGACGACGATCTATCCATGAAAGACGAGGAATGTTCGACTTCAGAGGAAGACGGCGATATGTCATTTTTTGTCGGGGATGATGAGGTGAGGTGTTTCCGATCTAAGATAGCATCCCTTTCGACACCATTCAGAACAATGTTATACGGCGATTTCAGGGAGTCGTGGAGAGAGAAGATAAACTTCACCCAAAATGGATTCTCGCTAAAGGGAATGAGAGCCGCCGAGATATATAGTAGGACCAAAAGATTGAATTCTTTCGACCCGCACATTGTTCTGGAGCTCCTTTCATTCGCGAACAGGTTTTGCTGCGAGGAAATGAAGGCTGCTTGCGACACTCATTTAGCTTCGTTGGTGCACAACATTGAAGACGCCATGCTATTCATCGATTACGGATTGGACGAGACGGCTTATTTCTTAGTCGCGGCGTGCTTGCAAGTGTTCTTGAGAGACCTACCAAGCTCGATGCACAATCCAAATGTCATGAGGTTGTTTTGTAGCTCGGAGGCAAGGGAAAAGATGGCTACCGTCGGGCACGCGTCATTTGCATTATACTACTTCCTAAGCCAAATTGCAATGGAGGAAGACATGAAATCGAATACGACGGTAATGCTTCTGGAAGGATTGGTAGAGTGTTGCACCGATTATTGGCAGAAGCAGCTCGCGCTACACCAGCTTGGAGTCGTAATGTTAGAAAGGAAAGAATACAAAGACGCACAACATTGGTTCGAGGAAGCCGTGGAGGCGGGTAACCTCTATTCATTAGTTGGCATAGCAAGGGCCAAGTACAAACGGGGACACAAGTACTCGGCGTACAAATTGATGAGCTCTCTCATTTCTGATCACGGACCAATTGGGTGGATGTACCAAGAGAGATCCTTGTATTGCGCTGGGAAGGAGAAGATGATGGACTTGAATGCCGCAACCGAGCTAGACCCAACCCTTGTGTTTCCATACAAGTACCGAGCCGTCATGCTATTGGGGGAGAACAAAATCGGGGCGGCGATCTCGGAGATCAACAAGATAATCAGCTTCGCGATCTCACCCGACTGCCTAGAGCTAAGGGCTTGGTTCTCGCTCGTCCTAGAGGACTATGACGCTGCGTTGCGGGATGTGCGGGCGCTCTTGACGCTGAATCCAAACTACATGGTGTTCAATGGGAAAATGCATGGGAACCAATTGGTGGAGCTTCTTAAGCCTCATGTCCAGAAGTGGAGTCAAGCTGATTGTTGGATGCAATTGTATGACCGGTGGTCATCCGTCGATGACATCGGCTCCTTGGCCGTGGTGCATCATATGCTGGAGAATGATCCCGGCAGGAGCCTTTTACGATTTCGCCAATCCCTCCTCCTCTTACGGTGAGCGTGTAGACATTCAATAGATTCCGAGTTTCATTGATTTGAAGCTGTCAATACATGTAGAAGTTGCAAAATGAAATTTTGCGTATTAATCATGTACCTATCCCGAATCAATACCTAAATCCTAGAGTATAATACTCGCAACTCATCGCTTTTCTTCAATTTCTAAGATAGTACACAACTTCAGCTGGTGAATTAATTCATCACAAGTGAAGGTCATTTGATACCTTTCGGCTCTTCTATTTTCTGAAAACTCATTAATTGATGCTCTAAAATATGCAGATTAAACTGTCAGAAGGCAGCGATGCACAGTCTGCGACTGGCTCGGAACTACTCTAACTTCGACCACGAGAGGCTCGTCTACGATGGTTGGATATTGTACGACACCGGCCACCGCGAAGAAGCGCTCGCTAAGGCCGAGGAGTCCATCTCGATTCAAAGATCATTCGAAGCGTTTTTTCTCAAGGCATATATCTTGGCCGATTCAAGCATGGACTCCGAGTCGTCAACATACGTCATTCAACTCCTTGAGGATGCTCTCAAATGCCCTTCAGATGGTCTCCGAAAAGGACAGGTAAAATTCAAGAATTTATCAAAACTATCATATTTTTGTAGTTATAATTACTGTCGTCATGACTTGGTATAGCGCGTACTATACTTCGGAAACCCTAACTAATCCTATACTCGACTTTCTTTCATTTACTTCGCAGGCACTGAATAATCTTGGAAGTATTTATGTGGACTGTGATAAGTTGGATCTCGCGGCTAATTGTTACATGAATGCTCTTAACATTAAGCACACGCGAGCTCACCAAGGCCTCGCGCGAGTGTACCACCTCAAGAACCAGCGCAAATCCGCGTACGATGAGATGACGAGGCTGATAGAGAAAGCCAAGAACAATGCGTCAGCCTACGAGAAGCGCTCCGAGTACTGTGACCGCGACATGGCAAGGAGCGACCTCGCTATTGCGACGCAGCTAGACCCAGTCCGGACATATCCATACAGATACAGAGCAGCAAGTAAGTCACAACATCAAACATTCTTACAGAAATTATCTCTCGATAAACTAAGATTGTAGCCGTCGATTGAGTTTTTTCTTGACTTGAAAACATGCTAAAATTGATGCAGTTTTAATGGATGACCATAAAGAAGGCGAAGCAGTACAAGAGCTCACGAAGGCGATTAACTTCATACCCGATCTGCAGCTACTTCATCTCCGAGCAGCATTCCATGACTCCACGGGCAATACCAGCGCCGCCATAAGGGATTGCGAAGCGGCCCTGTGTCTCGATCCCTACCATGTCGAGTCGTTCGAGTTATACACCAAGGCACAGGAGCGAGCTAAGGAACAGCAAAAATGAGAGTGCGATCGTGTGTCTTGTATCTGCATTGCCTCTGATTTGATCCGATAAGTTTGTTATGCCTTACGAGGTAGTAACCATGTAAGAATGGCCGTCGCGTGGGGGGGTACTGTTGGTTCTTGTTTCTTGATACACGCCCAAGTCACGTCTATCATTGATTTTTGGTAGAAAATTTGAGAGATGATAGCATGTATACATACCGTCTTTTGAACTGCAATAGCCATGGAGGGTTCGGATTTTCCACTAATGTCGATGGTGCAGTACAAGATCGAATTCAGCTCATGGCGATCGTCACGTGAAAGCAACCCTAGCATGCGATTCTCGCTATTCGATCGGTCGAGTCATCTATCTTACAATCAGTTGATTCAATGCAGTTTTATAGCATTTGTCTCTTAAAGTCAATTTATGAACAAACCCTAAAGCTGTCAAAATGGGTTACAGATCTACTTTAAAACCCATATTTAATTAATTGGATCGTGAAATTGACAAGTAATATATAAAAAAAATGGATTTTAATAAGCTTAGAATAATAAAGCTCAATTAAATATGAGTTTTTTTTTTATGGGTTTAGCTCTACGTAGACCCATCCACCTGCAAGTTCATGATTCTCTTTGCTCTCGCTCCCGCTCACTCTGCACTCTCATGCCTCGCCCTCTCCATCACTCTTTTAATTTGGGCGTTTTCTGCGCCCCACTCTCTGATTTCCACCTCCTTCGTTACATTCCGGAGCCGCTCTTCTTCACTTCGACACCACTAGCAGAGGCGGAGTTGATGTAACTCTGCCGAACTTCAGAGAGAACCGTTGCGATCGTAGCACCTCTTCTCCCCCTCCCTCTCTCCATCGCCGTCGCACCACCTCTCTCGCTAGAGATCCTTGCATGCAAATGGGCCGGGTGGTTCGGGCCGTTCACTTCGCGGGCAAGAGAAGGCACCAAATCATGATGTCATCTCCTTTCCAATGCGAAATCATAATCCAACGGTTGTAACTGTCCAATCCCATCGGTGTGGTCACTGGGAATGAGCATGGTTCGGGTTGGGTTGATCCAACACCTAATCCGTGGACCAACTCGCACAGTGTTGGTCCCTAATTTTTAGAACCGGGGATTAATCCTACTAAGCTGGAGACCAAGGACTGGACCGACCTTGTGGGTCCAATCCCGTTCCAAGGTCAGCTCGAGACCAACCAATTCTTTTTTTATTTCATTTTTTGTATTCCTTAAAAGGATAGATATACTCTTTGAAATTTCAAAACTACTGAAATTAGAACAAAAATTTGCTTATGCTTTACTTAACGATCAATAATGTGGCATTTCTCATTCTTAAATGAGTTTTTAACTATGCTAGTGTCAGAGCTACTGAGATTGCCAAATCCATCTACGTGAGTTGAATTAAGATCCCATAATGCCACACGATAATATCCACAAATTTATCATCCTTGTTTCGAGCACGAAAAGAGAGATTATGATATTACATATTCTTATTTCGAGCATGAAAAGAGAGTTTCTAATAGTACAAATTTTGACCGGAACTCTAGTTACGAGCCCCGCTTTGTTGTTGGTTTTTCAAATACTAAGATGTTTGTTGGTATTCATGTTGAAGCATCAAACATTAACGAAAAGAAAGCGTTGCTGTGGTTGTCAATGAAGATGCACAATGAATGTGGAGATTCAAGTTAAGATTCTCAGCCTATGTTTCTCTTAGAACCGAGAATGGAGGTACTTCCTTTTGGGATGCAAATGTTGATTACAAATGATAATCAATCTAAATTGCTTAGATCATGGAGTCTTTTGTTGCTAATGATTGGCACCGACAAAGATATACAAGCAAGGACAGAGTAGTTGCTATAACAATGAGAGATAAAGAGATCGAGCTACTACGAGGTCAAGAAGAATATGAGATTGAGGGAGAGAGTTGGAGCGAAGCTCGGAGAGAGGGAGAGGAAAAGGGGCTAGGCACTTTAAAATTAGATACTTGGGGCGTGGAGAAAAAAAATAAATTTTTTTTTTTCTAAAGCGTCGGGATTAATGTTCACTCTGCATAGTACAAATTCCAGTGGCCCCGGTCCCTTCGGGAACCGAACTAGGACCGGCCGGGTTGGGCCGATCTGGGGCCGGTCCGGGGTTTGACTCGGGACCGACGCTCACCCACCCAGGAGACGCTCGTCAAATCACCCTCAGAAAAAGGGCCCTGGGCTGAAAGGCAATATGAGCCCTGTGATTCTACGGGCTTCTCTGCAATGGACCTCCCCTCCGGCAAGAACTGGCCAATTCCGAAAGGCCAACCCCGTCCTCCTCCTCGCCCGGGGCACGTGGGGGGACGAAAGCGTGTTGGGGGAGATTTCAAAAATCGCTCTAGGGCTCGGGCCGGGGCAGGCACGGGCAGCGTCGGGCAGCGTCCTGCCCGCGCAGCGCAGGGGTCCCTTCCCTTCCCCCACGGTTCCTCCCGCTCCTTGCAAGCCATTCGAAAATATTTCGACCCCCCACCCATTAAAAAAAGAAAAAGAAAAAGGGAAACCTTTTTGTTCTGCATAAATCAAACCCGTACGCCTTCAAAATCCCCCCACTCGCCATTCGCCGATCGTCCCCTTCCTCCCTCTCCCTCTCTCTCTCTCTCTAGGCGAGACCTTGCCTGGGAAGCGATCGCGGCGGCCGGCCGGCGAGTTATCCGGGAGGGCGGCGGCGACGAGGAGGAACCCTAGGCTCCGTTCGGTTTCGGCGGGGGCTTCTCTTCTTGAGCGCGAGGTACGGATTTCCGTCTGCGATCTGCTGGTTTTACTTCGAGCAATCGCGGCTGCTTAGAGCGCGCGTGCGTCCGTGCGCGGTGATGCTTTTGAGGGGGGGGAGGGGGGTTTCTCGGGGCCGGTGATTTGGGCTAGGGTTTTTTAGCGTTCTTCCGGCGGCAGTGGGAGTGGGAGTGGGAGTGGGAGTGGGAGGAGGGCGCGAATCGGTTGTTGGTTTGGGGCTTCGTCTGGAGCTCCGTTGAGCTCCGTGGAGTCGTTAGATGGCCTGCGCCCGTTGTCCTGTCGGTTTATTTTTTACTTTTAAGCTCGGGGTTTCGGTGGTGCGTTGTGTAGGCTTCGAATGGTGAATGGCGTCTTGGCCGGATTTCGAGGTTGAGTCTGTTGCTGAATGGTCTGTTTTGTTACGGTTCATCTGCAAAGGCGGGAGGGAGCCTGATCGACGGATGAGAGTAATGATGCTGTGGGAAGTAGTGACCAGAACTGCTGGAGGGCAGATGTCTGGGCCTTTCGTGGTCTCAAAGTTCGGATTGTCGCCGCAATGTGTCGGTTTTCAACCTGTTCTTTGGACTAGTGTGTATTTAACCGGTGAAGTGTCGGTGTTTCACGTGGCGTTTGTATTAGTTCTGTCTGGGAAAACTATGTATGCCTCCCCCTGCTTTGGCTCAGTTGAACAGATAACCTGTCTGTCTGTCTGTCTCTCTCTCTCTCTCTCTCTCTCTCGCTCTCTCCTCTTCATTTCTCTGTTTTTCATTTGAGATTCAATTCAGTTGGCTAATTATAGACGACTTAAGTTTCTCTGAAGGACATGTGCATGATATCGAATCTGCATCTGAAAAACAGAGAAAAGGAGACCTGTGAGCACATACACAATTTTCCGTAATAGGGTGTTCCGGCGTAACTTTTTATTATGATAGGAAGGTTTTGTCTCAACTTTCTTTGTCCTCAGTTGATTTTGTTGTATTTCCGGTATCTATTGGATTTGCGGTAATTGGGGGTTGTTCCAATGTTAATCTATTCTTGCTTTTGCTCTTTATTTTAAATTATTTGCTGTGCTCTGTTGAAGACCATCGTTACCACGTTAGTTACTTTTTTGACTGTGATTTTGTAGAATGTGAACATTATTAAGTATAGGTAAAAAGAAATGCGTGTCTATTTGAACCTATAGCAAGTTCAATTTATACGCTCCTTCTGAATTGTCACTTTACTATTTAGTATCTGGTGAGATCTCACATAGCTTTGTGCCTTTAATAAAACATTTGTGGATTTCTAGGTTGGGAAGTTATGGCCATGGAAATCACTCAGATTTTGTTATCTGCTCAATCAGCTGATGCGAGAGTTAGAACTGAGGCAGAGACCAGTCTTAGGCAGTTCCAAGAGCAGAACTTGCCCGTTTTTCTTCTATCATTGTCGTTTGAGCTGTCAAATAATGAGAAGCCTACTGAATCCCGTCGGTTGGCTGGTATCATTCTTAAGAACTCTTTGGATGCCAAAGATGCTACCAGGAAAAGCATTCTTGTCCAGCAATGGATGGGGATTGAGATTGCAATTAAATCTCAGATAAAAGAATTGCTCTTAAGGACCCTTGGTTCATCTTCACAAGAGGCATGGCACACTTCTGCTCAAGTAATTGCTAAAATTGCTTCTATCGAGATACCACAAAAGCAGTGGCCAGAGTTAATAGCAACATTGCTTAACAATATGACTCAGCGCGATCGGCCTTCGACACTTAAGCAGGCAACGTTAGAGACTCTTGGATTTGTATGTGAAGAGATATCTGACCAAGATCTCGTGCAAGATGAAGTAAACACCGTTCTCACTGCTGTTGTTCAAGGTATGAACCTTGCTGAGCACAGTCCCGAAGTTCGCCTTGCTGCAACAAGGGCATTGTGTAATGCTTTAGGCTTTGCTCAGTCTAACTTTGAAAATGAGATGGAACGGAACTACATAATGAAGGTGGTGTGTGAAACTGCTCTGTCCAAGGAGGTGGAGATTAGGAAGGCAGCTTTTGAATGTCTGGTTTCTATCGCCTCAACATACTACGATGTGCTTGAACCTTATATGCAGACTTTATTTGAACTCACATCAAACGCAGTGAAAGGCGATGTTGAGGAAGTTGCCCTTCAAGCTGTCGAGTTTTGGAGTTCTATTTGCGACGAAGAAATAGAGCTTCAAGAGTTTGAGAGTTCTGAAAGTGCAGACTCTGGGTCTCCTCATTCACGGTTCATTGAGAAAGCTCTGCCTGCTTTAGTTCCCATGCTGCTGGAGACTTTGCTAAAGCAGGAAGAGGATCAGGATCAGGATGATAGCATTTGGAATATATCTATGGCTGGTGGCACTTGTCTTGGTCTTGTTTCTAGAACTGTAGGAGACCCTATTGTTCCTCTTGTGATGCCTTTTGTGGAGGATAAAATAAGGAAGCCGGATTGGCATTGTCGTGAAGCTGCCACATATGCTCTTGGTTCAATCCTTGACGGGCCAACATTTGAGAAGCTCTCTCCTTTGGTTCATGCAGGTTTAGATTTCCTTCTTAATCTGATGAAGGATGAGAACAATCATGTCCGCGATACAACTGCGTGGACACTCACACGCGTTTTTGAGTTGTTGCATAGTCCTGCCAATGGCTTTTCGGTACTCTCTCCTGGAAACCTTCCAAGGGTTGTTGGAGTATTATTGGATAGCATGCAGGATGTGCCCAATGTTGCAGAGAAGGTCTGTGGGGCAATTTATTACCTTGCCCAGGGGTTTGAAGATGCCGGAACAAATGCTTCACTTCTCTCACCGTACCTACCAGACATCATGATGTGTCTTGTTGCAACTGCTGATCGCACGGATAGTGGTGACTCCAAGCTCAGGTCGTCTGCATATGAAACCATCAATGAGGTAGTTAGGTGCGCCAATATTGCTGAAGCATCTCAAATTATAGCGCAACTCCTTCCTGCCATCATGAATAAGTTGGCACAGACATTTGAGCTCCAGATCGTGTCATTAGACGATAGAGAAAAGCAAAGCGATCTGCAGGCTTCTCTCTGCGGCGTTCTTCAAGTCATTATTCAGAAACTAAGTAACACCGACGGAACAAAACCCATAATACTACAGTATGCAGATCAGATTATGTTACTATTCCTTCGGGTTTTAGCCTGCCACAGCTCTACGGTGCATGAAGAAGCTATGCTTGCTATTGGTGCACTTGCTTATGCTACAGGTGCAGACTTTCTGAAATATATGCAGGAGTTCTACAAGTATTTGGAGATGGGATTGCAGAACTTTGAGGAATATCAGGTCTGTGCAGTTACTGTGGGTGTTGTTGGTGATATCTGCCGTGCCCTGGATGACAAGGTGCTTCCATTTTGTGATGGGATTATGGAGCTCCTTCTCAATGATCTCCGCAGTGATGTACTGAACCGGTCTGTTAAGCCTCCCATTTTCTCTTGCTTTGGTGATATTGCTCTTGCAATTGGAGATCGCTTTGAGAAATACGTCTGCTATGCACTGCCAATAATGCAAGGAGCTGCAGAAATTTGTGCCCAGATGGACATGGATGATGAAGAGTTGATGGAATACGGTTATCAGCTCAAGCGTAGCATTTTTGAAGCTTATTCTGGAATACTCCAGGGCTTTAAGGATTCAAAGTCTGAGGTGATGTTGCCATATGCGTCACATCTCATGCAATTCATCGAGTTGGTCTTCAAGGACAGGCAAAGGTAATTATTTGTTTATCTTCTTTTCGCTCCATGTATGAGTTGTTATTCAGTTCAGAAGATTCAATTTAGTTATCGGTTTTACAGGGATGAGTCTGTCACGAAGGCTGCAGTAGCGGTGACAGGAGATCTCGCAGATGCCCTGGGGCCAAACATAAAGTTACTATTCAAAGACCGTGCATTCTTGAATGAACTCTTGGGTGAGTGTCTGCAATCTGATGACGAGCAGCTCAAGGAAACGGCGACTTGGACCCAGGGGATGATTGGACGCATTATGGTCTCATGATGAGGAGCACGTTGTCCATGTATGTTTGATTTCTATTCTTCACAGGTGGACAGCGTTGTCTACTCAGTAAAATCTTCCTGTGAACTCAAAAGATTATAGTGTCCAGTGTCTTATGGTCTAGAATATTAGTCCCGAGCTCCCGATTGTTTTTGCGATGTGAGTCATCTGGGAGTGGGAAGATTTTAGGGTGCATCATTTGTAATGTTCATTGGCCCTTTGGGATTTGGATATCTCTTCAGTTATTCAGCCACTAAATCAGTGGTTTGTTGAGTCATTTTCAGGTCTTTTCCATTCCATACTCGTGCATCTCGTCTTATCTGCATTCCTCTTGCATACTTTCATACGGTCGTTAGGGGCATCCCTACTAAAAGCTCCTGCCTTAGCGGTATGCATGCGAGACAGTGGGATGAACCTTGTAGTAAAAAAGCATTTTGCGGATAAATCTCAGGAAGAACGAATATATATCGACATCCATCAGTGTGCTGCTCTAAAATTCTCAGCGGCATTTCATGAGTTAATACCCTTTGATTTTTGCTTGAAGAGCAGAAATTTTCAGGGTTTCACTGATAAGTGATGATGTTGCGTGTCATGAGATTGGTAGTACTAGACGGTGCTTCTCCAAAAATACAAAAAGAACTGACGTAGTAAGCTTTGAGATACTGAAAGATAAAATAGCAGGCACATTGGGAAAGCTTCACAAACTCGGTTATGCGATTCAACCTGGTCGTATGCATGCGTAGGCCTGCTGTTTTCATGGGGATAAAAGTTCATCCAGATCAAGTTCACTGAGGGATGTGGCCTGCTTAATTGTTGAGCATATCATATGCAGTCGGCGCAAGATTTCATTCCGGTTTGCACACGAAAGAACTCGACTAGCGAGCGTGATTGATCTAAGCCGAGCGGAATGCAGCGGCATTTGTGACAGAGCAGGCTGACCGCCATCGTGATGAGTGGGTCTTGACTGGAATTCGCCGTCTCTAGACATTCAAAGGCTGAGAAGATCAAGCGCATACGATTAAAGAGTGGCATAATATCTAGAGCACTGGGTCCGGAGGAAATGTTGCAGCACTTCAGTGTCACGCCCGAGCACATCACTTTCCTGGCGTTGAAATCCGGGTTCTGCGCTGATGAATTTCTCCATTCGATTGGGCAAAATTTATCTGGTCGGACATCGACGGCGGGCGACTGCTTTTCCACGCCGTAGGTACTAAGGAAAACATCGAGCGGCGCCAAGTGGTGCCCCCAGGGCCCAAGCTATTAATTGATATAGTAATAGAGCCATTGTCCAGATTGGTACTTGGTGGTGGTAGTAGTCTGGACCCATGCGATATGCCTTGTTGTCCCCGGCCCCATCAAAGCAAATCTAGAAAACCAACCTTAGACATAACTTGGTATTGGAAAATATTTTTCGTTAGCTAATTATTTAAAGCAATACAAAATGCCAGTTTTAGAAAAAAAAAATTTCGAACCATTCATATTTCGCGAAACAAATGCACCTTTAATACCCACAAAAAATTTGAAATCGGTGTACTCATTCCGTGGTTACCACTAAATTCATTTTTGTGTTGCAAAAAATCTCAAATTGATACTCCCGTACTACGTTTACCCTAAATTAATTTTTGTATCACAAGAATTCCAACATAGTCGCCGTATTTATCTTAAACTAATTTTTGTATCACAAAACATCTTAATCGATACGTCTATTACTAATCTACCAATCTTAGGGCACGATGGGGGCATTTTTCGAGATTTTAGTAGATTTTCAAAATGTGAGAGAGCTCTCCAAGCAAAATTAGCGAATTTTATCAGATTTCCTAATCTTGGTTCATCTTCTTCAAATCTAATTTCCCCAAGACGATGCTTGTAGAAGATCCATTTATGTTGAAACTCCACGTTGAATCCACATCACACGTTGATCATTTAAGTTCTTTGTTACATATGTTTCCTCGTAAGCAATTTAACGAGATATTAGATAAAGCCTAATGGAGGGTAGATTTTTCACGAGATTATCAATTTAATACTTTTTGTGATATTAATGCTTAGAGAAACCCTATTCTTGACTTTTTTGAATTTTTGAAACTCTAGAAATTAGAGGGTGTACATGTAATAAGAAGTGGTTTAAATAGTAATTTATATCATGATGCAAATTGCATGATTTTAACACTAAATTGTGCAAGTTTTCTATATGTACATATATAATGAAAACAATTGTCAAAGGGAGTATTCTTAGAAGTTTGAATTTTTTTTTTTGTCATTTTGCTTAGTTGGCAATATTAGAGGTTTTCTTTCTCACCAAGCAATTTCTTATTTATTACTTCTCTTTTTTCTCCTCTAATTATTTCACTGTTTAATTATGATTTTTCACATATAAGAAAAGGTTTTTCACTCTAATAGTACGGTAATGTAGATGAAAGACCAAACCTTCTACTAAATTCATTAATATGCAATTAAGACCTAAAAATATTAATATAAGTTCGTGACAATTAAAAGATTTTAATTGATTATTTATATGCATAACTTCTTAGCATCTAATACATTAGATTATGTTATAGTTAATTAAATTTTCACACTTCATTTTCCTTATATCTTAAATGCGTGCAAAAGGCGGGTTTAGTCCACTAAGTTTTGAAAATAAAAAATACGAAGCTTATACGAGACAAAAATATCTTGAAACGAGGTCATTAGATAGACACACCTATTGATGAATTAGGAAATGTTGACAATGAATACTAGATCTGTCAAAATAATTCATAAATCCATTTTTTAATCCATATATGATGGATTGAGTCATTATACGAGTTAGTTATATTCAATAAATTGATTTCAAATGGGTTTAAAATGACAAAATTCCAAAAAATATAGATGTTAAATAGGTTCATAGTTTAACTAAACTCAACTTTTGTGACTCTCTTTAGCTTCTATGAGAAAATAACCGACTCCTTTGACTCTTCCAAGTTCGGAGAAGTCTTGGTAGGCCCATAAGATAGGCATGACTTCACCCTTATTAAAATAGCAAGACGGGTTCTTTTTTCCCCCATTATTTTTTCTTTTCATTAATCTTGTTAGTTTCATCTATTAGTTATTGGATAGTTATTGGAGTACATCTTTCCATGGCTGCATTTGGCATTGTTATTTGTACGCAATATTCTAATCTTAGTTCTCTTCATATTAATCCTTGGTCAGCATATTCCGTATCTTACTTCCATTTAATTAAAATTTCAATTCCTCCACATTATTTGTTGTTGTGATTTTACAAATTCACAACGAAATACTAACTTTCTCTTATTCTTCATTTTGAATCAATACAAAAATTTAAATTTCTATGCAATGTTGAAAGACAATTCTTTAGCATCTTATAGTCGAAATAGCGACTTTATCAAAATAACATATACATACGAAAATGTTAAAGTGAGTTAATTAGATGGATGTTGATTTTCATATGTTAGATTAAATATGGAAGTATTTTAGTAATATAGATATGGTCGGGTACAGGTTGGGTATGGATTACTAAATTTGCACTGCATATGAATGGGTCAATTTGAATATGAACATTTTTCACTTGACCTAACCCACCCATTTGATGGCCCTAATGAATATTGGCAAAATAGCGTGTATAAGGATCAAAACATGTTTTCTTAACAAGCAGTCATCAAAGTATAGCCAAAATTTGTATGCTATTATAAAGCTATTGTGTGTTTTACTCATTATTTTGTCATGGATCGCCATCGTAAAACCACAGGCCATAAAGTGACTAAAAGTTCACTTGTAAAAGAGAAAATAGCACAAATGGTCCACGAAATTAATCTGATGTGCAATATTATATCTAGACTTTTAAATTTGTTTAATGTGATTCCTGAACTATTAGTAAATATTCAATCTAGTCCCTAGATTATATGAAAATATTTGATGTCATCCTTCCATTGATTCAAGTTAACAGAATCTATCGATATGGCTCCCAATCCATTAAGTTTGAATGGTAGATGACGAAAAAAAAGTCACACGTGGATTATCCAAGTAGAATATTCATTTCAAATTAGTATATAATAATCCACATTATCAAATAATGATGGATATGTTAACTCCCTAATTTCTTTTTCCTTTCCTAAAGTAAATAAATTAAAAGATGGATATATCGACTCATCATTTTTAAAGATTCAACCCAATAATAATTAACATCATCAAATAATGTTTAATCTGTCGTTTGAGTAAATGCAAGGACTACATAAATATGTATTAATAGTTCTGAGACTATATTGAACAAATTAAAAATTTAATGATCGTTTTATATATTGTGTCAAAATTTAGGGATTATTCGTGCCATTTTCTTATCGTGAAAAGAGGTTGTACAGCTCTTGTGGAAATCCGACAGAGGATTGAATTTACTTAATATAAAAATGATTCCCAACTTTAAAATCTTTCTTTTCCTTGTTTAATAGCGCAACCAAAATTCTACGTTCAGACCACTTTTAGGAGTGTTCATTGCCAAAAGACTTTCGAGTCCACTGAACATTCCACAAAAATTAATAAAATGTCATTAACCTTAATCATTGGAGTTCTGGTATAAGAAATATAAAATCTACTTTTTTGACTATTATCTTTGTTTTTTTTTCCCAAAAGAAGAGGCTGCTTCAAATTCATTGACTGAAGTCTGGCGCCCCTAACTTCTCGGAAACTTACAAAGAAAAGGAATATTCAAAATTATACATATAGAGAGCATATAAATTTTATGATAAACATAACGATAATATCATGGTAGAATGTCCAATCTGAAAAGTTTAAATTAATAGACGGAGGGAGACAATATATAAAAAAGCATATATATACTTATTCAAATGATAAGGGATGGTTTGATACAGGTTGTAATACAATCCAACATAGCATTTATCTAATCTGTCGTTCAAGATTCATTCGCTCACGATCATATTTTGAAAGAATTTGGAGACTCACACTAAGCCTGAAATCTCAAAAGAAGAATCCGGAAGGCGAATTTGCATGTAAATTAGAGAACTGCAATTGGTATAAAATCTACACACCAGAAAAATTCTGGCAAGTTAATTGCACTTGTGTCTGTGCAGTGTGTTTATCCTATACCGACCAAAAATGGCAGTCCGAAAACATTTCTGTACATACAAATTCTTAACCGATCATCTACCACCACCTAAAGAAGTGGAGGAGACGCCATGGATGGACAATGACACATAGGACGATGTCGATGCATGAGACATCCCGAATGTATCGGAAGAAACTGCTTCCAAGAATCTCAAGCTCCCGTCGTCGGTTCTTCGAGAGCCGGCAGAGCTCGAATCATTGAGAAAAACAGGTACCGGCTCATCCCGGTTCAGATACCGAATCACCTGTCTCATGGTAGGCCTGGCTTGGGCACGGTACTGGGAACAAACGAGGCCTAAATTCAATACCATCTCCATCTCCTCAGCATCGTAGGCCGAACGTAACTTGGGATCCGCAGCGTCGAGAAGCCGACCCGTCTCGTAACATTCTATCACCCAATCCATCAGAAAGAATTGGCCTGAATCCGTCGGACGCCTGCCGCTGGCCACTTCGAGCAGCAGAATGCCGTAAGCATACACATCCGAGCTCGTCGAGGCCTTCCCCGAGCGGGCCAATTCCGGGGCAATGTACCCTATAGTTCCGACCAAGTTCGTGGTATGCGACATCTTGCCGTGCTCGTATAGCCTAGCGAGGCCGAAATCCCCGAGCCGCGCGTTCATTTCTGCGTCGATCAGGACGTTGCTGGACTTCACGTCCCGATGGATCACGACTTGCTCCCACTCCTCGTGCAGGTACAGTAATCCAGCCGCAACGCCCTTGATGATGTGGAACCTCTGTTCCCAATTCAACACGAAGCCGTCATTTCGCTTGAAAATCAGCGAATCGAGGCTCCCGTAAGGCACGTAGTCGTACACGAGGAGGAGCTCATCCTTCTGCTTGCACCAACCTTGGAGATTCACGAGGTTCTTGTGCCGTAAACGGCCTAAGCTCTCAATCTCGGCCACAAACTCCCTCATTCCCTGTATTGAGTTTCGAGATACTTTCTTGACCGCGACTTCATTCCCATTAGTTGGCAAGATGCCGCGGTACACCGCGCCGAAGCCACCAATCCCGATCACCTCGCTCTGTTTGAACCCTTTCGTTGCCCGGTGAAGATCCTTGTACCTGAACCTATGAGGGCAATCTAATTCCCAGTCCTCAAGATTCTCGTGCTGCCACCTCTTCTTGATCACGGTATAGAAGAACAGGATGCCTAAAAGACACATAGCTATGCCGCAAAGAGAGGCAATGAGGGCTATTACCTGTGGCTTGTAAGAAGATGAATCTGTCTCGTCCGGAGGCACAGGAAGCTGAGTCAGATTGAGCGGAGTCGCGATTCCGTTTAATCGGAAGCTCCATCCTAGAACGTAGTGAAAGCTTCTCTTGGTCCCCGTCGAAGCAGAGAACCCGACATACATGCTGTCCCGAAATATTGAAGTGAGGTTAACGGACGCGTACAAGAGAGGTTCTGCTGGTTTCTTCACATTGATCGGAGATATAGTGACGTTCACCAATTGCTTCGGACCATCGTACTCGATCCAGCCTTGAATGGGCTCGCCGCTCTCCAGTGTCATCTCTTCGTTCTTAGACGTGCCATCCACGTTATAGGCGGCCGGCTTGGTGGCGTTCGAGTTCATGCCGTTGATGTTGACCCCAACGTGGTTCCCCTTGGAGTCCGAGCTCTCTTTGTACCCATTCACGGTGTCGAACTCCACCACGAGCATGTGGTTCGCTGGGTCCCCGTCGTTCGAGGAATTGAAGAGGCCGAGGTAGTGCTCGGCCTCGGCCCCAGGGAAGGAAGTCTTGGGGGCGACCACGAACGCCAGGCCGTAGCCGCCCTCTCCCTCGGCCGGTGGCTTTATGGCGAACACGAAGTGGGTGCTGAAGGATCGAGCAACGGAGCTACCGGAAGTGGAGTTCTTGACCAACATTTCAAAAGGTCGAGGATAGAAGGCTTGACCTATGTCATCACTTGAAATGTTGGTGAGCTTGAGAGCTCCACTGGGCTTGATGGAGGCTCCATTGAGGGTGATATTGGACTCAGAGCCATTGAATCCATTGAAGATGAACTGATCAGACTGAGATTGAGACAGAGCAAGGACAAGAAAGCAAGAGAAATGGAGGCACAAGGAGAGGACACCACAATTTGCCATTCCCAAAGCAGAGAGTTTCCTCATAATCTGGGAGAAGAAACAGGAAAATACAAGAGCATCAGGAAGAGATTCTGCAGGCTTTTGTAAGCAGACCCCCTTTGAAGGATCGAGGGCTACGAAGAGGAGGTCCAAGGTCAACAAATTCTAGCGATGGCAAAGGCAAAGGCAAAGGCGAGGCAAACAGCGCGTTGAATCTGTGCTTGTGGAGATTGGTTCGTGTGGTAGCCGTCGCCAAAGAGGGAAGTCAATTAATAAAGAAGGACGACCCAAAAGTAAGGATTACTTCGCGACTTGCAGTGCTAGGGGAACTGTTTGAATTTTCCTCTACTTCTAGAGATTCATCACATTATGTTTTTCTTCTCGAAAAGGTGATAATGATTGTGATTGCATCCGAGTATGCCAATCGCCGACGACGAAGACCGTGGCGGGCTGTTGTGGGCATCGTGCTCTTGCGAAGAGGACTTTCTCTTATGGACAACATGAACGACAGATCTGGCGCATCTAGAAATCTTCGAAGATGAAGACATTAATCTTTCGAAACGATTGCGATATTGAACTATGTAGGATAAAAAGGCAAGAGGTGTCGTGAATTCAAATATCGGGTGGTTGAGTTTTTTCTTGATATGTTAAAAGAACTTAAGTGCAAGCACGTGAGCAACTTTCTCATCCTATTGAATGGATCTGCTTCGTTATGGACCACAACTTGGTTACGGATATTTATAGTTGCTGTATGCATATTGTATTGCTTGGTTGTCAATGTGTAAAAGATGAGGTTATTTCTTCCTATCCATTTTCATACTACAGGAGAAAAGGGTAAGCAATTTGGGAAAAAATAAATAAATAACTCGTTGGTGATACGAAAATAGAGAAATGAATTGGATGAAAATCTGTGTTTTAGGTAATCCGGCGTAACTATACAGATTTTTTTATATATGATTGGGTTGATTTAATATAACGAGTCTAGGCAATACTCACTGATAATTAGAAAACCTGTAAAAAGAAAATCAATTCCAATAAGGTGAAATTAATCTAATATAGGACACTTATATCCTAATGCTAAATTAGCTACTAATTGATTAGTCTATCATGGACATCGACATCTTTCCGGCAAAATGAAGTTTTAGCTTTTCTAAGTTTCACTACTAGTGTGATTTGGTCTCCTAACTCTTCTTTTGTGTAATTTGTGAAATCGAATCATTCCATTAACCATTACGGGTGAAGCTGTTGGTGGTGGCATCACTAACATGACGCGAAAGGGACATTGTTGTAATGTGACGCATACAAATGCCATAGCACCAAACACAAGGACAAGATAATTAAAGGAAAAAGAGACCATGGAAGAGAAAGGGGGCCGAGAGGCTGCCACTGCCATGCCCCACCTGCGGCTAGCGCCTAGTAATGCTTAGTTAGGATTTGATAGAACCGCCAAAACGAACAAGAGAATCCAATCGCACAAACAATAAAATCCAATCGACCGATATCGTATTTAGTTTCAAAAAGCCAACGTAGTTTCTTATAATGTAATCAACACAATGAACAGGCCAATGATAAAAGCCGATCCTGCAAAAATTCATTTTCCATGTAATTATGTTTTTCGCACTCCAAATAAATGAGGGTTTAAATAATAAAGTATTTTCCCACTAGGGAAAGAAAGTCTTTTCCCTATTGTATGAACACGAATAAGAAGATACCGAGCAGGTATATACATCCTATGTTTGAAGAAGGATGGTTCATACCTTATTATAGTACTCTTATCACTAATTACTAAATAACTTGAATGCGACTAAACCTTGATCAATCATTTAATCAGAGAATTGCCACTTGGGGAGACGACATATCTTTTGACTAATCCCCAAATAATTGGTGAGGCCCCACATTTATTTTTGTGTGTGTGTGTGTATATATATATATATATATATTGTTATTTTTTTAATTGTTTTTTTTTTAAGACGAGCCATTTGACCACTTGGAATGATTTATGAGAGGAGAGCTGTCAGCGTCCACTGATTCGCAGACTGACTTCGACGCGTGAAGAAGATCATTAGCGCGTCCCTTGACTCCCTTCCCACTTGCGGCTGAAGCAGCCGCTGGCCACGTAAAATTACGCAATTGCAAAAATTTTCCTCAGTTATGTTCTTCGTATCAATTGTCTTGGTCGAATTTCGAAATTCCCATTTTGCATCTCCCCAACTTAGAAAACCCACTTGCACTCGTGCACTCTAAAGAAATGTACACCCAAATCCCTCTCTAATTCCTTTTTTTTCCCTGTCCTTTCTCTCTTTTCACACACAGCAGCACGGTATTGCAACGATTGAAAAGCAACTCGACTACATGACTTGACATTGGCATCGACGACAACGATGACGACGACGACACCCTTGCCCCTGTCTATGACTCGCTCCCCTCTCCCCACATTTCTATCTCTATTTGTGGCGATTGCAGCTCAGGTTGACGAGGTTACGCAAGCTTAGCTTGAGCTCGCGACTCACCGAGGCTATGTGAGTTCGGCATTGTGCTCGTGAGTTGCACAAAAGCTTTGTAGTAGATTGAGGTCGTCCTACCTCGATGTGGCCTTGAGCTGGCGTGACGACCTTAGCTGATCGTAGATTTGAGGTCTGCAACGACCTTTGAAGGAGGAGCAACAGAGTGCGAGGTGGGGAGGGGGAGATGTGGTGATAAGTGTGTCGGGAAAAGTCATAAACTTTATTGTATTTGTACCAATTTAGTTATAAACCTTTTGAACTGTGCCAATTCAATCATTTTAGCTAATTTTGACTGTATTTTGCTTACATGAATGTCGGTCGGCCTACGTAGTACCGCCGGTACTGACGTAAACAACTTTTAATAATTTTTTAAAATTTTTTAATTTTTTTTCTTTCTTCCTCCCTTTGCCGATCATCGGTCACCGGCCACAGGCGATAGATGGGTGGGTTGCCCCTCGCCTGGGCGAGGGTCACCGTCTCCTACTAGGCCAGGCGAGAGCTGGCCTCGCCAAATTTGACGAGGGGAGCCCTCACTAAGGCTCGCCTAACTTGGTCGGGGCTCGCCCTGGCCTAGGCAAGGCGAGCCCCAGTGAGGGCTCAAGCCTTGCGCTGGGTTGGACGATGCTCGCCCTTGCTAGATCTGGTGAGGGTCTAGCCTCACCAGCTGTGGGTGAGGCTTAACATTGCCAAATCCAGCGAGGGTTGGGAAAGGCTCGCCCTTGTTGGCCGTGGGTGAGGCTCACCTTCGCCGTCACTGGCGAGGGTCTCGCCAGTGGTTGGCGGGGCTTGCCAGAGGCCTCTTGGCCTCCAATCAATCGCTAGTCCGTCGATTGGCTAGAGGAATAAGAAAGGAAAAATAAAACAAAAATAAAAAATTTGAAAAATATTGAAATATTATTAAAAATTGTTCACGTCATCGTCGGCGGTACTATGTAGGTCGGCCGATGTCCACGTTAGCAATATCTGGCTAAAATTAGCCAAAAAGACTGAATTAGCATCAAGACAAAAGATTTAAGACTGAATTGGTACAAAAAAAAAAGGTTTATGACTAAATTAGCACAAATACAAAATGTTTAGAACTTTTCTGACACTTTGAGCAAGTTTCTCATATGGTAGAGAGAGTGTAGACGGGGGTGTTGGGCTTTTTGGGTTGAGGGTAGTCAGGATTAATTTGGTAGGCAATTTAAAATAAATCTTAAAAAATGAGGATGGTAACTGTAGGTTTTGAAATTTGAGGAAGGTAGTAAAGTTGAAGATGGTTTTTGTAATTTTTTTTTCTAATAAATTTATAAGCCTTGTGATTTTGCTTACATAAAATGAAAATGATTTAGATAGGATTGAGACCTACCTCACTCTCTATTGGAATACTCGTTTAAGACGACAACAAAGCACTAACTTTCACCGAGTGAACTAGTCAATGAGAGCTCCACCACATGCGAGTGCCCCTGATAACATTTGTTAAGTAACCTAAATAAAAATTTTCAAGTTTGTTCTTGTACAATTTTTTCAATATCATATGTAGTCAATGACATGGAAATAGAAAAAAAATTAAATTGAATATATTTAATAAGTATCCTATGCACACCAATCAAGGAAGACTCTATGCAAAAGTTACTCCTCACTAACATGCAAGCTTTACACACAAGTCGTACTACTTTTCATGGGGACTTCGAAAAGAGATAGGAGTACACTATTAGACATCATGTCTATTTGAATAAATTCGAACCCACATTCCGTAGATTCAAGTAAAGGGTACTCTGGAAAGTACTAGATTTTTCTATAGCATGACATGACCACGTTAGCACCATGACTCAAACATTTTGCAGGTGAATTCCCTATCCCTATCATTATAGTAGAGTCTTTGCGATTGTTACGACCTAAAATTTTCTCAGGTTAATGGATTATTAAGACTAAATTTAACTCGGGCTCTCTCAAGCTTTATCAATTCGCAACTTAGGATTTAAGTTCTTAACATGTAAATGTTTTATGCTTGGAGTCGCCATTAATCTATTTGCGGTAGGTCGATTAGAAACCTAAATAAAACATAAGGAGATATGTTTTATTCCTATGAATCAGAGATTCTAAGATCGGGGACTTGGTTACGCTAGATCCAGTCTAACGCCATTTCGGTACCTTTTCTTTTCAAAAAATATTTTGGCAGACAGTTTGGATTTATTTTAACTTAATCACTAGCATGTGAGGTGATCATATGAGTGCGCAAACCACCAAAGTAATACTCAAAAATCAAAACATTAAATAAATTGCAAGGTTGATAGAATTACTTACCTCGAAGCAACGTAAGCATCTGTATTGTTAAATAGAAAATCACATCAACAATCCTATTATGATTTCTAATTAATAGGGGTAAGCACGGTTCCAGGGTAGAATCGAGAATCGGACCTGGTGGGTCCGGTTCTGTTCTGGTGGGTCCGGTTCGGTTCCAGGTTCCATAGACAAAAGGTCCGGTTCTCGGTTCCCCATTTTTAGGAACCGGCTGTTCCGGTTCCGGTTCTCGGTTCTTATAGGAACCGGAACCGGAACTGGGAACCGGAATCGGGAACTGGAACTGGAACCAAGAACCGGGACCAAGAACCGGATCCCTAAAAATTAAAACATAAATTACACATTTGGAATTTAGAAACCCTAATTCACCTTATCCCTCCATCTTGTCCCTCCTGCTTCTAGCCTTCCACTTCCACCTCGCTCTCGCTTTTGCTTCTACCTTGCTCCTCGGCGTCCTCGCTCGGTCACTCCTGCTTCCACTTCCGCCTCGCTCCCGCTTCCGCGGTTCTCTCCCGCTTCTGCCTCACTCCGCCTTCTTCGTCGTAGGTCTCATGATCTCCCCACGCGGATTCGGTGCAATTATTCGGGCTCACCGTCGTCTTCCTCCTCTGAAGCTTCGTCGCTCTGGTACGTAATGTCTTCGAACAACCCCTGCCATTCATGCCTTCTCTCTTTGAATTCCCACCGTTGCTTCTGTTCATCTTTTGCATCGATCGATTGAATTCAGTCACGACGATCGTGCCTGAGTTGCATGAAATCGTGCTCTTGCGTGCACATTCATATGGATTCATCGCTTAGTGAATGTGAGGAGAGGGAAAATGCGGTGGATCTGTCCCCGATTGAATGTGAGGAGAGGGAAGGGGGGGGGGGGGAGTTAACCGATTGGTTAATTGTCGATTGCGATCGTATCTTAAGGGCCTTCGAGATTTGCTCTTTTTGTTGCTACTTTTGGTGATTGTATTTATGGGGGTGTGAAAAATTTGTAGTCGAGATCGTCTTTATCTTGGTCACCTTTCTCTTATTTTCCAATTGGTAACTTTAACGAGCGCTTGAATTTTTAATTTTCAATCAAACTTTTGGCTGTTGCATTTTCTTGGGGATGATTTTTCTGATACTAAGCTCATTTGGTTTATGTCCTTGCCTTATGCTAACTGCAGTGGAGAAGTACGTGTCGGAAATGCTCTAATGTGCATTGTCATAGATCTGTGATTTCGTTGATTGTATGTTTGATCACTGAGCCATTGGAAATATTCTTGTGATGTTAATTGCTACACAAAGCTTGAGTTTTGTTTGAATAGAAAGCAATGTTGTGCTGTTTCATTCGGGAGAATTAATTATAGCTGGCTGATGAATTTGTTGAAACAAGCTATATGAGATTTACCTGGGTATTTAGTATGAGCACATGTACATTTTATTGCAGATGTAGGACAGTTAATTAATGGACCACTGGTAATGAATATTCAAAACAAGCTATATGAGATTTACCTGGGTATTGGTTCTGCCAGCTGGTGCTACATGTCCTGTTGGTGCTAAAGGCAAGTTAAGCTCTTCCAAATCAAATTCCTTATCAGGTTGCAGGTAAGAAGGAACTCCAACTTCTGATTCCATTCCCATGTTTGCTTCCAAAGCGTCAAGCTCTGCATTGCAAAATTGGCAAGGATGATGCTGGCATGCTGAAGTAAGATCTCTATTTATCTCATCATAATTTGTTACATTTTTTTTCAAATATAAGCACAACAGATGCACTTGGACAACAATATTTGTCTGGGTCCATGTAATACATACAATACAACTCGTTTAATGCCTCTTTTCTACTGAAAATAAAATTGGATGAAGAGCCACATCCATGTATCTAGCAGGTACAGTGGGTAGAGTACCCTGGGAATGAGCATTTATTCTTACAGTGGTCTACCTTCACCAAGATCCAAGTCTTAACTCTTAAATAAGATTAGCAGCTCTCACTCCCTATGCTAAACTAGCTAAAGATGGTGCTAATCTTTTCTCGTGTTGTTTGCTTAGCCAGCATTGTTTGATTGACATATCAACTATCAAGAATTCAATATAACATGTCAATGGAGGTTGATGGATGTGAGGAGATGACTCCAAACACAGAATTTGAATTGTCGGGCGATAAAAATGAAGAAGAGCCATCCCTTACCACGAGTGCAACAAACAAGGTACTTGGTTCTCATCGTCCTCCTCTTAATAAAAAATATACATCCGATTGCTGGAATCATTTTGCAAGAATCAAAGATGGGGATGGAAAAACATATAAGGTGAAGTGCATTCATTGTGGATCTGAGTTAAAGTACAATGTTGCTCATTGTACTTTGGTAATGAGGAAGCACTTGAAAACATGTAAGAAGTTTCCTTGAAATGTTGATAAGAGACAGAAATTCTTTACACCGTGTAACGTAGACTTGGCTGACAAGGCAGGGGGAGGTTCTAGTACTGGTAGTGTCTTATCGACATGGTCATTTAATCAAGAACGTTGTAGGCAAATGCTTGCTCGGTTAATCATAGTTGATGAACAACCATTTTCCATGGTTGAGCGTGTTGGATTTCGCGAGTTTGTCACCGAGTTACAACCTCTCTTTAAACATTTGTCACGTTTTATAGTGGTTAAAGATTGTATGAAACTATATTTCTGTTAAAGAACTTGTTTGAAAACTTATTGTGGTAAGATAAATTCTAGGATCGCACTCACAACCGATACATGGACTTCCATTCAAAACCTGAATTATTTGTGTCTCACTGCACATTTTATTGATGAAAATTGGAAGTTGCATAAAAGAATCATCAATTTTGTGGTGATGCCTAGTCATAAGGATGGGGAGATTGGGAGAATGGTGGAGAAATGCATCAACGAGTGGGGAATAGAAAAGAAGGTATCCACAATCACCGTGAATAATGCTAGTTCGAATGACGTTGCAATTGATTATTTAAAGGAAAAACTTTTAAGAGAAAAGTTGTTGATCTTAGATGGTAGTGTTTTACATATGAGGTGCACCGCTCATATATTAAACTTGATCGTTAGAGATGGCTTGACTACGGTACGAGAATTTATTGCACGTATACGAAACGCGGTTAGGTATGTGAGGAGTTCTCCCATGAGAGCCAATACATTTAAATCTTGCATTGATGGTGAAAAGATTACTTATAAGGGCTCGGTTATTCTTGATGTTGCCACTAGATGGAACTCCACTTACCTCATGTTAGACACCGCCATAAAATTTAGAAAAGCTTTTGAAAGGATGGAATATGACGATTCAGCTTTTGCCAGTGAGCTTAACCATGATCTTCCTAAAGATGATGATTGGGAAAATGCCATTATTCTTTTGAAATTTCTAAAAATATTCTATGATGCTATCAATCGGATGTCGGGGAGTTCATATGTTACTTCAAATGATTATTTTGAAGGGATAGCTCTTTTGTATAAAAATTTGAAAGATGTGGTGGATGCTTTGGATCCTAAGCTTCAAGCTATGGGTATGAAAATGAAAGAGAAATTTGACAAATACTATGAGAGTTTGGATAAAGTGAATATGTTGGTGTTGATTGCGGTTGTGTTGGATCCTAGAGCCAAGTTGAGTTATGCGAATTTCTTGTATGGACAAATTTATGATGAATTCAAAGTCAATGAGATGCATTACAAGGTGAAGGATGTATTGGAGCGTTTATATGAATTTTATGAACAATTTTCCCCTGCTTCAAGTGATAGAAATTTTGGTGCCCAAAGTTTGAGTGCTAGTAGTAGTGGTTCCAATGCCAATGCCGGTGGTAGTGAAGGTAACAAGATCAAGAAGTATGACGCCCAAGCTTGGCGAAAAACCTTTATGCACTCGAATCAACAAATGTGCAATGACAACAAATCTGAGCTTGATCAATATCTTGAAGAAAAGAATGAAAATATTCTTGATCTTGACCTTTTGATGTGGTAGAAGACTAGTGGCTCAAAATATAAAATCCTATCTTTTATGGCTCGGGATGTTTTGTCTATTCCCGTAACTACTGTTGCTTCAGAGTGGACTTTTAGTACATCGAGTCGTGTGCTTGACGGCTTTCGAAGTTCTTTGACTCCCAAAGTAATGGAAGCTTTGATTTGCACTCAAGATTGGTTGAGAGCCGTTCGTGTTCCAATTGATGTTGAAGAGTGCATCGAAAATGCAGAAAAATTTGAGATGCGTAAGTGATGGTTATATCTTTATATATTGTAATTCCTTTTATATATCTAATAAGTGAATATTTTATTTAATCTTTCTTTTTTTAAGATATGGATTGTCTGAATGAGGAGATTATCGTCAGTAAATAGAGTTTACCAGTTGAAACGGAATGAATATATGTGGTAGGCTTTCTAATACTTATTTTATTTTACCAATAAATTGATATGATTTGTCTTAATACTTTGGTTGTCTTTGAAGGAGCAACTAAGATCGTGTTATTTGTGATTCTGCCAATTATTTGTGCATGTCTTTGACCTCATGATTGTTTAAAGGAGGAAGAAATTTAATGCCGGAGTGGATAGCGAAGAAGCTTTTGGTCTTTTGCTTTTGTGTTTTTGCAGCATGTATGGGGAGAGAGGTGATATGTATTGAGAAAAATGTGGCATCTTACCTTGGAATTTAAAGTCATATGTATTGCATCCCAACAATTACTACTTATCGTGCTATTCTCTTTCTTTTAAAAAAAATGTGACTTTTCTATAATTTGTTTTTTGTATTCTTTTTTATGAATGTTCATTTCCGTTTTGATTAACTAAAAAAAAAAAAGAACCTGTTTGAACCTGGAACCAACCCTGGAACCTATGACAGGGTAGGTTCCAGGTTCCACATTTCGACCGGTAGGTTCTAGGTTCCTCATTTTGAGAAACCTGTACCTGATGGTAGGTTTCAGGTTCCAAGCGAAACTTACCCGGAACCTGGAACTGCTCACTCCTACTAATTAACAAGCAGTTCATTCAATATTTTTTTGGATTTTCATTTATTTAAATGAAAGCTAACCTATATGTAATAACATGCGAAAATTAACATGCGATTAATACAGCTTAACGCGCAAACTATACGACACGCGACAATATGACATATTTCTAATGACGGGCAAATGATTTATTTTTGGTATTTTTATGAAATTCGGAATTAAAAATGCCAATTATCTAAACATGCAATTTTAAACTAAAGAAAGCAAATTAACCTATTCTAGAACAATCTTTTTGGTATTTTTTTTATCGAAATTCGAAATTAAAATCAACCCGAAATGAACTATCAAGGTTAGAATAATATCTAATTAAACTAGGAAACAAATTACCCTAATTCCTAATTTAAATTAGAAATTATCTTATCTTTCTAGCAAATCTTGGTTGTCCTATTCTATTAAAAAAAGTTATCTAGATATATTTTAAACATACAACATTATCTTCTAAGAAATCAATTCAAATTGCATCTAATCTTTTTGGCTTTTTTTTTAAAGAAACAAAATCAAATAAGAGATAAACACCACCATCAAATCAATATACACACAATCCGCAAAATTTTTCTTACCAAATTTAAATGAGGCAAAGAAATCAAACTAACGGTCATATCTATAGGGTTATAGATATCGACGGAAAGTTGATTGGTCGAATTTAGAAAACAAATAAAATATATTATCGTATCTAAGTGATTACGGATAAGATAGCGATTTTCTGTATTGCCGCGTATCGTACCTTAGGGATAAGGTCGGATAGTCGTCCAGATACGTTGCTAAATTAAAAATGATTCCTAATTTTAAGTGTTTTAGAATATTGCGAATATCATAAAATTATCCTAAGATATCTAATAATCCACACAATATTCACGGAATATTCAAATTATTCAAATTAGGAATCTAAATATTTTGAAAATATACCGGATAGAGATTTTTACCTGATTTGCGAATTACTTTCCAAATTTGAATCATGTGGATCGGGATTGTAGATCGAACGATCGGCGGCAAACGAACTGGCGATGGTGGATCGGCGGCCATGGATGGCGGCGAGGCAATGGTACAGCGACGAACGACACAGGATCGGCGATGACTAGGCTTGGCGTCGAGCTCGCGGTGGGTCACGATTGGCTTATCGGCGTCGAGGTGAGGTAACAAAGCAACAACTCACTGGTCAATACCTTGGTTTTTCTATTCGCTGATGAAACTCTCTGTTTTACTTTGGACATACAACCCACCACCTTGGCTCACGGTTTTCACTTGCACCTCTCTCAAATGGATGCCTATTTCTTTTACCACCGAATGACTCAAAGCTGGGTTGGACTTCAGCAAGCAATGCCGATCGTCGCGGGAACTCGTCGGGAAACAGCAAGGGCATCGGAGGAAAATCGCTAGCGTTGAAGGGATCGGTTCGTCTCTAAGAATAGAATGCCTTGTTGTTGATGCTCGGATCAAATTGAACTTTGTCGAAGCGGCTCCAACTGAACGTGCTGCTCTTCACCACGTGGGAAGCGGTAACAACAACACAGGCACAATGGCCATCGTGGAGCTTGATGGCTGTGTATTCAATGTTGTGTGTTTTCGCGCTCTCAAGAGTTGCGTTCTGGATAATTATCAGAGTCTCCCTTCATTGAAGGGTATAATTACATATTTACATTGCAACCCTAGGTTAATTGACCGAACTTTCTAGTCCTAATGGGCTTAGGCTTAGGCTTTTATCCTTTAATTTTTATTTAATTCCAAATGGGCCAAATTAATTCGGACTGATTTAAGTTCAAATTAAAACAATCAAAGCCTTTTAAACTTGTGAATTTTGGCCCCCAATCCCTTGAGTGAGTCGAGTGCTCGAGCTCGGTTTATGCGATGAATTTTCAGCTTTTTCGCCACCGCCGGTCCGATGCGGAATGCAACTAATATATACGAACTTAAACTATATGCTATGCAATTTTATTATTTTTGTTTAGGGGTTAAAATTTAATTCCTAATTTTCTATGCAAATTATTATTAAATGGTCGGTCGAAATTTAGGTGTCAATAGCGATGTTGTAGGGGTGTGCACTAGATCTGGTTCTATCTAGAAACCAAATTGTATTGAAGTAGATTGATTGGTTTAATGTTGGTTTCATGGAGAATTAGTCCGAATCCTGATTAGAAAGCCAAAAGGCGATCTACTAGGAACCAATTCAAACGGGTTCAACCAGTCCAGTTCCCGGTTTTGAAGACTCTTCTAGAAGGATAAAAAATGCTTTTACTCTCATCAAAAATAGAATCTTGAATCTCAAGTGGAAGAATTAACAACATAACAACTTGACCAACATATGTTTTGTAGTAAAATTGTGTAATTTTTATATTTTCTACTTGGGATTTGATCTCATGTAAATGGGCCAAAATAGTTAATGTTTTTCTAGTCATGTAATTTTAAAACTGTCTCAAATAAGAATTTTTTTTGCTAAAAGATCAATAAAAACGATCACAAGTAGTGGATTTCATTCATTAATGTCACTTTTCCAAAAAAAAAAGAAATAAAAAACTTAAACAACGTTTATCGTGCATTAGTCATGTCTTTGTGACTTAAAATCGTCACATGGCTGCTTGAATACATTATAACGACTATTTATTTCTCATTAGTACTATAAATAGTATCTGCCAGCTTAAAATAGACATGGTTTTTCATGAAAATCATTTTATCAAATTTTAAGGTTTAAAATTTGTTTAGGATTTGCTATAGAAAATTTATTAGCATAGAGTTAAAAAAAACTTCCTGCAAGACCAATTATAAAATAATTATTAGAATTGCACAAACTAAGATGGAGGGTGATATATGTTAAGTTCTTTTAGATGGTTTGTAACTAGATGAATATGATTTATTTGAAGATTGGGCCTTTACCTTAACTTGGGCCTCTCAAAACACCACAAGATGGTAGGGTCGATACAAAGGGGCCGAACAATTTATCTGGGTCAAAAATAGCATTATGCATTTTGTACTTTCGAGCCAACCGTGTGATGCAAAACTGGGATACATTCATTTGTGCAACAGAAGTTGTTTTACAAAAAACAAATAATTTATAAAATATGTTCTTAAAAATGATCATTTATATTGATTCCGGAAATAGATGAACAAAAATTATTTGGGATAAGAACAACATGCGTGTCATAACTTTCGTACGGCGCTCACTTAAACGTTATAACTTTTTTTTTTGCTTACTTAAGTACCACAAATTTAAAAAATCGATCACTTAAGTGCCATCGATAATTTGCCTCGTCAAAAAATCTAACGTGGATGCTAGCCGTTCTATATGTCCTTGGTGTTGACGTGGACAATTTTTGATAATTTTTTTTGCTCACTTAAGGGCCACAAATATGAAAAATCAATTACCTAAGTGCCACAAATTTGGAAAAATCAAACTCTTAAGTGCCATAAACAATTTTCCTTGCTGGAAAATCCACCACTGGCCTCACACAGATTTGGCAAGGGCCTTCACGCCCTCACCATTGGTTGGCGAGGCTGCCACGGTTCTAGGCGAGGTCATCACGGCCTCACCATAAAGGCCCTCACTTGCAGATGGTGGTGGCCTCACCTAGGACCTTCATAGCTCCACTAGCCAAGGGTGAGGCCTTTGCGGCCAATGCACAGAAAAAAAAATAAAGAATTCAAAAATAATTACAAATAAATTACAAAAAAAATCCATGTAGGATGATTTGTTGGTAGTGGTGTTCAAATTATCGATTTTACTTTAATGTGGCACTTAAGTGAGCAAAAAAAAGTTATAACACTTAAATGAGTATCGTACGAAAGTTATGACAGTCTTACTGTTCTCATCCCAAATTATTTCAAGGTCTACGAAGATGTTTAAATATAAATTATTGTTGATGAAAAACGTATTTTTCATCGGCTAATTATTTCAAGAAATAAAAACTATCATTTTAAGGAAAATATTTGTTCAAATCATTCACTTTTCGCAAAATAAACAAAAAGCTTAGAATAACATCAAGAGAGCCCAGAGTTTGAGACCTTTAAAATATCTACTTGGAGCCACGTTCATTCAAAACTTTAAATTGATAGGTTGATTGCTTTAAATCGTATTAATTTTTTGATGTGAGGCTTTGTCTAACATCCCGCGAATGTATATATTGTGTATGTATTTATTATAAACGAATATGGTGTATGGGTTAAGAACAAGTGTCCACCAAGAAACACAAAGTAGTGTAGGTAGAAGCATGCAAATTCCCCATTTCATGACCTACCAAAGAAGAAAGAAGCCAAAAGAGGCCTCAACCCTCAAAATTATGGGAATAGGTCTTTGTCATGGTTTCTCTTACATGGCAGGATGACCATATCGAAAAGATCAAAAAAGCCCAGTCAACTTTCAACTTTCTCAATTAATTACCACACTTTGCTCTAAAAATTCCATATTTATCTTCCAACATAATTCATCATTTTTATATTGGAGTAGACATTTGGACCATCAACAGGAAGATTCTTGTGCATGGCTTACAAACCAAGCAAGAAGTCAAAAGAGTCCTCAAGTCATTAGTAACTTGTGGTGATGAAGCGTTGACTGTTTCCTTCGATTGCATTCTTGGAAAATCTTCTATCAACTGAGGACAACTGAGGTATACATGTACCATAGTTCCAAAATTGTAGCTCCAAAATTTATATTATAATCACTACCTTACATTAATCCTATGAATTGAAATCTTGTCCAAACACCAAAGACAATAATTGAATTGGGTAATACCATTTTCTTTAATCATATGAATTTCGGACGTGATTCATATTTTTCGTATTGCATATGAATAAAATTTATCATTTGGACTAGGGAATTCGTTAGCTTCCTAACTGCTTGACCTCAACTGAACCTGTCACGTATACAAGAAGAACATTTACCTTCTAATCCCAAAAATTTGAATACAAAATCTCCAATAATTAGTCCATGAAAAACTACCAAAAAATCAACCAAAATCATTTGACCGATCGTATTTGATATTCTTTTCTCTATACGAAGTTTTATCGCAAATGAGACATTCTCAGAATAACCTTTTTGGTTAACCCTAAATGCCACGGACAATGAATGGGCAACCTTGCGGTCAAAGGCGACGGCAGAATTCCATTGTCTGGGGCCCCAAAACTAATACTTTTCCGTTCTGGTAAAATTTCATTAAGCGTTGGCGAGTATAAAAAAATATTGATAGATAAAATGATGTATAACTTATTTGTCCAAGTAAGATGCGAGTTTGACCCAAAAAAATTGTAAGTTGCGAGTAACTTATTAAGATTTTTATGAAATTACCAAGTTTTTTTTAATAATTTGCAAATTACAATTGTTTCTATCAACTTATGAATATTTACTAAGTTTTACATAAATATACCAACCTAATTATCCAAAAAGTCCGAAACCTATGATACGGTAATCTATTCAGTTCTAAACCTTTCAATTTGGTCTATATAATCCTAAATCTTTTGACAATTTATCAATTTAATTCTTACAGCAAATTTTGACAAGAAATAGATAACATGGACACTGACTGCTCTAAGTGGCATGATCGGCGCTTACACAGAAAGTTTTTACATTTTCTTAAAAAAAATTCTGAATTTTTATAATTCTTTTTATTATCTTCTTTTTTATGTTTTCTTTTTTCTTTCTTTGCTTTTTTTTATTGTTCTTCTTTCTCGATGGGCTGGCGGGGCCTCGTCAATGGCTAGCGACCCTCGCCCAGTGGCGAAGGCCGTCGTAGCACTCACCTAGGGGCCAATGAGAGCATCGTCGAGGCCCTAGCGAGCCTTGCAAGTCGTTTGGAGAAAAAGAATGGTAAAAATAAACAGAAAAGAAAGAAAAAATAAAAAAAATTGTAAAAATTATCCACGTCAGCGCTAATCGTCCATGTAAGACAGCTAGCTTCCACATCACCAATTTCTGGCCAATTGTAGCCGGAATGATTAAATAGGCAAATTATCAAAGGTTTAGAATTAAATTTGTAAAATTATAAGGTTTATGACTACATTGGTCCCTGCACAATAGATTTTTGATTTTTTAGACAAATATCCCAACTCTTATATGTATACCATACTCGTGGTCAAAATTAAATGCCTATAACTAACTCAAATAAGAGTTTGTAACGCAAAACAAGTTGGTAATTTAATCGGAGAAAAGTTGGTAACCACTCCAATTAAGGTTGAACAATTATAAAACAAGTTAGTAAATTAACGGAGTATTAAGCAAGTCAAATAAAAGTTGGTAACTCAATAGTGAAGTTGGTAATTTTATGATAAACCAAATAATTGTTGGTAAGCAACTCGAATGTAAGTTTTTAAATCAAAACTAGCTGGTAATTTATCTGGAGAAACGATGGTAAGTCACACAAGCAAAGGTCATCGGTAAATTCATACACGAGTTTCTGACCTTAATGCGTTTTGTAAGACAATAAATAAGAGTCGGTAAAAGATAACAAAGGTTGATAAATTAAAAAAAAAAATCAAATAAAAGTTAGTAATTAGTTCAAATGAAAATCGGTAATCCAAAACTTATTGACAATTTAATCTGAAAAAAAAAGTTGGCATGTCCCTAAAGAAAGATTTATTTTCGGGAAATCAAGTCACCGGTAATACTTCTAATCAACTGTGTTTCGAGACCTACAAACTCTTTCAGAAATCTACTAGCACGGTAAACGAAAACTTATCTTTCTAAACCAAACGGTAGAAGCGTCCTCGACCGAATTGCGACTTCGCGTTTCGGACCCGAACGGTGTCCCGTGTGCCTTGGCGGTATTGGTGTCACGGTACCGGACCTCGGCTAGACTAATCAAAGGCGCGATTGGTTTCGAATTTTTTTTTAAAAAGTTGCACCTAGAGTCTATTCATTGTTGAATTACCCCACACCTAACTTAGTTCGACGACACGGACCGTAAATATTCCCTAACGGTGTTGATCGTAGCTGTCTTTCCTCTCATTTTCTCACTCATTTTCAGGACAAAGGGCTGTTTCATAAGGCTCGTATTCCTTCCGGGTCTTCAATGCCGGCGACGCCGAAAACAACGGACTAGTTATAATATTAATGTGAAACCAATTTGATCGTTCGTGAAAGCTACACCGTCCGCAACCACGCAACCTCGCGGAATCTGCCAAGCGAAGCAGGAAGATTTGAACGAGGAATTTTGTTGGAACCAAACTCCTGATGGAGAAATGCGTAAAAAAAACTGAGGATGATTTGATTGGTTTCATTTTTATATGATGTCCTTTTCTCTGCATTTGTTTAACCATAGATCTTAATATAAGTAGTCCCTCATCCTCATCACCTAATCAAACCACATCCAGGTATCCATCTCTTCACCTGAAACGAGGTAAAAGACCTTCCTGAAAGATGATGATGCAATCGGAGTTTCCTCCAGTTTCATGGCCATTTCATGATCTCACCAATTCAACGATCATCCCACCTGGAAACTATAACTCGAATCTTGATTTCCATGTCGGTGAATATGGTATGATCCCTTCGCCGATGAGCTATATGACTGGCGATTCGATCGTCCAATACGGGGTGAATACTGCTTTCGATGCATCGTTGGGAGTAGGGTGTGAACTCGAGGATTTCGCCATGGATTTCGAAGGATTGGAGGCCTTCTTGAATGGTGATGAACCTGAGAACACGTGTGATTATTCGGAGATGAGCGATGGGAGTTTCGCTGCGCAACAAGCGACGACCGAGGCATGGAGCCCGAGCGCTTTGTCGAAGTCGGAAGAGTCTAATTCCACTGGTGCACTTGCGGCGGGGTGGTTGCCCTGGACCTTGCCCACTGAAGAAATGGAGATTGACAACTTGCTTGGCCTCCATCACCTGCTCAAGGCCTATGGCCAGGCTGGGGATGATGAGCAAAAGGAGCTCATGGAGGTCATCTCGGGGCGCATTGCCGAGAAATCGAGCCCTCTGGGTGAGGTGCTGGAGCGGCTCGCCTTCTTTTTGTGCCAGACTCCAGAGGACCAGAGCGGTTACTTGAGACGCGAGTCGTGCAAGAACTTAGAGGCAGCTTTCCTCACATTTTACCAGGCGTTTCCCTACGGGAGGTTCGCTCACTTCCTGGCAAACTCAGCCCTACTCGAGGCGACGCCCGATGAGGCAGAGACAATCCATGTCGTTGATTTCGATATGGGAGAAGGTATTCAATGGCCACCGGTAATCGAGGCCGCTGCGCGGAGGAACAAAACGTTGAAGCTCACATCATTGACTTGCGAAGAAGAGCATGGTCAAGATGCTCAATTGAACTGGAATTTCGACGATACGAAGAGGCGACTCCACGATCACGCTCGATCATTCGGCTTGAAATTGGAGGTTGATAGCATGAACATTGCAAATCTAGTGAATGAGCTGAGGAAGAGGAATGAAGGGGACGCTAACAAAGAGTGGATGGTCTTCAATTGTATGGTCGGATTACCTCACATGGGAAGGACTGCTGCAACTAGAAGAGTGAATGATTTCTTTAGGGTGGCCAAGGAAGTTTTGGCCGATCGTGCTGATCGGTTCGGTCGTCCCGCAGGGATCATGACTTTCGGCGATGGAAACGGATTCGAGAAGCTCAAGAACTGCTCGACCTTTGGGGATTTTTTCGACCATAGCTTGGGGCGATATCATTCAATCTTAGAGTCAATGCAGTCCGATTTTCCTCCTCAGCTCTCAGAGTCGCGAATCGCCATGGAGACTCTCTTCGTCGCGCCATTCGTCTCGTCTCTTTCGTGGCTCCACAAATGGGGCGAGACGAGGAACGGCAGAAACACGCCGGTCACGCAAGGCCTAGACCGGTTGCGAGTAGGCAGGGAGAGTGCCGTGGAAGCCCAGGAAATGCTGAAAGGGAAGACGTCTTATGAGGTGAAGCTTGGAGGACAAGAGAATGAGATAGCCCTGGGATGGGAAGGACAAGAACTGGTCAGATTTTCTGCCTGGGAATATAGACCCAAAAGATGGTAGACAAA
Organism: Syzygium aromaticum; assembly: GCA_024500025.1. NCBI lineage: Eukaryota > Viridiplantae > Streptophyta > Magnoliopsida > Myrtales > Myrtaceae > Syzygium > Syzygium aromaticum. The sequence continues at coordinate 5,576,017 of CM044885.1, read as the reverse complement.
TTTTCTTTCTAAAACATGTTCAGAGAAGCAAATTGCAGCAATATGTTGATGGACAAAAGAAAATTAAATTAATTCGGTAGTTACGGAATTCGTTGTAAAGATCGCCCGGCCGGATAATCGAATGGTTTCGACATTTTTTTATACCACTACTTTGTCTGTCTTTGAATTGTCATCTCAACGATTAATTAGCCTGAGCATGTACTGGAGGTTTAGATTTGACAACTAACTGGTATGAGAATGAGCAAAGAAGATGCTGACGGGACGTGCTCATCTGAAACGAGATGACCAATTCCAAGAGCAAGCCAGTATGTATCAACCAAGTACGGTCTTCATCTCAAGACAATACGTGCTTGCGAAATACATTTCCGCGAATACTTTATATCATTTCCTTGTTCATGCTATAAATCGTCACATCATGCTATCTGTGTCGACGTAAATACATCATTACAGAGTTCTGACAAAAATAGTCTGTAATATTCAATGTCAACAGCAAAGAAGAGAAAGCGTTTTATTTTTCTGCTTTTTTGCTTAGGTGGCAGGACACGGGCGGTCGATGTAAATTTATTTTTTTTATATTTGGACAAGTAGTAAATAGCTTTTATATTACAAGATGATTTTGACTATTCAAGCTCGAGAGGCGGATTTAAAAGAACAGCAAAAAAATAAAAAAAAATCACTCACCCAGCTGACTTTAGTAGCATCATATGCAATTGGATGCAAATCAATTGTATCTACATCTCCATTCTTTCGCGCGAGAAATGACCTATAATCACTCCATTGAGAGATAAATAAACATTAACACCATCTTTTTAAAATTCCTTTTTTTTTTCTGGATTTTGGTAATTAAATACCATCTTTGTCATTGGAGCCCAGAAGTGACGTTTCGTGCTGCGCTTGCATAGCAAACCCGACCGGACCTAATCTCCTCCCCGGAGGAATCGACGGTTTTCGGAAGCGACGTGCACGCCGCCGGTACGCGATTGCCTTTGTAGGCTTTGCATACATAGCTCACGAAATTTGGGAAATCCTGAGACACAGAGAGGGAGAAAAATAACCTTAGTCCCACGGAGAAAGTGACCATGGTGACGATAACGAATGGCGATGGGATTACAATTTAACTCATCGGTCATTGCATTGATCGTGCGTCTTGCGCGCACATGTTTGCATGCGTAATCAGACGGAGATGTGTTAACTAACCTCCTGGAGCGGTTGATTGTTAACGAGCACCCACGGGACAAATCTATGTGGCGGATTGAGGTGAGCGGTTTCATCGGCGTTCCTCCGCTCGAGCTGCATTGGAAAGCAAAATTTTTCGAAAATTTTCTTTTTTTTAAATTTCGGATTGCAATGTCAAAGATGTAGGGGGAATAAAAAAAAACATAATAATTGTTGCATGAATTATATAATTAGAACAAGCAAAATCACCTTAATTCCATCGCCTCTATTGTAACAATCAACCGGAGCATTGCCAAGGCCCGCCATGCCCAAGCAGTTGGACCACTCCCTGTGCCTGCCCTGCAGGGTCAATTGCTCCACGCAATTGATGAATCTGAAATGCTGGTTCTACAAAGCATGTGAAAGTCAATATGTCATATGATGTGTGCGCCATACTATTCTTAAGATTTCAACACAATCATATCGCAACAAAGATTTCGATTCTATTCAATTCGAAATCTAAGTCACATCCATAAACCCGGCATGCAAATCGACGGGCTATTGAGTCAAGCAGCAACATTGATTCGTCGCTAAATCCACCAATTCTATTGAGCCGGGATATGCTAAATCTTACTCATTAAATAAAGCAATTCCTAACCTTTTTAATGATGTTAATGATCTAACTATAGTTTCGTAATATCTAGCATGAAATACCATATGTAATATAGTCCAATGAGAGATAAATAGATATGTAAACTTTTCGTGTTTGTGTCTTAACATGATAATTATTTTTTTAACATATATATCGGGTAACAGTATCTTAAGCATAACATGTATTTCAACTCAACTATCCATTGGTCGAGAAACTATTATAAATCATGCAATACAATTCTTTTTTTTTTTTTTACTTCTCTACTTCCAAATCTTACTGTTTGACAATTTGGAGACTACAATTCTAGATTCATATCTGAATTTGAAGCTGATATTACTTTTATGAGCATGGTTGGTTATATTCTATTTATATCTACATATTAATTAATAAATAATGGTCCATATGCCAGTGTATTAATGAAGTCTTTTATCTCAGAACATATGCATAAGTCTTGCTTTGGAGGGAAAAGAAGGGTTTTTACCACGTCCGGATAGATGGTGATGGCACAAGCTTCAATAGCATTAAGTTGGCATTCATCTGGTCCATGCTGCAAAATTTGCACAAACTTCAGATGGAGAAAAAACCATGAAGTGAAAAAATTACATAAGAAAAAGAAAATGATATTATGTTCATTTTATTTTAACATGCTAGATTCAAAATTGAAGTGTCATATAGCCCATTTTATGCATTTTAAACCATAGATTTTATCATACCATAATAGACTTTTTAGATTGCTCTTGTAAGAATTAATGAAGAATCTCGTGAATGTCGCTCATTCAATAAAGTGAAGTACAATGTACCAAAAAGAAATGAGTCAAAAACAAGTTTGATTAACAAGACTGACGCGGAAAGGCACAACATTTAAAGAAATTTATATGTGTAGGGTCCATTCTATATCATATATAAAGCCAACATTCGAATCTAGTGTCCATCTTTCAGGTGACCAAAATAGCCATGTTCTTAATAAACACATTCCACGATTTTCCTTTACGGTGAATGTTCGAGCGAATCGAGAGAGTATTTATGGCGGGATAAAAATGTCATTTGGTTCGTCTCCACTACATTTTCATGGCAAAATATTTTTACGAGGCAACTTTAATTTATTTTTTTTTTCTCTAGCACAGGTGTGGCATGTGGTGCACTCCTTCTAGAGTGCATTAAATTAAATGTGCAGCATTAAAAATGAGTAGTTCACGCGTGAGTATCGCGTGTTGTAGTCTGACAATTTAAATTCCTATAGTTACTAATTTTCACTAAACAATTTCTCCTTTTTTTCAGTACCACCCAAGATTGGAAGGAATCCTCCATGTGCATTGTGCCACCAGAGCGTGGGGGCAGGACCTGTCGCACCATTTATTGCCCTTGTCCCACCATACCAACTTTATTCAATTTTTTTTTTTATGCAGGGTCACCAAAAAAGAGAAAAAAATGTATCAGAATAAAGTTGACTTTATGCAAAATTAGGGACAGACCCAAGTTCATACTGTGAAATGAAATGTGAAATTTATGGAGCCACCGTCCGTTGTTGCTAAGTTTTGAAGTATTCATGTCCTCAAAGGTACAGATTATTCAAAAAAAGTATTTAAATGAAAAAAATTCGCAACACCAGCCTTGATTTTTCGGCCCGCCATTGCTTGTAACTCCATGTCAAATGTTTGAAACTGAATCTATTAACTTGTAACAAGTTGCTGGGTAGCCGCAACAAGTGTTAAGCAAACCAATATAAAGAGCATATTGTGCCGAGTAATTTGAGCATAGAAAATGAAAACAGGCCCATTTTCGGGTTATACAAACACCTGATTATTTACTAAAAGATAAATATTAGTATTCATTGTGTGTTTGAGTATACTTTTAAATCCGCATTCGTCAATATATTAAGAAAAATTACCCACTCAACCAAACTGTGTCTTAATTTTTTTTTTTTTTTGTGTTATCAACTGATCGTATTGTTTAATACGTAATTAATGGATAGATAGCATCTAGTAATTACACGTATATGCAGCTTTTTAGAGATAAATCGAAGAATATCATTACCAAGAAAACAACAGAAGAGAGAAAATGTTGAAGGGAGGCGGGAGTGGATGAAGCAAAAGAGGGAGTGGAAGTAGCAGTAACCTGGCAAGACAGGGAGCCGTCGGGCAAGATCCAGCCGTTGCCCCAAGGGACGAGCTTGAGGTCGACGATGGAGATGAGCCCCGCGTCGAACACCTTCGACAGCGTGTTGACGATGAAGTTGGCGCAGTAGGGGCAGAGGGCCTCGTAGTAGAGGCTGAGCGCCACCCTCTGATCCGACTGCGACGGAGACACGAGCAGCAGCAGCACGAGCACGAGGCTCGTCGGGGCGAGGCGAGAGCGGCGAGAGAAACAGCCATTGCCCATCTCTCTCTCTCCCTCTCTCTCTCTCTCTCTCTCTCTCTCTTTCCCTCCCTCTCTCTCTCTCTTGTGTGCTCTTCTTCAAGTTCGAGTGCATTGATAAAGTATTAATTATAAGGGTCGAATCTGTTGGTTTTTCTGGGTTTTTTGCTCGCCTCTTCTTTCTTTTCTGGTTCACAGATTCTTCTGATCTTTTCAAGATAAAAAAAGGGTTTGATGGGGGTTGCGATCCGAGTCACCCACCACTTCGGGATTCGTTTTAAAGGGTCAATGAAGCACCGGCTGCCCGTTTAGGCGAGCCCGTCGGCGCACCCGGTGCGAGCAGGACACCCAAGACCAGAAACGCGCCTGAGTAGGGGTTCATCCTCGGCGGACTAATCAAGATTTTCTGAAATCGAGAACAGATTAGAGAATCGAACGTGTGATCCTCGATTTATAAACTAAGTCTTGAAACGCTCGACTAGTAGTCAGTCACCTTGCTGGTAAAGCCTGACTGGAATCGAGGTGGAGGAGGAAAAAGAGGTCTCTTTGAAAAGAAACTGCGCCCCTCAAGTCAAATCACACATCCATGTGTCAGTGCGATCTACTTTATAATTCTGTACTCTGGAACTGGATTCACTCCAGCACTCTGTATCCATTTTCTCATCTAATCAGAAATCAATACATCAGTTTGTTTATTAGGTGACTCTGCAAGATCATATTCAAGAGTTAATCTTATAGTGCACGACTCTTATCAAGCCACTTCATACACGAGTTTTAGTAAGAGTTCTTAATATCAACGACGCTCCTTCTCAACTATAGTATTTTCTGAAATTCATATAATAATGGATTTTCATTGTCAAATTTGGTATGACCATGTGTGAAATCGTATCTCGATGAATATTCACCACATACTTTGATGAGTTTTCTCATATTTTGAAGGATTACTACACTCGATCTACTTAATTATAATTATCGAAATACTCGGCTACTTATATTTAAAAAAAAAACAGAAATACATGAAACTTTACTGTAAAAGTAACCAAACTACAAGTTACGTATCACATCATTGACTTAATTATATAGTGAAATGATTGTACAATCTTACTTTCCAAGTTATTGGTCTACTTTTTGGATATGGTTGGAGACATATCATGAGCATAAACTTGGCTCCAGTGACTATATAATGGGGACAACAGAAAACACGAACAATCTTCTCAATCACGGTCATCTTCTATCGTCAAGATCGACTAAGAAATTACGATGTTACTCTTTGGAAACTTTTATTTGCTTACATACCATTTTAGGCCTCAGTTTGGTTAGACATGGAGTTGGGTTTCTCTAGGAATAGGATTTCTGGAGATAAATCTGAGAACGGTTTAAGATTCCACATAGAATAGAATTTCTTAAAAGATGTGTAATCGGATTACCTAACTACAGCTAGGATTGAGATTCTATTCCACATTTTTTAACCACAAAACTATCAAAAACCCAATTGCACCACTAGCTGCCGCCACTGCCCTTGGCACCACCGTCAATCTCCAGCCTTCAGCCTTCGCCACCAGCATCGACAGACTCTGCTGTCAGTAATTGGCTATCGAACTTGTTGCTAGCAGTCAAACTCCATCACTGGTTGTTTGTCAACGATCATTGGCCGTTAGTCACCGAACTTCTCTATTAGCCACCGGTTGTTGTTTAACGTCGCCGATAAGAAGCACATTTCTCATGGAAGATCAAAATATTGTGCAATCCAAACAATTGAAAAGAATAATCTAATTTGTGGAATGAGGATTTCTTGTTGTGAAACCAAGGGTGGCATTATTGTCCAAATCTCGAAATACGGATACAAAGCCCCAAAGGTAAGAAAAGCAGGAGAAAATGATGAACCTAAAGTTGAGTTGCCAGATAAGGTTGGGCAATGTGCAAAAGGATCTGTAATGGGCCCAATCTTATCTGAAATGCAAAACCCATCTTGGGGAGGAACTACTGGAGATGATGAAAAGGAGACAAAAGTAAAAGTTCAATCAGCATTTCCACAGCTTTAATGCTTTTGCCACATATTCTTTGATCATTTAGCGATTATCCGATCCATGGTACAGTACATGTAGCAGCATCTATTGCCAGAAGCTTCACAGCATCCAAATTATCGTGCCTCAAGTAACGGAGATGGTTGGCACCTTATCCATCTGCCTCCCTTCTCATCGAAACCATCCACCGCCTCCGCCAACAGTTGATGCAAATTCTCCGCGCACGCCGCCACCACTTATTCTCCATCATGACACCGTAGATGTCGAAGAAATCTTACGCCTTGCCTGCCTTTAGCGTCTTTATGAACTCTGGCTCCACCTTCATTGCGCCTTGCATCTCTCTTTCTGCGGACTCGTGAACAACGACGAGATTTGGCACATTACCTTTGTGGAGGAGATTCTGCAATGTCCTAGAAATCGACTTTTGGTCATTGCGACGGTTGATTGCCTTTTTGGTCTTCCATGGGGAGGAGGCTCAATCAATTGAACCGCAATGCTGGCATGGTTAGGGTCGTGATCACCGGTGGTAGTTGTTCGATGATTGTCCTTGACGACAGTCGTCGTGAGTGGTGGTGCAAGCAGAGGCAAGCGAGACAGAGAGACTACCTTGGGAGATAGAATACCCTTATCCCAAAAAGTGGGCTAAAGGATCAATCGCACATAAGCTAACCCCTTACTCACGCATGACTTGGCTTAATTATTATGAAATGGGTGCGACTCCTTTTTTGAGTGAGCCAATTCTTGTGAACTAGCCACGAGCAATGAGTTCGAGAGAAAAGTGTCAAGATTCGAACTCTTGACCAGAGCTCCGATATCATTGAGAAGTATCCAACCTAAAAGTTAAGCTATTAGGTAGTATGGAACAAAATGTACGATCTAAAAGTTAAGCCAACAGGTGAAATGAACTACACGAATATAAGATAAATTATAACCAAGTATTCAGTAGACATGGTATGGTACTTTACAAAAGGAATCCAACCTATCTTACTTGAACAACTGATAAGATTGGAGGCATGTCTAAATGTTTTCTTGAGCTAAGCTTATAAATTTCTCACGTCTTTTTATCTATTCACTGTTCACAAACAATGAGTACACCAAACATAAGTCGTTCGGTATAAACGTGTATTAGTATGGCCTTAGCTTGTTGAAGTCTCCGATATATTCCCTTTCCGATCACTTTCATTATACTTTGCTTCCTTTCCCTCGAGATGACATATCGATACCTTCAAATGAGTTTGCATATATAATTAACGTTGGTAAAGTTTTTACTTGTTTCATCTCATATCATGTGTCATGAGAAGATATAGAATTACTAATGGACCTCTATCAATCATCTAATGCGGCCTGTGGACTAAAGACTTATTTTTCCATGTTTTGTACACTAGGGCTATGCAACTCATCTAGTTCTTCCATGGAATCAAATCGGACCACCCATAAAAACATGTCCTGTTCCCAGTTCCAATGGAAACAGGTCTAGTTTCTGATTCCAAGTTTTTGGAATTGGTATTGTGCGGGTTAGTTCCAGGTTATGGGTGTTGAATCTATCCACCCATTCGAGAACCAGTTAGGACCTATTTTTTGAAATTGGAGAAGACAATTTATTCTTCTCAAATGAACTTAACTTCCCTATTACGTTATATTTCTTAGGGGTGTGCAACCGAACTAAGTTTACCCAGGAACCAGACCACCCGAAATATAGGTTCAGGAACCAGCTCTTATTTGAACCGGTTTGGGAACCGATCAGGTTTCCGGTTCCAAGTGAAGACACACTTGGGAACCAGACCGGTTTTGGAATCGGTTTTTAACTTGTATTAAAAAAAAACCCCTATATTATACTATTACTATATTTTGGATTATTTTCTATTGTGGACAGTAATTTCAATTGTTCATCTTAGAGATTGTTGCTTGTGGCGGATAGTGATTTTTATTATTTTGAATCGTTTCATTGCTACTCATATTATTTTGCTTGGAAAAATGAAACCAGAAAAATGAACAAAAGAAAAATAGGTTCTCAAGTAGACGCTGGAACAAGACCAGAAAAATAGGGTAGGTTCCAAAACAGGTTCCAAAGCAAACGGGGTAAGTTTCAAATTTCAAAAATTGGGAACTGGATACAATAAGGTAAGTTCCAAGTTCTAGTTCGAAAACCTACCCACCCTAGAACCCATCATCCTTAATATTTCTATTTGTTTTGTATCGATGTTTTACTTTCAACCATTTTGTTTTTCATATTGTTTTGCTACAATTATTATTTGTCTTGGTTTTTTTAAAATAAATTAAGCAAAATAAACTGGTTTAAAATGGCTTTCAAAACAAACAGGGTATTTTGTAGAGCGTCAGAGACGCGGTAACAACTTGATTTGATGGAAGAAATTTTTTGAAGATGAAACAATCGCAATTCGTGCCTTTGTATTGCATATCTCAATTACAAGATAAATAGACTATATATAGGCCATGATTTGACTCAAAATAGGAAACCTCTTTTTAGGAAACCTATTCTAATTAGGAAACCTACTCCAATTAGGAAACCATTTAATTAGGAAACCTATTCAAAATAGGAAATCTAATTGACTTAGGAAACTTTCATCTTTCGTGCTCAAACTATAATTAGCACCTAAAAAACACGAAAAATCAAAATATGGAAATACGATCAAGTTTGAAGGCGAATCTTCTTAACTTTCTAAACTCCTTGATGTGTATTTTGAAGAATCTCCCATGCCTCTTTGGCGGTAGTGGCGTTCGAAACTTTTTCAAACATGAAATCATCTAACGCTTGATAGATGATTGACAGGGCATATTGATCTTTTGATCGAACCTTCTCCAAGGCATTCCTCTAGTTTTGGTTTAACGTGGCTTCATCCTCTGGCTCATCATAGCCAGTGTTAACAAGTTCCCACACACCGTAGGCGCCGAATAGAGCTTTCATTCTAACAGCCCAGTTACCATAATTTTCTTTGGTAAGACAGGGGTATTGAAGAGGAAGCTGATTGTTCGTTGAGGCCATGATCACGAGCCGTAAGCTAACATTTTGGGTTAATGGATATAACCAGAGATTTTGGGTTCGATTCCCAGTGGAGTCGCCAAGCTGTCGCGACCTAAAATTTTCTCAAGCTAATGGATTATTAAGACGGGGTAAGTTCTAAGCTCCAAAAACTGGGAACTTATTCTAACAAGGTAGGCTCTAAGTTTTACATATGGAACCTACCCACCTTAGTATAAATTAATCCTATGGTTCTATTCAAACTATTTATCATCTTTAACCCCCTTATCTTCTTCTTCTGTTATAGTGAAAAACGCCCAGATTATTTACCATATATGAGAAGATATCGTAAACCACTGAAAATGACGACTTCGTTCGAGGTCAAAACATTTCCTTCTCTTGTAGCCCGAAAAGGCCGGCGTTCGACTTCGCGCCGTAGGTTATTTGATGCTTGTGCAGACGTAGGAGAGCCATGGCTTCGCTCATGGTCAAACAAATGTTTGTTGCCCGAAAAGACTGGGATGGAGATAAACTGCCTCATTAAGGAGAGAGAGAGAGAGAGAGAGAGAGAGAGAGAGAGAGATGGCGAGAAAACATTTTGCTCAGGAACATGGTTTGCTGCATTCTCATGATTCTGCTCCTCTATCTTCATTTGACCTCAGCTGGAACGTCCATCAATCCTCAAGGTTGCGGATGTAGTAGTAAAAAACGGTACAGATCTCTCACAGAGATTTAATCTTAACATATGAAATTTCAGTCTCCTCTAGTTTCTCAAATAAAGTTATGTTGCGTGTTCTTTCGCCCTTTAATAATGTCCATAAGAAATTTCAGTCTCCTCTAGTTTCTCAAATAAATTTCAGTCTTCTCTATTTAATATGTGATTAGAGTAAGAAGATAAAAGTCTTTCGCCTAAGCAAGGTCAAATTGTCTGAAAAGAAAAGGCAAGTTGACTTGTCTGCAGGTATTTTATTTATCATCCCTTCCATGAGATCATATCATATTACTAGATTTGGATCCTAGAAAATAAGCACTGGTTTCAGTTTCGTTCCTTTATATATCTTGATTGATTTTATCCATCACATTATGCGTAACGACTGTCTATATCACGTTTCTGATTTTCTAGATTCTACATGTACATTGCTCCAAAAAAACTGTTCCTGAGATTATGTGTTTCATTCCATCGGCGGACACAAATAAAGCATATTGTACTCCTTTTGCTTTGAGGATATATGATCTTTCCAAGGATCATCTCATGTATGATCATTCTCAATTTGATTGTTCTTTTTTTGAATATCTGTAAGTAGAATAGATATAATCTCTTTAAAACTTAAGCATGTAGGGTGAATAGGACATTGATCCGATTGCCCCAAACCAAACTCTCTGTCCCAACAAACCAAGCTTTGAGGTGGTGCGAACGCCACCACCTCGAGCTTTGCTGACAGAGATGTGAACCTCACCTACAGTCATCATGGTTGGTGGCTGCAGCTGGCATTAAGGTGGAAATCTCCAAGACGGTGGTGTTTGAATGTACGACAACAACGAAAGGCCGGGGCAAAAGGGAAAGGGAAGAGAGGTGGTGCGATGGCGATTGGCACATTGCTAGGTTGAGGAGAGAGGAGAGAGAAGGGATTGATCGCCAGGCTTTAGCTTGGATTTGATTGAGTGTGGCAAAAACTAAAATAAAGTGCACGTCTGTCATAATTTGATGTATGAGATAGATGAAGAGATCAGAACAGGAACAGCGGATCCTGATAATTCTGCTTGTTTTGTTTAAAGGAAAAATGTAGTCCTGCTTGTTAAAATTTTCGTCTTCAAATCAACTACGATTAATATGTCAAGCATGGTTTTAAATAGCAGCCATTGTATAGCGGTACAGCTACCAGCCAGAATCACTGGGAGAATGAAAGCCTCACAGATAGCGGCCGATATAGGTGCTATCACGGCAAAGGCATCCATTGCAGGTGCTATTGCGGGGGTAGTGCATCCTGTTAATTCAAACAGAAAAGATAAACAAACAGCCGGATGGAGAAGGGAGTGACGGAGAAAGTGACATCAGTCTCTTTCCCCAGAAACTGTCAAGCCTTGCGTCCATATAATTTTAACGCTGCAAGTCATCATCAGCCATCTCATTTGAAGTTTGAACTCAAGAAAACTAGCATTGGTGCCAAGACTTTATGGAATTCACTTCTTAAGCACGACTCTTTCCTAAAAGTCAGCCAACCACTTCTACCCATTTATCAATGCCCGCAAATTTAAACAAGGCACGTTTGACTTTTGAAAAGATCATCATCACCATATGCATAACTATGGATCGTCCCATATAAAACCCTTCACGCCTCAAGAGGAGGAGATCAGTAAAAGTCGAAAGAGAATGAAGAAAATGGCTCACAAGCCTCCTCCTCCTCCCTCCTCCTATTACATCTGTGTCTGCTGGTTTCTATCGATTGCAATCCTTCACTTGGTTGCGAGAAGATTACATCCTTGGTGTCGCGGTGAGTCTGCTTCCTCTTTCTTCTACTTAAGTTCACATTCGGGAATGTGTAAAATCATCATTAAAAGAAAAATCCGAATGTCAGATAGAGGTTGACTGTGATTTTCCAAACAGATGGAAACAAACTGCACCTTCCTTATCTGTTGTCATTACAACATCAACAGTGATTGTATGCTGAGAATAATGCAACGCGGTCAAACATTTCTGTTCATGAAAACAGGGCATAGAATAAACCATGTGAAACTGAAGTTATTGACTTTGCTTTTAAAGTCTTGAATTCTGTATTAGGATTAATCTCAGGGTTTTTTTTAGGGAAAAACACCCTAGATTAGAAAGGCTACCGAGAGTTGCAAATTTCTTTTGATGCTTCTCTCTGCGAATGGTTGATGAATGGTGCAGAAGAAAGAAGGGATTTTAAATGCAATATTGAGTCTTTAAAAGAGAAAACTTATTGGAAAAGCAGAATTCTATTGTTCGGTTAAAAAAAATCGAATTTTTTTTCCGGTGCCGGTAAATTTTATTAAGTGTTGGTAAGTGTTAAAAAAATAGTCGGTAGAAAAATGACTTGTGACCTTTTTTCTTCGAGCAACCCGTTGTTAACTTTACCAAAAATTTTTATGAAGCTGCCAACTTTCTCTTGTAGTTTTTAAATGATCAGTTTTTGTCTGACCAACTTTTATTTATATAACTTACCAACGTTTCAAATTACTAACTCTTATATGAAATTATTAACCTAAATTCAAGTGATTCACCAACTCTTGTTAAATTGTATTGCCAACCAGTTTTTTTTCATAGATTCTCGTTTGAATTACTTATCATTATTTAATTGTTTTCTTTTTGTACATTATTAAATTTTATATTAAGTTACCAATTTTAAGTTGGCTTGGTTAGCAACCTCTTACATTTAATAATTCCTTTTAGAGATTACCAATCTATTTTAGCATGATTCACCAATTTTTACCCCATTAAATTACCACCAAATATTGGTTATCAACTCTCATTTGAGTTACTTACCAACATTTATTTAGTTTTTTTTTTTTTAATTTTCCAACTTTTCTCATCATTTACAAACCAGTTTTTGCATTTCTTAGCAAGGCATTAAATTTATCAAAATTTTTTTAGAAATTACTGACCATAATTTAAGCGACTTTCCAACCTTGCTCTATGAAAACGCCAATTAGTTTTGGCTTACCAACTCTTATTTGAGTTACCCACCAAGTTTATTTTTCTTTTTATTAGCAACTTTTCTTATCTTTTATCAGCTTTTGTTAACCTTTCTTACTTACACTTTAAATTTGTCAAATTTAGTTTTAGTGATTTATCATTTTTTTCTCCCATTAAATTATCAATTAGTTCTGCGTACCAACTCTCATTTAAGTTAGTTACTTGTTTATTTGGTTTCTTCTATTATGGATCAATTTCTCTAGTTGGTTAGTTAATGGGGAATGAAGAAAAGGATTAGTAAAAAAGAAAAAATAATAGTGTTAACTCAATATAATAAATTAGTAAATTAAAAAAAGAACCAAATCAATGTTATTAAGTAACTCAACCGAGAGTTTGTAACCAAAAACTAGTTGGGAATTTAATTGGAGAAAAGTTGGTAAATAACACAAAAAGATTGGTAATTCCATATAATAGCCCATAGGCTTTATGAGAAAAAGGTAAAGAGCAAAAAAAGTTGGTAAAAAGTAATGAATAATTTTTTTCGGAAATAAGGCAAGTTGGTAATAAAAAAATATATTATTAACTCTAAGAGTAGGTGACTTGACTGGAGGAAAGTTGGTAATCACTCTAATTGAGGTTGGTAATTTCTTAAAAAATTGCAAATTTACAAATTTGATAATCAAGACAAATAAAAGTGGTAGCTCAATATAAAAATAGTAAATTCAAGAGAAATCAAATAAGTGTTGGTAAGCAATTCTAACCTGAAACTAGTTGGTAATTTAATTGGAGAAAAGTTAGTAAATCACACAAATAAACATAGATAACTTATATAATAGTTGATTAATTTAAGTAATCAGTAAAAAGAGGTAAATAAGAGCAGGTAAAAGATAAAAGAAACTTTTTTGATGTGAGATGAGAGAAGTTGGTATATGCAAAAAAAAAAAAAACACAAATAATTATTGATAGCTTACTCAAATAGAAGTTAATAACGCAAATTAGTTAATAATTTAATTGGAGAAAAGTTAGTAATCACTCTAATGGAGGTTGATAATTTCTAAAAAGAACTAGCAAATTCAAAGTTTGTAAATTAACAAAATAATAATAAATGATGGTCATAAGCAATCAAATGAGATTTGGTAATCCAAAACCAGTTGGCATCTTAACTGGGGAAAAGTGAATCATTCAAATAAAGGTTGGCAATTTCTTATAATAGTTGGTAAGTTAAAAAAGAATACAAACGTCTGTAAGTAACTGAAAGAAGAATTGGCGAAGCAAAACTTGGTAACTTGATCAAATAAAAGTTAGCAACTAATTCAATCAACGTTAATACTTTTTAAAAAGAGTTGGTGATTGGAACGGGTTGGTTAGCAAGACAAATATTAGTTGTTAGTTCAATAGAAAAGTTAGTAAATTTTAAAGAAATGAATAATTGTTAGTGAGTAACTCAAATGAGATTTGATATATTAAAATAAACTTGTAACCTAAGGAGAGAAGAAATGGTAACTCACACAAATGAAGGTTGTTATGTTTATATAAGAGTTGAAACATTTAAGTCATTTATAAATAAAAAAAACAAATAAGGGTACGTAAACAACAACAAAAACTAATAAATTTGAAAAAGCTAAATAAATGTTATGGGTAAATAATTAGGTTATATATAGTTATATCAATTAATTTACATTTAAATATTTCTAATCACACTTATTAAATAATAGCACCTACAACTGGTCTAATGGAAAAAAAGAAAAGAAAAAAAGAACTAAGCTATTTTCGTCATATAATTCATTGTTTGTGTTTTCAGGTACTGCGAGTGGAAATAACCCATTTCCTTCCGAAGGCTGCTGTAAGTACTTTTAAATCCTGTTTTAGAATAATGTGATAGTTAGGATGCATTTGCTCGTTTTACAATTTACTTAAGACTTCACATTTGTATTTACTTAGAAAAATTAGTAATACTGCATTATTGACAACAAAGATTAATACCAATAAAAATCCCAAAACTTGAAAAATTGTCCAAAAAGTCATAAATTTATTGTACGATGGTCAATTTAATCCCAAACCTTTTAATTGTGTCAATTTAGTTATAAACATTTTAATAATTTGTCAATTTAGTCTTTCTTATCAATTTTGATTGGAAATCGCTGAAGTGAACACCGATCAACCAACCTACGTGGCATGACTGGTAATAATGTGGATGATTTTGAAATTTTTAAAAAATATATTTTTGAATTTTTCTCTTTTTAAAAATTGTCAGTCACTAGAAAAAAGAAAAGGGAAAAAAAGAGAGAAAAAAAGAAAGGAAAAATTAGAAAATTTTAAAAAACAATTGAAAAATCATCCATATTTAGTGCTAGTCATGCCACGCAGGTTGGCTATCATCCACATCAGTAATTTTCAGTCAAAATTTACCGGAAGGATTATCTTGTAAATCCAAAAAATTTAGGATTAAATTGGCACATTTTGGATTGAAAATGACCACTGTACAATAGGTTTAACACTTTTTGGCCAATTATCCCACCTCAAACTAATTTTTGTATCACAAAAAAAAATCTTAAACCGGTATATCCACGCCACATTTACCTCAAATTGATTTTCATGGTACAAAAATTATAAATTTTAGTAGATTCTTGAAACTCGAGAGAGCTCTTAGGGAAAAATTAATAGATTTCCTAATATAAGATTTTGGTGATTTGAGATTTTTTGTGACATAAATATTAGTTTTGGTAAATGTGGCATATATGTACAAGTTTGGGACTTTCTGTGAGATAAAAATTAGTTTAGGGTAAATGTGGCAAGGGCATACCGGTTTGACTCAAAATGTGGTTTAAAGTAAGTATGGCATATGTGTTTCAATTTGAGATTGTTTGTGGTAATAGCCCTAATAGCATGCCTAAATATTTTCAGTCATGGTTAAAATATATTTTTCATTCGTTCACTTTCTTGAACAAAAAATAATTTTTTGAAAAATATTTGACAAATTGTTGATTTTCAAATCATTTTAGGAAATACAGTACTCATCTCATAACATCCTAAAAAATGCATGGGAAATTAGCTAGGAAAAAATAGAGTTCGCGGATATATGCAGGCGAAAATCTTTAACTAAATGTTTTTTTGTTGCAGAAGGTGACGCCAAGGATATTCAAGAACTTGGGGATGATTACTTGTAATATGGGTCATTTTGGATGTTAAATATTACTTTTTTTAGTATTAACTAAATGTTTTTTATTGCGGTTATCTAATTTTTATAGATGCAATGTTGCGAAACATGTCAGAACATGATCATCGAGATTCTATTTATGGAATGGTTCTTGATTATCTACAATTTACCTAGTTACACACATGTCAATTATTTTTAGGATAATTATGGCTAGAGCCCCGAAACTTACCACGGTAATCCCAAAAATATCACAGTTTTCCGCTTTGGTCCCTCCAGTAGCTCCGTCAGGTTGTGGTTGACGGAAAATTTACGTGGCATTTTTTTTATTAACGGCCACATAGGATTTAAAAAAATAATTTAAAGAAGCCATGTAGGATTGCCAGTCCATTTAAAATTGATGGAGCTTACCAGAGAATCAAACTGTATTGAAATTGTAAGTTTGAAGATTTAAATATACGAAATGAAAGTTCTGTAAAGACTCAAATTGCACTATCGTCACAAATTTTGGAACTCGCCCTGTAGCTTCACTTATTGAAAACTTCTTGTCTCATAACGGGGACACAATTATAACATATTTTTATTCGGTTTCTATATTGGAATTGGACTCTCAGCAGTTGTTCCATAGTAGTGTTTCTGCTGTAAGGATATGTTTTTACACTTTCAAGGGATATCATGTTACATGTAGTGATCGTTGTTAATTTTTTTTTGTTTGGAGCGACTTTTATTGTTAATTTTTTTTTGTCAAATCTTGAGATGTATACACTTTGACTCTTTTCTAATGTTAAATCCCTAAACCTTTCACAATATCTAAATGTTAACATGCATATTCATATATAATTCATTTAAATTTGAATAGTATTTTAGATTTTCAATCGAAAGTTAAAAAAAAAGTTACTTTTGACTTTTTATAAATTGCCACAACAAACCCTTAGGGCGTGTTTGTTTATACTTCTAAAGAAGCAGAAGGTACTTTTTCTTTTACTTTTCCGTCAAAATCTAAAACATTATTTAAATTTCAGAAAATTGTTGAAAAATTATGTATCTGTAGATACCAATATTTGGGTGTTGTGAAAGTTTTAAAAGTTTTGAATTAAAAAAATATATAAAAAGCGCGGGAACTGTCGAAATTAATTAAGTAAAAAGCGAAAAATAAATGTCAATTTAGACTAGACGTTTAGATATTCTACCCCTCCTCTCAAGCAAAGCTCGGCCTAAGAGATTAAATGGTTTGATATCACTATATAAGCGCTAATGTGGTATGCATTTTTTACTTATATTTACTCATTTATTGACACCTGTACACTGACGTGAAATTAAATAATAACAAAAATTTGCTCAAAGAGATCTTTATGCCATGGAAGCTTTGCTTCGTTGGCCAGAGAGATAGCTTCCTTGTTTCGTTTTCCACAAAGATCTATTCATCTATGGTTGTTGCTCGTCCAACCTGCCACTTCTGACTGTTTACCTCATGAACCGACTTCTTCCAAGGATACGTTTGTTTTATGAAAAACTCAATAATAAAAGAAAATGATTTCGCAAAAAGCATTTTGTAGAAATACAGTTAGTTTTCCTTTATTTGGTGATATATGATGGAAATCGTTTTCTGACATTAGATTTCATTAGAAAATAATTCATTCTCATGACTTCATCTTAGGTGAAAAAGAAAGTCGAATTTTTTAACAATTTATTTTTCTTATTTTTAAAAAATCGATTATTTAAAAAAAGGAATAAGAAAAGAAAGAAGAAAAAATAAACGATTAAAAATAGTAAAAAACTCGATTTCTTAAAAATAAAAATAATTAAAAATTTGATTTTAAATCAATATTTTATAACAATAATAAAAAATATATATAAATAAAAAAATAAAAATAAAATATTAACAAATTCAAGATGAGCAATTCCGGAAAGTGTTTTTATCTTCTTAGATTAGGAAATTCACTTTCCTAATTTTATACATGAATGTTTCCCTTGATTAGAAAGTATTTTCGATTAACTTATCATTTTCGGCAAACCAAATGGGTGAAAATCCGAAAAACGGATTCCCAAAAAATATTTTCCCTCAAACAAATGCACCCTAAGGTTTTGTTCGTTTTATGGAAAATTAATTATTTAAAAAATATTTATTAAAAATGATCGCTTGTATCGTTTGAAATAATTAGACAATAAAAAAAATTATTATCGACTAAAATTTATGTTCAAGTATTTTCGTGGATGATGAAAATATCTTTATTTAATTTATTTTATAAGCAATACAAATGATCCTTTTAAGGAAAAAGTTTCTCAAATTATTTATTTTCCGTGAAATAAATGGAGCCTAATGGTATGTTTGTTTAGCGAAAAACTCAAGAATAAAGGAAAATGATTTTCTAGAAAGCATTTTCAAGCATTTGGTAATACGTAATCGAAATCGTTTTCTAACATTTGGATTTTATTAGAAAATGATTTTCAATCTCATGACTTTATCTCAAACGAAAAAAAAACATAATTTTTTAATTATTTTTATTTTTATTATTTTATTTTAAAATATCGAATTTTTTTTATTTCTTTTAAAAAATTCAAATTTTTAATTATTTTTTCTTTTCTTTCCTTTATTTCTCCTCCTTCCTCTGTCGTGACCGGCCGGTGACACACCAGCGATGACCCCTAGGCGACCTCGAGCTTGCTAGCCTCGGGCGAGCGGCGAGCCCACCGGCCTCGGCCTCAGCTGAGCTCACCTGGATCTGGCAAGCCGCGAACTCGCTGGCCTCGACTGAGCCCTAGCTCACCTAGATTTGCCAAGCCTCGAGCTCGCAGGCCTCGAGCGAGGTCGAGTCAACGAGGTAAGGCCTCACGAGATGCTGGCGAGCCCGGCCGGCAACCGGCGAAAGGAGGAAGACAAAAAAAGAAAAGAAAAAAAGAAAAAGAAAAGAAAGACAAGAAAAGGAAAATAAAAAGAAAAAAAAAAGAAAAATAAAATATTAACAAATTTAAGATAATCAATTTCGAAAAATGTTTTCTCCTTCTTGAAGTAGGGAATTCTCCTTCTTAAATATAACAAAAGTGGTGCGTGTGTCCAAGGCCCAAAACCTATATAGTCCAAGAGCCCAATGCATATCAATGCCTTCAAATGAGCTTGCATGTGAAATCACGTCAAGAAAGTTTTACTTATTTGCCTTACATTAAGTGTCATGAGATGTTTTCAACCAAAAAAAAAGCGTCATGAGATGATATAGAAAAGCTAATGGACCGCTATCGGTCGTCAACTCCATACCGTGGTCTAACAACTTATCTTTACAAGTATCGTACATGACATACAAATTTAACTTAATATAAATAAATCCTAAGGCTATATAGCCTGGAAATTACATACCATCTCTAACCCACTTAAGAAAATAGAAGTTTCTTCTTTCTTCTTTTTCTTTATTTGCCAAAAATGGGAACAATAACTATAAGTGTAAAAAATTGTGTATGACGTTCACTTTGGTGCCAAAAATTCTTTTAGATCACTTAAGTGCCAACTTCGATTTGATTGGTTGGAAATCTGACATGACTTTTTTTTATTAATTTTTTAAGCTGACGTGGGTCGCCGAAGGTCCAATCAGCATATCAATAATGAAAACGACGTTGTTTGGCGGATTTCCCCTAAATAAAAACCCTAAATCCCCAAATTAAATGAGAACCACAATTTGAAAACCCTAACCAGCCAATTTGGACACTTTTTTCGATTCAACCCTAAAATTACCTGAGAAGCTCCCAATGTATAGATCCTCGTTTGGAAGCGGCTTCTCGACGGCCCTCCTAGTGGTGGCGGTCACCACTGGCAAGACCCAATGCATCTCAACTTGTGATCGGCTCTGGTTGACGACAATTGGAGGTGTGATGACTAGCTCGAGGGGCTTCTGGCCGTCCTTGTTGGAGACGACTGTGACCCTAATCCTGCCCTCCTCCTTTGACGATTTCTTCTTCTTGGTCAGCGAACTCGGGTCATCCAGCAACACCACCTCATGCATTTTTTTTTTTTTTCGCTGTCCCTGCTCCTTTGGAAATTTCAGGCTCTCTCCTCCTTAGGATAATCCATTGGAAGCACCGCATTAGAGGCGGCGGCGAGCCCATTGCCAAAGTGACATTCAGCGGCAGTTTCTTGGTACAGGAGTCTCCCAGCGGCAGTTTCTTGGTACAGGAGTCCCCCCCCCCCCCCCTCTCTCACTCCAGAGATTGGCAACTCTCGTTGTGCTGTCGTCTCGACACTTGGGAGAAAAATGACGTTGTTTCGTTTGTTGGAGTTACATCAGACGGAAAAATGACGTCATTTTTCAAGTCCACGTGGACTGTGTTTTAAAAAATATGCCATGTTGCATTTTTTTTAATTATAAAAGCCACGCATTAATTTTGGCCAGAATTTCTCGCCGTTGACACTTAAGTGATCGTTTTTTCTCTGATTTGGCACTTAAGTGATCCGGCTAAAACTGTTGATATTAAAGTGAGCGTTGTACACAACTTTTGGTACTTGTAGTGTTATTATTCTGCCAAAAATGCTTAGATTGTTTTCTATATTTGAGAGCCGATTAGGGAAGTACATTAGTCAAGTTAATATCAGAAATAGGCTTTGTAACATTCTGAATTTCGACCTATTTTTGGGATAAATGAATTGTGTATATTCTTCAATGCATTTGTAATTAAATCTCGCACGAAACTAATCATTTTTGGAATATTAACCTTTAGAGAATGGCTATATAGGAAAATATACACGGACTTAAGAACTCGACTATAAGTCGACCTTCAGTGATGATTGAGGTCGCTATGACTTGAGGAACTATATGTCGATACGTGTAAACCCTAAAAAGCCACCTGTTAGTCAAAGATATACTAAAGTCGTATTTGAGTGAAATTGACCATCATTTGAATCTGAATTTGGATGTCGAACTTCTCGAAGTGTCACGACTAATTTATTTGGACAACGTCACATAAGCGTGGCCAACCTTAAGGTTTATTGGATTTATCGGAAGTTTGAAATTTGGACTGGGAGTGAAAAATTACCATTTTACCCTTGGGATTTTGTAAATGCGTTTGATTAAGTGAATGTTATAATGGTCTTTGGCTGCCCCCTCTCCCTCTAGTGTGGCCGAAAATCACAAGACAAGAATGCCCCCCATCAACTTTGCTCATTTCCCTCTTTGCCCTTAGAAATTTTGTGTAAGATGCAACTTTGACCATTGATTCTTGGTGGATATGATGTATGCTTGAATTTGGACCATTAGATGAGAATGTGAGTGGAATGGGTAGTTTGTCTTTGTAGTGGGGTGGTTGACTCACTTCCATTCACCAAAGATGACAACCCTTCTAGTCTCTCTCTCTCTCTCTCTCACTTCTTTCCCTCATTTTCCCCCTTCCCCTTTTTGCTTTAGCCGGATCCTCTCCTCTCTTCCTCTCCCTTTTGCTCGACCACCACCAGCAGCCACCGCCAAAGCCGCTGTGTAGCTGCTATCCAGCTGCTACCACCTCTTTCTTTGTTTGGTTTGCTTAGGCTCTCTAGGTAAGTGGCATTTAAAACCTTGTCTAAGCTAAGGGGTTACCAATGGACTTATTAGGAATTGATTAGTGGCTGTGGTTAGTTGGTTTAAGCGCTAGATAAGTAGATTTTCTTGTTGGTTGGTTAAGCGCTAGACAATTAGATTTGCATATAATGGATAGGCCATGAGGCGTATTTACGCGGGAAAAAACGTGAAATTGAGCGAGGAAGTACATGTGATCCTTTAGTCCTTGATGCATATTTACGCGAGTCATGTGAAGTGGTGGACCTGAGGCATGTTACGAGGGTTGATAATGAATGAGGAGTTGTTGTATTGACTTTATAATTGCATATGTGAGGAATTTGTGGTATTTTGAAGTGTATGGACCATATGTGGTTCGATATATCTTTACGATCCAACTAACGTGCATGGTTATATATGCATCGATGTAAGGCTAGAGAGTGCTTTTGAATGTAATTGTATGTTGATTGAATGTGTTGAGTGTTATTTTATTTGTCTGGAGGTACGTGTTAGCCTAGGTAGGGTTTAGAGTGTTGCTTATTGAGACTCATTTTCATGATTATTATATAACCATTTCATATTCTCGACCCCAACCATGAGCAATCCACCAAAGCGTTTTGGGATCCCGAGGCATACTGACCATTCAGTGATGAAATACCCCGTAGGAGATAGGGAGGCCTATATTAAGCATACTACTGTGGTGTGGATAGATGTGAGTAGACAGATGTTGCAGCTTAATACGTATCGGGGCTTACTATTATCGAGATTTGTACGGCACCTATGGTCCACTTCGAAACTGCGATGTTTCGTTTAATGGGGTAAGTGAGTGAGACCCTTCAATGACTCTCGCTCCCGACGGTGTGGTCAAGAGCTCAGATGTCACCCCAAAGATTCCAACCCCCGGCCGGTGATAATGGAGTTCGATCCTGAAAAAGAGCCAATGGAGAAGGAGCCCGAAGAGGAACCCATGGAGTCAGAGCTTGAGTCTGTGAGTTCTGACTCGGATTGGGAGCCGTAGAGGTGTTTTAGTGCTAGGGCCAAAAACCTTTTTTAGTGGACATTTTTTGTATAGCTAGGTTAGCCTACCTGACCACCAGTTCCTTTTTTATAAATGTGGAGTTTAACCCTAGTGGCCTAACGTGTGTAAAGCTAAATATTGTAAAGGCGTTATTGTATGAAGTACAATGCTGAATGTTCAAGTATTTTTTCTACTATCCTTGATCTTTAATCTTGTCTGGGTGCTTTTAATCGTTTTCGCTTGCGTTTTATGTTTTGATGTTCATGTGGGTCGGCGACGAATCCTAGGATGTTGCATTCAAAATACGACCGTGAAGGGGTATTGTAAGCTCGATAGGATCCGGGGCATAACAGCCTTTACTAACATAACAGTTTTTGGGCTATTGTTAGAAGGATTGCACATTTTTTACTCCTAATTTGGGTAAAACATTCCCCAACATAGTTACGTGACCATTTTATCCATGGTGATTCCCACCTTTCAACGGCCTATCCGTTCCCTTGGTGTCCTTTCTTTAAATTCTTCTTTTATGGGTCCTACTTTCCTTCGTCTTTATCCTTTTCTGTTTCTTTCTCTTGTAGGCAATTTCCTTCCTTGTGCGCTTTTTGGTAAATTGTGGTATCCTCCGGCAAAATTGAGGATGCAGAGCGCTAGAGTTGGGGAGAGAGTTAGGGTTATAAGGCGGCCTCCGAGCAGCAATTTCTCGCCAAGGTAGATATCATCGCACTTGATATTTGCATCCAAGACAGAGAGGATCCATTTGTATGGTATGGTTGTTCAAAACCGGCGATTCACTGCCTCGGCAAGCCAACCAACTAGTCAGAGTAGCACCGCTCGACCACAACAAGCTAAGTCGGTGAGCTCCTGGAGATCTCCGTCCGAGACTCACTGTTGGAGACTTTCCGCTGTGGCATCTACTTCGACCTTTTCGATCAAGTGGTGAGCTTGATCGAGCAGCGAATAGAAGAGAGGCACATGGTAGCCAAGTGGTTTGTGCTTGACGGAGGCACTAGCGAAGGTAGGTCTTATTGTGGCAAATTGTATTCGAGGATATGCTTGGAAGGCAGTTATCACGTGCTCGACAAGGCGGCGCGTGTTAAGTGACTTCCAGCCCATTGTTGTCGTAGTCCACGTCTTGTATCTAGTACTCGTGCGGTACCCCGATTTGATCTTGCCCACCGAGTGTTCTTTTACGTGTTCTTGATTCGAATGCGGTACTATAGATGCAGGCCAATGATACCAGCCGGGATCTTCTTTACACCAATTCTGCTTACATTTGTTTGGATATTCCATGCTTACTTAAGCTTTGGGGCTTATATTATGTGTTGCAATGAAATTGCAAGATCACTCAAGCTATGAGCAAGTCAATATATTCATGTTGATAAGATGTGCGTGCATCTTCTTTTGTATTTTATTCTTATGCTTCTCTAAAAGTTATGCTTCTCTATTGTTTTCTTTGCGATTCCCAACATAAATCGTACCGAAGCTTTTTAAACTCATTACCAATTGCATAAATTGCAAACTCAGCTAGATTTGAAATGATGGGTTGAAGGAAAATATTGAGGAGTCAAGCTTGATGGAGTTTGATTGCTTGTCTTTAACAGATGGATCCTCTTCGTCTTGGATGCGAATCTCAGGTGCGATGATAACTACCTCGGCGAGAAATTGCTGCCCCGAGGCCACCTCAAAGTCTCTCCCCGACTCTCTCACACTCTCCATCCTCCTCAACTCCGTTGGAGGATACTATGTTTTATGAAGAAAATTGCCTGCAACAAAGAGAAGAGAAGGATGAAAATGAATAAGGTAAGTGAGATCCACAGAAGAAGAAACCAAAAAAAGGACACCAAGGGAACAAATAGGCTGCTAAAAGGGAGGACTCATAATGGGTAAAATGATCACATTACTGTGTTCGAAGTATTTTAGCCAAACTAAGGGTGGAAAAAGTGTGATCCTTTTAAATAATAGTATGTTGGGAGCTATAAATTTTTAAAGGAGTGGACCCTATAATAATTTTTAAGTTATTTATTTTTTATGGCCCAAAATAGAGCTATTTTTATAGTAAATTAAAGACAGTCGCATAAGCATTTTTGTGTGAGAAACTAAAAATGACGGCTTTGTTCAAGGTCAAACATATATTTTCCTTCTTTTGTAGTCTGAGAAGACCGGCGTATGACTTCGCGTCGTAGGTTCTTTTCGGCTTTGTTCAAGGTCAAACATATATTTTCCTTCTTTTGCAGCCCGAGAAAACCGGCGTATGACTTCGCGTCGTAGGTTTTTTTTTTCTAGTCGTCGTAGGTTCTTTAATTGCTGTATATATATTGGAGAGCCAACCAGTGAGGTACACGTACAAATTAATATTAAACGCTAAGAATGATCACTTCGTTCAAGGTCAAACAAACATTTCCTTCTTCTATAGTCCGAGAAGACTGACGTACGATTACGCGTCGTAGGTTATATGTTTCCTTTATAAATATAGATGGAAATAAACTTCCTTATTAGGTATTCACAGAGAGAGAGAGAGAGAGAGAGGTAAAGAAACATGGGAAGCAACACTTTGCTCATGAACATAGTTTGCTGCATTATTACGATGCTGCTCCTGCATCTTCATTTCACGTCAGCTGGAAGGACCATCAATCCTCAAGGTTGTGGTCATAAAAGTCTAAACGGTACACCCCTCTCTCTCTCTCTCTCTCTCTCTCTCTCAATTATAATATTTGAAATTTCTGTCTCCTCTAGTTTCTCAAATATAATTATATTTTATGTACTTTTTTACCATTACAATGTCCATAGATAAGTGGATAAAAATGTACAAATGCCCTATCGATAAGAGGACATGCTTCGCGATGTAACGAAAATCCTTCAAAACTTTCACTTTACACCATCTAAGATGTGATTAAAGTAAGATGATAAAGGTTTTCCGCCTAAGCAAGGTCGAAATTGTCCAAAAATAGAAGATGACTTAGTTTATTTGTAGGTTTATTTTTCATCAAAACTCTATGAGATCATATCATATCACTAGATTCGGTTCCTGTAAATCAGCACAAGTTTCAGCTTTGCTCCTTCATATATCTGATTGGTTTTATCCAACACATTATTCGCAGAATCAAAGACCAAGTTCATATAATAATTGTTCGTGTTTGCAGGCGGTGGGGGCGGAAACAATCCACCTCATTCCCCAGGATGCCGTAAGCATTCTCATGCCCCTTTTCAGAACAATAGACTGATCTTATATATCTCTACTCCATTTGTTTCATAACATCATCGGAGATAGACAAATTTTATTAATATTATGTCTCTGAAAAATCTTTAAAAATGTGCGTTTGTTTCATTGAAAATCTCATGATAAAGGAAAATATTTTTCATGAAAATTATTTTCAAGGAAAATTGTTAGTTTTTATTTGTTTAGTAATTAAGGAAAAATTATTTCCTTCATGTGAAAAAGGACAGTCGTTTTTCCTCAATTTAAGCTTGCTGTTTTCAGTCTATGGAAATCGTTTTCTGTAGATTGATTAGTTTTTTGTCATTCAAACACCGGAAAGTCGGAAAACAATCTCTTAGATATAGTTTTCCCTCGTACAAACGGACTGTAATTGATTTTGTTTTGTAATGCAGACAATTAAATCATGGAAGCTTGATGAGGTCCAGCGCCAAAGGGGTCATTCAGGATATTTAGTTCTTAAGCGTTGGAGTTGTCATACTGGTGACTTTAGAGTATCAAATATTTCTATGTAATGTTTCTTGATTTTCTAGATTCAACCTGCACGATGTTCAAGAAAACCTGTTCTTGAGGCAGCGTTTTTCCATTCCGTCGGTGGACAAAAATAAAGCATACCGTACTCCTTTTGGTTGTGGACATAGGATCTTTCAAAGGATAACCGCGTACACGAAGATTTCCAATTAATTTGTTCTTATTTGAATATCCATAAGTAGAAATAATATAACATTTTTGTTGAAATATCCTATGTCGCTCAACAATGAAGTTTATATGCTCTTTATATATAAAAATGAGTCTCCTTCCACCTATCAACACATTCTAACACCCTTTGAGACTTGAGCAAGTAGGGTTGCTATCTCCAAGAGAGAGAGAGAGAGAGAGAGTTGTGAATCTCGCCTATAGTCGTCATGGTCGGGCTGCTGCGGGCAGTAAGGTGGAAATCTCCGAGATGGTGGTGGTCGAACATGCGGCGACAACCAAGGCTGTGGGCAAAAGGGATAGAGAAGAGAGGCGGTTTGAAGCTGATTGGCACACATTGCTTAGGCTAAAAAGTGGACTATCTCTTAACATTTGATGGGTGAGATGGAGGAAGAGATCAGAGAATAGGAGCAGCAGCGGATCCACGTCCCTAAGCATTTAGAGTCTCACTTTATTATGCAAACAATAATGCTTCTCAATATATAGCTTCGTTTAGGCTTCATTTGTTTCGCGAGAAATGAATGATTTGAAAAAAAAAAAAAATCTTAAAAATGATTGCTTACATCGCTTACAAAAATGAATGAACGAAAAATATTTTTATTGTCCACGAACGAAGATATTCAGGCATAAATTGTTATCGATAATGAAAATATTTTCTATTGACTAATTATTTCGGGCGATATATTTTTAAGAAAATGTTTTCTAAATCCTTGATTTTTCACGAAATGAATAGAGTTTTAACGTGATTTTAACAACATTTTATCTCGAAAAATGGATAATCACGCTTTCGAAAATTCAGCTAATCATTTGAAAAACTTACGCTAAGGACCTGATTGAAGAATATAATTCGATGAGGGAATCTGGGGACGCTAATCCTTCCTACATGGAAGTGGACATTCGGACTTTACAGACTCTCTATCTTCCGCTTGTTTGTTTTTTCAAAGAAATAGATAACCCTGCTTGTTAAAATTTCCATCTTCAAATTGACTACAATTAATGTGCCAACCATGGTTTTGAATAGCGACCGAAGGATAGCAGTAGCGGCCCCCAACCGGCATCACCGGTAGAATGAAATTGCCACCGTTAGTCGCCGATAGCGGCTGCTATCACGGCAACGGTGCACCCTACTAATTCAAACCCCCAAACAAAAGAACGGTAGGATGAAGAAGAGAGCGAGAGAAGAAACTTTCAAACCTTGGGTCTAGACGTTCTTAAAGAAGAGAGTGACAGAAAAAGTGACATCGGCCTCTTGCAGCTATCGCATCGCATCGCGACCAATTCCGCAACCGCGACCGCTATCTAAAAGCCTTGGTGCGAAGACTTTGGGGGATTCGCTTCTTGAGAACGACGCTTTCCTAAAAGTCTAAAACCGACCGGTTCTCCCCATCTGTTAATGCACGCAAAATTTGACAGGAGACACTTGACTTTTGAAGAGAACAACATCACCATCTGTGTAGTTATGGATCATATCATATAAAACCCATCACGCCTCAAGAAGAGGAGATAAAAAAGAAATATTTCGAAAGAGAAAATGAAGAAAATGGATCGCGAGCCTCCTCCTCCTATTACACCAAAATCTACTGGTTTCTATTGGTTGCGATCCTTCACTTGCTTGCGAGAAGATTAGGTGGCGGTCCGACGTGTGGCGGTGAGTCCCGCTTCCTCTTTCTTCTAGTTAAGCTCACGGTTTGTAATGTGTAAAATCATCATTGACAGAAAAAATCCAGACGAGAGATATAGCTTGACTGTGATTTTTTCCACAAAGAAATGGAAACGAAACATCCGCTGTGACTCTATGTTGAGAATAATGCAACTTCGTCAACTAGAAAAATATTTTCCAAATCGTTGACTCTTTACGAAATAAACGCACCCATTTTATGAAATACGGTACTCTACTTATCTCATAACATCCTAAAATAAAACGTGCGAAATTAGCTAGGAAAAAAATATAATCGATGAATATATGCAGGCGAAAAATCTTTTAGCTATATGGTTTTGTTGCAATGCAGTCCATTAAATCATTGAAGTGAGCTTTGTCGTTCGTGACTGCCAAAGGTGCCGCCAAGGATATTTAATAACTTGGGGATGATTACTTTGTAATACGGGTGACTTTCAATGTTAAACATTACAATCTGTTTGATTTTATATATTACTAAAGAAAGCTTTATTATCGTAGCGAATTTTGTTTAATAGATGCAGTGTTACGCAACATGTCAGTTGATGAGTATCAAGATTCTATTTATGGGATGGTTCTTGATTATCTATGTTTTACCTATACCTACACACATGTCGATTATGTTTAGGGTCAGTACGGCAAGGGTCTTGGAACTTGCAATGATAGCACATTTGAATTTTTAAACTTTCATTTCATGTATTTAAATCCTAAAAGTCATCACAAACATCCATTTTAAGCCCTAAAAACTTTCACAATGTCCAAATGTTAACATGCACATTTATCTATAGTTTTTTTAAAAATTTGAGCAGTAGTATTTTGGATTGACGGGAATGTAAAAAAAGTTATTCTTGATTTTTAATTAATTGCAAGAACAAGCCCTTAAGGTATGTTTGTTTGTACTTCTGAATTAGCAATTTTTATTTTTACTTTCCTGCCAAATTTTAAAATATTATTCAAATATCAACAAAAATTATGGAAAAGCTATATATCTACATATCAATATTTGGGTGTTGTGAGAGTTTTATAAGTTTTAGATTTAGAAGATATCAAAGTGTGGGAGATGTAAAATTTAATTAAGTAAAATGTAAAAGTTAGTCCAAACTGGATTTTAAGTGTTCGAGCACTTCCCTCAAGCGTGTGGTTCAACTTAAGAAACTAAAGTAAAATTAGGCTCCATTTGTTTTATGAAAAATGGATGATGTGGAAAATATTTTCCTAAAAATGATCGGTTGTATTGATTACAAATATTGCTCTTA
The DNA here is from genome assembly GCA_024500025.1 of Syzygium aromaticum. NCBI lineage: Eukaryota > Viridiplantae > Streptophyta > Magnoliopsida > Myrtales > Myrtaceae > Syzygium > Syzygium aromaticum. The sequence continues at coordinate 5,546,670 of CM044885.1, read as the reverse complement.
TTTTCCTTAAACTGATTGCTTCCATCAATCATCGAACCCGTTTAACAGGCCAGCAGATGATGTCGTTGCACCGTATATTGTAACGGTATAAAGCTATAAAACTCTCTGTATGAAAGATTCAAGAGAGAGAAAGATATCAAGGAAAGATCAGGAGAAAATGGTAAGCGACACTCTGCTCATCCGCATGGTTTGCTGCATATTTATGGTTTTGCTACTCCACCTTCAATGTACGTCCGCTGGAAGGTCCACCCATCCCCAACATTGTGGTGATAGCATTCCAGATGGTGAGACTCTCTCTCTCTCTCAAATTGATACATGGAAACCATTGGCTTTACATCGAAAGAGTATACCTTATTCCGGTTTAATGAAATAGTCCACTAACCTTATCAATGGACCTGTTTGGTTCGGCTTTTGGAAAAAACCTTTAGAAAAATTAAAAGGCCTTTAAAGGAAAGAGATTTGATGAAATACAAATACTATTTGATAAACTATAATTGAAAAGTACTTTGGAATGCAATTTTGGGAGAAATGCTGTTTAGTAAACATTATATATTTGGAAAGTCCTTTGCTATGCCAATTTAAGTTTTTTTTAACTTTAATTAGTTTAAAATTAAAAAATTAATGACCATAACTTTTATATTTTTGCGTTGAGGATAATGTAAAGAGATATATTAACAAATTTATAAATAAAAAATCATATGAAAGTAGATCTTTATCGATTAAAAAGAGTGTAATTTCATTATAATAAACATGATCATGTATGTCCTGATGAAAGAAATAAGTTATCCATAAATATCACAAAGCTCCTCAACTATTACATAAACTCAAGGCTACTTTATCACGTAAACATGCCATGTCAAGAGATGTATTATCGTTTGAAGTACTCGCTCCCTCATTTATAGCATCATGATCAACTGAATATCCATATTCGGGATCCAAAGTTGTTGTTTCAAAATCCGTATTAGTCACGGCATTTCTTCATATATAATTGTGCAAAGCCATTGTTGCTATAACAATTTGCACTTGCTTTTCATATGGATAACTTGGCATGATAGTTAGAATCTTCCACTTCATTTTTAATATGCCAAATGCTCGCTCAATTTTTTAGTGTAGCGAGGAATAGGCATGGTTGAATACTTCTAGATAACATGTAGGTGCAGGACCTTGTCGAAACTCTAGCAAATGATATCTAACTTCTCTATATGGCCCCAAATAACCCGTGAGGTTTGGATATCCAGTATAAACTAAATAATATTTACCTACACAAATAAAATGTAAATTTAATTAATGGATGCCACATAGATACATATGGATGTACATAAACCATGAATTAACGAACCTGAAGGAGGATGAGGAAATTGTGCATCACGTCTTCCAATGGCATCATAAAAGATACGAGTATCATGAGTTTGTCTTTCCAAATTGGCACAAACATAGACAAATTTCATGTTAAAATTACATATGACCAACACATTTTGAGTCGTCTTTCCTTTTTGACCAATAAAATGAATTTGATCGTACATAGGTATCACTGCTGGGATATGTGTACCATCCATAACTTCAACGCAATCATAAAACAAACAACACAAATATTACTTGACTTGCGTTTCATATTTCGTTTTTATTGTACAATTGTAACTTACCTTAAAATATGGATAAAATCGTCGATTTTTCTTGATTTTCTCTGAGACTTCCTTATATTGGCAATTAGTTGGTTGAATCAAATATTTTCCCATGTCACATACTTCATATAAAACTAAGCTAGAGTGCCTACTTATGGTTTTCTAGGAGCGATGAAAAGGCTCTTGTGCTAACCTGTTACTTATAACATGTCCCAACATATAAAGAAACATTCCAACTATTTTTGCAACATCAGTATTCCTAGATCCTTTAAGACCATATCGTGTTACTAACTCATGCGTTAAAATATTAAATACAACCCTATGCATTCTAAATATACGATAGCACTTTATCGGATTAGCATATTCGGTCATCAACTCTCTCAACCATTCATAATTTGTATATGATGAGGTCATGCTAGATTGTTTACAAAGGTTTGTTGCCTGATAAACAACTGAAGCTTGAGCAATTGAGAGAACATCCTATAATTCATTTTTGTCCTTTTCATGATTTTCCCTTTCAGGAGAATCATCCATATTTGCTTAACGTAGCAAAATATTGAGTTAGATCAAGAAAAACAATTAATAAACTTGATCATATATCAAGAAAAACATCACCAATCAAATATATGCAAACTCAATCACACAAAGAGAACACCACACTCACATTAAAACATCAATAGAAATTGGGTTCACACGTAATGCAATTGGAGATCTCGCACGAAAACAAAGTAGCATACCAAAAAGTTTAAAAAAGATGCTACGGCATCCTAATTATGATTAAGCTCTTCCAACTCAAGTGTGAGATACATGACTTTTAGTACATCACTCATCAAGCTTATGAAGACTTGCTTATTGTCTTTCTTTTCCTTAAAATGTTTGATTGCAAAAAAGTATAACTTTTCATCTTGTGTAATCTCAAGTATGTTATCCAACATTGCTATGAGGTCATTATAAGGACCCTCATTTGCTCGAGCTGCAGCAAGGGCAGCATTCCTACTTTCAATAGTGGAACATAGCCTATTAATTTGGTTTCCAAGCCGTTGTGCTAGGCTCAATCTATTTTCTCTGTTCCCCTGAGCTTACCTCGTTAAAGTTTGCGCCGCTCTTTTCAGGCTCTGAGTTACAATTGGTTGAACAATTTATTCACCCTCCTAACACTCCAAATTATCATTAGTAGATTCTGTACCATCATCGATATCAGGTTGTGTGGTCTCAACATCCACATCAATACATAAACCTTGAGCAAGATTCCATGTGATTCCTCCAGTAGCAACTATATCCCTAAACATTCTTTCTAACAACACTTTAAGATTAGGAGGTATGCCTCTAGTCCTAAAAACCTTCACTTTAGGATTGAACTATTATAATAGAACAATTGAGTAAGTTGTATCATTGAAGATGAGAACTTAATGGATTAGTAAAATAAGAAAAGATAAATACTTGAATTTTACTCTCCCATCATTCATCACTTGCATAAATGATTTTCTTCCTTGAATCCTATCCTAGTCCTATTTCACTGTGAACCAATGCTCTCCATCTTTTCCATTCTTCTTTAAGATTATTCTACTTACTCTTCATTTGAGTCTTATAATACTTTTTGCCCCACAATTCGTCGAACTTAGTAATTATGACTGTCCATCCATCCCTCTTGTTGGTTTGTAGGATGATTGCCTTTATTGATTTGTTCAACGCACAACTAACAAAATGTTTCCACATCTTCGGCGGTCCAATATTCCTTTTCCTTGGTTGAACTTGCCATCTTCTAGTAATATGAAAATGAACATGTTTGATAGGCACAAAAAGTATGACATACAGCCCTTAGCAATAGCATAGCTGCATGTAGCGCACACAATTAGGAAACATATACATATGATTTACCAGAAAACATACAAAATATTTCTCACATACACTCAAGCTTTGTACAAAAAAATGTTTCCACAATCAATAAAAAAACTTCTATTTCACATTCCATACTCAAGATTATGCAAAGACCTAATAGTTAATAAGGCTAAAGCAGGAGATAAAAGTGACATCGAGTGAAATCGCAAATGAAGATTGCCAATGTAGCTAAAAAATAAGCAAGACTTCCAATTACCAATGCAAATTTGTACAAAAATCCATTCATGCTCAACAAGAACAGAAAAATTTCGGAGAATGAAAAGCTAAAGCAGGAGACAACACAGTTGGCAGTGCTGGTGGAAGAAAAGGAAAAATTAGAAATCCAAAACAGCTAGTGAATTGTCTATACATATGAAACAACGCGAATTTGTAACAGCTTGAATTAACGATCAGAGAAAGTAGCTGAATTGGACCAAAATGCTACTCTGGTCATTTTGTGACATCCACAGAATCTCTGTGGCTGTTTTTCTACACACCAGAACCCAACAAAGAGATAGGACCAGAAGAGGATTTGATCAGTGAGGAAAGACTAAAAGCTTACAAGATAGTGAAAGACTATGCGGACATGCACTAGGACTACTACCAACAAGGCTTGAGAGCCATTCATGTCGCTTAAGTTTAGAAGCTATTGCAGCTTTCTCGATCAGCTTTACTTAAATATCAGAAGTACCAGAACAGTGGTGAATTGTCGACTTTGTGCGACTGTCTATTAGGTCCCAAAACTTCGAAGTTCAGAATGGCTTGTGATTGAATAGCTTGTGAGTGTCCATTAGGTCCCAAAACTTCTGTAATAGCTTGAATCAAAGTGACATCTGTCAAATCAAAAAAACGAAAAATTGCCAATATAGCTAAAAAATAAGCCAGATCTGCAATACCAACACAAATTTATACAAAATAACCTTCATACTTAACAAGATCAGAAAATTTTACTCGGGAAGAGAGGCAAGCGCGTCGTGAGGGAAGAGAGCTTGAAGGAAAGAGAGGAAAGAGAGCTAAAGGGCAAGCGTGAGGGAAGAGAGCTCGAGGGCAGGCGCGAGGGAGGTGAGCTTGAGCGCAACAATCGCCTGAGCGAGTCTTGAGCAAAGAGGAGAGGGCAGAGCGATATCACAAGAGAAAAGAGAAGTAGCGATTTAGGGTTTTGTTTAAAAAGGGGCAAAAATGGAATTATGGTGATAAATGAGGGTAAAATTGGAAGGTTTCACATTTTCATTAAACAAGCCAATTGCATGCCGAAGATGCAACTTCCCCAAGGCTGCCCTATCCCTCTATTCAACCAAAGAGCTTTGGAGAGCTTTAGAGATGCAATTACATTTCCTCAAAGCTTGCCAAAAAATTTGCTAAACAACCTTTGCATTTGCTCAAAGGACTTTGAGCCCCAAAGCTTATTTCAAATACAAGGCCAATAAGTTAAATGCAAATGCAAACCCTAGTTTTCGATCCAAACATGAATAGAAGCATGATTTAATACTTAGAATGCTGCCTTTTTGGAAGATACTTGTACAATTCATTCTTGCTTGAGTGTTTATATATGTCCATGGTAAGTTCGACTTGGCCAAACATACAAGTAAAGTTATATCAAATGGAGTTAGGTTCGATTTATTTTCAAGTTCTAATCGATCGTCTCAATCACATTTCGCAAGCTTCGTAGGACTTGTGCCAAGTAGAATAAAGCACAAGTTTCGACTTATTTCATTAATGTATATCGGAGTTGTTTTTGTCTATTACATTGTCCGAAAAATCGGGAGATGAGTCTATATAATATATTTTCCGTGTTTACAGGCATTGCAGGTAGCACCAACTCGTCGTCCTCCTTGGGATGCCGTAAGCATTCTCCACCCCATTGCGAGAAATATGCAACATCTTAATTATGGGAAACTAAACAAACCAAATGATTTTGTTGAAATGCTGAACATTGAATAACGGAAGCAACATGTTGTCCCATGTTCGGGGTTTAATATCATTATTTTTCTTTAGCAAAAGAAGGCATTTATTGTAAGCTTTTCCTCCATCAGAAATTAGAAAAGCAACACTCTATCGTCTCAGATTATGCGTCCTTATAAAGTTGCGATCCGATACCTCGTATGAACTGAAGTCAAATAGATCGGATTGAAGTGTTTCAAATTCATGTCAAGATACGATGATCATTGCTATCCCGGTCCTTCAAGCTATCCACAAATTTGATCCCCGGCTTCATCAGTTTCCTGCATAGGCTTGCCAATATCTCCAGTGACTATCATGCCAAAGTCTACGTTGTCGTTACGAAAATCTTGCCATTTTTTAAGATCATACAATGTAATTGGATACGTTCAAAATGATTTGAATGGGCAGTGACACTTCAATTTTATCCGCCATAAGCCCCTTAATATAGGGACTAGCTGCAGAAAATATGAAAGCAATACCACCTTAAAGGCCAAATTCATACCTCGAACCGGCCGTCCTATGCCGTTTGGTTGATCTGAACCAACCCTCCATTACAATTTTACAAACACAAGTCTTCTTGGCTTCTTCACCATTCTTTCGAGTGTATCCAAACGCCTCACACTTGGTTTCCAAGTGCAAATTTTGAGTACGAGAAGTCACCGTATGTCCTTATTCCCAAGACCCTAGAGAGTCTCATTCATACTAAGGTCTTTTGTTTTGTGAAAAATAAATTATTTGAAAATCATTTCCTTGAAAATAATCATTTATATCACCTGAAATAATTAGTCAATGAAAAATATTTTCATTATCAACATCAACTCATGTCTAAATATTTTCATGAATGATAAAAATATTTCGTTCGGTCTTTTTCAAAAGTGATACAAGTGATTATTTTTAGGAAAATATTTTTCAAATTATTTATTTTTCACTAAACAGGCGCACTCTAAAGTCATGCCAAATTAATAATTAGACCCACTTCAAAAGCGCTACATTTTCAATCCTTAATATAGCCCGAATACTATTTTTCGAACACCCGAAATCCAGCAACAGATTTCAATGCATTTTTTGTGCGCTAGCCGAACGACCTGTTCACAAGAGGGACAATTCGAGCATCCGACCCATGAATGGCCAAACGTTTGATGTGCCAACCAACAAGGTCGAGCGTTTGACGCTTTACTAGCCAAGCGATTGATTCACCACTCAATTGAGACGGATATCCAACCTGTTACTGATCAAATGCCCCAATTCGACTATTTGACTCACAAATCGACTTCATCTAAGTTTTGTGCTTTCGCATATCCTTATCCAATCGTTCCAAACGTCATGAAATCTACAAAAAGCTCTTCATATTGAACATGATTTTGTCATCTTCAAAACATATCGTCATATCTACAACCATGGTGAAAATACGACGTAGCGACCTCACTTCGGATTTTCATTGGGTTTCTTTGGGCCCTCTAGGCCCAGTTGTTTCGAAGCTCCCGTCTACAAATGGATAAGACTTTGATAGAGAGGGAGAGAGAGAGAGAGAGTTTAGATTGGGTCATGGGCCTAGAGAGAGGGTTTTTAGATTGGGCCATGGGCCCAAGGCCCAAATCCTACATTAGTCCAAGAGCCCAATGCATTGATTGAACTGGGCCAGCAGCATGACGCTCTTCTCGACCTTCGTCCCCCTATCTGTCTCGGAGTTTTATCTGCACAAATCCTTTGCACACTCCTCTTCTCCAGTTCCATTCCCCATCCCTTTCGGACGACCTCTGAACCTCTCTTTGCCTCCCCTGCCATGGCGTCGATCAACTTCGGCTTCTTCGACAACTGGTTCACCAAGCCCCCCAACCCCATCCCTCTCCTGAACCTCAGCGCCGTCGCCCGGTCCCTCCCTCCCACCTCCCGGGCCGCCCCCAACTTCGCCTCCCTCAGCTCGAGCCTCGACCCCAAGAAGCCCCCCGCCGGCGGCGGCGAGGAGCCCGGCAAGAAGGACGGCGGCGAGGACAACATCTACAGCCAAGTGGTGGACCAGTTCTTCTGGGAATGCGAGAACTTGCCCGACTACAGGCACACCCCCGAGGTGGAGAAGATCCTGAACGAGGACCCGGTGTTCGAGACCAAGGAGAACCCCACCGAGGAGGAGGTGCGGGAGAACGAGAGGTGGTGGGAGGAGTTCTGGTCGAGCCCCGTCGTGAAGTTCGCGAAGCGAGCCGAGGAGATTGCGGACATGGTCAACGAGCTGGAGCTCCAGGAGAACGCCGAGCCGTACAGGGACGAGGACAAGAAGCTGTGGCAGGCGGTCCCGCACGTGCCGGGGCTCGACGGCCGCCCGATGCCCAGGAAGGCGATCAAGACGAAGAAGGAGAGCGATGACAAGTTCTGGGATTTCGCGCGGCAGTTCTTCTTCGGGCTCTGGGGGTTCAGGCAGCGGCCGTACCCGCCCGGGCGGCCCATTGATGTCGCGCAGGCGATCGGGTATAAGCGGCTCGAGAAGCGGTATTATGATTGTAAGTCCTGTTGAGATTGATCTTGTGTTGAGTTGGGTGGATAACTTTTTGTGTAGAATGATTGGTTGATCATCGTTAAGGCTGGAGTTTCTGGGTTGCTTGTGTTGTTGTACAAGATGTGTTTGTGGAATTTCCGGTGTGGACATATCTGTCCTTATGATCTAGAGGAAGATTTGTTTTTGGTTAATGGATTCTGAATTAGCCTGATAAATGTGTAATCTCTGTACTTGTATGTTTCTTTCTTTCCTGCTAATGCTATTTGATACATTCAAACGAGAGCATGAGCTTGTTTGCTGGTGATGTTGGTACAGCTCTATACATGTTTCAATTTTTTTATCTGATTGTGTTCTCATAGATTGAGTGTTGGTATGACAGTTATCATGAGGAGTGGTGGCTTTTACTATAAGGATCGATTGGGTCGAACTCGGGGACCAATGGAGCTGATACAACTTAAAACAGCTTGGGGTGCTGGGATAATTGACAAGGACACATTCGTTTGGGGTGAGGACTTGGATGAATGGGCTCCAATTCATATGGTCTATGGATTAGAACGTGCCATTGCCACATGGGAAGGTAGGCATATTGTTTTGTCAATTTTATGCTACAAATTCAAACGTCGCACAGGAAAGTCACAGCAAGCATAGTCTACTGTGTAAAGCATTCTAGATATGCATGCTACTATTTGTCAGGGATGAAAGCGCCAAGTTTAGGGAACTGGTTTCATTTTAGATCTTATCTCTGCCACTTGATTATTTGATGTTGTCAATTCTGGCCGTTGAACTCGATTAGAAGGGCATGCTTGGGTTGGTAGAAGAGTACTACTGTTCACCAGTGCTGCTCTTTTCCAGAAAAGAAAATTAAAGCTGCTTTCTGTCTACTTCTTATGCCACTGTGAATGAGATATCTATTTACTTATTGATATGCGCTTTCAGTAAGACTGGGTGCTGCAGCCACTGCATTCCTTCACAAACTCCAGAAAGGAATACCTCCTTGGGTACCTCTCAAGGGGCAAGAGAAGAAAACTTACAAGCAGGTCCAGCAAGAAGCTATAGAAAGCAGGAGACGCGATCAAGCGGTACTCGAAGCCAATGACGGTTTTTGGCCTGGAGTGAGAATTCCAAGTCATGCCCTATTTCTTTGGGCTGGTGGTTCAGAACTTACAAGCATTTTAGAGGCTGACCACATGCCGAACAAGTACATCCCAAAAGATCTCAGGTACTGCAGAAAGAAGTATCTGTCTTCTGGCTAGTCCTTTTAGCCACCGACCATTTGAAGCAAATAACCAATGCCTGACCAAGTGGGTGTACTTATTGATGATGTAGGATCCAATTGGCTAAAGTAATACCTGGTTTAAGGCCTTGGGAAGTTTTGAGCATTGAACAAGCAATGGATCAGATAACATATGGTGGACAATGGTACCGTCTACCCCTTGGTACTTACCATACAGGTCCTCCGTACATTCAGCATTGGAACAAGGACGTTAAGGTGCGACTTGTTATCGCTCCTTTTCCTTTGCCTCTCTATTTGTTATTCAGCTTCTCTTTTACCACTCAAGTTAATAAAAATCCAAAGGACTAAACTTGTGTTCCATCATAATAATATTGAGAGAAAGAAGCGTTACTGAAAATGTTGACTATTGAAGAGCCTTTTTCCAAAAGTCATCTCCCATTCTTCCCTGTTCACTATTCTAATTAGACTATTCTTATACTGAAAACCGTAAGTGGAAGATTAACCTTGGGCCCAGTTGGCAATGGCTACCCTTCTGATGATTGGGAATTTTATTTCAAAGATTTCTGCCTTTTACAATCCTGACTGGCAACTGACATATAGAAAGGGGAATGAAGAGAGTGGATTGCCGAATATTTTCCTTTCTCAACCCTCGCTTGGCCCATCCGGAAGGGAAAAAAAAACCTTTGTTTGGATTTTACAGAAGCCAAGTCATCTTACCTTACCAAAAAAAAAAAAAAAAAGTCTGTGCTTGTGCCCCGGGTTATTAAAAAAAAGGCTTCTGTTTAACTGTCAGTGCCCTTCCCTTGTTAGAGAAATCCAAGGATCCTATCAATTCTTCCTGGCTCCTGGTGTGTTGCTTCTGTGTAATCTAGCTCTCATCCCCCCCTCTGCTGCTATCGAGCCAAAAGCCCATGCATCTTTGATGAAAGCTCTCACGCTATACTTTTAGTGCACTTTTCGTGTTGGTTTCATTAAGCTCTTTGACACTTAGAAAGGATGACGCTATTCGTGTCACCAGTTATTAGTCAGTTTAATTGTAGCACAATATAGCTGTCACTGCAGAGCATTAGCTCTTTATTGGATTTTGGTGAAGGGATGATGAGATATTTTTCTTTCTTTCCTTGTCATGAGAACGGCTAAAAGCTATTTATGCATGATGCCCCTCCTCACCTTTATTTATTGTTCTCTCAGAGAATGTTTAGGATTTTCTTCAACTTGAGCACTAGAGTGTACAGCAAACTAGACAGGACCATACCTGGTTTTACGAAAATAATGGAGAAAGTCCAAGCTGACGCGGCTGCAAGGGATTCAAGACGGAAGGAGAGGAGGGAGGCACAAAAGAGAGCCGAGCAGGAGGAGGCCATTTATGGTAGAGCTCGGAAAAACCCATAGCATCGCCTATGATCATTGCCCTGCGGTTCAAGCGATACTCTTAAGATCTTTTATTGATTGGTTTAACCTGTCCAGCATCAGTTTAGGAAGCAGGTTCTTCTGTTTTTTCCCCGTATGTTTGTGATGGCTCACTTTGAGTTTGAAATCATTTGTTCGATAATGCTGGCAAACCCTTGAAATGCAGGGTTTGTAGTTTGTAGTCTTGCGTTCGAGGGAAGAGAAGACTAACAAAGTGAAATCTACTTTAGATTTGGGGCTGGTCAGGTTGAATGAATTGCCTGTGTTTCTGTATTGAGAGGATTGGCATCATGCATCTTGCATTGAATGGGGCTTCCTGTTGTTCCAGTATCTCTCTGCAAATTCTGCATAACATTGAGAATGGGGAGTGGGCAGAGTTAAAGCTTGTGAAGTTTGCCATCTTTCTTCTCTCTCGGCATTAGTTCTGTTTGAGACTCCTTAAAACGCCTTTGGGTGTCGCCTTGCGTTCTTAATTTTTTGTGATTCTCTTTTGGGATGCGTTCATTTTACGGAAAACGAGTAATTTAGAAAATATTTTTTCACAAAATAATTGCTTATATTATTTAGAAAAATTAGTCGATGAAAAATATTTTCATTATCGATGACAATCCATTCATCATTATTTTTGTGGCTGATAAAAAAATTTTCTATTCATTTTTTTTAAGTGATACAAGAGATGATTTTAATTTGAGATATCGATTCTCAATGAAATCGTTGTATGATATTAGTATCTTGAACACTATATTGTATCATGTAATTAATTACGGAGCAGCTAAATAAAAACGTAATATTTAAAACCATCTCCTGGAATTAGATTTCCCTAGTAATCAAACATTATGATATAGATATCTTCATAGATTTCTTCAAAAAGGGTTATTGTCGCAACTTGATGATCAAAATAAAATCTGTGAATTATATTTTTCCATCAACTGATATATCTTCGGTGCTACTAATTTTATTGGCGTTACCACGGACTTATGGCGGGAATCCATACGAGCTGCGCAGGACACGTCGGCCGAGAAAACGACGTGGTCGCCTCCCCATTGGTGCCAGGAAGAGACAAATCGCTACGAAGAACGTGTAACAAAGCCCGGGGGGCTTCGCAGTTCCGACCGAAGCGCTGGACGAGGACGTTTGTCCCCTTTCCTTTTTTCCTGTTTTGTAAGCTCTGCATGAACATGGTTATCCAGTTCCAAAGGTTGGATTTCTAGACGAAGTCATGACGCCAGATCTCAGTCCAACTTCATTCCAGAGCGATGGAGGCGAGCATCCGCAGGGAGCCGAGGATGGAGCGGAGAAAACGGAGGGCAAGACGTTCTTGAACAGTCTCCTCTCCACCATTATCCCGGAAAATTTTTGAAAATTTTTGAACAGTCTCCTCTGCTTTCTGATTCACTCCATCGTTCGAGACTGATGAGAAGCCAATTTTTGAAAATTTTCGATTTCATATTTTTTTTTTGTTGGTCCACGGGAGGAACCTTTTATTATTTTTTGGTTTTTTTTTTTTTAATATTCTGGTGATCTAGGGACAAAAATTGTGCAACTTCGGTGTGTTGATGATGTCTTTGTTCGTGCGACGAACTTTTGAGAATGTGTGCGCGCTAATTGATGTGTACATTTTCCGTACTAAGTAGAGGGATTTACCAAACAAGTTCGAGCAAATCCAACTTTTCAAAAAAAGTTGAAAAAATCATATTGTTGATGATAATCCCACCAATCGAAATTAATGTAGATACACTTGATCTAGTATGTATTTCTAAGCATATCCATTCAGAATTTAGCTCTACCCCCTTAAAATTCGGAACTTATCGAGGACACAAAGGACACGCCAATGGCCGGTGGTAAGCATTCGGGAAAGTCGGGCTGACAGAGTGTCTTCCACATTGAGGAACGGTACAGAAGAAAAGTGAGACGGAGTGAGAGCTTGGGGAGGAGGTATATCCAATCGAAATTGCGAACGGAATTATAGCCAACACGTTAATATCGTCTTTTCTCATTTGATGAATTTGAAGATTAAGAGGTTGTCTTGTCCCGCTTCTAGCAACTGTGCTCATCGGAGAGGGAGAGGCACTCTTTCTTTTATGTAATACTTGACATAAATATCCGATTTTTAAAAAGTCAATCTTTTCAAGCTGTTGCAATTTATAGTACTGCACGCATAACTAAAAGCACGCTTCGTTAGCACGTTATAACAAAACTGTAACCAACGAACTCTACAAACGTTTAGATCACGTCGAGCTATTTTTACAATTCCTCTTTAACGGTACTCATCATGCTTGAAAGTTTCATTTTTTTTTTTTCCAAACTGAAGGACAGTGAAGAAGCGGTGAACAATGAACCGGACCGGCCGCCTATTGAACCGGCTCATTGGGCCGTTCGATGGGCCTGGGCCCAAGAGCAGGCCCAAAAGGGTCAAGCACCCTTCTTCAGTTCTTCTTATTAGCTAGGGTTTTAGCTCGAGGCGTCTCTCTCTCTCTCTCTCTCGTTCGACAGCTTCACCCGCCGGCGAACTCTGCAGCTCCGCCGCCGTCGAGCTCAAGCTGATCCTCCGCCATGGTCAGTGCCTTTCCCCCCCTTTGATTTTCTTTCGCTGGTCGTCTGCATCTCTCTCTCTCTCTCTCTCTCTCTGCGGCTGCGAATCTGCCTTGCCTCTCGTGCTTCGATCGGGTTTTTCCTCGCTTGGTTCGATCCCGCTTCGTTTGAATCCCGAGAGATTTTGATGCGCCCACGATTCATTTTGGCACCGGCATCATCGAACCCTAGTTAGATGCTCGACGACGTGTTCGGGATCTGTTAGCAATACGGCGGCCGTTAGGGGCGATCTTGTTTTGGACTTCTAACTCTGCTGCTGCCGGAGTCTCGTTACTTGAACTGATTGCTCGAGTCGCGAGCTCGTTATGAGCGAGCGTGCGTATTTCTTTTGATGGTGACTTGAGGGGGGAGGTCGCTGTCTTGCGAATCTCTAACTTTTGCAACTACTATCGGGCTCTTCGCATTGCTGGGTATGGTTGCTTCTGTAATTTTGCATCGTCTCAGATGGCATGAGCGCTTTCTAATGCGGCGTACCATTTCGGGTAAATGGGGATGATTCTGAGGGTAATCCTGAATGTTATCAGTTAATGGGGTGCGCAGAACTTTTTTCTCCATGCGTGCAATTTCAGCGTGAATGTCTCTCCTTCTTAACACTACCCTTTTAAGTTTAATTGTTGATTTGGTGAATTCAGAACTGGATATATCACTCCAACGCTTTAAGCTGTAAGTTACTGTCAGTGAATAAAGAGCAGTTTCGTAACTGAATTTGAAGTAAAAGAGATTAAGAATAATTGAATCGGTCCATATCACAAAGCAAGATCAAAATGAGAAGGAGAGAAATTTTTTGACTGTAGCCTAAAAATTTGGGTAGATTTGGTTAGGTGGTTTCTTACATATCTGTGGTCTTGAGAATTTGATTCCTCAAGCCTGCTCCCTCTCTCCTTGAAAATCTTACATCCAACTATGAATTGGTGGTTACTAAAAGAATCCTGACTAGAGAAGTTGGTACTTATTTTAGAGGATTTAAGTTGCCGGTATTTTTACTTTTCTTATGATTAATGAGGCTACAGTCAAAGTACTACTACTAATTATATGAGGGCACTTTATAGACATGCATGTTCTGATATGGAATTCTTGGATTCCTGACACTTGGTGTCTGTCTGCATTGCAGGCTCGAGGGTTGAAGAAACACTTGAAGAGGCTAAATGCCCCAAAGCATTGGATGCTTGACAAGCTAGGAGGTGCCTTTGTAAGTGATCCTCCTCAGCCGATCTTCTCTCTTAGGAGTTTGGTTCTTGTGCTTCTGATTATATCTTTTTAATTTTCTTTTCCATTCTGCAGGCACCAAAGCCTTCGTCTGGACCCCACAAATCAAGGGAATGCTTGCCTTTGATCCTTATCCTGCGTAACAGGCTGAAATATGCCCTTACATATCGTGAGGTTATAGCCATCTTGATGCAGCGCCATGTTCTTGTTGATAACAAAGTGAGGACAGATAAGACATATCCTGCTGGTTTCATGGGTATGTGCACTAGATGTTTCTGTTCCGAAGCTGTGCATCTCATCTTGCCTAGGAATCAGACAGAAATTATATATATAAATACCCAAGACTCGAGATGACATTAGTATTCACTTGAACTTTCCTGTGAAATCATTCCTACTGTTGCCTGTGTCCACATACTTGGTTAATTGTAAAGCTAGCTTGAAGCATTTAAGTCATTGCCACAGATAGCTGGCTATCACATGTGCCCATTGTATGTGTATAGGAATCATGTATATGCATATATTCATATCCATGCATGTGCTCTAGAGTGCCCCTTTCATTCGGAGAAACTATGCTTGTGCTACAATTGTATGGAACATAATCAAACTGTTTTTCATGGGGAAAATAACATAAATCATCCGCAAATATGGTCTTATGTTACAATTTGCATCCTCTACGTCAAATTATACACGTTGCATCTTACGGTTTTAAAAACCACACCTGGGAAGAAGCTATGGAGAACAAAGGCCAGGGTGCGAAGGGTCCTTTTTGAAACTGTCCGATGCAAAGTAAGAGATCTTGAAACTAGAAGGTGCAAATGGGTTTTGAAATTAGAGGATGCAAAGTGTTATTGAGGCAAAAGTTGAGGGTGGTTTTCATAGTTTCCCTTTTTCTTTTGCAACAGTCTCTGAAGCTTATAACGTGTATTTAATGTAACTGCATGGGAAGATAGAATGTTAAGGAACTGAAAATCCTAGTTTTTATCATATAATGGTGCGAGTAAAATGAGGATTGATTTGGGTGGTCAAAATAGATGGGCAATTGGACCATTGGTCATTTTGCTTTGTGTTATAATCTCTTGTGTGATACCTGAGTCTCAATTATAATTGAGGATTTTATGGTCTTGTCAGATGTTGTGTCCATTCCAAAGACCAATGAGAACTTCCGCCTCCTCTATGACACAAAGGGCAGATTCCGGCTTCACAGCATTAGGGATGATGAGGCAAAGGTCTGTATTCTGTCTGACTTAACTTTGTAAGGGTGTTAGGTCCCGTTTGGTTCAGCTTTCCCATGGGGCTTTCAGCCTCCAAAGCCCCTTAGGGAAATGCTAGGGTGTTCGGCAAGTCTTTCCAATGGGAAGGCCCTACCAGCTTTGGGCAAATGCTGAAACTAATTGTTTTCTTCCCAAACTACCCTCACTAATTCTTTAATTTTTCGGATATGCCTTCGTTGTTACTGTTCATTTTCTTTGTGCGAGGGCGGCTAGCTAGAGCCAACGAGGCTAGATTGGGATGGCGAGGGGCTGGCGAGGTTGCACCACCCTAGCGAGGGCCGCCTAGAGTCGCACGACCGCCCAGGTGATGGTTGCCTGGGTCGCGCGACCTCAAGCCTCATCGTCGGAGTCACGCAACCCAGGAAACAATGGCCTGGGTTGTGCAACCCAGGTGGCAGTCTCTAGAGTTGCGCGACCCCAAGCGGACAGCCGCCTAGGTCACGTGACCTCAAGGGACGGCTGCCGGCAGCCCTAGCCCTTCGCCAGAGCTGTCGAAGGTTTGCTTTTTTTTTTTTAATAGAAAAAGACTGAAAAGCCCTTTTCAAAATAAGAATTACCAAACATTACTTAGGTCAAAGTAGCTTTACAAAGGATTTTTTACCAAACGCAATTTGCATTTCCCCAAGGGGTTTTAAGTTAAAAGTATTTGCATTTCCACGAGGCTCATTTGCAAAGGTGAACCAAGTGGGGCCTTAATCTATCATTCTGTTGAATTGTTCATATGAAGTATCCTTTTGTTCCTTTGTGGAAGTGGAGATGGCAGTAAGCTTTATTCTATGCTCACAATAAGCTGTCATCTGCAGTTTAAGCTATGCAAAGTGCGATCTGTCCAGTTTGGGCAGAAGGGCATCCCTTATCTGAACACTTACGATGGTCGTACGATCCGCTATCCAGACCCTCTGATCAAGGCCAATGACACCATCAAGCTTGACCTTGAGGCCAACAAGATCACTGACTTCATCAAATTTGATGTTGGGAATGTTGTCATGGTGACTGGTGGAAGGAACAGAGGGCGAGTTGGTGTCATCAAGAACAGGGAGAAGCATAAGGGTACTTTTGAGACCATCCACGTCCAAGATTCTCAAGGACATGAATTTGCTACTCGGTTGGGCAATGTCTTCATTATCGGTAAAGGAACAAAACCCTGGGTGTCTCTTCCCAAGGGCAAAGGTATTAAGCTGTCTATCATTGAGGAGGCCAGGAAGAGGCTTGCAGCCCAGGCATCTGCCACCGCTTAAAGATGTTCATGATAATTTGTTCATCATCAGTATTATTTTGGGGCTATTCGAAGGAAGCAGTGGACGTTATGGTAGAGAAGAATGTTTTGCTTTCCTTCTAGACATGTCTGGACTACTTTCATTCTTGCACCACTTATATTTTGAACTATTAAATTTAATAGTACTCAAGACAAATTAATCAATCCTCCCAAATCTTATTTCTTTGGAAGTGGACTAGGCCTTTTTGTTCTCTTATGATTTGGTGTAGAAGTTTGTTTAGGCTTTATGCGTAGAATCTGTTACCTAGGTAATGCAATGCATTGTCGAGAATTGTTTTGTAGGAATGGATGAGGCACTTCCAATTATTTGGCCACAACAATCCGCACGCGCCGATGCATGGACAACCCATTTTCATCAGCTTTAGTATTTTCTTCAAGTGTCAAGGAGGCATTTTGTGTTTAAAAGAAAGGTAGAGTAACAGAAGTTGGGGTATTATTCTCAAGAATTAGTAAGTTCATTGATTTTCTAGTGACTAGTAATTATGTCAAAGCTCTGCAGGATATCGTCAACCCATTTTGGAGTATTCGTGTTGATGCTCATCTTAGAGTTTCGGTGACCCTTTCCTGCCATGGCATGTTTTTCATTTTTGGGCCGTCTATTCAATGATTTGGCAGTTTTACCTGTTGAGTTATGGAATAGGAGCTTTACTAGGAAAAGCTTTGAAAGATTAGAAATATTTCTTTGGTTACTGAACTAAACTGGTACTCCAAGAACATTACTTAACGTTCGTTTCCGCGTCATTTCGTTCCATTGCAAATGGGACATCGCATGTCAAAAAACATCAGTGTCGTATCATCGGCTAGAACATGGAACCAACAACGAAATGTCTTGAACTTGGCAGGAGATAATCACGGTTTTGACACAGGAATAAACCAAGTCACAAAGAGAACGGATTTCGGTGGGAGAATAGTAAGTTTGGTTAGACGTCATTTTGGTTCAGATCTTTTTCTTCTTCCAAATTTTAGTTAGTGGCTTGCGTCTGACATAAAGACTTGGTTGAGTAAAAGAAATTAAACATGGTCGATGAGATAGTGAAAGACACACAATTCGTTTATGATATCCTCAGCTGTTATGTTATCCGCAGATTAAATTCAGGACAATCATACAAGTCCTTCAGCCGGGTAAAAACCACTCGAGCTGTGTGGGTTTCCTAGTCCCTGCAGGCCGAGTGAGATCTCGTGAGCACCCTGGTGGGAAATCAAACCGTGCATCCGATGCCTGTGAGAGCGATTCCCATGCCTGGATACACTAACATCCCGAGGGGGCATTTGTGGTCATTGATGGTTTATTATGCATGACTTGCTATCTTTAATTGGCCATTCAATTTGATAATCTAACTCAAGCGTAAGCTTAGTGACAGTACCTCTGCATTTGTCTAATCATCTCTCGAGCTTACACTTTAAGTTGATCACGCCACTAGTGGGCAACCCACAAGAGAGTGACAAAAACTGGATGCACCCAAACACCAGTGAACTGAAAGAAAATTCAACCAACCGTTTGACCAGGGACCCATCACATTTTGTTTTTCCAAAATTTCAAAAATATAGAATTGAGAATCTTTGGTTGAGAGAGGAGAAATCTGCAAAATTCCAAAGCAACTTTTCTTATGTTTGCCTGCTTAAAAATGTGTCATTGTTCCTAGTATGCTCTTTCTAATTCTCCACCACACACACACTTAAAAAATCTTGTACTGTTATTGTCCTAAGCCATTATCTTCTGGTAAGAGTTTGCTTAAAGGTCCCCACTTTTCCTCACCCAGACCAATACAGTCCCTGAAAAGTGTCATGATAAGCTGAAGTAGTTGACACTGATGAGTCCTTGACTGATCTAGTGTGCAAAGAAATCCCCTCACCTAATAGTAGTTTCATTAAAAAAAAGTTACTTAAGGGTAGTTTGGTTTAGTTATGGCCGGGACCTACACAAGAAGTTAAAGTTTGGACATACCATGTACTTTTTTACTTGCGATAAACATATGATAAAAGGTGACTCGCTGTGTATGAATATATAAGCAACTTATCTCAAATGAAGTTTATTTCAATGAGCTAGAGCATTTGGTGCAATAAATTGGACCCTTGCGACTTTTCTAAATGATTATTGGATTAAAAGGACAAGCACTAGTGTCTCATTGCATTTTAATTATGTTTAGTTTATAAAGGAGGAATTTGATTGCACGGAGCGTCCTGTCCTGATCAGTGTTGTTTAGTGGCATGTCTGTTTAGGTTTGTTGTATAGCTTGTTTAGCATTGTTTTGTTGAGTGACGTGAGGAGATGAGAGGGAGAGAAAGAGAGAGATGATTATAAAAGGAAGTGAATGAAAGTGAGAGTGTGAGTGAGTGAGGGAAAGCAAAATGAGGATGAACAGGTGGAGAAATTGGTCATGCTTCGGAAACTCACTTCTCTTCCAAACAAAGTCTCTGCTTCTCAACTTCACTTCATGCCTCAGATACAAGGCCAAAGGTAACACAAGAGCCTATTACACACGCACACTACACATGAAGCAGGAGAGTTTTAGCTTTGTGTTTGGATTGAGCATTCGGTTTAAACAATTTCTCTTCTGATTTGGGGTGACATGTACTGAAGGGAACATGAATGGCCTCGTGATGCTTTACAAGGACATGGAGTCTTGTGAGGAATGTGGAGACATAAGAGTGATGTGGGAGATGATTCAGTCTACTCGTCCTCCCACTAGCATTCACAACACCAGGAGACGCTGGAGTTGGAGATTCTGCTTCAGGCCAAAGGAGACAGACGGTAAGTCATAAAATGATGTTGGTCGATTAGATCAACTTTATACGCCCAGGAATTCGTTTTTGAAGCTAGCTTATATTCCACTACCTGTGAAGGCAAGACGGGTAGATCCTGTACTTTTGTTCCCGGGGCTCACATTTGTATAAATTTCTTGCCAATATAGACCATGATTACGATGAAAATGTTTTTGACTGCTCGAGTATCTGTGCAGATGATGGTAGTTGGTTCGAATTGGGGAAAATTGACCTGATTTCTGAGGTTGAATGAAATCAACAAAAAGCAGTCGGTAACAAAGTCGATCTTCGAATAAACACATGACCTGAACCTAACAAGATGATCTGAAATAGCCAAATCTCAGGCAATATGGAAATACTCGTGTTTAATGTACTATACAATTACTGTCTCTAATCCATTGCCTCGGAGCTTTGGGTCCACCATCCCATAGAGTAAAACTCGCATATGCCGAGGTACTTCCTACAAAATTTCAGGGACTTAACTTGAACATTGTCTGTGACTTTGAGCACACGACGGGCAAACAGATTCATATCCCAACCAAGAAATGATCTACATGACTGATTCAGAAATAGGGATGATTTGGTACAGGACTAGTCATTACATTCTCTTTTGAATATTAAGATCGTAAATCAAACTGTTTCATTGGTCTTGCATAAACGGATGAGAGCCACCAGTTGTAGTTAACATATTTTACAACACGAACATGGATAAATTGCATGCATTTGAAACTAGGATGAATGCAGCCTCTATAATCCTTTGGTAAGTTCCAAATACCTACTGTGAAACCTTGAGCTTCCACACGTAGATGGTGAGCAAAAGGCGGACGCCAAATAGCTTCCTCAGCCTTCAAACCACCGATACGAGTCTCCACAACCACTATGATATCAGTGGCAGCAAGCTTATCTAGATCCTTAACCACTCCCTGAAACTTATTGTTTCGGGCATCCTGGCAATTCCAAACAAGCATACGCATGAGTAAAGTACATAATAATAGGTGGATTACCTTAACTGCATGGCCTGATCCTTGTCTCTGACGAAGCACTTTTATTTACAGTACAGTTTTACGGAGTCTACGTCAATAACCTTCACATGACTTATCTCAATTGCTTCTCCTCTATTCAAAAGACTAGTTCATCAGACATATCCTTTAACTTTTAGCATTTGAGTCCTCCGCGAGGACTTCCATATCTTCAACTTCCTCTCTCTTGATCTTAGGAACCATAAGCGATTCTCTTCAAGATGGTCCACGAGGAGTACCCGAAAAACCTGATTCCTGTGCCGTAGCATCAGGAGCTTCCTCAGCCTCAGCCCCAACTTTGGCCCTCTTAAGTTGGCGACGAAGGCTAGTCGGCGGCGGCACATAGGGGTGTGAAAAAGGGCGGTGGCCATCATCGGATGGGCCAGATGTCAACTCCCCATAAGGCCCGCCATGGAGCACCAAAATACCATAACAATATCAGATTAATTAAATTCTTACAAAGTTTCATGGAGATTAATTTGCTTGTTGATTTTAGTATAGTGCACCATTTGCAAAGAGCCTTGAGTCCTGCAACTGCTGATGCAGAAAACTTCATTAGCAAAGCCAACCGGATCTACAGAGAAGCCAACTTTTCATAACATCCTGAAGTTGCATAACATCAGAAGCTATCAAGAACAACCAGTGAACCACTTCGACATTGACACATGATTACTAATATGAACAGCAAGTGAACTCCAGAAGCTATAACTGCATCCAGATTACACAGATATTATTAACTTTAACTTTTAGGAACAATTCGAATACTTATTACTTACATCAAGCAATCATAAAGTACACTGCGTGAGTGCACCGCGTGTTATGTCAGAAGCTCTATAATACAAGACCAAGTCGCCAAGATCTTCAACCAAATGGAAAAGACCTCAAAACTTATCAACAGTAAACCCAGCTCTAGTAACCTCATAAGCTTCTCTGCTTCTCGTTTTCCTCACACCGGCGGTGAAGTGAAGCTTCGACGCTTCAGATGAAATTGACGTCACCTTCACCCAAATCATCACCTTTGTCTTCATCCCTCCTATGTCCGCTAGCTTCCCTTTAGTCAAAATGCCGGTCACCGTGGTGGAAAGACGTAAAACGGAGGAGTCTCTGTAGCCTACTTCACAAACTGATGGTATGAAGACAGTGAGCTTTCCAGTCTCCTCATCGAACTCATAATTGGTAGCGTCACGAGGGAAGAGCCCTATTGGTAAATCATATTCCTTCAGAAGATCTGGCAATGGCTTTTGCATCTTTCCTGCAAACCGAAGCTATGATTGAGGTTCATGCAAAAGAAATAAGTCTACCAAAAGGAACAACCCTCAACCTGATGTAAAATGCTCTTTCTTTACAAGTTTTGCTTGTGAAGTGCATCTTAAATCTATTTAAGAACAGTAAAATATTGGAGAAGTGAATGCTCTTGGCACAGCCTATGATAATGAAATTAGGAAGACGTGTCTATCTCATCAACTCTTTTTATTTATTGAAAGGCACCACTCCAGTAAAGCAAGGGATGCAATACACAAAATCTCTAATGAAACAGAAAAAATCATGTTGTCTTTATAGTTATAGTACCACATTATATTTGTGTTCAGGTCAAATCAACCATGCCATCAGATCAAATAAGAGGCTTTCATATGGTTATCTTTTGGTGTGGCAATAGATGCCCAAGGAGATAACTGATAGCCGTGATATCACATTGAGGAACTCAACAAAGGTCGTCGACCCTTTAATCAACGTTCAATTTTTTGCCGCTGGGGCATCAGCATATATTTGGACATTTATGAGGATCATTATTTTATTTTTGTAAAATTTATTAGGATCATATGAACCTTTACTAGGGGGAAAAATCAAAGTCAGGCTGCGCATTGGCAATGTGAAGAGAACTTTTGTTAAAGGAAAAAGACGATAAATTAGTACTATAAGGCCAACATTTCTCAGTGTACAAACAATATGCCAGGTTATGTTATGCAAAGAAGGCTCTCCAAATTTCAGAGAGCAGAGCAGGTGAATAAGAGCATCACAACTTAATGATTAACACACAAGCAAATAGTGGTAAACAAGATCTGTGTTAAGAGCAAACCTTTCAGTTTGTTGACCAACCATTTAGTACCACTTTCGATGCTGCTTGACATCGACTGTTTTTCAAAGGAAAAACTGTTATCAGAAAAAAAAATATTTAAAAAACATGCATAACTGTACGCTACTGAACTTATGAACATGATGATGACAACAAGTTTAATTTCTTTTCTCCCCTGATTTCTACCACTAAGCGAGAGCAGATACCCACGTGTGTTTGAGCACGCGTGCAGGGTAAGAGAGAGACAGGTCTTGTACATTTTGTAGATTTTTATGCCAATAAATTTAACTCCAACCAACAAAGGATTTTAAACGTCATAACTGATCTACAAAACCACATGCATATGCTGTCTGACACATGCTTGTCCAGACCTACCTTGACCTGAGAAAATAGGACTTCTTTTTCTCAAAATCATGTATTAAGCAAGCCAGGACACAGATTAAGTAAAGACCCTCTAGTTTTTAACATGTGATTCTGTCTAAATGCATGAATAAAGACCTAACTTACAATTACACCTAATCAGGCCCTGATTGGCAAAGCCATCACTGTTCATTGGCATCCACCATTACGACACTTAAAGGGCAGAGAAACTAATTACTGCACTTCAGAAACCCATAAAAATTCACCAAAATAAAAGACACGAGCAACTCAAAACCAATGAGCTTTCAGCTGCATCTGGACAAAATTTTATCAGTGCTTTTAACTACAGAAACACGTCTCAAACAAACCACACAATTTTCTCCTTCCTAATTAATACTAGCATAGTTGGACAGAAAATCAATCGAGGAAACATTGGTGCTACAGAGGTATAGCTTCGATGAACCTGCATGAAAGCAAAACTATAGTATCCATTTCCTTAAGGAATTGTTAGTTGCATGTTCATTCTCAATAATCAATATCATACTATCCGCAAACGGAGAATATTTAGCTAAAAAGAGAAAAAGTCTACCACCAGTGGATCATTTTATTGAGCAAAATACTTTAATCCATCTCTTCTCCGATTACAAGAACCAGAAAAGCGATGTAAGAGAAAGGGCAAGAGATGCCAATCATACACAGATTGGTTTACGTCAGACTGATTTACAAGGTAGGTGACATGCAGACACAATGAAAAGATTCGACGATTATTGCTTTGTGCTATCCGTCACTCAAAGCCTGGATTAATCACAAGTAAGATCAGACAAAACACATAATGTTATTGCCAAAATACAATCGCCACAGACAAAAATAACAAAACCCACAAGAGAAGCTATTTTCCAAACATGTCAATTTCGTCCAAAAAGCAGCAACTTCATCGCCGGATCAACATGAACAGAAGCTACGAATTACAAAATCGAAAAGGGACAGGGGTACTTACGGTGAAATCATCGCCGACGGAATCAATCTCCTTGTTAGCTTTCTGGCTGAACCAATAAGAACCCACCTTGCTCATTATCTGATCCATCCCGACTTTCTCCTCCTCTCAAGAATCCGACCCTTTTGACGATTATGCCACAAGCTATCAGCTTCCGAGTTCCCTGAGCCCAAAATGATGAAACACGTCTACCCCTCCTGATAATCCGACCCTTTTGACGATTATGCCGCAAGCTATCAGCTTCCAAGTTCCCTCAGCCTAAAATGGTCAAAGACGTCAACCTCTCTCTCTCGCTCGCAAGGGGGCCCGAAGAACTTTCAGACGGAAGACCAGGAACGCAGAGGAGCCGTCGCGATCTTCCATGCGACTACGGCGAAGCTTCGGACTTTCGCGGTCCAGGGTTCCGTTCTAGAAGAAATTTTCAACGGGCGATATCGGGTCAGGTGTGGACTGGAACAGAGGCCGCCTTTGAAAACGAACGCCTGAAGGAGACGTGGGAGCCGCACGAGTTGCATGCGGTCGTCCTTCCATTCAAAGCTCATTATCATTGTAGATTCTACATTTAAGAAACTCGCACGATCGCAGAATATAGAATTGAGAAGACCTTAAGATCTAACAATCCTAAATTGAAAAGCCATTCTTAAAATTTTGTTTCGGGTTCACAAAACTATGTAAGAATCTTGAGTTCCTTTAACGTACTATGGATTATGGGGGTAAATGATATATCAAATTTAAAAGTTTGTTTTTTGATAACCGAGGATCCGCCGCCATTCTCCGGGGACGAGTCCGTATAGGTAATCGGAATGCCTATACTTCGGGGGAGACTAGCCCAGCAACCCACCGCCGGGGCCCCCCACTTAAATTACGGAACCGAATGGGGATTCGAATCCAGAACCTCTTGAGAGGGGAGGAAAGCGCCCACCAACTCGATCATGCTCAAGTGGGGTAAATTTAAAGATTTTCGAGTATGCTCGAAAGATAAATCTGCAAAAGTTCCCAAAGCCTATAATCATCTGTATTCATTACACAATTTAAGGATTATGTAAGAAATAAGCATTAATACATGCCGGTTTCAATACCAGATCCAAACCCTGTGTAGGGCTTTAAATGGCGTACCCAAAACCTGTCCCGCCGCCAAAAATCCCAAGCTCGTTTACATTCCATTAGGGTTTGAATGGGTCCGTACTTGATTATAGCCATTACGCTTCTTCCCCTATTCTTGGCTTGCTTAACTTCACTCATAATATACTTCGTCAAGGAAGGTCATGCACCATCCAAGGCTCGATTTGCTCATTGATAAAAGTCGGGATTTTTGTTTTTAATCTGGCCAGCTGGCCAATAATAAGTAGCCAAGCACGTTCATTGATTAGGTCTAGTCAATAACTATGATTACCCACCACAATCCTATCTAGAGGTGGCAAAATGGGTGCAAGGATCTCGCAAAGTGGTTTTCGATGTCAGGTTTATGGTTTGTGATTTGAGAATTGGGGCTAGCTTGGTAATTTTTTAGAGGAGGACAATTTAGCATTTTCTGCCTCGTGGTTTTTATGCGGGAGATATTGGGATTCCCATTCATCAAGCTTCATCAATTGATCAAGCGCGTCCATTAACTATGCAAACAATAGGGAATTTCGGTCACAAATCCAATGGGTCCAAGGCGTCCAAGATGGGGGTTCTAGCACTTGAGGTGTGAATGCAGAACGATCGGCATGGTTGGAGGATGATTTACAAGGTGACATAGTCAAAATTCAACCCACGAGTTTTAATGTTTTATCATTCCTATGTCTTTAATATGTGGGTAATTCCCATGTTTCCGAGTTCCTATGTCTTTAATATTTGGGTAGTTCTCATGTCTTCAATGTTTGGACTAGTTTTTACGCCTCATTTTCTCTATAAATAGAGGTGAGTTTTCAAATGCATGAATTCAGACTTGAAATTGATAATACACGAGAATTCCTCTCTAGTGAGCGAATTCCCTTTTGGTTGTTTATCCAATCTACTCTCGGTGAGCTCAAGTTTTGTATCCTTGGTTGATGGATTATTCCTTTATACTTTAGTAGTGAACTTCATCTATCATATCCTTACTTTCATCCAAACAAATCTCATATCACACTTTCCATTTAAAATCACTGCCAGCAAACACTTTTCCATACACATATCCCAGAAACCGAATTTCCTAGTCTCACAATCTCCATCACGCATCAGGTTTGGTGCTAGAATGCAAAATACAATCCTCATGAGGAGTAGCTTTCGTGGCTTGGGGACTAACACTCTGTAGAGTTGAGCGGAATTCGAATCCCCACAAGCAATCTTCATTTCTCTGTCTTATTTTATCAGTCTTTGAACATGGTGACGATGACTCCTCGACATCAGGTGCCCTCTGTAGAAAAAGACTCTCCTTTTTTGTATTCAATGAATATTTTGTTTTCTGTTCTTTTACAATGCTCAATCTTGTTATATATATAGGACATATGACAACCATAATTAGGAGATATATAATAGAAAGGATTCTATATTAGGAAGAAATCTATAAAATGCCTAACAAATAGGCTGAAATAGCTCACGACCACACTCCGCCTCAAGTTGGTGCAAATATGTCTTTGATACCCAACTTGATAAGTGAGCAATGAAATTCTCTACTTGACAGAGCCTTTGTCAATATATCAGCTAACTGGTCTTCAGACTTGACAAATGGTAGCTGGATCACTTTTGTCTCCAAATTCTCTTTGATGAAATGTCTGTCAATCTCCACATGTTTGGTTCTATCATGCTGAACTGGATTATGAGCAATGTTTATGGCTGCTTTATTATCACAAAACAATTTGATTTCCAAACCTGGTGGATACCCAAGCTCAGTTAGTAGCTTTCGAAGCCATAGAAGTTCTCATAACCCCTTTGCTATACCTCTGAATTCGGCATCTGCACTAAACCGAGCTACAACCTTTTGTTTCTTATTTCTCCATATAACAAGGTTGTCTCCCACAAATGTAAGATACCCTGATGTAGACCTCCTGTCTGTCACACTTCCAGCCCAATCTGCATCTTTGTAACCTTCTATTTCAAGGTGGCCATTCTTTGCAAATAGCAATCCCTTTCCTGGGGCTGACTTCAAATATCGAATGATGCGCCACACAGCACTCATATGATCCTTACTAGGTGCATGCATAAACTGACTCACCACACTTACTGCATGAGCAATATCAGGTCGTGTATGTGATAAGTAAATCAATCGACCTACTAACCTTTGGTATTTCTTTTTATTAGTAGGCGTCTGATCAGGGTACTCTCCAAGCTTACAGTTTTGTACCATAGGAGTGTCTGCAGGCTTGCAATCTAGCATGCCAACTTCGGTCAAAAGATCAAGAACATACTTCCGCTGAGACAAGTAAATCCCTTCCTTCGACCCAGCAACCTCGATTCCCAGGAAATATTTTAGACCTCCCAAGTTCTTCATCTCAAACTCCCTAGATAATAATTCCTGCAGTCTCATAATCTCTGCACTATCATTGCCTGTAATAATCATGTTGTCTACATATATGATAAGAGCTGTCATTCTTTCTTAAGCACATTTTAAGAACAAAGTATGATCTGAGTTACTTTGAGAGTATCCATACCCTTTCATAGCTGAGCTAAAGCGACCAAACCATGCACGAGGGGACTGCTTCAACCCATACAATGATCTTTCCAGCTTACGGACCATGTTTGGCTTGTCTACGCATCTGTATCCAGGTGGAAGCTCCATATAGATCTCCTCCTCTAAATCTCCAAGAAGAAATGCATTCTTCACATCAAATTGATGCAAAGGCCAGTCCAAGTTTGCAGCCAGAGATAACAACACTCTTATAGTGTCTAACTTTGCAACTGGAGAAAATGTTTCCTGATAATCCACCCCATAAGTCTGTGTATACCCTTTAGCTATCAATCGCGCCTTATACCTCTCAATAATACCGTCTGCCTTATGTTTGACTGTGAACACCCACCTACATTCAACTGGCTTTTTATCCTTTGGTAGTTCCACAAGTTTCCAAGTTCGATTTTTCTCCAATGCCTCCATCTCTGCCCCCATCGCTTGAAGCCATTTCGGATCCTTCATGGCTTCTTCAACCCTGTTTGGAACTTGAACTGAGGAAATCGTAAACATGAAAGCTTGTAGTGGTGTAGACAGCCTCTTGGCAGACACATAGTCTGCAGTAGGGTATCGAGACCGGCGATCCTCTATATTTGGAGAACATCGATTTGGTGGTTTACCCCTATTATGCCTATCAGGTAGTTTATAACTAATAAGCACATCAGTATCTTCAAAAGAATCAAGTATAGTTGAAGTACTTACCTCAGGTACATTCTCAAGAGCTTGGAGTGGTACTAAAGAGGGCGAAGAAGGCGAAGACAAGGAGGGCTGTTGCAGTTATGCATCTGTTGACACATGTTTGGACCCATGCCATAATTCAGTGTTGTCTGGTCGTGCAACCTTAGAATCATGCGACCGTGCATGTTCGGACCCATGCCATAATTCAGTGTTGTTTGGTCGTGCAGCCTCACAATCATGTGGCCGTGCGCACCCATCCATCGCTCCTGCAATTCCTACCTCCCACCAATGTCTGGCTCTACAACTAGTCTCCCCCTAAACAGGACATTGGGGAGAAGGAAAATAGGACTCCGTCTCGATAAATGTTACATCCATGGTGACATATGTGCGCTTCCTAGCAAGATCATAACACTGATACCCTTTTTGAGAAGGGCCATAACCAAGAAACACATTTGATTGCACAAGGGTCAAGTTTGGTCCGCTGATTTTTGTGAAGATGGACATAAGCGACACACCCAAACACCTTAGGAGGCAATGTAAGAATCGAAGGAAGAGACACATGGGTAGCAAGTGCTTGCATTGGCGTGCAATAGCTCAGAATGTGGGAAGGCATGCGATTCAACAAATAAGCAGCTGTGACTACGGCAGAATCCCAAAAACAATAGGGAACATGGCTACCCTCCAAAAGTGCTCGAGTGGTTTTAAGAAGATGGCGATTCTTGCGCTCAGCAGCACCATTCTGCTGAGGAGACTAGGGGCAAGAAGTTTCATGTATCAAACCATGTTCTTAAAAATAAGCTGCAAGAGGTTTACTTAAGTATTCGCCACCATTATCGGTCCTAAGAACCTGAAGTTTGGCCCCAAATTGAGTTTGAATCATACGGTGAAAAGTCCGAAAGATAGCTTCAGCCTCATTCTTATGTTTCATCAAATATAGCCAAGTCATACGTGTGCAATCATCAACAAATATGATAAACCATCGAAACCTGGGAGGAAAACAAGTGCGATGGCTCTTTGCCAAAATACATGTATTATACTGAAAACTAGAGTTCGATAGACCATGAAATAACTTGGGAAACAAATGCCGTAAATACCCAAAGGATGGGTAACCTAACCAACGGTGCCATAACCAAAGTTCCTTCTCTTGAGCTAACTGTCCATGAGAATGATAGGTCCGTCCAGAAGTAATCTCATCCACGAAATACAGCCCCTCCCTCTTAGTACCACACCCAACAATCTCCTTCATGAGAATGTCCTGAAATAGGCAAAAATTAGGGTACATAAGCACAGCACAGTTCAATTCACTAGTAAGCTGTCCAATTAATAATAGACGATTAGACAATGAAGGAATAAGCAAGGTATGAGATAGAGAGAGAGAAGGCGTGACAGACACATGCCCAGCAGTTGTCATAGGAAAGCTATGTCCATTAGCATTGTAAATATGATCTCGACGTGGTGTAGTAGATGTAAGAAGGTCACCAGATTCCGGAGTTATATGATCTGTAGCGCCAGAATCAATTATCCACCCATGATGACCATCACCATGTCCATTAGCAAAGACAAACCCACAATTACCTTCAAGAGATTCAGCATTAGCAAAATCAGGCTCCATGGGAATTAATGACATACCTCTAGTCACTAAGGAGGCTTGCCCTCCATTCCGCCCCTTTTGGGAGCCTGGTTTCTTCTTCTTGGTCTAAAAATCATCCCACCAATTCGGATAACCATGCAATTTAAAACAAGATGCTACTATATGTTTAGGATTCCCACAGTGAGAGCATCCCTCGGATTGAATTGGCATACCAAGTTTAGGGCGAGGTCCCCGGGTAAAAAGCACTAACTGATCACCCTTACCCCGCTGTGACACCATGGCGGAACCAGAGGTGACCTCGACAAGAGTGGAGAGTATGACAGATTGGCGCATATCCTCTCGCCTGACTCGAGCATAAGCTTGCTCAATAGTGGGAAATGGATCCATCTTCATAACATCAGCACGAACATTATCCAGGCGGTCATCGAGACCATCCAAAAAAGTATAAACTCGATCTTCATGGATAATGGCATTGTACCTCAGAGTATCGGCCAGACATTGCATAGGATTAGGACGGCGGAAATCAATCTCACACCTGAGCCCTTGAAGATCATTGTAATATTTCTCGATGGGTCCACCGCCTTGCTTCAATTGAGAAACCTGCCTCTTAATATCATAGATTTGGGAGATGTCAGATCCGTCAAAAAAGGTTGTTGCCACAGCATTCCATACTGCTCTAGCAGTAAGAAACCGAATAAAGTTTGGTATCAAGGCTGGGTCTATAGAATTGATAAGCCAACCTTTCACCGTAGAATCATCGGTCTTCCATTGTCTAAAAAATGGATCAGTAGGAGGGGGCTCAGGAGAATCACCATTCAAATAGCTCAGTTTGTCTTTGCCCGAGACATACATCTCAACAACCTGAGACCATACGCCATAATTTTTGCCATCAAGCTTGACAGTAATCGGTGCAACAGGAGGTTCAATGCACGGCAGTGTGGCCTGCTGGGTCAAGAGCTGCTTCATCGCAGCGGTTAGGTCCGCCAGAATGGCAGTAGCAGATGCACTAGCATCCGCTTGGTCGGTTACAACACTCGGCTATTCGTCGGCCATGATCTCAGCTTTGCAAACTGAATTGCGATGAAGAAGATCGGGTAAGACGCACGTCGAACGGCGCAATAGAGAAAGAAAGCAAGCCCAAAAAAAAAATTTTCGGGGGCACTGCCCTCGAACCCCCAGCCCGCTCACCGGCAAGTAGGACCACCGTTGTCGATGATTGACATACAATACCCCAAGGATCAAACCCTAGGGCTCTGATACCATGTAGAAAAAGACTTTCCTTTTTTGCATTTAATGAATATTTTGTTTTCTGTTCTTTTACAATGCTCAATCTTGTTATATATATAAGACATATGACAACCCTAATTAGGAGATATACAATAGGAATGATTCTATACTAGGAAGAAATCTATAAAATGCGTAACAAATAGGCTAAAATAACTCACAACCACACCCTCTTCCATCCTCAAAAGGTCAAGTGCCATCTTCTTCTTGGACGGTGAAACGCAACCGGAACCGAGAGCCCTTGCGATTGCAGCTAGCCAAACCTTCTGATCAAACTCAATCGACCCTTCTTCACATGCATGTTTGATCCTCCAAATCCCGTTTTACACGGCAGGAACATTGCGCGGGAATTCATGCCATCGCCAAAGTAGCTCAGCATTTGACAAACATGATGGGAATTGATTTCACCTGATTAGATTTCCGATCAGGCACACGTCAAGATGCCGTAAGTTTTCAAGTATTCCTCACATGGCCAGGGAGCATCACTTCTAAGCATCTCAATTGTTAGATTCAAGGCATAAGGCACGTAGGGCATAAAACATCCGTTCATTCAATGGTTCAGATGCACTGAAAAGGAAAACAGAAGTACTAGAGCAAGAATGATTTCTTAACAGTGTTAGAAATTCCCTGTCCTCGCGTGCAGTCTACTGAATACCAAGAAGAGTTTTAATGCAGAATCTTGAGTTCCGACCAGCCCAGTTCGCCATACGACCATGCCATGCAAGAACCATGGAACTGCATGCGCTCGCGTTCAGATTGGCCTACAACGTTCTCTTTCTCTTCGTCCTCTGGCATGCATCGTTTAAACATGTCGCATGTGCATATGCATATGCATTGTCAAGTTCGTCGTGTTTTTGGGTAGGATAGGAACGATTGATACGACACCATTCATGAGAATATTCGATTCGAGTACTTTAAAGTCATCCAATCTTATCAGATGCCTATGAGTCCTGTAGAGTGGCTGAAGAAAAGACTACGTTATCAAAACTTAAAAAGAGACGAAAGAAGGAATCTTTTCCGGCAAAGATGCAAAACTTCGATAACTATTGGCATATGAAAGTATTTCTATTTGCTGATATTTGAGGAGTCTCACAAACCATTTCGTTTGAGGGTCCGTTTATTTGAAGGAAAATCATTTTTCTGACTTTTTGATGTTTTGATAAGGAAAAATTAATTGATCTACAAAAAATATTTTTCAATAATTGAAAACAACAAGTTTAGATTGGGAAAAAATATCTTCCCCTTGCAACAAGAAGAAAACTACTTACCCTAAACTACCAAACAAATGAAAATTAACTATTTTTCTTTATACTTATTTTCATGGAAAATATTTTCCTCCGTCATGAATTACGGTTCACTCTGCTCAGACAGTATTAGGGCATGGCATCTGAAGTCACCCTATTTGGAAGCCCTGTAATTTAAAATTTTACCTGTTGTATTCAGAACAAGCTCTTAATCACTCAATAATTTCATAATATAAAATAGGACCCGGCTACCATAACGGTTCCGTAAGAATAAAATTCTGACGGTGTAATACTAGCCACAATTTTTAATGGAGGAAACTTGCACACTGCTTTGTCTGGCTTAAACTTTTTTTGACTTTCCATTGTTACACTTTTTTCTTGGCTTAATTTAAGATTAGAGGATTTAAAACGGCGCAAGAAGGACCAATCTAAAAGGGAAACCCTCACCAATTCTAGTGAAATTTCTTGAATATAAAAAGAAAAAAAAAATCAAATACCAAATATAGCTAATTACAAGTAGAAAAATATTAAACTAACTAAAAGGAAATCATTAATGTCATTGGAAAGTTCTATTAGAATTCAAAAATGAAAAACACTTGAAATGTTGGCATTATAACTAATAACAAATTCATTGTGCATTGAATGGCTCCTCATTCTTTTCAATCAAATCAAATTGATATAGAGGGATTCTCCGATGACCTAAAATCAAGACTAGTGATATCAATTATGTATAAAATAGGTGAATTAAAGACAATATTGAAATATAAATAATAAATTAGTAGACGAAAAAATTACCGTATATTTGAATCTCATAGATGAGGATGTGCAAGGACTTGAAACATTACAAGATCAATCTTAGAATCATGATAAAGTAGCCGAAAAATCATTTTCTCTCCCTCTCTCGTCATTGTCTTCTTACACCTTTGTTCAAAGAAAATATCCACTATTTTAAAAGTTGCAATTGAATCCTTCATATGTTAATTATTGTTTGAATATTACGATTTGTTTCTTTAAATAAAATAGGAGACTAGATTTCATCTTGTCTGAATATTATCATTTGTTTCTTTAAATAAAAATGAAAAAAAAAACTCTCATTATGTGCCTTTTTAAACTTGTGGAAATCCCACCAAGTCAGAGACAAAAAACATGAAACGGGGCATGCCGGTATCCCGCATTCCAACTTTATAACTGGGGACTAGCAATTGACCGCTCATTTTGTGAAAATAACGGGACCGTTCCCTACTCATTTCCCTATAAAATTCAGTTGCATAGTGTTATGCTAAATTCTCATAACTTATTATGGAAAAGTAAATCATACATCGCTCGCGTAAAAAAAAAAAAACAAAAAGATGTTACATACAAGCAGCTTTATCCATCCTTAATTTGAGGATTTCAAAAGGTGAGGAGGAAGACTGACCCGCGGGGAGAGTGACGAGTGACACTGGGTTGGGAGCTTGAACCAGCCGTTTGATGACCTTGAAGAGCAACTTAGAACGAGAAGGAAACAGAGTTTGGAGCAAACAAACGATTACATCACTGTCTAACGGCCGGGCTATAGTCTGCTAGATTTAGTGGTCAGTGTAAGGCTTCCTAGCCAATCGGCCCTTGACAAGTGTCAAGATAGCGTCGCCAAGTATATATAACATCGACGGATACATCTCAAGTATTCGACGTGACGGTTATACCTAATTATCGGTTAGGCTGATCTTGACAAGACACCACTTCAATATTATTTCATTAGAGGATGCATCGTTGCTACCACTATTTGTAATGTTAGACATGTATTGATCCCCAAAACAATATGAACGCTACTTGTGATGCCCTTTCACCACTTGTCATCTATAAAGCGTCATTTGTTCAACGCTATCGACAGCCCATCAACAATAACACAAACAATAATGTGAACACTCAGGTACGGGCTCTTTCCAATTGACTCTTTCTTTCTAGGAAAGCATCTCTCCCCATCCTTCCAATTACCTTCTAAACTTCCCTCATTTCCAGTGTTAACTTAAGCATCGGAGGGCCAATCCGGGCACAAAACCCGGACACCCTTACCCGTTTGATCTGGTGCCGATCAATTCTTCAGTGGAGTTTCCGACCGAGTTCGTGATTCCCATATCAAGCTTCAACATCTAGAATATTGAGCAGTCAACTAACATGGCCACCATAAAAAATGCCAAAGCTATAATGATCCATGGGAGAGCTCAAAAGCCTTTTTTCAATGCACAGAAACGGAGAAAATTTTACAGCACAAATCGGTGGTATATTTGTTAACACGGCGGTGTTCAATCTCTGCTTGGCCTTTGCCTTTTCTCTTGTGGTCACTACGTTTTCAACATAACCTATGGCCAGACCGCAAACTGGCTGACAAACAAGCAGTTCTGATCTTTCGTTCCATATGCATGAATGTGAATTTGACAAGGTGTTTGATTTTTGGTTGCGATATAACATCCAAAATACATACAACAGTGCATCATCTAACAAGGACAGTAATAGAAAGCCATTTTTACGCTGCCTATATGCAATATAATTCTCGAAGATTCGACTTTTAAGGATGTCATGACTATGCAAAATGACGGTGTTTTGGTAGCGGAGACTAGGAAAGAAGAACGATCATTCTGAAAGTGGTCACTAGATCGGAAAAACTAAGAGACAAAAAAGGGGAGAATTAGAAGCGATTTGCATTTTCTTGGCTTCATTTATTTCATGAAAAATGAATGATTTTGAAAAAATTTCTTTAAAAATAGTCGCTCGTATCGCTTGAAATAGTTAGTCGATGAAAAATATTTTTATTATCGACAACAATTTATGTCTAATCATTTTCATAGATGATGGAAATATTTTTCGTTCATTCACTTTTATAAGCAATACAAATATTCATTTTTATGAAATTTTTTTCCAAATCATCCATGTTCAGCGAAATAAACACTCTTGGAGTAACTTTTTGCTGTCCTTAAAACCCTAGAAATTCATTAATATTGAGCAACTGGGAGAGGTGAGGTGACTAGTAAACACAATTTTTAATCTTTTATATTTATACACTTAATCTTATATTTAGTTCTATTTGCATAAAGGACACTTAAGTCAAATATAGTATGTTCATTTCGCTTCTTTTTTCTTGTAATTAACATGTTGTAATCAAATCCCTCCCTCTTTTCTTTTTCTCTAAATAATAATTATTTAGGTCTCTTCCTTTCTTTTCTATTCACCTCTATCGAATCTAATCTCTTATAAAGATAGAAAATAGTGCAAATTGGATTTTGTGGTTAAGAACGGAGTTTTGTCATCGAGCCACATCGTCCCAAATCTTCACTCCCTTCTCAATACTCTATGGCTTGATTAGAATAAAAAAAAAATTTAGTCATCTCACTTACTCAACCATTAAATGCGCATTGGACACAATTTTTCAGCAGTGATTATGTAAGGTAATTTCAATGGAGTGTATAGTATAGACAACAAATCCATTTCATTTAATTATTTTGTAAATAAATGTATAGCTGCAGCATTTGATTATAACATATAAGTAATACAAATCGTGTGGGGTTGTATATACAATTTTCTTGGTTAAAAATTAAATCCATAGGTGAATTTATGTGCATACATGATGTCACCACCAAGCATACGTGTTTGCTTCAACTTAATATATTATAAAAAAATGGCGACATATAATATTATGAAGCTTGTTAGCTACGTTGATAACTATCACCAAAATAATGCAAGTTTTTCTGACGAAGAATAATAATAATAATAATGCAAGTTGTGATTAAAATCAAAACTTTCTTTTTGTTCTATAAGCGTAGTTATGCAATTCAATTGTCATATAGCAATTCAATTTTTGAAAATTAAATAACCATCTACATTAGTTACCTTTCCGAACAAAAGTATTGAATCAATTACTAAATACATTATCCCACAGAAAATCGTAATGTTTCAAATTGGATGACTTATAATATTATGAGCCTACAGTTAGCAGCACATTGAAAAAATAAATTAATTTCAAAGACCAAAGCTTTCATTGTCCACATATCATTATATAATAACAAATATTTAAAATGGACTCCAAAACTGACTGCGCAGGCTATGATGAGACTTGACTTTTTCCCCTAATGTTTTTTTCTTCCCTGGTCAATATTTGGTTTTTCTTTGATCTTCGTTCTTATCCGGCTCAAGTGCTAACTTTTTGACTTCCCACCCTAGCTTTTGAGTTGAAGAACTGCCATTGGGAAGGAAGGAAATAACTTTCACTTTTCACCTCAATTATTGAAGTGATAAAAATAATTAAATTTTACACCATACAAATTTAAGCTTTCAAAATAATCAGTATTGATATCAATAACTAGTCTCGGCCCTCAAGGGTACCCTATGCTTTCCATTAGCCGTCCAATACGTATGGTACCATCCCGGAACGCCCACCCTAGTTGCAAATTCTTTTTTCCTTATCGACAATGTCATTTGTAAACTAATTTTTTGTTAATTTGACTAAAATATATTTTATAAGTGCATCCGCACGCTCATGTGTGTTGACGCAGAATTGCTCAAACTTTCTACATGTTTTGTGTTATTTTGTTACGTAAGAGATGATGTCAATGCTTTGTGTACTTGACCATAAATATGAGTGTGGTGGATGTATTCAAACCCAAGTGGGAGGAAGCAGCCGGCAATATGAGGAAGAAATGAAGAATCCAATAGGAGATGAGAGATGGTCTTTTGAACGATGATATAGATGCAAGTGGGAGTATATGTACTGAAGAAAGGGTCACTTGAGAAGGGTGGAAGCATAGTTCAAATTTTCGGATCA
This sequence comes from Syzygium aromaticum, assembly GCA_024500025.1. Taxonomy (NCBI): domain Eukaryota; kingdom Viridiplantae; phylum Streptophyta; class Magnoliopsida; order Myrtales; family Myrtaceae; genus Syzygium; species Syzygium aromaticum. Next base: position 5,509,316 of record CM044885.1, on the reverse strand, counting down.
TATATGTCGAGATACATACACTTCAGTACGTAACGATCATCCCGCGTGATAAATTAGCATGACAATACCAGCTAGATAATTATCGGTGTTTATCTCTAACAGTTTCATGAGAGGAAAAAAACCATATTATCGGAGAAAAAAACAGAGCAAGAGAATGTTATGTAAGGTGTGTGTCCACATATGTTATAATTTTGAAACTTGCACCGAAAAGGAGGTCAATCGATTCTTTGGAGAGATAACCTTGCGACAAAATTATCGCGAAAAAGTATTCATGCAACCACCAATCAATCGAATTACCGAAACACATCGACATGTCACTGTCGCGTGTTGCTTTCTTCCTAAACAAAATTGGGGCTCACCACGCACGAGTACCAACCCCCACATGGCTGTTGATTCATGTGCCAAACAACAAGACAGGAGCAGCACAAGAGGATCACGTCAAGGCAAAGAGAAAGACGAGGATGTAATTGGAGGAACATGGTGAAACGAAGAGAGGCCGGCTCTGGCATGGCGTGGGGGAGTAAACGCTGCTTTCAATCACTCAAATAGAAAAATTTCTCAATTGGGTCCTCTTGCTTCCCTAGCCCTAAGATGTATTTAGTTTCAATTTATTTCGCGAAAAATAAATAATTTGAAAAAAAATTTTAAAAAAAAATCGCTTACGAAAATGAACAAACGAAAAATATTTTCTTCGTTCATGAAAATTTTTAAATATAAATTGATATCGCCGATGAAAATATTTTTCATTGACTAATTATTTCAAGCAATATAAGTAATTATTTTTTAGAAAATATTTATAAATCATTCATTTTTCGCAAAATAAGTGAGACTAGATTAGGCTCAAAGCACTTTCATTATCCTTTCGTCCTGTTTCCTCTTTCCTTCAGCAAGTTGAGAGCCCAATTATCTTGATGATTGATTTTTGGGAGTGCTCCATGTTGACTAAAATGACGCTAGTTAAAATGGAATGGACAATAATTGGCACATCCTTGTTGCAATAGACAATTGCATTTGATACTAGAGTTCAAGGTCGATTTCGAGTTCAAGGTCGTACCTAAAAGAAAGATATTTATTTTCAATATGTCGAAAATGGGGAACCCAATGCTTTGGAAAGCGAAAATGATTAAATTTCTTTATTCGAGTTTTTAACAAGTTTTTTCGAGCACTCGTTAATAATATCCTATAACATTTTAACTAAAGCTAATTTTATTCAGACAATTAAGTCATCAAATATTCTTTGGCAACTGAATATTTGAAGTGCTCCTTTTCACTCCACAAATACACTTTTCTTTCGGCGAGTTGTCCAATAAGTCCTAAACTTATTGTGCGAATGCTAATTCTGTAATAGGTTTTCTTATTTTGTCAATTTAGTGTTAATCCTTTGCGCATAAATTTCAATGTAGTCCTTTTAATCAATTTTCGCCAAAAATCGCTATGACGTGGTGATGTGCTACTTAAGATGGTTAACGATTTCTAACAAAAATCAACTGGAAGGACTTCATCGAAATTTTACACAAAGATTTGTGATTAAATTGACAAAAGTAAATAGTCACTACAAAAAAACACTAGATTAGCAACGAAATTTGCGACGGAAAATTTGGAAAGATCCATCGCAAATCGAATTTGCGACGAATTTTGCGACGGAAAAAATTCCGTCGCTACTAGGTCGTCGCAAAATTTTACGACGGAAAATTTAAAAGTTCGTCGCAAATTTGCAACGAAAATAAATTCGTCGCAACACATTCGTTGCAAATTAGCCACGAATACAATCCGTCGCAAATGTCGTCGCAAATTTCGTCACAAAATTAGTCGGAAATTAGCCACGAATGCTATCTGTCGCAAATTTCGTCGAAAAATTCGTTACAAATTTCGTCGCAAAATCGACTATAAAATTTAAACGTCGCAAATTAGCGACGAACTGTAATGATCGCAAAATTCAGCATAAAATATTTGTCGCTATTTTTACATCATTTCGGCCATAAATTCTTGTCCACATCAAACAAATGAGACAATGACATATAATTGAAACAGAAAAACGAACAAATCATAGATTCTGACAAACCAGCCACAATGACATATAATTGAAACAAACAACTGAAGGAAAGTTACAGAGTCTGACATGATGTTTTTTGATATCCAATCTTACAATACATTCAAAACATGAACTAAGAGACGAGATAACCATAGAAGACGCAGAAAAACCATACACAAGAAGACGCAGCTTTGGTACATTGGCAGGACATCAAAAGCAATCACTTTTGTTGAACTTGAGGAAATGTTTATACATAAATCAGTCCAGATTATAAAAGAAGCGTTTATACATGGATGTGGAACTAGGTGTAAAATAACAAGAGAGTTAACAAAAATACGTTTCAGAACGAACATAAATGTTCTTACATATGAATATGAGTGAAATTATAAAAAACCAAGATTATGAAGCAAACTTACCCTCGATTTTGAGAATTTTAAATAGAAAATCTAGAGAAAATCATCATTATCATGATCATCATCATCATCAGCATTCTCGGCATTAATGTGTTGGTCATCGTTGTGCCCATGACCTATTGGATTGGCTGGAGGTACAGGAGGATCGTCATAGCGGTTGAGGTTAAGGTGTTGCATAATGAGTCTCATTTGTTGCTCCAAGTTATTTATTTGTTCGTCCTTCTGAACAAGTAAATTATTCAGACGATACACTTCTTGGGTCAATTGCTCGTCTTGTCGTGACCTCCTTCAACCAGTCGCAGTGGATGATGAATTTACAGGACTATACGGCATGTACATCATTGACAATGATCCCATCCCAAATATTTTCCCTTTTTTCATCTCACCCGTTGCCTCCATCCATAATGCCATATTATCAACTAACGGCCCGGACTCAGGACAATCATCACTACCACTAGTACTGCTCATTACAAGTTCATCATATTTTTCCTACATTAACAATGTAGATGAAAATAAAATCACTACCATAAATATTAAAAGCATTCACGGTTTTCATTATAGTTTACATATAAGCTAAAGTATAACCTTACATACCTTAACAGCTTTTGCTCAATCATCAGTCCATGTCTTATATTTCTTTTGAAATGTGCGTTCAAATATAGCTACAAATGTCGGTTCCGTCCCCAATGCTTGTGCCTACAAAATGTAAACATAAGTAATTGAATTAAATTAACTTATAACTCATTTAACAGACTTACCAATTGTTTGTGATGCTCTGCAATATTGATAGAGCCCCCAGCATATGTGGCTGATCCCTCACTAGAACTAGAAGATCGATTCTTCTTATTTTGCTCACAGAGTTGCCGACTCTGTTCAGATGCCCAAAATTTGTTAATTGTCGCTCAATTGTCAACTATAAAGAAAGACGGCTTCACTTGCTTGATCTTCGCTCTATTCATGACATTTCGCATAAAATCACCGATTTTCTTATCGACAATTCTTCTCACTTCATTGTCTTCCGCTTCCTCCCACTTGTACTTCCGTTGCAATGATTAAAAACACAAATTGAAAGTTATTATGATGATCACATATCCATAACCATGCACCGGACAAATCTAGACAGATTTCGTAAAGTTCATGTCGGGGAAAATATCTGGTCCTTTAGGTATCGAAAACTATAGAGTTATTCCGATCCCTTTACATCATTCTTGACCATCAATATACTACACCAAACTTAATTGGTGAGAAAATAAAATATGTAAAACTTACCTTGAATTCATTCCACCACATTTCTTTCACTTCTTGTGGAACATTTCTGTAAGTAGTATACTCTCCCATCCAAAAGTTTCTTACTATTTCGTTCAATTCCCTCACAACAGACATAGCATCCGTGAATCTGCAATCATACGTATATTGTGCAACATTGACAATTCAGTTGACATCAATATCTAAAGCCATAAAGATTACATATACTAAAATAAAAATGAAGTACTTACGAATCTCCAAATGGGCATATGAAGAATCGGTTATCTTCTTGACCTCTGTTTCTGTCAATATTCGATTGTTCCGCCGAATAATGGGGTGAAACGGAAGGAGAGGGAGCTAATTGAACTGGAGGACATTCGGTTCGCATGTGGCCAAGTCCTGTAACATGTTGTTGAGTGTTGGATGAAGGGCCAACATGTCCATATTATGACGGACCATATTGTGGTTGAGGGTTAGATGACAGGACAGGGGAAGAGGAAAGGGACGGGGATGAGGACAAGGAAGAGGCTTGTCTTCTAGGCATGTAACCTCTACGTTTATACTGACAAGTAAGAAGGTTATGCGAATATGTAAAGAACTATTGACACGTATTACTGACACATAGTGATGTACATGACGAAACTTACTATTTTGATGGAAAGACTGAGAAAATGTTTCCTTAAAATGACCCACTGTCGAGTGTTTATGATGTGCAATTTTCTACGAATAAATATACTATAAATCTCATTCATTTTGATATGAAACATCAATATATGAGCACGATATGGGTGGCCACAGATATCAAACATCACTATATGAATTGCATTCATTTTGATTAAAATTTTTTTGACCACGTACAAAAACTTTAAATTTCACTAGAAGTGGGTGGCCACAGGTATTCCAAGTCATTCTGCAAAGTTTTGTAAGAGAAAAATTGTTATTATTGTTAAATTTTTTTTGGGATCTAAAAAAAAAATTTCACTAAAAGTTGGTGGCCATCGATATTCTAACATATTCTGTAAAGTTTTGAAATTTAAAAATTTTAAGAATTTTTAAATTATTATTTATTAATATAAACATTTTTCTATGAAATAAAAAAAATTGGTACATACTAAAATTGGGTGGCCACAGGTAGTCTAAGCTATTAGGTAAAATTTCAAAAATTTTTCTCATTCTTTATTTTAATAATTTTAGGGCACGTTAAAAAAATTAAATATAACTAAAAGTGGGTGGCCACAGGTATTATAAGCCATTCCGTGAAGTTTTGAAAATTTTTAAATTTTAATTTTTTTTTCAACCTTCTAAAAAAATTAAAATTTCAATGCAAGTTGATGGCCACATGTTTTCTAGGCAATTCTGTGCAGTTTTGATATTTTATATTTTTTTTAATTTTTTTTCATCCAAATTAAAAAAATTTCTCTCCCAATGGGTGACCACAATTATTTTAAGCCATTTTATAAAGTTATAAAAATTTTTCATTTTTAAATAATTTTTTTCCCGGAACGTTAAAAAATCTAAATTTTACTGGCCATCATGAATAACTTTTTCCTGTTTTCTCAAATGGAGCAAATCCATTGGCACAGAGACCTAACCTGATGTTCCGAGGCTCTATCGCAAACTCAGAGTATGTTCTATCAAAATGTTGCCATGCCTCCGCATCTGAAGGATAATACATTAGACCCTCTTCTGTTTCATGATTTGCATGCTAAGTCATGTATTCAGCAGTGGCTTTAGATGCATAAAGCCTTTGCAATCTAGGGATTAAGGGCAGATAAAACATTTGCTTGTATGGTCTACGCTTTTGATTACGACCCGGCCTCCTGTTAATCTTATACGTAGGTTGGCTACAGAATTTGCAAGATTCTGCATTTTCATCATCTCTCCAATATATCATACAACCCCTACACATACATCAATCTTTATAACCGGAAGACCTAAGTTATCCACTAGTTTTTTCATATCATAAAAATCACTTTGCATGATGTTATCACGAGGCAATGATTCCCACATTACTTCAACAAAAGAGTTGAAAAAATTCGCAGACACATTATGTTCTGCCTTGATATTTAATAGTCGGGCTGTCACCGATAACTTAGTGTGGTCCTCACAACCTGCCCATAAAGGTTCATTTGCTGCTTTCAACACATCCCAGAACTGATTAGATTGAAAAGTTTCATTATAGACATTCTCAGCAAAACCCGTTACTCCTATATCTTCCAATTGTGAAGCATGACTAGTACCAACTTGTTCACGTGTAGGAGTAAAACTAGCACTTGCCTGATTTGATTCTGTGACAAAATTATTACTAGCTGCATCAATGACCATCCTCTCGTATGGGTTCAATTGTTCATAATAATCACATTCTTCCATAACTGAAAATTGGTCACTTCTTTCATATCCTTCATCAGATATAAATGGTTCACCATGAAAAATCCAATTATAATAGTTTGGAATAAATTCAAATCTAGTAAGGTGTTCTCTAACTTGATCACACACAAGAAATTTACCATTACCGCACTTTTTACACGGACACCTTAATTTATTTCCATCAATGAACTCATATTTACTACTAGCAAAGTCTAAAAATAGTTCCAACCCAGTACGAAACTCATCTATCAATCCTCGACATCCAGGTAAGTTCTTATTATGCATCCAAGCTCTTTCTCTTTGCATTGTGTCTGTACTAAAATAAAAAATTCAAGTAAAATATTTAAAATATCATATCTATTGTTCTTAATTAAAACCATAAAATTTTGGAAATTATAATTTTTGTTATTCACGCAACAATTAATATGAAATTGCAAAAATAGAAAAAATTACTATGTAAAAAACACTTACCCAAATATTTGACTGAAATATTGGTAGGACAAAGTGGTTAATTTGATGAGAATTGCAACGTCCACTTGGATTGCGAGACCTTCAATTAGACACATACCCAAAAAAAATTATCAATCAAGAATTATTTTTTAATAATTTTTAATGTGCGATGGAAACGGAGATTAATTGTCGCAAATTTGCGACGGATCCCACATTCCGTCGCAAATTTGCGACAGAATTTTCATATATTCGTCACAAAACAGCGTGGCCATTCAGCCTCATGTAAGGGCCGGCGAGGTGTCGCCAGTCGTTAAACCGGTGATGCAAATACGAAAAAAAAATAAACATAAATATATATAAAATAAAGAAATTACAATCCAACGACTAATAGTCACGAAGTTAGCTATGATACTTACCGATACAAAAACTTCACCGAGATTAATATGTGCATGTGCGGATTTTGCCGATTTCAGACCTACGAAGGAGGGCGAAAAGCGAAAGAGAGTGAGAAAGACATATAAGACTGAAATACCACAGGCTAATAAACTACGAATTTGCGACAGACGTTTGATTTCGTCGCAAATTTGCGACGGATTTACTTTCCGTCGGAAATTTGCGACGAACTTTTTTCCGTCGCAAATGTCCGACGGATTTTGCGACGGTTATATATTTCCGTCGCAAAATTTGCGACGGTTTTTCTCCGTCGCTAATTTGCGACGGAAATAGAAAACTGTCGCAAATTTGCGACGGAAAAAGTTCGTCGCAAATTACATGTTTTTTTGTAGTGAGTTTAAGATTGAATTGACATCCATACAATAAGTTCATGATTGATTAGATAATTTTCTTCTTTCCTTTCCCTTATATCACCTCTAAGTGCACTCGATACTAATGAATAAGGTATGCTAACTTTCCACAAAGATAGTGAGCCTTGTAATGCACGAAGTTCTGGGCTCTCTCATTTGAGAAGCGCCTCCCTATGTTCGCATAAGATTGCAAATAACAATCGGACTTAGGCTAGGTTTATCCGTTGATTATATTAATACGAGTCAATTGAATAAGTAGGTGTTTTATATTGGTCCCAAAGTCAATGGTCATGGAAGTTAAGCGCGGTTAGTACTTAGTATTAGGATTTGATATAATTAATGTCATTAGTTACTAAACTTTGTTTAGACGAAGACTTCCTGTTAGCTAATTACCAAACATCTCGACACTCTTTATGACCACGTACAGTGTTCCGTGGGAGAATCGAAGAGCCTTTATTCTTCTGTCCTCGAAACACATGAGAGAGCACGACAAAAAAATAATGAAAGTAGGTGATACAACATGTAATAAACATTGAATGAAACAATGCTTTGTAAGAATGCGAGGCATTGACTTGGGGGATGCCAAAGGTTGGAAATTTAGGTATCAATTAATTTACAAAAAGATCAAGTTACAAATTTTTTTTTGGTCAAAATCAAGTTGCAATGTAGGTAGTGCAATAGTTGAGAGGGGATGATTAAGATCGATTGACAATTATTATTTTTTCCCCAACGATCAAGGTCAAGCCATGGACCACTTGTCGCTTTTTTATTTTTTTCCTATTTAATAGCAATTATTATTCTATTTTCCAACTTGAGATTTAATGCTCTCAAACAATAGAAATTGAGAGGGCCGCCCTTTATTTTCAATTTTGAAATGAAACCGGGACCATCTCCTCATCATGAGCAAAGTACCATGCCCCTATGTCTGAGGGTCCCTTCTTTTCTTTATTTTTATTTTTTATTTTACCTTTGTACAGCATTAAAGACTACAACTAAATACACACTGCTCAAGCTTAATTTGAAAAAAAATAATAATAATCGTGAAAATCTGCCACAGAAGTAAAGGAGATCAGGCCATGACCATTTATTTATACTTTCTTCAATGAGCAAGCTGGTACTAGATTATGTGAATTCGCCCATACCCGCTACCATTACCGTATAGACTAGTTTTCGAAAATCATCGAATTATTCTCGCCGTACTTTCTTTTATTCTTAAATGTATAGAAATACGGTTGTCGCATTTATCTTGCTCAGTTGCACCACGTGTCGTGAATAAAAATCGCTTATATGAGAAGTATTTTCCATTTCACAATAAGGAATCTGATATAAACCCCTTCCTGAATGGACGAGGACTAGAACTCAGGACCATTTTGAGATGTTTATATTGAGCCGTGCAGGTTGAATTGCAACGGTTCATGTATGACATGACAGGTAATGGCTCCACTAGATAAATATGGAAAATTACCAAAAAAGTCATAAATCTATTACACTTACATCAATTCAACTGTAGACCTTTTAATTTGGCCAATTTAGTTATAAATCTATTGTACTTGAACCAATTTAATTATAAACTTTTCAATTTTGCCAATTAAGTCCTAAATTTTTTGACATTTCGCCATTTGACAATTTGTTAAGTTAGTTCTTCCGGCTAATTTTGATCAAAAATTGATAATATGGCAGTCCAGTCAGTCAATTGTAATTGTGGAACGACTGACGTTGACGTAGATGATTTTTGCTTCTTCTTTTTTTTTTGAAAAATTTGAGTTATTTTCCTTACTTTCTTTTTTTTCCTTGTTTCCCTCCCCTGGTCACCGGTGAGGACAAGGGCTAGGATGCCCTCGCTGGTGGTCGGTGATCTATGTCATCATTGCTGAGGCTTGCGACTGGCAAAGGGAAATGAGGATAAAAGAAACAAGAAAAAGGAAAGAACAAAAAAGGAAAATTGTTAAGAATTTTTTTTTTAAAATTACAAAAATTGTCAACGTGTGTATCAGCCGTACCATGTATGACGACCGATGCTGACTAGACCACCACATTAGTCATTTTTAATGAAAATTAGTCGTAAGAACTAAATTGTCAAATCGTCAAAATACTTGAGACTCATTTGGCTTAGTTGAAAAGTTTATAAGTAAATTGGCAAATAGTCAAAATATTTAGGATTAAATTGGACAAATTAAAAGGTTTAGAACTGAATTGGTATAAGTGCAATAAATTTAGAACTTTTTTGGTAATTTGCCCTGGATAAATAATAAAGAGAATAATTAATTCCTTGAGACAAACCATTGGGTGTTCCTCTCTTACTTGGAGAAGAATCTATTTCAAACGCGTTGAACTATGACAGCCTCTTGCGCAATCCCGTGGCTTTTGGAACACCTTTAGTAAACTTACAGTCAACTTTCAAGAAAAGAACTTTAGAATCACTCTTTCATGGCATTTCCTTTTGGATTTTCTAACAAGAAGGGGTTGCTCTTGTTAAAGTGCGTTTCCATTTCATGCCGATCAAGAAACGTTTCGGATTGGAGCCGGACTATAACGTTTTCTAGGCGTGCTTGAACCAGGAGTATAGGGCTAGGAACTCGGGAAAGCCCGGGCCACCGGCCGCCGCCCAATAGCCCATTCTAGGTGTTGGGTCGGCGCTCGACTAGACACCCATAAAGACCTCTTGATTCTGCCCATGTAGCGGGCGCCTAAAGGCAATTTGATTAAGGGAAACTTGGGATAAAAAGCTTATTTTTGACCTAGTTTCATAAGTTATAATGGAGCAACCAAGACGAGAGTTAAAGTTATCTCTCTTTGAGATTTCTAAGTGACTGACATGTGAAAAATTGTGAAATGAAACTCATGAGCATGTTATTGATGTAATCAATAGGAAGAGTTCAAATTAGGATACATAATGGAGTTGTGGGACATTGGCTGCTTTGCGGCATGCACCAATGCTGAGAAAGAACTTTATCTGGCCGTGTGCCCTTGATAGGGCTGGGCACAAGATCTCCCCTGAGGGTGGAGTTTTGGATACTCTTAAGGTGCACAGACTATGACACCAGGCGAGATAGAGTGCGAGTTACATCTCTTCTAAGGAACGAAAATAATTGGCTCGTCTACAAGATTCTCTAAGGTTTCAAATCAAGACACAACGTAGTGATTGCACATGAGGCTTAGACACATGAGTGAGAGGGAGATAATGATTCTGAGTCTCAAGGGTCCATTAGGAGGTCACTGGATCGAGAAGTTGAATTTTTGTGAATACAGTGACCACGATAGTCGGGAGAAACTGAAGTTCAATATGATAGTTCAAAGGATTATGGAGATTGTAGGCTGCTTTAATTTAGATTTATGGTGACCCTTTCAGTTTTCATTCAAGGGTGGTGCCTGATATGTGCTGTCATATCTTCTTATGATGTTTCGAGAAATGTCTAGATTTAGCACAAAAGCAAATTTACTTGGTTAGTTCAAGTCATGGAATGCAATATTCGAAGAACATACCGGAAGGAAGATCATGTACCTAGTAATTGACAAAGGGTTGAAACTCTGTTATAATAAACTTAGCTAATTTTGCGTAGAGAAATGAATAGTGAAACATTGCACTATTACCGACACACCATAGCTGAACGGGGTCGCAAAACTCAGGAACAAAATATAACTGAGAGGACATCATTTTTACTCTAGATTAGATGAGGATTCTTAAGCCGAGGCAGAGAAAATTGCCCGTTGGTTAGTGAACATATGACCATCAACAGATAAGCCTTACAAGAAAAAAAGAAGTGGCAATAAAAATTAGGGTCACAATCTATATAAATAAAAAGAGTCGCCCTCTTGCATCGTATTTATACGGAAACTTTTTTTTATTTTGATAACTATCAGACAGCGAACGTGGCATGGGCGACCATCGTATTGCTCGCATGGCATGCATTCAAACCAACTTCTTCCATGTCTAAATTTGAATCTCCTGCCTTTTACAAATCGTACATCGGTCATATAAATCACTCTCGCATTTGTTATCTCCCTCTTGCATGACCTCTCATTAATCCCTTTGATCATCTCCTCTCTCTCTCTCTCTCTCTCTGTCAACATCACCCACTTGGAAGAAAGAACAAACGCAGCCACCTCTGAGGCAGTTGGAAAGTGACCCTCTCTCTCACACACACACACGCTTTTCTATTCATATGTATATATACACACACACACAAATAGCCTACAGAAAGTATGCCTATTTTACCCACCAACCTCCCAAATTCATTCATCAACCTCTCTCAAAGTTCCAAAACCAATCTCTCTCTCCACCACCACTACCACCACCACCACCACCACCACCCCCTCTCCAACAGAAGTTGAAGAAGCAACCATTTTGGTTTCCCCTATCCTGAAATCATGCCCGCCAACGCCCCTCAAACCTCCGTCCTCCTCCACCGAATCAACCCGAACCCTACCCCGGCCGTGGCCGCCGCCACGACGGCCACCATGCGCCACGACTACCCGCAGCGCACGCCCCTCGCGTGCCCCGTCCCCGAGGCGGCCGCCCTCCACCACACCTACGCCGTCGGCCCCAACCAGTGCTGCTCCGCCGTGGTGCAGCGCATCGACGCCCCGCTCCCCACCGTCTGGTCCTTCGTCCGCCGCTTCGACAACCCCCAGGCCTACAAGCACTTCGTCAAGAGCTGCCACGTCCTCGCCGGCGACGGCGGTGTCGGCACCCTCCGCGAGATCCACGTCGTCTCCGGCCTCCCCGCCGACAACAGCACCGAGCGCCTCGAGCTCCTCGACGACGAGCGCCACGTCATCAGCTTCAGCATCGTCGGCGGCGAGCACCGCCTCGCCAACTACAGGTCCGTCACCACGCTCCACCCCGCCGGCGACGACGAAGGCGACGGCGAAGGCACCGTCGTCGTCCAGTCGTACGTCGTCGACGTCCCTCCCGGCAACACCAAGGAAGAGACCTGCGTCTTCGCGGACACCATCGTCCGCTGCAACCTCCAGTCCCTCTCTCAGATCTCACAGAACTTGGCCAAGAACATCAACGACGACAATAACAAGAACAACACACCCTTCTCTTCGTGAGCGATCGATTTCGCGTCCGTTCTTGATTCTTGTGATTTTTGACCTTTTCCCTTTATATTTTTCTCTCTCTTTTCGATTTATTACTTAGTTATTATAAATGTGTTCGTCGAGTGTTCCGGACTCCCTGTTGATACGCCCGTGGTTTTTTGTGAGTAGCTGATGTGTGTGTGTTGCCCGTCGCCGATCAAGAAACGTTTCGCTCCAATCCAAATCCGGTTCTATATTATTATTACTAAAGTTACTTGCTCTTGGTCTTTTAGGGTTTTGTCTAGTCTTGATCTGAATTATTTTTTTTCACCCTTTTCTGTGAATTTTCATCAATAACAGCAATGACATACTGCATTTCTGGAATTTTTTTCATTTTTTCTTTGTTTTCTATAATTGCATGCAATGCCATTTGGGAGAGCTCTCTCTTATTTTTTCCGTTATACTTTTATTTTCCCTTAAAGTGGGAATCCCATGAGAGGAAGCGAGCGAATGTAGGACTGGATTGCTATTTTTTGTAAAATTCTGGGGGTAAAAAACGAAGAAAGAAGAAACGACCGCGCGAAAAGGTGGACATTGCCATGCTCTGAACTTCCAGAATTTAAGCCGGATTGCCTTCCTGTGGGCAAGAAAGCAGATATTATTTTACAAAACCAACCCCAATTTAAATGGCTTTTTTTTTTGGCAATTTCTTCTCGTTAAATGAACAGATGGGTTCATCAGAAATAATTTGATAACAGCAAATGGGATGGTTTTCTTTCATTTTTTTTTTTCCTTAGATCGATGAATGTATTTTCGGGTGCAGTGTCTTTCCGAGGAAGGACAAGTAGTGGGGGCGTAATTGAAAAGAAAAACATTGAAAACTAAGAGGCGATGGGAATCCAACAGCTAGCTCAGAGCAGAGGCGCAACTTGCTTGGGTCTCTTTTGTGTGATTAATCAATCCAGCTTTGCAAGTGGCTGTTTTTTTTTTTTTTTTTTTTTGCTAGAATTGCAAGTGGCTGTTTTAAAGCGGAGAAAAGGGTATACCTCTTGCAAGTTGCACCTTGTTTTCCTCTGCTTCCCCCTCTCTCTCTCTCTCTCCTCTATATGTGGTGAAGGACGGTGGAGCGAGGAAGGAAGGTGGGAACGAGTGTCTGTGGGTTTGAATTGAATATTGAATAAAAGGGGAAAGATTGCGCAAGTTGCAGACAAGTTGGCGAGGAGGAGAAGGGGAGCTTTGGCTTTTGAATGATACCCTCGTGTACTATTTCTGTCCCCTCTTGAATGCCTTCACGCCACCCTCCTATTCCCCCCCCCCCTCCTCCTATAAGAAGAGGAAGGAAGAAAAAAGAGAACAGCAATCACGTGTACTTCCTTTGACCGGATAGGGGGGAGACTAACGTTTCCGTTTTCCACGAGGTCGCGAGTTCGGGTCTTGTCATCGGCGAACCTCTTACTGGAGACCGATTAACAATGCCCATGAGGCTGCAACGAGGAGTTTTGCGCGTCTCAAAATCTTAAACCCGGATGATGCGAAGTAGCTGTGGCTCGGATAGAACTTATGCGGATCTTGTTGACTTGCGACGATAATTTTTAAAATTCTATGGAAGACCAAAACTGTATTCTTAAGTGGGGTGTGAGCAAATGACCGAGATCCGAAAAATAGGGTTAAAAATGGATGATTTAGAGGATATTTACCTAAAAATAATCGTTTCTATTACTTAAAAAAAATTAGTTAACGAAATGTATTCTCATCATCGATAATAATGTATATCTAAACATTTTCGTGGATGGTGAAAAAATTTTCCTTCGTTCTTTCTAAAAGCAATACAGGTAATCATTTTTAAGAAAATCTTTTCCAAATTATCTATTTTTAGTGAAACAAATGAATTCTTAATGTCAAAATAATTGCCATACCATTCTGCAAATCTCTCATCTTCTTTTTTTGTGACAATTTAAAATTATATTGAAAAAAATGAATAAATTCTTTACGTGCCATTTTGTTTTCATGAAAGCTAAAACTTCAACTATTTTCCATTCACGCGTAACGCGTGCACTCCTTGAACATGTAGAATATAGATTTTGTGTGGTCGTCAATAGATGCGACCATGATTTTGGTGGGTGGTCCCACGACGAAAGTTATTATCAACAACGACAACTTCACGGCAGATCTGGATTTCCCCGTTCTCCTTATAAATGATTTATTTAACTAACCTATTCTTATTCAATCTTAACTTAGGTTTACCAAACATTCTAATGCATTAGATTTGTCCATGCCCATTATTTATATCTGGTGTTGTCCCCAGTAAAAAGATGGGCATACAGCAAAGTCCGGAATTTCTTTAACTTATCCTAACCATAATCCATCCGACTCGTTATCCTGGCAGCATCAAAACCTAATTGTGAATTATTATGCACTCAGCTTCAATTTGTCTAAAATGAGAGAATATCTTATTATGGGGGCAACTTAGTTAAGTCGCCCTTAACAATGCTTTTTGGAGAATATTCAAAATATTATTCCCGAAGTAGATTTATCAAGTTGCCTAGGGGCAACAACCTCATTTTCCCGAAGTAGATTTATCAAGTTGCCTAGGGGCAACAACCTCATTTAAGGCATTTTTATCATAATTTTTTTGTCGTGACATAGGCAAAATTACTAAAATATTTTACTAGGTGTCAGGTCCGTTTTCTTCTTTTTTTTTTTAAAAATCCTCCTATTTTATTCAAGCGAGGTAAATTACATAGTCAGAACCATTATCCTAACCGTTTTAGGGTGGCGCTAATTTCGCACCATAAATGGCTTATTTTTATTTCAACCAAAAAAATGGCTTATTTTTATGACAATAAAATGGCCCGAATACCCTAAAAAACTTCAAACTCTAGCTTTTATCCCAATTTTACCTTTTGTCTCATTAAAAACCCTTAACTTTAGGTCATGTCTCAATTCTACGTTAAACTTTTTGTTGTTCCATAAAAAACCCATAACTTTAGATACAGTCTCAAATCTACCATAAACCTTTTTTTTTTTTTATCATAAAGAACCATCAATTTTGGGTTCAATACCAATTTTACCCTAAACTTTTTATTTGTCTCATAAAAATTCTTAGTTTTTTGTCAAGTTTTAACTTCACTCTAATTATTTTTTTTGGCTTATAAAAGATCTTTAACTTTGACATGAGTTTTTAATGATTTTGCGCTCGTTGATCTCTAATGCTTGGGAATGTTTCATCTCTGGCGGATGGAGAGCTCGCACCTAGGATGCTCAAACAACTTGAGCTCAGGATGCTTGAATAGCTTGTGCTCGGGAGTTTTCCATCTCTTGATTCCAATAAGAAATTTTGGAATGGTGGTTAATATTGGCAGATTTGTAACTCAAGTAAGAATTTGTGGCTTTATATAAGACTATAAAAATTTTAGGTACAATTGGGACTAGATGTTAAATTTGGACGGTTTTTCATAGAACAAAAAAGGTCTATGATAGAATTGGGACATGACCTAAAGTTGATGATTTTTTATGGAACAAAAAATAATTCATGGTAAAATTGGGATATAACCTAAAGTTGAAGGTTTTTTATAAGATAAAAGGTAAAATTGAGACACAAGCTAAAGTTTGATGTTTTTTAGGGTATTAAGCCCAAAAAAATGGCTTAATTTAAAATTTTTTTAGTTTAATTGACTAAATATCTATTAAAAAGAAATGTCTATCTAAAAATTATTCTCCTATTTCCTTTTTCTTTCAAATTAATCAAATCTTAAGCCTCATCTCCTCCATCCATTAAACGGCCGAACATGAGAATGGTTCGATAGAAAGCGGCTGTCGTTTGCTTCAAACAGGTATTGAATTCTGGAATTTTAATAAATAAGTATTTATGATTAAGATATATCCAATCGCGGCTTTTAGAAAAAAGTGACGCGAGGAATTATCGAATTTCATACTAACGTGATAAGAAAGAATTTAATGTCTGTATCAAGGGAGAAAAGAAAGACATGTACCTCCGCGGTCAAGTGTTGGCAACGTACTTATACGTATTTAAACATTTATCCACCATGTTTTCCCTTGAACAGTTTGGCTTATTTATTTATTTTTTTGGTAAGGAACAGTTTGGCTTATTTGTATGCGTGAAAGTTCAGAAAATTGAATCGTATAAAATTCTTTTATCAAACAAACACACCCTTAATCTTTTTTGTTTACTCAATGAAAAAGGCATGTATTAAGCTTTTTTGGGTGTGGAAATAGCGCCACCCTAGTCTTCATATCTTAGACTGCGTTTGGTCGTCCGGATTTCTAAATAGGATAGGATTGAATATGATATGATAAGAAAACTTAGGATTTCTTCATATCTTGTCCATTGTTTGGTGGACTATGGATTTAAAGTCGGATAGGATAATTTTTTTTTGTTGCTATTCATGGGTCCGGAGGAGTCGGTGAAGGAAAAAAAGCCGAGAAATTTTTTTTTGTGAAAGCGCACAAGGTGTGGGGATGAAGATGACTTCGAGAGGAGCGTAGGGTTTCTGGAAAAATAGGCATTAGAAATCCTATCCGGATTTATCCCTCCCCCCTCGGATTTTTTTATCCGATTTATATCCGACCTTATCCTATCCTAGACCACCACCAAATACGGGATAGGATAAAACATATTCTATCCTAACTTTTATCCGGTCGACCAAACGCAGCCATAGTGTTTTCCAATTCCCTCTAAACCCAAACAGTCTTATAAGTGAATAACATTTTAGCATTTGATTACAGATTGAAGAGGCACCGTAGAACAACATGGGAATATTTTCAAAATAAGAATATCGAATATCATTGAGTTGAAAATTATGAAAATAATCAGGTGCTCCAAATCTTAACTAGTGTGAATTTAAATAGCTTTTCAAAGAAAGATATTTTGGCGATGCTTAGCACTCGTTGGTTGATTTGCTCAGTCAGTTCATATAATGCTTCTTAACGCCCAAATATTTGGTAGAGATCTTGAAGTAGGTTTCATTGGATTTCTGAATTAATTTTCCGTCAATTAATAGAAAAGTAGGTTTCTTGTGAAAACCAAACAATAATATGACGTTAGAATTTTGCGTAAATGTTTAGAATTAAATTGACAAAATTGAAAGCTTCAAGATTGAATTGACATATGTACAATAGGTTTAAAACTGATTAGGTAATAATATAGTGTGTGAAAAATTGGTATTAGGATTAGATGTTTGAGGGAAAAGGACGCTAGAAGTGCATAATTTTCGTACGACGCTCACTTATGTGTCGAAACTTTTTGTAAGATCACTTAAGTGCCACATTTTAAATGAAAACGATCACTTAAGTGCCAACTCCGATTTGAAATGTTGGAAATCCAACGTAGCAATATTCTAACTTTTCTTCTGATTGACATGGCTCGCCAGCATGCCCAGTAAACATTCATAGCCCTAAATGACTCCGTTTAACGTGTGATTGCCTCAAATTCAACCTTTGTTCAAACCCTAACCTCACACAGATGATTTGGGGAAAAATTCAGCCTCATCTCAAATCCTAACCTCACAATCTTGGACTTGGGACAAAATTAGCAACCGAAACTTGCAATAGAGGTTTACTGCTTCATTTATGTGATTGTGTTTGACCGAAATTCCAATTTTTACAGTGGGATTTTGAGGAAGGAGATGGAGTTGGTGGAGAAAAGGAGGACGACGTTGCCCTTGCGGATTCCCATTGCGAAAAGGCAGGAGGCGAGGGAGTCGACGGAGCGCCAGACCTCATAGAAGGGGACGTGGAGGCCGGAGGAGGCGTTAATGAAGGCCGTGGATCCACGATGCTAGTAGGAGGAGACGAAGGTGGTGATGTCGAGTGAGCGGTTGAGGAGAGGATTATGGGTTGCGCTTGCTGAAGAAAGTGGAGTTAAGAGCTATAGAAACCACTTTTACGGCCGTTGATGCCATTGAAGATGAATCCTTACTTCCGGAGAGCTTGAGCTTCAAGCCAAGCAATCATTTGTTCTCGGAGCTAGAGAGAGAAAGTGAATGAGTTTTAAGCCAGGTCATCGTCCACGTTAAACTTCATTTTTTTTTATATGGAAGCCACGTAGAGATTAAAATTCATAAAAAAGAAAAATCACACGGGACGAATTGTCGGAATTTATCGTCAGAAGCATTTAAGTGATCATTTTTTCTCTGATCCGGCATTTAAGTGATTCGGCGAAAAATTTTGATACCAAAATGAGTGCCGTACGAAAATTATTGCATTTTTAATGGCCTTCTTCTCGATAATTGGCATCGTGAAAGATTATCGATCAGCATTTTGCAACATTCTTTTATGTTGATTTGTCATTCCGTCATAAACCCGATCTAAACTCTAACCGGGAAATTACGATGAGTCTGAAATTCTTTGGGTCTAATATCGCCATATTCACATCGTTTCAATACTATCAAACGACTACCGAAACCAACAAGCGATGAAGTCCTGCGACAATAATTCGGGCATCAACTTTTTTCCAGCATGGTGGTCGTCCTCGAATTCGATAGGTCACTTCATTGACCCGGCTCGAACCTCCATCCTTTGGCGGATGCCTTCCTGTGCCGTGCTAGCTTGGAACTCCTATCCTCGCCCGTGTTCTTTTCCCTTTTGACCTTTTTCTCTCGTCTCCTGTTTTTTTTTTTGTCCCTTTCCTTGTCCTTTCCTAGAGTGAGTCCATGATCTCGGGAGACACTCTGCTTAGGATATCGAAAAGCAGCGAATCACCATCGTCCCGATTGAGATATGTTCCGCAGTCGAGATCCGTTGCATCTCAATCCAACGGTGAAAGACTTTAAGGGCACTATACCTTTTCAGGATCGTAGCATCGTCCATTTCTTCGGTATTTTATTTTTGGCCGGTTTTGTCCTTTCTCGACGAGAAGAGAGAAGGCGTGGGAATGAATTGACCCCAGCTGGCTTAACCGATGATCAAACGTAATGTGCACATAATAGCGCCTATTTGGGATAAGTTTCAGTTTTGATTTTGAGAATTTTTTAAATTTTGCAATACCCGTGCATTAACTTTTATTATACAAGAATTTGAAACTTTTTAAGATAATTAAATTGATGGATAAAATCTTATACGAATTATTTTTCATTACTTTCCAGTATTTGGAAACTCTAGAAAAATTATAATCGGAAGTTAGAAGTCGAGGAAAAGTAGAAATAACTCTTTCTTATGGGTTAAGTATACCAGAAGTCCTAAAATTTATAATAAAAGTGTAATTGAATTTTAAAACTTTCAAAAAAATACAATAAGGTTCTGAAACCTGTTTAATTGATGCAAATAGCATGGCAAGCATACTTGTCTTGAATAGGTATTGAACAGATGCTTCTCTGAAAACATAAGCGCAGTCACATACATTGATATGGTCTAGCATCCTCATCAGGCATTGTCTAGGTGCATGACCAGTGCGGCAGAAAATCTTCTCCGAATGACTATTTTCTTAACGTTGCAAACCATCTTCAGTATTAGGCGTATTGTGTGCTCGATGAGTAGACCTGCTAAATGGTCTTAAAACCCATATATGACCCATTTAAAAAATAAATAGGTCAATACGACTTTCAAGGGTCTATTTTAAATGGGTCTTAAAGTTTTAAGTCTATTATCAATGAATCTTAATGGATTGAGTGTGGAACCCATTTCCAACCCACTCATTAAACCCACCCCCATTTTATAAAAAATATATTTGTTTAAAAATCGAATTGTTTTATTTTATTTTTTTCTCTTTCTCTTTTCCGCCGGTGACCGGCCACAGCGATGGCCGACCACCGACCACAAGGGAGGAATGACCTCGCCACAGGTCGACAAGGCCTTGGGCTCGTCGGAATCGGGCGAGCTCAACCTTGCCAACCTGTGGTGAGGCTCTAGTCTTGCCATTTTGGCGAGACTCGAGGTCACTAGCCTCGGGCAAGCTCGAGGTTGCCGATCTGGCGAGGTCGAGGCCGGTGAGCTTAAGTCTTGCCACAGGCCGATGAGGCCAAGCTCGCCTGATTCCAAAAAGCCCGAGGCCTTGCCCATCTGGCGAGACTCGAGCTCGCCGGCCTGGGGCAAGATCAACCTTGCTAGGTCTGGCGAGGTTGAGCTCGCCTGAGGCTGGCTCAGCTCGGCTTGCCGAAATCGGGCGAGCTCGAGGCTTGCCTAAGGCCAGTGAGGCCTCGGCCTCATCAAATCAGTGAGCTCGAGCTTCATCGGCCTCAGGCGAGCTCGTCCTTGCCTGTAGCCGGTGGCCGGACACCAGCCGTTGTCATAGCCGGCCACCGGCCAAAAAAAATTTAAAATTTAAAATTAAAATTAAAATTGGATTATAAAAAAATTAAAAAATTAAAAATTGTATTGTATGAAAATGTTTTAGTAATATAATTTTTATAGAAAGTCATAAGAAATAAGTTTTCCTATATTGAGTTAAATATAAAAGTATTGTAGCAATAAAGGTTGGGTCGGATATGAGTCAAGATATTTACATTACAAATAAATGGGCATAAATGGGTTAATTGGTCAATTTTGGTCGGACCATTTATGACCTGACTCAAATCCGACCCGATCTACCATTATAACAGGTCTATTGACGAGGAGCATAACCATCTAGCCAGCCCATGCGAAGATTCTGAATCCTATTATCTTGTAGATTGAGTTCTTTTCGTGAGAGGGCGTGAAGACTGTTATTAGGATCCACATGAAGAACCTACGCCTAAAAGGGAGGCTGCTTACGAGTAACAGGATGATGCTGAGGGATGCGAGAAAGCCTAATCTGTTGACAGCCAAGAATTGCGAGTGTCCTACTGGGTAATTATTGGCCATGATGGAAAATCCTGTGGTGTGTGGATTTGTCGAAATGTCACCTTGGGTAGTGTCTTGCAAGAAACAACCTAAAGGGTTGACACTTGGAATGCCATTGTCGCTGTTAAAGACGCTACAATTATCATATACTATTTTTTGATATTCTTCTTCCAACCTTCTCGATGCATAGGGAATGCGATACTCTGACCATTTGGACTTGTATGTAAGGCCCTCGTCATCATGGGCTCGATTTCACTCTAAAGAGAGCATTAACATTTGCATTCCTCGCTTTGGCTTCACAAAAGTTGTTCATGTTATCACTGCCTTCCAGGTTTTCCACTATGAGCTAAAAGGTCATATGCCGCCTGACCATTCTAGTTGAGAGAGTTCGCTTCTGCTGCTGTACAAGACATCATGAAATTTATTGTCTGCCCAAATCAACGATCGAATGCATATGGGACTATATGAGAAGTCAACCCAAGATTAAACCAACGAGCTCGTGGAGATACAAAAGAGAAGACAATTATAGGTGCTTTATACTATAAGATGGGACTTGTGCATTTCGACTTACCTCAGTTTGCTTATCTGTAGTTACCTAGGTGCAATATAGTGTCGCCATCATCGCTCTTCGAATTAACATACTCATTATCTCCAACAGTCTCCACCAAAACCTTCAGAGCTTCCAAATTACTATGCTTCGTTCATAAATGCTGTATAGTCTTGCCATGCTCCATCTTATAATGTGCTGCATCAGGATTCTCTTGAGCTAGTTTCTTTAGAACATTGACTGTGTCTTTAACTATTGCAATGTGACGAGGGTTCCTCAAATTTGTCACGAGCTTAGCACATATCCACATTTACGCTCAACAGTTTCTTCACTACTCCAGGATAACTTTTCGCTGTCACGAGGTGCAGGGGTGATAATTTCCGGGAATTCAACTCTCCTGCAAGCTCGGGTTTTTGATCCACTATCTTGTCAATGAATTTCTCATGTCCAAGCATTGCTGCTTTATGTAATGGAGTTTCATTGTAAGACCACACGATACATCTATCATGAATCAATAAATTGTCTTTGAGCGAATTGAGCAAAGAAGCCACGTCTCCTTCAGCTGCTGCTTTGTAAAGCCTCCTCTCCATTTTCGCTCCTCAAGCTTTGAAATGAATCCGGGCTTCATAATTGCGTTTCCCTTGTAGCATTTGATATAAGATGGCCAAGAAAGTCAACTCCTGCCGAATCAAACATCAACACCCTCAACGGAACCATCGTTTAGTTGACATTAGGAATTCTTTAAATTTGTTGAACAGATCATCAGCCCAAAAAGAAATTGTACGGACACGTAACTGATCAGAGAGAAGCTGTTCGATGCGAGTCGATGATCTCCTTCGATATGCTACTGCAGCAACTTGATAGATGCATAAGACTAGAATAAGTAATGATCAACGTGGCGCATGTTATCTGAGTAAGTTAAGAGTCAACAAAGACTTGGATATAGTATCAGCTGAACCGGCGGATGGTCATTAATTTTCATGATTGACCTGTTCAGATCAACACAATGGGAATCCAAAGAAACTGAGAGAAACAGTGATTAGTTCTTTCTTTGAGGTCGATGGCTACAATGACTGTTGTATACATTCACAGAGGGTGTTGCACCTTTTACCAGCGTAGCATCCTTTACCAGCGTAGCATCCAGTCCAATGCCAACAACATTATGAAATTAGGTACATTTGCTACTTATGGTTGTGACACGTGCCAAACCGCGGCCAAATTCTTTTGTACGTATACCATTAGTTGCGATTTAGGAGTTCCCGGTTCATAGGATCCAACAGTCAAGGAGAAGTGAGACAACTCAAATTGTGGCCTGAGATCAGGCATTCACATATATAAGGATCGGTAACGGCCCAATCAAGACGTCGTACCAAAATATGATACTGGATATTAATAGAAGAAGTGAGGTGAGTGACGCAATGGAAACAAGGATAACGTGAATTGGCATTCGCAATACAAGTAAACTTGCAAACACGCATGAAGGCAGCACATGCTTGAAGCATACAAAGATTAACTTCCAGCATTATTCTCAAATTTCATTGAGGCCCCCTAAAACCAAAGCCAAGAAAATGTCTCTTCCGAGAGAGATTCTCGCACTGGCTTGACCATCACAGGGTGCCCGAAGTATCAAGAGGAATTTCAGCTTGTTATTGGTGTGAAACTTAAATCCAACTCACAGTCTATCTAGCTCAACTAATCTTGTCATCATCAGCAACTTATATTAATTCGATAAAACATTAACTTCAAATGATATCGTGTTATCTTAAACGTTGGACCTACCACAGAAAAACGTTGAATTTATATGATTTTATGTATTCTAGTTAATTAATGGATAGTGCTTTTTCCACTCTTGCCATGGCTAAAACACTCTATAGTATAATGCTTTGACAATATTAACCTTTGTGGGTCTCACTTTTTTGAGCATTCTTCAGTTACGTTTTTTATTTCTCTTTTCTCGCTATGCCACTTTGCCTTCTTCTCATTTATTTTATTGTTTTCTCACTTTCTAAAACACCCCTCTCATGTCAATAATTTGTGTTGTAACCCACATATGCAGAAACCTTCTTCTCACCCAGCTAGTCCTCTTGCATCTTGATTTCTTCAACTCAAAAGATCAACTGTTAATAAAAAACCTCATATCATATCTCTTTACTCTTCTCCCCGATTCCATCCCTTTCTATCATTGTTATTCGTTGTCCCTTTTCATATAAAACTCTTTGATTGATCGATTAAAAAGACAGGAAAAACCCCCATTGAAGATTCAGATTCAGGAGCTCAAGGCCTTAACCAAAACCTCATCAATCTCATCAGCAATGTTTGCTTCTCTGTCTTTGTCCTATTGATCCTAATTGTCAACGTCATTGCCAATTCGCCATCACCTAGCAGACTCCTTATCCATGGCTCGAATTCCCCCCACCTTTCTCACTAAATAGTTTACACAAACCAAAATGCCACCTTCAAGAACGACAATTTCATCATCAAGATCAGCGAGGATTTGCCCCCCTCGTCCTTGCAGTCTCCCCTACTTCTGCGTTTATCTCAGTTGCCGAGTTCTTGCTGCCGATGATTGAGAGGGGTTAAAGATGTGATTGCGAACCCGATCTTCAAGTTGCCCATCAAGTGTTTGGATCACCACGTGCTGATAATCGTTAAGAAGTTTAATGTGGGAGCCTATAAGTCTATTGTGTTCCTAGGTATTGTTGACATCTAAATTTCGATCGACCATCTAATGATACTTTGCATAGAAAATTAGGGATTAAATTTTAACTCTTAAACAAAAATATTAAAATTACATAATATATAGTTTAAGTTCATATAGGCTAGTTGCATTCCGCATCGAACTGGCAATGGCAAGCGAGCTTAAAATTATCACGTAAACCGAGCGGGGCACCGAATGAAACTCGGCTCGCTTGGGGGATGGGGGCCGAAAATCATACGTCAAAAAGGCCTTGGTTGTCTTAATTTGAGCTTAAATTAGCCCATCAAGTTTAATTGAATAAAAGCCCGAATTAATTCAACCAACTTGAAATTAAATAAAAATTAAAGGATAAAGCCTAAGCCTAAACCCATTAGGACTAGAAAGCCCGGCCAATTAACATAGGGTTGCGATATAAATATATGATTATACCCATCAATCAAGGGGGCTCACAAAATTTTCAGAACACACACGGGAGGCCTCACAATTTAATACAGCCACAATAGTGAGAGAAAAGAAAGAAAGAAAGACGTTCTTTCCCTTTGAACGACTCGTGTCGCTGCCCTGTTTCTCGGATCAAACTCCACGCCTTTGGCATCAGCACGACTCTGATCTCCCGGTGGTTCGTCAAGCGTTTTCGATAGCCATCTACCATCTCGAAGTGAATTCCGTCAGATGTTTGGGTGAGTCCAGGTGAGTGCTGAGAAATTCCCAGCCGAGGAAGAAATATTGCAGTGCCCTCGAAGATTGAAGATGGTGATCCAGCGGTGACGTTCGTGAGCACAGTTTGACAAAGGAAGAGTTCTTCACATCTACAAGACAAAGGACGACACGTCCAAAAAAGGGAGGAGGACAATTCTTCATAAAAATCTTATCTTCACCACCCATTAATATTTTCTTACTTTCCCAGGATTTAGGCAAGCAATCATCTCATGCAGAATTGTGCCCTTTGGACGACATATCTAACATCATCATCCCAAGCACTTCTTCACGGGAGGAGATAGATCTTGAGGTAGCGACATTGGTGATCCTTGAAGCCCTACCAACATCGTGAACATTGAGCCTCCCGGTACCACATTCACACCGAGCAGCCAAGTCCACGAGCTATCCCTTGGTCGAAAGTCCCTGTCGGTCACCGTTTGAGAGCACCACCACTGGCGAGCCATCCTTAGTCGAGGACTGTCACCCTCATCCATGATCCCGAGTCCGATCCAAGTTCGAATTGGAAATATCCACAAATTAGGTAAGATTCTCATCCATAGTTCTAAAATATTTAATTTCCTAATTTTCGGATGTTCGAATATTTCATGAATATTTTGGTGGATAGCTAGATATCTTAAAGTAATTTTGTGATATCCGCAATATTCTAAAACACTCAAAATTAGGAATCATTCCTAATTTGGCAACGTATCTGGACGATTATCCGACCTTATCCCTAAGGTATGATACGCGGTGATACGGAAAATTGTTATCTTATCCATAATCATTTGGAGACGATAATAGATTTTATTCACTTTCTAAATTCGAATAATTAGCTTTCCGCCGATATCTATAACCCTATAGATATGACCGTTAGTTTAATTTCTTTGCCTAATTTGAATTTGATAAGAAGAATCTTGCGAATTGCGTAGATTGTTTGAACGTGGTTGTTATCTTTGTCTAATTGTTCTCCTTTTAAATAAAGAAAATCCAAAAATATGTTAGTTAGGATTTAAATTAGAAATTTTGCATGCTTATGGAATCTTAAATATATCCAAAAGAATAAGATAATTATTTGATTTAAATTGGGATTTAGGGTAGCATATTTCCTAGTTTAAATTAAAGATTTTTTTAATCTTAGTGGATTATTTAGGATATTTAATGATTTCGAATTTTCATAAAAATACAAAAAAGAAGTCACTTTAGGATAGAGTAAATTATTATTTTTTTAGGATAGATTGCATGTTAATTTGAGTAATTTTTAATTCCGAATTTCATTGGAAAAATACCAAAAATAAATCATTTGCCCGTCATTAGAATTACGTCATATTATTTCATGTCATATAGTTTGCATGTTAGGTTACATAAATCGCATGTTAATTTTTGCACGTCATTACATATAGATTAGCTTTCATTTAAATAAGTGAAAATAAAAAAAAATATTGAGTGAACTGCTTGTTAATTAGAAATCATATTAGGATTGTTGATGTGATTTTCTAGCTAACAATGCATATGCTTACGTTGCTTCGAGGTAAGTAATTTTCTCAATCTTGCAATTTATTTAATGTTTTGATTATTTGGTGTTACTTTGGTGGTTTGCGCACCCGTATGATCACCTCATATGCTAGTGACTAAGTTAAAATGAATCCAAACTGTCTGCCAAAACATTTTTTTGAAAAGAAAAGGTACTGAAAGGGCCTTAGACTAGATCTAGTGTAACCAAATCCCCGAACTTAGAATCTCTGGTTCGTAGGAATAAAATATATCTCCATATGTTTTATTTAGGTTTCTAATTGACTTACCGCAAATAGATTAGTGGCGACTCCAAGCATGAAAACATTTGCACGTTAAGAACTTAAATCCTAAGTTGCGAATTGGTAGGGTTTGGAAGGGCCTGAGTTAAGCTTAGTCTTAATAATTCATTAACCTGAGAAAATTTTAGATCGCGACAGCTTGGCGACTCCATTGGGGACTTAAGTTAAAACTCTTAGTAGACTTAGGCCAATTTTTCTTTTCAAAAAATATTTTCATTTGGCAACGAGGATCCCACGTATATCCCTAATGTTTAAGGTGTTAAATGTTTTTGCAGAATTGGAGGTATAAGGGGAGGCGTGATTGTTAACCTTTGTTTTGCAGGGAGGTGTTTGAATGTATGATTTATTTTATGCACGAAGCGCTATATGATATAACCTGCTGTGCATGCCTTGCATTTACACTACATCGCACACACTACCCTTTGTCGGACCTAGGAGGCACAAGTTTAGAATGGTACTAAGACAGTATACACCCCGACCACATCCGCGTGGTACGGGTCGCCCTCCTTGGTCCCGAAAGTTCTTTCACGGTGTCATTGAGTTCCCATCATGGTTGCACCCTTTACAACCCGGGTCGGCTTCTTGACTAAGCCAGAGTCAAAGGAACCCCGACCTAACCACAACCATGATTGGTTTAGCCTGGTAATCCTCGCGTCTCCACTTTACAAGCCAGAATCCAGATAGAAATCGAATCTCACATTTCATGTGTATGTTTATGTGATTGTCATGATCCTACCTGGTGAAGTAAGTTTTCTGAACATTTATCTCGCAATTTATTTATGTTTCGTATTTTCTTCGGTCGGTCCATGACATTAGGTCGGTTGTGAGTCTTAGTTAATATACTATGGGAGGGACAGACATCCAGATTCTTGATGCTCCTAAGGATGAACTCCATGTCTAGTGGAATCTTCTCAGTCCGACCAACCGTAACCTAGTTGAGAGTCATATTGGGTGGCTACTCTCCTTATTAGAAGTCAAAGTCCGTACTGGCCTCGCTAGAGCATTAGCACACTTCTGGTGTCCCGAGACGTCTACCTTTATATTCGGTAAGCATGAGCTCACCCCAATTTTGGAAGAATATAGCGTGATCATTGGGAAACCTTTAGGGACGGAATTAGTTACACCACCTTTGGGAATCAATTCCACCTTAATGTTTTCTGAATTTTTGGGTGTCGAAAAAGATAAATTGGGAAAAGTTTTGAAAACAAATCATGGGGCATGTCCTTTTTCATTCTTGAGTCAATATTTTGATAAAGCCACATCTTTTCAAAAAGGTAGAATCTTTTTGCTAGCATTTTTCGGGTTCGTGATTTTTCCTCACTGTAAGAATGCATGTAATCCGTCAATTGCATGGTTGATCCAACAAGTCTGTCTTGAAAAGAATTTTGTCAACACCATTTTAGCCGAGACTTTTATTTTCCTCACTAAATTTAAGCAACATGCTGACAAAACATTTCATGCCCCTCTTGAACTTTTGCAAATTTGGTTTTTGTCTCACATAAAAGGATGTGGTGATTTACTCATAATATCTGAGCTTAGTGATTCTAGCCATATCGTCTTGAAGTATAAAGAAAAACAAGGGAACGCACATGATTATCATTACTCCGAATGGATCATATTCATGAAAAACACTAGACCAAGGTTTCCAATGGCATGCTAATTGGTTCAAGGTCGAGAAAGGTCAGTTTACGTGTAATAGTATTGGGCCGATTCCACTATTGGGCTTCACTGATGCAATTGAATACTACACTGCCAGAGTGTCTCGTCAGTACCAGATTCTCCAAGAGCTTCCTCCAGCATTACAACCAGAGCTCCTCCAAGTCGACTTCATCAATGATGATGAAGACCACGAAGGGACCGTAGCTAAGCTCAAGAAGATGTGGAAGAAGTGTCGTCTTTTAAAGATAGCTCAGCCCAAAAAAGAGTTCAAAGGGGAGCAGAAGTCCTATTTCGCGACGACTGAGTATATTCGATGGCATAAAGTCCCACAAGAGTTACTTCCGAAGATACCCAAGGTACCTCTCAAGCCCGCCACTCGCTTTGAAAACAACCCTCTCAAAAGGAAGGCCGAAGAAGCTCAAGAAAAAGCATTCAAGATAGCTCGAGCTTATGAGTAGTTGAAGAAGGAAGTCGCCTCCTATATGTCTATGGATCAAGCCAAATAAAAAAGCTTGAATCTATGTTCTCATTTCAATTTTAGTCTTTAGATTTGTTTAGGAATCGAGTCATTTGTTTTTGCATTTTTTGTTTAACTGATTTCAAGTTATAGTCGTTGTAAAAGATTTTTCGTCATTTCAATAAAGAGGTCATGTCTAATCAAAGCGGTTAGACCAATGTTATCGAACGGCATGTGATTCTTCTTGACACTTATGTGTGCCTGTTTTATCTGTGAAATTAGGTAATTACGGACTGATTACGATCGCCTATTCGTACACGGTTAAGAACTAGAATGGCTGATCAAACTGACTTACAAGATCGTGTCGTTGGCATTGAGGATCAAATGAAGGAATTCCTCGCCGCAATGTAATAGATATCCGCTGAGATCAAAGCCCTTCGGCTAACTCCCATTCCTACATCCCCTAAGGCATCAGCCCTAAAGCATAAAGGTGAAAAAAATGCCGATAGTGAGGAAGATGACGATCTTTCCGATTTAGTAGATGATCCCATCCAGATTATCGTCAACAAGGACAAACTTGATGAACGGGTCAACAAACTTGAAGAGAGAGTGAAGCAGCTGGAAGGTTTACAGAATTCACCTTCAATTGACCTGTCTCTGTACACACAGATCAAAATCCTGAAAAAGTTCAAGATGCCGGATTTTGACAATTACAATGGCACCTCCTTCCCAAAAGCCCACTTGCAGCTATATCACGTATGAATGACTCCGCACGTTGATAATGAACTCCTGATGATCCATGCATTTCAAGCAAGTTTGATTGGCCTTGCCTTGAACTGGTATCTCATGAAGAAGATAAATGGCCTCAAAACCTGAAAGGAAGTTAGTGAAGCATTTATAAAGCAATGCAGGTTCATAACGGATATTATTCCCACCCGCAAAGACCTCGAGCGTGCTCAGATAAAAAAGACTGAGTCGTTTAAGGATTATGCTATCAGATGGAGAAATATAGCTGCTCAAGTTATCCCAGAACCCATAGACAGTGAATTGAAGAGAATGTTCATTAAAACTCTTCCGTTCGAGTACCGTAATCGGATGGTAGCCATTCCGGCTGATAACTTCAATCAACTTATCCTCATAGGCGAACAGATTGAGATAGGGCTGAAAGATGGGTGGTTTGTGGAGCTGTCTTCTTCGACTAAAAGATTTAGCGCAAAAAAGGAAAGAGTCGGCAATTGAAGTCAAAGTGACGTATACCCAGTCAAGTCGGAAGAACGTTAATGTCGCTGTAGCGATTCAAGTAGCAGAAACTCAATAACATAGCACAAGTCATCAACCTTCTCAGAGAATGAACAATAAGAGGCAATTCACTCCCTCCCCAGATTGTTGTCTCAAGTGCTAGCAGTCCTCCGAAAGAAAAGTTTGCTTACCACTGAGCCAAAGCGGCTAAACCCCGAGCAGTTCTATAACTACGATCTATCCAATAAATGTGATTATCATATGAGTGAAGTAGGGCATTCAACTGATGACTGTATCACTTTCAAGCATCGGATCCAGAACTTGCTTGATACAAGGTCATTTTCCTTTTAACCTGCTAAGCGAAATGTTCAGAGCAACTCGTTTTCTGATCACGCGGGCAATGTGAATGCCATATTTAGTTTTAATGCTGGTTGAATCAAGAATGTCAAGGTATACACTACCGATGTCTATGGTGAGTTAGTGAAAGTCGGTTATTACCCGAATAATGAGGTCTTTCCCTTAACTATCAAGAGAGAAAGAATCTCAAGAATGGTAGAAGCTGGGATGATCGTTTATACTGACCACACTGGCATCATTTCCACTATCTCCGAAGTGGTTATTAATTGGGACGAGGAGTTTGCTACATTGAACACTGGGAATGACAAGCTCGATCATTTGCTTGAAGACATGCCTCCGCTCGAAGACGCGACCGATGATGAAGAGATTGTAGTAAGCATGCCCACAGTTGATGAAGGGATAGTGATCGAGATACCTCAACCGTACGAGTACTGTGATAATAAAGCGATCCCTTGGTCCTATAGTCTCGATGTCAACTTAGTTACCAGATCTAGACGTACCTATGGCCAAGCTAATGCTCAACATGCAATACCTGTTACTGATGAAGAAGCCAAGGAGTTTCTGGCCGTGATTAAAGCTAGTGAATACAATATAGTTGAGCAACTGCGTAAGATGCCTGCACAAATCTCTCTGCTTGAACTCCTCCAAACGTCTGTCAAGCATCAAAATGCCCTGATGAAGGTGTTAAGTGAAGTCCACGTACCTGAGACAATCAATCATGACAAATTGGAGGAATTTGTGGGATCCATACTCCTCAAAGACCTTATAGCCTTTTCGGATGAAGAGTTTCCTCTAGAAGGGAGAAGATATACTAAAGCACTTTACATTTCTGTCAAATACAAGACCTCGCATGTAGCCCGGGTACTCATTGACAATGGATCAGCCTTGAACATATGTCCTATGGCGACTTTACACCGCCTCAAGATAGATCCTTCTAGGATAAATTTTGCGAAGACCTCTGTGTGGACGTTTAACGGAACGAAGAAAGAAGTGATATGAAAAATCCACATTTACATACAGATAGGACCAATAATGTTCAACATCCTATTTCAAGTTATAGACATACCCACTGCATTCAATTTTATATTGGGACGTCCATGGATTCATATTGCTGGAGTTGTGCCATCCAGTTTACATCAGAAGGTGAAGTTCGTTGTGGAGAGAAAATTAGTCACTGTCCATGGTGAAGAAGAGCACCCAATTTACCACACAATGGATATCCCCTATGTTGAGCCGAATTACAAAATAGAATCGAGTTATCAGTCGCTCGAGCTCGTATCGACCATACATGCGTCTAGAGGATCATTGTCACCCGTTCCTGAGGTGTCAAATGCTGCAGTCATGGTTGGAAGAATAATGGTGTCCCATGACTTTACTCCGAGTGAAGGCCTTGGTAGGAATAGTTAGGGTATCCGCCAACCGGTGGAGGTCTCTCAGAAGCCCCACACTACTGGGTTGGGGTACCAAGGGTCAAGCGTGCCAAATAATAGGAGGCGTAGACGTGGTTGTGGTTGAAGTCGAGGTCGAGGTCGAGAAAAGGGCAAAATAGGCAGCGATCCAAAGAAGAGCCGAATGGTGAAAAACATGGGCGTGGAATTACCCAAAATAATGGAGAGCTTGGGCGTGGTAGGTTGCTTCCATACATCAGCACGACATTTCCAGGCCCAGCAAGAATGATGCATGAAGAGAAGGAGGTGATCGACACTTTGGAGCAACCGAGCGGCAAGTTCGCTTATCATGTGAAATACTCGGCGCCCCAAAGCTTTTATGTTAACTCATGTGACATTGTCCTAGATGGATGGGGAGATATGGATAATCCAACACCTCTAATGACAAAGGATCCTGATGATGCAATGGAGGGAATTATTGCCCTATTCAATAATTTCTTTATTGAAGCCATCGAGGAAGGACCGTTGAAGGGAATGAGTACTGGCCCGCAAGAGTAATACCTTTACTTTTTTCGCACACTCCCCTACATGGGAATTTTTACTGCTTTTTAGGATTTGACCCGTCTTGGGAGCTGCTTTTTAGGACTTCTCATTTTTAGGACTCATTGTTGCAATTTCCATTCAATAAATGTAATTCATTTGGTGATAATCAATGAAATTACAAATTATTTTCATTTTTGAGGGCATGTTGAGGTACATCAAACCAGCCTAATGATGATATCCAATCGATAAAAGAAAAATATAGTCCAAGGAGAATTCTGAGACCTGAGCTTCTTCATGCTTCCTCGTGTTAAAACTTTTTTTGAAAAGAATTTCGAACAAAAAGAGAGTAAAAATAAAAAATACACTGTTTAGCCATGTTTGTCCTTTTAAACCTCCTACTTTATGTTTCAGGGGCAATCTTGTGACACGTGAGGGTATGGGAACAGTCCAATTTGATGGATTGTGTGCCGTCGAGCCTAATCTCGATGATACCGACGAACTCGAAGATTCCTCGGAAATGCTACGTAGCCTAGAACGACATGAAAGGTCTAAAGTTCTCACGTCAGACCAAACTGTCATTATTAACTTGGGTAATGCGGAGGAAACCAGAGAAGTGAAAAGAGGAGCAAATCCCTATAAGAGTGAGACGAAACGCCCGATCCAGTTGCCGCATGAGTAGGTAAGTTTTTCAACCAAAAAGTGTGTCAAAAACATTTCGAGGTAAATGATCTAGTCCTAATGAATGTATTGCTAGTCTTTCCTGTTTCTGAGGGTAAATTTGCTCCAAACTACATTGATCCATATGTGGTTAAAAAGGTGCTCCCCGGAAGTGCCATAATTCTCGTAGAAATGGACGGTCGTGAGTTTTCCACGTCTGTTAATTCTAATGCTATGAAGATGTATTATCCCTAATAAGATCTAACTTTTTTGCAGCAAAAGTTTTTAGATGTTTGGTTTTATATTTTGAATTGTAAACATTTCATTGATGAATAAATGGTTTCAATCAATTTCAAGTTAAAATGTGTGCATTGGCTTTAAATTTTGCTTGATCATTTTGTTAGTCTACAACATCGATTTCAAAAGGGGAATCTATTTGGACAATCTGATAACTCATGTGGAATGAATTGAATGTGTTGAATGAAGTACATCGGGATCATGAAAGGTAAGCCCTACCTATATACAGTCCAATGCACTAATCCCCAGTGAGTTGAGTGGAAAAATTTCATGTCTGCAAGGTAAAGAGTTATCTTGCAAAAGGTACAACAACCGAAGTGACGAAAGGCAATTCATTTCTCTTTTCCAAACATTACAGTTTATCCATTGTTTCACCACTTTGAGCCTAAATGCTTGGAAAAATCCTTTCAAATTACCCCTGTCAAGAACCACTCCATATCGGGGCAAACTGGAGATAAGTCAGCATTATAAGGTGAAAAATGAATAGAGATTGTCTTGCTCTCACTTGCATCAATCTTCGAGTGTTGCTTTTTTAGATGAATTCACACGAAGTTCAAGTGCCTTAGGATGACGAAGAGCATTTCTTTCTCAATCCTATACACGCTTTATCCTTTGCTAAGCCCAATTGAGCCTACAAATTCATTTCTTAAACTCAGTTGATGATCATCCCCTACACTGGGGCAGGGTAAAAGCTATCACTATTGAAGCAGCATATCCGGAGCGTAGATAAGAGATAGAAAATCCTTGAGAGTCCAAATGGCGCATCATTCAGTCAAAGTATAGTTGGCCAATGTTTACATTGTAAACAACATATGTCAAGTGTAAAAAAAAAAGGAATGGCAAGAAAAAGCAATGTGCCTGGTAAAAGTAAGGCCAATGCCCCTAAAAAAAAGTCGAAAAAAAGGGAGATCTTTAGAGAAAAAATATCA
This sequence comes from Syzygium aromaticum, assembly GCA_024500025.1. Taxonomy (NCBI): domain Eukaryota; kingdom Viridiplantae; phylum Streptophyta; class Magnoliopsida; order Myrtales; family Myrtaceae; genus Syzygium; species Syzygium aromaticum. Next base: position 5,474,928 of record CM044885.1, on the reverse strand, counting down.
AGATATGACATGTTAAAGTCATGAATCCTAGTGGAGCAGTAGTCTTACAAGTCTCAAAGGAATCAAGTGACGAACTCTTGAAGTCAATGGAGCATCTACCGAGAAAATAATCCTTGGCGAAAAAGAGGACCGGTGATAATGCCAAGATGATCGCCAACTCAATTCTACATATTTTGAGCCTAATGATCCATTCATTTCTCAACCCATGAGCCTAGCCTACATTACATCCCTTACAAAGTTTCTTTAGATTATGGCACTTGAACTGACGTAGGATTCAGATATTTATAAGCTTAGCTTAAAGAAGTGTGAGCAAGTCCATTTCTATCTCATTTTGCATGGTTCTTGACTTGTAAACCCGAAGACAATTGCGGAGTATTTTCTTTCAATAGCCTCGACTCGCAGAATCCCTTTTTGTTAAGCCATTGACTAAGCCCATGTTATGGTCCCAACAAAGATCTCTCAGATTGGTAAGGTCGTACCACTTGCAAGAATACTCGGACCTTTGTCCACATAATGGTAAGATAGAATGATTCTCATAAATTAGCCACTTTTTCAATAAGGAAGAGACAAAGCCCTTTCAGATTGGAAGTCCCTCTTGGACCGGAGGTCTCTCATTTGACATTTTCAAGATATCTGCTTGTGAATCTGGATTGTCTTATCATGATTCTCCTCAGTGAAGTTTTGTAATGCCGATTTGACAAAACCGTCATGCGTGAAAACCAGTTGAATTTATAGTGCATGAGTATATGTGTTCTTGATTGCCTATGAATGCATATTACATGTTGCCTAAAACCGTATCTAGCAGGAGACACACTCTCAAGAGTCGGAGATATCACCAGGTAAGTATATATCTATCCCTTGGATGCCTGTGACTATCCAGGTATCCCTAACCTGTTCGAGCAATTGTCAGGTCTCATATTTGATCATTTTGTTGCGATTTCTAGACGCCTCTGACGATATCTAGGCATCTATTGATCAAGCATTTTTAGATATCTCTGATGATATCCAGGTACTTTGTCAAGGAATCTCCGAGCATTCGGACTATCCCCTCTGTTCGTCAAATTGTTAAATACTTCTGACGATATCTATGTATTTATCGATCAAATCCTTTCAAATATCTCAGATGATAACCAGATATTTCGTTAGCACACCTTTCAAACAATTTGGAAAATTCCTTCTTGAATACCTCTGACGATATCTAGGTGTTTAGCAGTTAACTATTTCCGAATACCTCTGATGATATCCAGATATTTCGTTAAAAGTAGGAATGTATTCCAATTTGTTGAATCGCTTTTCAGGTACCTCAGATGATAATTAGACACTTTGTTAAGCTCCCTTTCTAGCAATTTGGAGAAAGCCCCGCATTAGGCTCCTCTGACGATATCCAGGTTCCTAATGAATAATTTTCTTGAGTACCTCTGATAATATCCAGGTATTTCGACAAAAGGTGGGATAAATTCCATTACGCTAAACTATCATTGGACGCCTCAGACGATATCCAGGCGTTCGGTGGAAGGTTCGTTTCGAGTATCTCAGACGATATCCAGATGTTCGAATTGGTCTTCCATTTTTGGTCTTAAGATACCTCAGACGATATCCAGGTGTCTACTGATCACCATCTTCGATTACCTCAGACGATATCCAAGTAATTCAAACTACCTCTCATGTGTCCTAATTAAGTTGCAGGTCACCAGCGTTTATCAGGCAATACCTTTGGGAAAAAGTTCAAATATTTGCCAAGCAATCTTAAGAATCATATCAATATCTCGAATTACTTCATCACATAAGTTAGGCAAGTAACTCCAGGTATGTTTTACTCATGCCAGTATGCATTATTTCTTATTGCATTTTAAAATGGGACTCATACTCCCACAAAAAATAGCATTAATTGCATATGCATTGTCAAAATTTAGGCATCATTTAGTCTTTAAATACAACCTCTTCGAACTCACCTTTAAAGAGGGGCAACTGTTGACATCTAAATTTCGATAGACCATTTAATGGTACTTTGCATAGAAAATTAGGGATTAAATTTTAACTCCTAAACAAAAATATTAAAATTACATAGCATATAGTTTAAGTTCATATGGTTAGTTGCATTCCGCATCGGACCGACAATGGCAAGCGAGCTTAAAATTCATCACGTAAATCGAGCTCGGGCATTGAATGAAACTCGGCTCGCTTGGGGGATGGGGGCCGAAAATCATACGTCAAAAAGGCCTTGGTTACCTTAATTTGAGCTTAAATTAGCCCATCAAGTTTAATTGAATAAAAGCCCGAATTAATTCAACCAACTTGGAATTAAATAAAAATTAAAGGATAAAGCCTAAGCCTAAACCCATTAGGACTAGAAAGCCCGGCCAATTAACATAGGGTTGCGATATAAATATATGATTATACCCATCAATTAATGGGGCTCACAAAATTTTCAGAACACACACGGGAGGCCTCACAATTTAATACAGCCACAATAGTGAGAGAAAAGAAAGAAAGAAAGACGTTCTTTCCCTTTGAACGACTCATGTCGCTGCCTTGTTTCTTGGATCGAACTCCATGCCTTTGGCATCAGCACGACTCTGATCTCCCGGTGGTTCGTCAAGTGTTTTCGATAGCCATCTACCATCTTGAAGTGAATTCCGTCAGATGTTTGGGTGAGTCCAGGTGAGTGCCGAGAAGTTCCCAGCCGAGGAAGAAATATTGCAGTGCCCTCAAAGATTGAAGATGGTGATCCAGCGGTAACGTTCGTGAGCACAGTTTGACAAAAGAAGAGTTCTTCACAACTACAAAACAAAGGACGACACGTCCAAGAAAGAGAGGAGGACAATTCTTCATAAAAATCTCATCTTCACCACCCATTAATATTTTCTTACTTTCCCAGGATTTAGGCAAGCAGTCATCTCATGCATAATTGTGCCCTTTGGACGACATATCTGATATCATCATCCCAAGCACTTCTTCACGGGAGGAGATAGATCTTGCGGGTAGCAACATTGGTAATCCTTGAAGCCTTACCAACATCGCGAACACTGAGCCTCCCGGTAGCACATTCACACCGAGCGGCCAAGTCCACGAGCTGTCCCTTGGTCGAAAGTCCCTGTTGGTCACTGTCTGAGAGCACCACCACTAGCGAGCCATCCTTAGTCGAGGACTGTCACCCTCATCCATGATCCCGAGTCCGATCCAAGTTCGAATTGGAAATATCCTCAAATTAGGTAAGATTCTCATCTATAGTTCTAAAATATTTAATTTCCTAATTTTCGGGTGTTCGAATATTTCATGAATATTTTGGTGGATAGCTAGATATCTTAAGGTAATTTTGTGATATCTGCAATATTCTAAAACACTCAAAATTAAGAATCATTCTTAATTTGGCAACGTATCCGGACGATTATCCGACTTTATCCCTAAGGTACGATACGCGGTAATATGGAAAATTGTTATCTTATCCATAATTATTTGGATACGATAATAGATTTTATTCACTTTCTAAATTCGAACAATTAGCTTTCCGTCGATATTTATAACCCTACAGATATGACCGTTAGCTTGATTTCTTTGCCTAATTTGAATTTGATAAGAAGAATCTTGCGAATTGCATAGATTGTTTGAACGTAGTTGTTATATTTGTTTAATTGTTTTCCTTTTAAATAAAAAAAATCCAAAAATATGTTAGTTAGGATTTAAATTAGAAATTTTGCATGCTTATGGAATCTTAAATATATCCAAAAGAATAAGATAATTATTTGATTTAAATTGGGATTTAGGGTAGCATATTTCCTAGTTTAAATTAAAGATTTTTTTTAATCTTAGTGGATTATTTAGGATATTTAATGATTTCGAATTTCCATAAAAATACCAAAAAGAAGTCACTTTAGGATAGAGTAAATTATCAATTTTTTTAGGATATATTGCATGTTAATTTGAGTAATTTTAATTCTGAATTTCGTTGGAAAAATACCAAAAATAAATCATTTGCCTGTCATTAGAATTACGTCATACTGTCGCATGTCATATAGTTTACATGTTAGGCTACATTAATCGCATGTTAATTTTTGCACGTCATTACATATAGGTTAGTTTTCATTTAAATAAGTGAAAATTAAAAAAAATATTGAGTGAATTGCTTGTTAATTAGAAATCATATTAGGATTGTTGATGTGATTTTCTAGCTAACAATGTAGATGCTTACGTTGCTTTGAGGTAAGTAATTCTCTCAATCTTACAATTTATTTAATGTTTTGATTATTGGGTGTTATTTTGGTGATTTACGCACCCATATGATCACCTCATATGCTAGTGACTAAGTTAAAATGAATCCAAACTGTCTGCCAAAACATTTTTTGAAAAGAAAAGGTACCGAAAATGCGTTAGACTAGATCTAGTGTAACTAAATCCCCGAGCTTAGAATCTCTAGTTCGTAGGAATAAAACATATCTCCCTATGTTTTATTTAAATTTATAATTGACCTACCGTAAATAGATTAGTGGCGACTCCAAGCATGAAAACATTTGCACGTTAAGAACTTAAATCCTAAGTTGCGAATTGGTAGGGCTTGAGTTAAGTTTAGTCTTAATAATCCATTAGCCTGAGAAAATTTTAGTCGCGACAGCTATCAAGCTCCAGTTAACGGTTCAATAACCGATGAGTGCAACATGGCCTAAACAACTAGTGACAGAGATATACCACAAAAGTGAGTGTTTCCTTTTTTTACATATACTACCAAGCTTGAACCATGACTAGAATTAAGAGGGAACAAAGAGAAGTAGAAGGAGGAGGAAAATGAGACCCATAAGAAAATATAAAGAAGAAAATAAATTGGATACCACTACCAAACGAAAAAGGATGATTAAAAAGTGGAACCCACAAATGTTAATATTGTCAAGATACTATACTATAAAGTGTTTTAGTCACGGTGGAAATGGAAAAAGAGCAACCCTTAACTAAAATAATACAATATGATAAAGTAAACAATTGTTGTTTGTGAAGTGATTTATCTATCGAGACGTTTATAGAACGCTACATATAATCTTGGAAAGGTGCAACCTAGGTTCATTTCCAGGAAACGCAACCCTGGACTTGTGGGATTGCACTTATCAATACAAAAAAAAAAAAAAATGAAAGAAAATTTATCTGAATAGGAGCATATTTGCCCTTATGGTCTTCCAAAGAGTCTTAAAATTTTTATGGATAAGTGCATGATAAATCTTATAACTTGTTGCAAAAGTACGATAAATCATATGATTATGATAGTCTTTTTTGCAATATTGCAGCCACTAATCTCCAGAGCTGGGAGTTGCCCTACGGCAATTGCTTTTACTATGCCTGAATGCGTATCGCACTTTATAATACGACATTTGGTGTCGCCTCGTTCCGACTCAATTTCGTTACCTAGAAATGAAACGTTTAAATGTGGTTTTGTGGTTCAATAAATCCGTAATCTGTGTGGGCAAAAAAGGGTGTTTTTTTCCCCTGTGAGAACAGGCTGATCGTTCATATGTTTTCCTCAATATGGAACTCAAAACAAGAAAATGCAACTTCTTCGTTTATGGCAACTTTTCCTTGATGGAAATGCCTCGACTGGGAGCTTAACCAAATATCGCTAGTGCTATGTATTCTCTTCTTGTCAATAAACACCGTCCAACCAAACATCAAACCTTGTTTCTTGCACGTTTCCTCATAAAGCGCCAATGAAGAAGAACAACCGACGGTGAGACGGAGGACCCACAAATCATATGCGTTGTTCATGATCACCTGTTACAGTATGGGGAAAGGTGATCTTTTGCGGTCCAAATGGTATTGAACGCAGAGCAGATTGCATCGGTCTCGTTATTCTAATAGCACCACCCTAACATATTCGCACACCCACCGTTGACTGGACCCACACAACATTGAAAATAGCAAAAAAAATGCCTGTCCTTCGCCGTAATCCTGCACATAAAGAGGAATCTGATGCGTGTGGTTAGTGTATCACAGTCTTGTTCAGTCGTTGCTCCCTCTAGGGGTCCTTATTGACCCTCTATTCATTGAGAGCTCCGGAAACGCGAGCACTTCTTGATTCTTGGGAATCTGCCACACGCTCACGATGCATCGATGGCATAGGAAGAAGAGTTCGTTCCCTATTCTCGTGCTCCTCTTCCTCGGCTGCATCGTCTGTACGATTCTGTACAACGAAAGCAGCATCCCACAAATCCACCAAGACCCGGATCGAGTCCTCCAGAAGCAACCTCAGATCACCTACGTAAGGCCGAATCAATCAGCTCGAAGGAGCAGAGCTCCAGGTACACTACACTTCATCTTTTCACTTGAACTTGCAAAAAGGATTTGTGGTTCTGGTGTTCTTTTTCCCTGTTTTTGGTAATTGGCAGTGTGGGGATTTCGTTGAATTGATGTTTCGCATTTAAAGTTTGGATCTTTTTGTGGGTTGTTTATTGCCGTAGGGGTCTTGGATAGATTTAGTAGATGCAACTCCACGAGAAAGTACAGTGGGAGGAAGATTAGGTGGGGTGAGGCCGCACAGGCGTCCGGTCGACGAAGGGTTGATTTGGAGAGGTGCAATGTGTTTTCGGGGAGATGGGTGTTCGACAACGGGTCGTTCCCGATGTACAGCGAGTCGGAATGCCCATACATGTCGGACCAGCTGGCTTGCCACAAGCATGGGAGGTCTGATTTGGACTACCAGTATTGGAGATGGCAACCTCATAATTGCAATTTAAAGAGGTAATTCATTGTAAGTATTTAGTCTGTCGTGCTAGTTTTGATTGTGTACTTAATTAATATTTGCTTGGCTAGAAGAAGAAGCTCCAACTTTGATGTGATAGTCTGAAGTCTCATGAACGAGTATCTGGATAAGTTTGAAAACAGCTTGGTTGACTCTGAATTCTAAATGAGCAAATGCCCTTTTGTGGAAATCCAATTTTGACAAGTGTTTACAAGGAAATGATACACTCTAAGTATCACCTTAATTTTGTGTCCACAACATCAAAATGAGTTAATGAATGCATTGTTTGGTATATAGTTGCAGTGATAACTGGACAGGTTGCCTTTTGGTTTGACTATGTTTGTGGTTGTTTTGTTTTAATAGATGGAGTGTGACTGAAATGTGGGAGAAGTTGAGAGGAAAAAGACTAATGTTTGTTGGAGATTCATTGGATCGAGGGCAATGGATATCGATGCTCTGTTTGCTGCAGTCGGCAACTTCCAAGGACAAAAGATCTATAACGCCTAATGCACCTCTTACAATCTTCAGATCAGAGGTAAAGCTTGTATTCTGGCATCGCGGTCCATGGTCCCCGAGAGGCATTTTATTGCTCGCTTTTGATTCTTGAAAGTGCATGGCAAAAAGTTTATCTTCAACATTCTCTATAGGAGCAGGCAATTTTTTTTTTAAGTTCCTAAGATAAGTTCTCTCGTGCCGGTTTGTTTCCAGGAATACAATGCTACTGTGGAATTTCTCTGGGCCCCTCTCCTTGTTGAATCTAACTCCGATGATCCAGTGAACCATAGGTTGGACGAGCGAATAATCCGGCCGGATTCAATTCTGAAGCATGCTTCACAGTGGGAGCATGCTGACATTTTGGTCTTCAACACATATTTATGGTGGAGACAAGGTCCTGTTAAGCTTCAGTAAGTATGTCATTGGTGGAGCTTCTAGTTATGGAGATTTAGAATAGGAGTCTGATTGTATGTTGGCATAATATGATGTGTGATAATTGTTGCAGATGGAGTGATGACAAAAATGGCGATTGTGAAGAATTAGATGGTTTGGGTGCGATGGAGTTGGCCATGGAGACATGGGCAGATTGGGTGACCACTAAGCTTGATCCTCGCAAGAAAGTCCTTTTTGTTACAATGTCTCCAACACATCTCTGGTGTGTAGCGATCTTTTCTAATGCTACCCATTTACCTGATGTGCTATTTCGGCTAAACCCAAGCATGAATATAAACTCTTTTAGACATAGTGAAACAAACTTCAGAAATTGCACAAGCACTTCGCTTTTCCTTTCCTCGCTGATGTGTGGATAACATCAGCAAACGATTGCAGTCGTCTTGCTGAAGATATTAGTGAATTTTTCAAAAGTGAAAATATTGTGCACGGAGAGAGCTGTTCAAGTTTTTTCAACATTTTACTTAATTTTCCAGCTCTACAAATTTTCCTTTAAAGTGAAACGTCACATATTGGAGAATGGATTGAGGCGCAGGAATACTTCTAAGGAAAACAACAATAATGTTTGCATCAGTTCACACCTAACATGATAACAGAGGCATGTTTAGTTTGCCTGATGCCACGTATTAGGAATGCCCATCAGATCTTTGTCGGCCTGTTATCTGTTCCATGACCTTTTATCTGATGTTTCTATCTTTTCTTAATTCAGGAGCCAAGAATGGAAGCCTGGGAGCGAAGGGAACTGCTACAGCGAGCAGGCTCCTATTGATGTGGAGGGCCACTGGGGAGCCGGTTCTGACCTGCCCACGATGCGCATGGTGGACCGAGTTCTCGGCAAGTTGGGTCCGAGAGTCTCCGTGATCAACATCACTCAGCTCTCAGAGTACCGAAAGGATGGGCATCCATCGATCTATCGGAAGTTCTGGGAGACGCTGAAGCCCGAGCAACTGTCGAACCCTGCGAGTTACTCCGACTGCATCCACTGGTGTCTACCGGGTGTGCCTGATGTGTGGAATCAGCTATTGTTTCATTTTTTGTGAATCTGAGATGTACATCATTGAGCTTTACTGCTGTGTTTCTTATAGAATGAAGGAAATTAAAGTTTTTTTTTTTTTTTGGTAAGGTGAAGGAAATTAAAGTTCATTGCCACTCTCTTGAACAAATCAATTCATTACTTTATTGGCATTTCTTTATTGGGCCAATTCTTCTTTTACTTTAGTTTGACAAAATGAAATAATTTGATAAGAAAAACCAATTCGGTAAAAAAAAAAAAAACTGATTTCGACAAAAAAAACATGATCCTTATGTTTGTTTTTAGACAGAGTACTAAAAGTAATAGTCATTAAATAACTAGCGACGCAAAGACAAACAAAAAATTGACAGGTACCACAATAAGCAACGGCCATTTCTAGACACACCAGTAAGTACATTTTAATCAGGTTAAAGTTATTTATATTAGCTAAAGTGTTATCTTTTTACTATCATGCATTTGATTTTCAGATAGTATATAGATTCATATAATATTATGCAGGACTTAATTAATCAACATTTGCCGCTGATGAAATCAAGATTCCTGAATGACAAGACATCGTCGCTAGGCTCGCATGAACAAAACTCAAAGGGACAGAAGGTCGGAAAAGCACAATTATCCGACTTTTGGCTTATTGGACCGAAGCAAGCAAGTTCTGGTCGCGACACCTTGTCGAGCTCGTAGATAGCAGCCACCGGACCGAGTCGGGATTTCAGGTCACTCAGGCTTTCTAACAGCCCCACAAAACAGCTGACGGTGGTGGTTGTGTGATTGTACAGAAGGTTTCTTTACAAGCCACGCATTATCGAGTTGCAAACTTGCTGATACTTCTCTACTCTAGCTAAAAATGGCAGATTCCTTCTGATTTCTTCACAGCGTTTCTCTGTGGATTTCAAGGTCTGGTATTGGCTCCAAAGCACTAATTTGAATTTGAATCAAACTGATAAAAAGTTGAGGCAATCATTCAATGGGGCTGGCTGCTTTAGGCTGTGTGTATGTTAACATAGGTATTTTCCCACAATTTTCCCAGAATATGGCATGAACCGAACGACGTCTTCTTTTTGCTTATGTGTAACTAAAGCATCTGTTTTTCCTTGCGATGATTGCTAGTCTGCTGCAACACGAGATTCGGAGGATTCTGATTCATCTTCTCCTAACTTCGATTTATCCTTCACTGTGTATTGCCGACCTCATGAAAGGGGTTCTAAGATGCAAATCAAGGAAAAACGAAGACAAAAACTTGTGGCAAATACGCTATCCCACACACAAATCGTTGTCCAGGCCTCTACAGAAAGGGACTGCCTTTTGGCTATTGAGCCTTCTTTCAGATTTTGATTCGTACCTTAAAACTGTTTTATAATAGTAGAATTCTATTGCACAGGCTCCATATCATGACAAGTGTAGATCATACTACTAGGACTAACAAGCACGTATGCATTTGCTTATCGAACAGACGTGGAAACATACGTGATAATTTTGATAAATGACTTAGATAAATTGTGTTTGGAAATTCAGTATAAATGGGTCTCTAAACGGCTTCATTAAGAATCGAGATTGGAAAATTTGCTAAAATTTGTTAATTTTCCCTCGAAAACTCTCTCATGTTCTAAAAAAATGCTAAAATCCCTAATTTTTACCGATTTTGCCCTAAGATTTTGGTGATTTGGAGAGAAAGAGGGAGGATATTCAATTTTGTTATAATTTCCAGTCTCAATCCAATTTCTTCATTTCTAATTCCTCCAAAATGCCAACGTTGTTTAGGAAACCCATCAATATCGAGTTTTCCACTTTGGCTCCACGTCACGTGCCGATCATCCGAGCTGTTTGCCACGTGTGTTTTCACATCAAGATATTAAGCGAAAACTAACATGAGATAAATTTATTATAAATATATTAATTTGAGATTTTTTGTAACATAAAAATTGACTTTGACAAATATGAGCTGGATATAATTTTTAAAATCAATAGTATGAAAATTTTGGTGGTATCAATTGCTTTGAAATAATAAGACAGACATTGTGGTACAAGAAAGAGACACAAACATTGTGGTACAGGAACGGTCGTACAGCGGTTTAAACAGAATCAGAAACTTCCCATCGAAACCAACGTGCTCGATCCACAGTCCACTAGTTCGTAAGCTTCGTAGATATTTTCCCTTACTGCCTCTTCCATGGATTCATCAGAAAGATCCGACGTTGGTTAACTCAACTGTCGATTACCTGCAAGCCACGTTCATGGTGGTTCCGCGTCTCCGTTGACGCGACACGCTCCGCTGCTTCTCCTCCAATGGCGATCGCCCTCTCGCCCCACCACCACCGCCGCTTCCTCTCCTCGGCGAGCCATTTCCACTCCAACCCTTCCTCCTCCTCCGCCGCGCCTCGGAGCCGCTGCTCCGCCCGTCCGAAGGCCGTCTCGGAGTCGTCTGATGCAAAGCGGAGCGCGGCCGCGGTACGGAGCTCGTCGCCGCCCGAGCTGAGGCCGGCCGAGCCTCGTGCGGAGGTTGAGAAGGCGCGGGGCGCGGCTCCGAAGTCGCTGAATTGGGTTGATCGCGTTTTCGAAAGTTCGAGGTGTGAAGCGTTTGGTCCCGAGTGATTGGAGTTGAGTTGTGGGTTGCGTTTGTGATTTTTAGAGTGCTTGTTTGGGAGTGTGCAGGGATGGATTTAGGTTCAGCGAAATCGGGTTGGAGATTTTGTCCATTGCTTTACCAGCTGCTCTGGCTTTGGCCGCTGACCCCATTACGTCCTTGGTGGACAGTGCTTTTGTTGGTCACATAGGTAACTCTTGAACTTCATGAATTGTTGCAAGTCTAGCTTGGATGGTTGAGAAGTGTTTTCTGATATCAATTGATGAAATTTGTAGTTATTCGGCTGGTTACTTGCTCGTTTGAAAACTATTTGGCTGAAGTTCTCACAAAATGGTGGAAAAGATGTTCATGGTTAGGATGTAATAATGTGTTGCAATGATAACGTCATCGCTTTCCTGTGGAGATATCAGCTTATGAGAATTGCAGAATGGCTGCCAGTGATGAAATTTTTTAAATTCCTCGGAGCTAAATAAATGGTCGAATGTGACATCCTCGGTGCTTGTAAGGATAGGGATTTTTAATTTGATGTGGCATCATGTATTGTGAGTGGAACTCATTGACTACTTGAGGATTATTTCTTATTCTTGGTTACTTTTCTCTATTCAGGATCATCAGAACTGGCAGCAGTTGGAGTATCAGCATCTGTGTTCAATCTGGTTTCGAAATTGTTTAATGTTCCCTTGCTCAACATTACCACGTCATTTGTAGCTGAAGAGCAAGCTGTGGCGGATAAGAGCAGTGATGATTATCATCGACTCGGTGATGGTAATTTCTTTCTTCTTATTTTATCATGCTTTAAGACATGGTTACTATTATTGCTCCATCTATGTTTCTCTAATTTGTCCTGCTTTATTGATTTTGTCCAGGTTTTGCAGAGGAGCAACAAACAAAGAAGCTCCTTCCATCAGTATCAACTTCATTAGCACTGGCTTCTGGCATTGGGATCGCCGAAACTATTGCACTTTCAGCTGGCTCAGGTTTCTGGATCAATTTGATGGGTATATCTGTTGTATGTCTTCCTTTTCCAAGTATGAAGTTAATTGATTAGCCCGATTTCTCCATGTTTGGTCTAGTCTGTCATAGACAAATCATGACAAGAGCTCTGCTATGGCCCTTGTTTGTGCTTATTAAAAGTTTATCTTTTTACTTGTGGAAAGTCACAAGAGGCCTGCTTAGACACTTGGCACCTTCACTTTATGAGAAAATGATCGTCATTTAGTTCTCTTATTTTTATTTTTTTTTATGCACTGGGGTTTTCTGGGGGAGGAGTTCTACAGATTTTTACCTCTCCAAGAAGGAATTTCATGGACTCATAAGGCATAGCTTGGACATGTCACTCCTTAAAATTAGGCACCTCAGTTTTGTTATAACAGGAAATAATTGGTTTTAGTGCATTTTGTTTGAAGCACCTGCATAATAATACCCTCTAGGGATGTATACTATCTGATATAGATTTTTCTTTTCATTCTTAGTGACGTTTGTGTAGTATCTTCTTGGTATTCATTGAGGTTCACTCATCTACAGGATTCACCAATTAGAATACCAGCTGAACAATTCTTAAATTTGAGAGTTTTTGGTGCTCCAGCAATTGTAGTAGCACTTGCTGCACAAGGTGCGTTTCGTGGATTTAAGGACACAAAGACACCTCTATATGCCATAGGTATGTACCACAATGAGTTCTATTGAATATTAGTGATGGATTATTATAATTTCCTTCACCAATGAATTTGTGGATCTTGTTCTTGGAAATAGGATCTTCAATCTTTATGCTATGAAGAAACAGGATCGCTTTCTAGGATATTATAGTGTAGAACTATAATTAATCAGATTCATTATTAAATGAAGATTGGCCCTAGTGAATGATTATAACAAAGACCATTAAATAATATAATTTTCTAGAGCTTTCTCATAAAGAGAGTAATCTTCTCTGTGGAAGTATGTAACTTAATTGATGTCTTATAGGAAACAAGACACTGGCAAAATATGTGAGAACCAGTGAACTTAGAAAAAGACAAGTAACTATTTCAGAGAATAATCAAGGACCTTCAAAGTAGCTTTCCCCTTTGAAAGACTAGATTTTTTGTTATGATTAAAACATGTAATTTTCTTTTAATGGCTAATTGATGTGAAGAAAATTCTCTTTATCTTACTATACTTTTGATTTAAGACTTGACAACTTCAGCTGCTTCTTTCTTTGTCTGTTCTGGCTGCCAGGACACGCCTCTGGAAAACTAGTATACTGTTGCAATGATACCTCTTAACCAGCCTTGATGGCTTTGCATAAATCTTTATGATTTGCAATCATCTTACATATATGTAAAATAAGAATAAGAACGTTGATAATTGTAATTTATCTCAGTGGTGTAAATGTTAAATTTTAGGTTCAATCTATAAAATTTTGTATCCACCTAATAAATCCAGTTGCAGACAGACAGGCTCATTTCTAATCTATATTTTAACGGATTCAGCAGCTTTTCACCTTGAATTAAACTGAAATTGGCTAACTTGGTTTCCCTAATCACTATTTTCTTATGCTAATTGCTGGTCGTTGGCTGATTGGCTTTTGAAGCACTCTGAGTTGCTTGTCGTTAAAGAGATGCCTGAGTTCATAGTCAGATGATGTTGAGAACCTTTCATATTATAGTTCTTTTGCTGGCATAGTTTTTGACAAATTTTTTTTGTTGAACTGCAGTTGCTGGCAACTTACTGAATGCATTTCTGGATCCAATTTTGATTTTTCTTTTTGATCTTGGCATTAGTGGTGCTGCGGTAGCAACAGTGATTTCTGAGTATGTCAATACTGTGGTAAATTTAACATAATCATATCTATTTGCAGAGTATTATGATTTGTCGATATCGTGATTTGCTGTAACTTCTTTGTCCTCTAAATGGATTTAAATTTGTTTGCCTTCTATATAACAGATACTTGATAGCTTTAATCCTGCTATGGAAGCTGAATGATGAAGTATTACTGATCTCTCCAAATTTTGATGGGAGAAAAATTATCCAATATCTGAAATCAGGTATGACTCTTATTAGGGAAACCTATTTTTTTTTAGTTCTATTTTCCAACTTCATCATCTGTTGCATCTATATGGTGAAGAAATTATTTGAACCAATTAAGGGCAAATGTAGAATTTAATTTCTCAAGAATGGCCAGAAGTTTATGTTGTCCTAATTTCCTTCTGGCAAGTTACTCTGGAAAGAACCTTAAGTGAGGCACAAAATCACAAGTCCACTTATTATTACATTTGTAGTCAACGACAAGACTAAGGTGCAAAATGGAGATCGAATATTTGAGGCTGTGATGAGTAACCGTGGCTTGTTGTAAAAGCCAGTTTCTTCTAAATTGAGGCTTGTTGTATTTTCAGGTGGCCTTCTTATTGGCAGAACCTTAGCAGTTCTCATTACTATGACTTTGGCAACATCAATGGCTGCTAGGAGGGGCCCTATACCTATGGCTGGTTATCAGATCTGCACGCAAGTATGGTTGACTGTATCTTTGCTTACTGATGCTCTAGCAATTGCTGGCCAGGTACCTAATCAGCTCTTTCTGTTCTATATCTTGTCATAGATTAGCTAAGCAAAATCGACGAACAAACCGATTTCTGAGTTCTCCCTTGTCATAAAATTGCCTTTCTACTCGTTTGCTGTCTTGGTTAAGCAATTTACATAGTACTCGGTGATGAAACTGTCAAATAGCCTTAAAGCCTGACCAAGTTATCCTTTTAAGAATCACTCTATAGAGCAATAAATACTCCATATTCTCGCAGTTCAGGTGAAATATCAACATGAAAATTCATATTTGGGAAAAATTCGCAAACGACTATCATGTCTCTTGCAACTTTCTGACATTGCAAAGGATAACAATGGTGCTTCGTTCGCCTCCAGAAGTTTTATCATTAAGCTAGTGTCTGCACATGAGTGCACCTCATACTGAGGTTCTTTTTCTTTAAATTGCTCAACTTTTTCTCACAGGCTCTTCTTGCCCGTGGTTACTCCCAAGGAGACTATCAGCAAGCACGTGAAGTGATATACATGGTTCTTCAGGTATATTGTTGCTTGAGCATGTTGTTATGCTATTGTGAAAAAAGATCAATTTCTTGATTATTGTTCCAAGGAAATAGAGAGCACTGTGTTCCCACCTTACTTTGTAATGTCAACTTTTTGAACAGATTGGTGTGGCCACTGGTGTTGCTCTAGCTGTCATTCTTTTCGTTGGGTTTGGAGCCTTTTCAAGATTATTCAGCACGGATTCTGAAGTTCTGGAAATTGCCTGGTCGGGTATTCTGGTGAGAGAGTGCCTATGCTAACGCCTAATTGTCTCTAATTAGACTTTTTGCTTTCTGGTTCTGGGTAAGAAAATGCCAAAATGCACATGTTTGTCATGTTTCTGAGAAGGGTTTGGGAGTATGAGCAAATGTTGAAAGGCATGCAAGGTTATTTTCATACCTAAACTAAACCAAACTCAAAGCGGAAAGCTCTAAGCTGAACATTTCCAATTTTTTTTTGTTTGGTTTAGGCTATCCCGATCTGATCCTGGGCATCTTCTAGATTTTTCTTTTCTCACCAGGATAACAAATTTTGAAACAATGATGCTTAATAAAACCATTAGCTTGCTCCATTGTCTTGGCAGTCATGGATTCAAGTGTTAGGAACAGCTTCTCTTCCATGCATGATATGTCAGCATTTAGACCATCCTTGCACATCCTGCAATCTAGGAGCCTTGCACCAGAATGCTCCTTATACTTTTAAGAGGATGTTGTGAAACTTCTTAATACTTCCAGTCATCTTCTCAAAGCTTGCAAAAAGAGAAGGAAAATGGAAACATGTAATGCAAACTGGCCTTCTGCCGACTTTTCGAGATTGTAGTCATGATGCTGCTAGATGTCTCACACTGAAATAATTTGCAGTTTGTTGCTGGATCGCAACCAATGAACGCTGTGGCATTTGTTATTGATGGGCTTTACTATGGGGTTTCGGATTTCAGATATGCTGCCTATTCCATGGTGACTCTTAGCTCACTCTACATTTATTGAAAACTACCAAAGACACAACATTTCTGACCTCCTCCATTGCTGCACTAAATAGGTCTTTGTTGGGATAGTTTCTTCCGCTTTCTTACTGGCAACAGCTCCCACGTTTGGTCTTGCTGGAGTTTGGACAGGGTTGTTCCTCTTCATGACATTGAGGGTGGTGGCTGGCGTTTGGAGGTAAACAGGTTTTGACTTGAGCTAAGCTTTATGGCTTGTCAGTTCTGCACACGAAGTTGGACCCTGAGGTAACCTTGACACGCACACATAAGCACATCTAAAGCACTTTGATTAAGAAGTTAATAACATGAGGTTTCATCTATTTCAGTGTCACTGTACGTGAAACTGAAAGGATAGGTGACTCCATGAGATGTCCTTGTGATAGATTATGTAGCAATAGGCAATTGGATTTATTAGCGCCGCATTGAGCACTGGCCACTAGGATGCCAAAATTTATTTGATAGTCGTGCTTCTCCCTGACAACTGGTGATATGATTCCAGATTAGGAACAAAAGGCGGACCATGGGAAAGGATTTGGTCCGAGGCAGAGCAGGGAAGTGACTGATATCGAATTGAGTTTGCACATGATTGCTTTTCCCGGCGTGCTTATAGCAAGCACCACGAAGGGACATATACATGGCCAAATAAAGTTCACGAGAAGCCTGATTCTTCCCACTCGATAGCAGTTCACTTTACAAGGCGCTTATATCCCCATTAACAGCTAATTGGAGCAATGCCGGCACCAAAACAGAAATCAAGCTACCAGAAATAAGTGGTGAGATGGAAAGAGGTTAATTTTGACGGCCATGGCTGGCCTGCGTCTTTGCGCCTTGACCATACAGGATACAGCTCTCACTGGTTGATATATATATATATATATATATATATATATATATATATATATATAAGTCCCATAGCACACCAGCTGCACATCACATTGATGGCCTCCAAATTATCGTAGCAAACAGTTTTATTTATCTTCCCCTCTTTTACCATGAGCTCTCTGGATGGCGCATCTGGATTTCTTCTCGTATCTCCGTAGTTGGTTATTAGTTCATTCAACGTTGCCGTAGTTCCCTGACCGGTTATTGAATCTTTTGCTTGATATAGTTACTGTCCTCGAGCAATACACAATGAATGTACTTGTGTAATCATCCTGAGGTAATGAAACCACGTGAGTAGGATCTTCTGATGATATCCATGTACTTTGGTTCTGGGTTACTCAAGATTCTCTTAGGTAGGGCTATCGTATAATCATTAAAAAAATCCGTAAGATTGGGCAAAAGATATAGTTCATTAGAGAAATCCTCAAAAAAATCACATTATTCATTCTTGTTCACAACCCAATTCATCTTGATATATACGAAGTTCATTTAAATATAACAAATTAGACAATGGAACAATGTGTTATATATACATACAGTCTCAAGCGTGTTTGATAAAAGAACTATCTTCATATTCGACGTTGTTAACGATTTCTATATTACATTCGATGTAGATAAGTTAATGGTGTTTAAAAGGTTAGAATTTTTCAATTTGTAAGTAATCTTATCCTTTCAGACCATGAAGCACCAGTAATATTCACTCAACAGATATGCCTCTCCTCCATTAATGGTAGAAGATTGAAACCATGAATCTATACCCAACCATTGTGAGCACCAGACACAAGAATGTGCTGCACAAGCACCAAGAGGGACAGTATGTGCCCAAGAGGAAAGAGTACTGCAAACACGCTTTAGGTTTTAAATCATCTTCAACCGCTTTACCATAATTGTGGAGGGTCATAATTAATTAATTCCCAGAAGATACAATAGACTTGAAGCAAAATGCAGAAAAATAACAAGTCGTTATCGCATTTCTAATATGGAGGTTGCTGAATCTTCTCTTCGAGCAATTAAATAGAGCATCGGCCGCAGCACCTCCACATCAACCATCCACCTAGCTTGAAGTCCCTTGTATATATACTAATGCATCAGGCATCTTCTACCGCTAAACAGTCGCAGGGCCTTCAAAACCTTTTTCCACCACCTTCCACACATCAGCAACATCATGCACTTCTCTCTACTGTGATGTCCAAGAAGAAAAAAATTTGGATTAACATATGTCGAATCATGAAAAGATGTAATCATGAATGATAATCTCAGAACGTGCAGCCCCACGAAACTTAATATGCAAAAGCATGAAAACATGTAATTGGAGTACATTTCTCAGTGATGACGTGTGGATTTTTTTCATGTCATTTAGACATGGTAATTATGTGAAAAGCAGTACAAGATACCAACTCATCAACTGACTACGACGAATTGTTTCTTTAAGGAAAATTTTTAATGGGGTAAAGGTCAAGATCCGCGGCTTTGAAGCATACATTGCCTTCCAGATTCTAGAAGGCATTTGGCCAGTCGTTCATAGCATAAATTATAGTCACATATAAATATGATAGTGCTTCAGAAAAACTAGAAGGGAGTGCTAAACCTACAAAATCCCAGTGGTTGTCAACTTCAACAAAGGAAATACATATTTGCCAGCACCACCAATTGTTTTCAACAAGACTAAATTAGCCAAGCTAATAAATGAGACCCGGAACTGCTTGTTAAAGAAGTCGAAGTATTGGCATAACTCAGTCACTTGCCAGATGCCTAAACAGAAGTCAATGTTGATCCCCATCCCCGGCACACACTGTTACTTTTCCCCCTCATATTCCTGGTTAGCTCCATTCCTTAAACCAGCAATTAACTTGACAATCTATTTGTGCTTTGTCCAAGTAAGACCCATCACCTTACGGGTGATTGCAGAGTATAAGGAAACCAACGTTGAGAAGTACTTCCCTCAACCAAAATACCCAATGCCCAGGATATGAGATGCTTAGAGTACTGATTTAATACACACTGAAATACTCGAAAATGATGAGCTCCCCGAAATTGAATCCACACCACTCTAGGAATCGAGTGACATTTCCAGGAAAAAGGCAATTGAAGCCAAAAAATCAAAGATTCAATCCTAGAACTAATTGAACTTCACATTCATACCTCATGACGTTGCAACTAAATTTCTATGTATATGCACCAGTTAAACTTAAGCCAAGTATCCTGTTGTGGATCCCATTGACAACCTCCAGTGTTTAGAAAGTGCATGGCCGTCCTTATCTTGCTAACTATAATGAGCTACAAGATGGCATTCTGTAAAAAGTATTTTCATCACTTCTTTAAGGAAAGTACAGGATCATTACTCTCCAGTCATATTCTCCTTTTCTTTTTCTCCTCTTTCAACACCTTGGGAAGTACGCAGATGTATAAACTGAATCAAAAGCTAAATGAACACATTTCCAAGTTTCATTTAAATCCTGAAAAGGGTGATGGCTTCATGAGAGACAATTGCATCTCAATCCAGCAGAAGACTTGGGCAAGGTCAATAAGAATCAACATGCTGCATATTCGAAAGGGAAACGGACTAGATTATCAAAACTTATTCAGATACAAGAGAATGACACTCACCACTAGCCATCGACCACCCTCTTGATCCCAGCAACTTCCGCCCTCAACTTCGAATTATGTTGCTCCTAACCACGAACGCAACACAAACTCATGACAAGTCAGCACAGAACACGAAACCAATGCAGATTGATCAACACGAGAAGCCTGACAAAACATGAAGTACTCCAATAACCCCAGAACCCAAAATTCAACCTTTGATGATGATAAAAATAAGTGTGATTTCATGCTAAAACATTTACTTCAACACCCATCACGAATCTATCTAAACAAAAGCAGAACTTAAAGGCTCCAATACAGAAATGGGGAGCTCACCATCTCATGGACCTGAGCAGAGCTCTCCTCAACGAGCCTGGCCAAGCTGTCGATCTTCGTCAACATCTTCTCATACAACTCCTCCAACCCAGCAGTGTAGTTACTAGCTTCCGGCCCCATTAGCCTGCCCAATTTTGCCACCGGAAAACCCTCGGCGATCAAATCAATCTCGTTCTGGTGCTTCGCCGCCTGCCTCATCTCACTCAAGTGCTCTATCAAATCAATATCGTTCTGGTTCTTCGCAACCTGCCTCATCTCGCTCAAGCGCTCCTCCTTGCCGTCCTCCTGCATCATCGACGGCCCCCTCACGTCGCAGGCCAGCCACGGGAACGACGAGCTCGGGCTGAAGTTCCCGTAATGCCCGCGGAAACCCGGCCCGATGTTGACGACGTCGACCGACCTCGGCTCGAAGGTCTCCGCCGCGGTGCGGAACTGGAAGGCGCGGTACTCGTGGGTGTGGATCGCGGAGTCGAGGGGCGGCGTGGAGAAGAGGAGGAAGACGCGCGGGGAGAAGCGATCGGAGGCGCCGATCGGGAAGGAGAGGGAGGGGTCGGAGGAGAGGGAGGCGGCGACGCTGAATTCCCGCATGGACGGCTGGAGGCGGGAGCGGCGGCGGGAGGAGAACCACCCGATGAGGCGGTGGTGGGAGCGGTGGTGGTGGCGGAGGACGAGGAGGGGCGGGGAGGAGGAGAGGAGGCGGCCGAGGGCGTCGAAGAAGGAGAGCGGGCAGCCGGGGCAGAAGAAGGAGGTGACGGTGGCGACGAGGGCGGCGGCGGAGTCGGAGGAGGAGGCGGCGGCGGCGGCGGCGTAGGAGGAGGGGTCGTCGGAGAGGGCGGAGGGGGCGACGGGGGAGACGTGGCCGAAGAGGAGGCCGTCGGAGTCGGCGGGGGAGGAGGAGACGCGCTGGAGGAGGGAGGAGAGGGTGGGGCCGGAGATCGCGATCTTCTGGAGAGGCGGGTCGTCCATGGCGGAATCCGATTCAGACAAGAGACCGGAGAGGGAGATCGCGAGCGGTCGGCGCCTGCCCGTCAGATCACTAATATATGTGCTTGTCCCCGGCAAAAACCGTATATGTAATTTGGGTCAATTTGAGCCGGACCAAAAGTAAGTTCGATGTCGTGTTGGTTTTTTTTTTGGTTGGAGTTTTCTTGTTCGCATCGAACTAGTAGC
The DNA here is from genome assembly GCA_024500025.1 of Syzygium aromaticum. Taxonomy (NCBI): domain Eukaryota; kingdom Viridiplantae; phylum Streptophyta; class Magnoliopsida; order Myrtales; family Myrtaceae; genus Syzygium; species Syzygium aromaticum. Next base: position 5,453,645 of record CM044885.1, on the reverse strand, counting down.
TTGACCAGGATCTGCCTTGCTCGGCTAGGTCATGTTGAACCGCCTGGAGGCACATAGGGTCGGTGGTTGGGACTAGACCGACTGACGTCGATCGTGAAAGAGACCTGCTTGGCTGCTAACTTGACACATGAATAAAATGTGTATATCCGGATTGACAATGGAAAATCTTTCGAATGAAAAAAGAGACATTGATGAGAGCAGCCCGCTCCCGTCCTTAAATTTGAATCTAAATCGATATTTAATTTGTAGTCGATTATAAAAGAAATGTATAAATAATTTATTTAAAAAAAATTTAGAGAAGACATCCGAAAATGGATACTTTAAAATCTATGTCGATAAAAATTATTTAAATAAGTAAATTTTGAGTTCCTGAAATGTCAACCGGTCTTCAACCGATGATATTATTTGGGCACGATTTCACGCTGCAAAGTCGAAATGGGAAGAGGAAGAAGGAAGAATAGAAGAAAGAAAGGGGAGGGATGTTTGCTTCCGATTAGAAGTAAGCAAAATGAAGAGTATCAGTCAGGTTTTCAGTTCCAGTTGAACCAGCGAATTTCGGTTTGATTCTTGATTTCAAGTATAGAAAAGATCGCTCAGATCACTCGGGTTGGATTGTTTTTTTTTTTTTAATCTGTAAAAAAAAATACTCTAATTTATCTCTCAGTTTACAAAGGCAAATCCTTTAAGGTTGGAGCGATTATGTGCATGTGAATAAGATAACAAGAACAAATTAAAATACAAAAGTAGTTGTTCATTTCAATCAAATCTTGCCACAAATTGAAAAAATTCCGTGAAACATACAATGCTACACGTAACTTATTGATTATAGAAACGTCTTAATTATTAATTATATTTTTAATTTCATCTTGAACATTAACGACAAATAAATAAAAAAATTGAATATGCCCCGATTCCATTGGCCAACCCGAAAATCGGTCCGTTTCCTAGTTCCTGGGTGGAAATCAGACTGTTGGGAAACCAATCACCCGTACTTCTAACATCATATCCTATGCACATCTCTTAACACTATTGTTACTGTATGGAGAAATGTCTAAATTATGATCTTACTTGTGCTTTATGGTTTTTTTTTTTTGGGGGTTGAATTTGTGCTTTATTGTTCACTGGTACAAGAGGCACATGTGAGACGTGTCAAAAGGGAATGAACAGAAATATAATAGGTGATCAATGGATAGGATCGTGCAGGGTGGGTCTCGGGGCTCAATTGTTATACATAAAAACAAGCAAAACCCGAGTCGAATTCTTGCCCTAGTTCCAATTTCTAACGCCACCCGAAACTCTACAAAGGTTACCCAATATTTCAAAACTAGAGAATATTCTAGTGCACTTAAATGCGCGACTAAATTGATTTCTAGTAACTTTTAGAGAAATCTCACGTGAGGGAGGGAAAACTAGAAACAATCATATGAGGAAGCTAAAGGAAAAAGGGGAGCTCCTAAAAAAACCAACCTGGGAACTTAAAACAGACCAGTAGCCATATCTATGGCTCAAACCAGACTGTCCTTCCCTGAAAAGTTCTCATCTCTTTCACCACATCTACAGCCAATTAATCCTAATACACAACACTCTAACCATAGAACAGTCGTACTTGCATCTCACTGCGGTTGCCGCTACCTGCCGCTATGGCCTCTAAGCTATTTGTCACCTGGCTTGTCCATTGCCCCTGCCCGCATCTCTCTTTCTACTCAAAATGATCTCCAAACAAGGTTACCATGGCCTTTGCATCGTCATATTTGAGCTTGCAAGACCATGGATGCCTTGGCGAGGTCCGTAGCGGGCCACGATCACCTCAGGTCAAGAAGCTATGTCATCTGCAACCTCGGCCAAAGGTCGTTGTTGCTGCCTAGAGAGAAAATGGGGAGTGGTGGACAGATTTAGATTAGGGTTAGGATGTTGGGGGTATGTGGTTTTGAGGTTAGGATTTTCCTTTGACTCTTCTCAAGGAAAGGTGCTGTAGTCGTTCCAATTAAGCATACTACCATGGAATATGCACATATGCAATGGTAAAATGGAGATAATGCCAAGTGATAAATGAGTGATATTCCGGGACAATGTTTGGTATCTTCCTTCAGAAGAACCACTGTCATTAAATCGAGAACAACAGCGAGATTTCTTTGTGGGGTTCAATCACAATACCGAGAAATCTCGTCTTCCCCACCGATTATCATTGCCACTTGCTCGAATAACAATCTCTAGCGTTTAATGTACGATTCTCTCCACCAGCTATTGGAACCTTTGCTTTCATAGAACGAATCTTGCTTCATTGTTTTCTCCTCATCAGTTTCCACTTTTGGCATCTGCTTCCACTTTGGGCAGTGCAGAAGCTAGTTACATCGGACACATAGAAAATCACATGCTAACCTGCTTTGCACCTCCCAAAACACTCGAGAAACCCATCGATTAGCTTCCTTTCTAGGGACCCATGAACCATACAACATAAGAAATAGGAAAGAAAAAAATGTCTTGAGCGTCAATCGGTACACACTATATATTAAGGTTACAATTTGGGGGTGGCTTGCGCGGTGGTGTCGTAGACCTTGAGGAAGAACCTGGTGGGCGGAACCGAGAGCCTCTTGTGGAGGATGTCGCCCAATGTGGCGATCAGCTTCCTCTTCACTTGTGTGTTGATGCCTCCCATCGCCACTATCTCTGTGTAAGCAGCTGGCTCTTTGTTGCCCCCAAATGATATTGCCAAGGACCCCTTCAGGATCACCATCACAAACTGTGTCCAAGAAAAGCATCAAAAACTTAATTTACCTCTCCTTTTGAGGTTTTTTCCCTATATATCTGTTATTGAGAATTAACTTTACTTTGAACTAAAGGGAAATTTACGTTCCTTGGAGCTAAAGAAGTGAGTGCATGTGGACCAGGCTTACTTCATTCGTAGATTACAGTTAGGTGGCTGAAGGGGAAATAAAGATTTCGCATTCTTGGGACCTACGCATGATGCAAGTTTCCAATATGTTTTGAACAATTATGACCTATTTACCTTCAACTAGACCAGGTCGATTTCGCAAGTTCTAGTTCGCAGAATTTTCTTGTTTCTTGTGAATCTAATTCATCGATATTTCCTGCAGCGAAACCTTGGAAGTGTCCTATATGTTTCGCACTCTGTCCTTGCCTCACATCTTTTGTATGCGCGAATTTTTTGGGTTGGAGGTCGCATGGCTAATGCGGGACGCGGTACTGAGAGATTAGTTTAGAATTGTATAAAGGGAAGGGAAATAGATAGTAAGCAAACGAAGGAAATTTAGACAGAAGAATTCAGAGAGAAACAGGGAAGAACTTAAGTGCAATTACGCAAAAACTAAATAGAAAGAGTTGCAGAGCCAGTATTTATACAAGTTGTGGGCACCTAAACCCTTATTCTAAACAAATAAAGCCTTCCTAAATAATTCGAAATAAAATAGAAATTCCCTAGCAAAATAGGAAATAAATAAATAACACAAGAATAATTCAAATTAAGTAACTTTATCCATTAGATGGCACTTATCGTCGTCTTCCTAGCTCAACTTGCTCTTTATTTTCCTTTACTTTTTCAGAACTCAATTACAATTTTGCACTTTCTTTGCAATAGAAACTTGTTTTTCGTTGGGGTGGTGTTGCGTGTTTAGCTAGTGATCATGCGATAATGGGAAAACGCATAAGATCTATTATGGCCAGATTTGGCTATTCAGATCGGAACTTCTTTCAATCTTATAAGCCATACTAATCGAACTGATCAGCCCCGAAAAAATAGTGTTGCACTTAATGAACAAATAAATCACGGCATGGAGTTTTCCATCTTGCGCACACAACCATTCATTGATAATGATGAGATAGAGAGAGAGAGAGAGCGAGAGAGATTACGTTCTCGGGTCTGCCAATGATGGCGGCGGCAGCTTTAGTGGCATCGGCGAAGATGGGGTCGAGGTCGAGCCCATCGAGGCACACGTTGGTCGAGATGTACACGCATGGCATCGTCTCAACTCTTCTTCTTCTTCCTGCTCCTCTTCCTCCTCTTCTCTAGGAGTGGTGTATATATTGGCTCCTGCTTCCAAGGGATGCTGAACATATGGGTGTGGATGAGTTGTCACAACCCCATTTAATCAAATATCATGCATGAGTTGAAAACTAAGAACCACACTCACTCTGTGGTGATGATGATGGTGGTGGTGGTGGTGCTGCTGCTGCTGCTGCGCTTCTGGGAAACGCACTTTCACGCTTCCATTATCTTCTTCTTGGTGGGCTTGGAGAGAGAGAGAGAGAGAGACGACATGGAGTGCGGGGTCAGCCACATTCACTTTGGCTGGATATTTTAAAGCGATATCCCCACGTGCCAGATAGCTCAGTTTCGTCAACTATCGTCAACTGTGTAATCCTCACATAAAGAAAATAAATTGACTTAATTATTGTGTGATTTTGTTCATCAATCTCAGTTGCCTAATTGCTATGATGGCAACAACATGAAGTCTTAACATATTAGGAGGAAAAATTCCAACTACTACCTCTTATGATATCTGTATATTTAAATAAATATGATATACTCTTTCCCTCACTTGTTACTTCGAATTGGTACTCGAAGTCTACATTACGAAAATTAGTTTTATATTATAAGGCAAGCGAGTAAGATGGTTTTTATAGTGACCTTTGCTTATTTTTTACTTCGTAAGTTTTGTAAAACCTACACTTTGATTTTCATTTAACACGAAGTTCTCAAAAAGAATTTTATACATTTTTTAATAACTTTTCATAGCTCATATAATTTTTCTTAATTTTTTACCCTTGAGGAAAATTCATAAATGAAAATCAGAAGTAGCTGATATATTTAGGCAAACAATATATGCTATACAGCATATCAAATTTTAGGAGAAACTATTGTTTTACTTTTCTTTCACGGGAGAAAACAAAGTTGAGGAGAGGTGACCGGCGCAAGCAGTTTATCATTCAACTTAACTATCAATCGGCCTTTTCCCTTTTGCCGTCATTGTAAATTTGAATGGATTTAACTTAAAATGATTATTGTGATGCAAGGGAATGACTTGAAGGAAATCATCTTCATCATGACTCGAACTCTTGATAACGCTTCTCGAGAGATAATTTGGCGTTAGGTCCTTATCCTAATACGTTGCGATCAACTCGACAATCCCCGAGTTTAATAACCCCATGGATATAATTGTGGGTATATATATATATAATCCCTATTAATGGGGTGAGCTAGACAAACACATGAAATGGGACACACAACGACTCACGGGCATGATTGCTTAGCTTGAGTTTTCCATTGAACTAGCAAAGGAGGTCCCCTAACAATCCAAGCTTGCCTTATTTTCTAAAACCCTAAAGCATGGTGGTTCCACGAGCAGATTTTTCTAATCGCATGTTGAAATAAAACAAATATATGTTCCTCAAACTTCGCTCCCATCAATTGATCTTTTAATCAACAAAAGTAATTGGAGATATGGACGCGCCATGACGGGAAAGGGAAGACAAGAAGTCGAGGGTTTGCGTCGAGACGCGATCTTGGAGAATATATTTTTGTTATGCGTGTAAGTTTGTTCATTAATTCTTGCTTTAGCATGCGTGTGTGTCCCTGCGTTTGCCAAGCAAAAGGATAATATAATAGGAAAGAAAGGACGATGGTCCACGCGTGTGTCCATGTTGGTCGCAAAATAAATGATGGATTCAAGGCTACGCCAACCTACTGAACTCTCTGTATCTGAATCTTTATGTATTTAAATTATTTTATGTGGTCTTTATAATTCTCTTCAGCTTGAAGTTGGCATTGCCGACAGATGGGAAGATTCTTGAGGGCCGGAAAAGCAATCCCATGACCTTGGTGATTATGTACTATGTTGTAATGATATGCTGTTTAGAGTATTAGGGAATGCATTCGATGTTCAATGTCACTGAATTTTGAACATGCAAAGTTTTTAACACTGGTGGAAGATGGGAATTGGTTAAAGAAAGTGGCCATTGTTACCAAAAAAAAAAAAAAAAAAGGGAAGAAGAAGTGAACATAGATTGAATTCATACAAAATAACATGACACATTCGAAATGAGAATGAATTTTTTGAAAGTTTGAAAAATAAGAAAAGAGTGCATGGAGTGGCCATTCAAGGTCACGATGCACTACCGTCGGACGCTAAGAAGTGGACCCTAGTGGCTGTCAAATCGAAGGCCACCAAAGTCGGTTGCGACTTCATTGGCGATTGGAAGTTTTTATTGCCGACGATGTCAATGCTGGTGATGATATAGCCACAATTTGTTATCAATGGTATATCTGACAATCGTCACAAAAAAAAAAAACATTTACATTCAATTTATGATTACTAATTTTCTCTTTATAATTTGTAATTTGTATTTTACCTTGTGTCGCATTCGTGTTCTAATGATGGGTCGTGCCAGACACTGACAACTCCTTAACCTAATCAACCCAAACATTCACATGAGCCACAGCCTGACAAAAACGTACCTTGCCCAAACATTCTCACGTGATGTTTTCTTGGGCAGTGTCATGGCATTTTTAAACCACGTGGTATCACTAAAAGGAGGAACAAAAATCAATTAAAAAGCGAGGAGGGCCTAATCTTCAGGTATGTCTTGGTCAACACAAAATTTAATTGCACTGAATTAAATGAGACAACGGCAATTGAATTCAAGGGCACATGTCAAGTGTAGCCAAGAATAATGTTAGGTGCAGGCATGAGTTACGGAAACAAAGAAAGAATCCTACGCGGATGTGTAAAACGTTGAAAGGGTCATATCGGGGTCGCTAGATAGTAGCGCCTCGGTTCCTAGGATCTTCGCAAACCGTAGGTTTGAGTTGTTTATGAAACCAAATACGTAAAACTGAAAGGTAAATAGAAGTCGCCCCGATCGATTTATTTAACCTAGGTCCATTTATACCTAAGATGCCTATGTGCAAGGTGACTGGCCTATATGTGTGAACCATAGCCTTAGTTTAGATGTTCAATTATGTGACGGACAGATTAGCATCCCAAAATGCCCTTTCTGTACCACAACGCTTCGATTAAGCCTTAACTTGCGTTATCATGCATTGTCAATGATTCATTTAAAAACAGTTTAAAAATCGAATTTTAATCTATGTGTGATGAGGTGGAAATATTGAATCATCTTGCGTAATGACCAACCCCATTGTGTTTGACCGTGCACTTTGAAATACATTGTGCATAATGTATGATTTGGAATGAAACATTGGATATTTTGTGATAAAAATCGAAATCAAATGACCAGTAATTGAACATGACTAGAAGTCTAATGCAAGGTGACATAGTGATCGAATACGATATATGCGAATGAATATGACATGCATAAATGAGATGCGTAATGACCTAAGAATCGGATATGGCATGAGGGAATGACATTCAAAATAATGTGGCAATTAAATACATGTGAGACATTTGCAAATGACATGCATGATGACGTGATAATCAATCATGAATGTGCGAATGGCACGTATGATGATGTGGAGATCAAATATGACATATGAATTTAATCTTGAACGTGTTAATCGAACACGTGTGATGTGTCAAATTAGTCTATATAGTATGTGTTGTGACCTGTAGAGGGCATGGATGCAATTTCAAAATTCACGTGGGGTCACATTTCGAAATCGAATTTTCGAATGATTAATGATGACACATTGCACGGGGTGCCTCAGTTCATGAACTCAGATCGAATTGCTTACTTGTCCTTGACCTCCGGCTGCATCACCGTAGCCTTCCTATTCATCCAATTTCAATCCTTCCTAGCACTTCTAATACTCAACCACCTTATATCGCCATTCATAATGCACAGTTTATATCTCAATAACAAGTAACATGCAATCTATGGACTTAGGGAATAGTCGGCACCATGATCTAAATACGGCAATATAACAGCTTAAATTCATATCTAAGATTCACATTCTTTGTTTCTACAGCCCCAGCCACAAGCATAATTTCTATTCCGATTTTGGCAACGTAACTGTAATGCCCCAGGTCCGTCACTATATATATATTGTCCGTTTTGAGCCCCACTGGGTTCTCACAGTTTTGTTTCTCTGGGCTTCGTCCAAAAAACGCACATATACAGATAGAGAACCCCGAACTTTATAAGTCAGTCTAGGACTTCCCCTTTAGGCGATGTGGAACAAGAGAGGCTCCCTCCTTCCCTGTGGACATCCGAGGACCGAGGCGCGGACGCACTGTCATCCCTCCTCCTCGCGCACCGTCACTTGGGCCGTCACAGTAACGACGTAATGTTTAGATTCGAGATTCGATTTAAGCATTGTAACAGCCTAGAAGTGGGCAACATAATGCTTTGGAGCATTAGACGAGTATGCTTGTGCTCAAAATTGGGGGACAACCTTCAGCGCGAGACTCACGATCCTCCGAGCCTGTGTTTTGAAATTGAATATGTAAGATAGCATGATGCAAAGTCTAACGTGGGCACGACATGAGAAACTACTTCCATGAAATTGAATTCTCCACACATGCAGTGGGATAACCCAAGCCATGATCAATGAGGCTTGGAGAGAGTATATGAAGTTGGAATATACAACTCTTGATTATTCGCGATAGGAGATTCATATCAATGGCGGTCAAAATTTACGAAAGAGTAATTTGACAGAATTATAAGCATTGTTTTTAACAAAGAGTGCAAGTGCAACAAAACAAAAGAATGCCCCTTGTGATATTAGCAAGCTTGAGTTCATCTGTACATTCCGATGCAACTTTCTCTGTTCCCCGCTAGTTTTGAACTATAAACAGAACGTTTCTATCTAACACCGATCAACTTCATGCGTCAAAAGATGCCTGCAACAACTGTCAAAAAATACAGAAACATTTCTGATAAAAGCAGCTTCTCTCAGGGGACAATGGCAGACAAGAAACACCTTTGCCCAATGCCTCTAACGGACGTTTTGCACCAACTCTGGCCCTCCTTGAAACATTCAACCTGTGACGATACCAGTTGAGACTTAAGTTAAACGACGCTCCGGAAGCAATCCGGATAAGCAGTTTGGTTGACAGATTTTGAGGACTCAGAGTGAATCCAATGTCTGACTGAAAATTATACATGAATCATGATGTACAAAATGGAGAGGGGGGGGCAGCGGGGGGCAAAAAACTCACTATGTCTACGATGCCTTCATCAGCTTTTACACCTCCAATCACATATATCGACTCACAAAGGACGGCAGCGGCAGAATACCCTCTAGCGCAATTCATCGGTTCCCCGGCCATCCAACAATCCAGGCGCGGATCATACACTTCAACACTCGCAACCATTGAATTTCCATCGAAACCACCCAAGGCATATCTATTGAAGGTGTATAGATAAGACACTTACAATGCTCGTGAAAACTAACACTCAAAGTTGAGCAGAGCACAGGCAGCTCTGCTTAATTTACAGTTGAAACAATGCAGAAGGAGAAGGGAGACTGCAAGGAATTTGTTTTATTAGACTTAGGTTGTGAGAAACTACATAATACACAAGAAGCACAGATGTGAAACAGTACCATGTCCACTTCAAGGAAAAATATGACATGCTTTTCCAGGATCTATATGCAAATATCATAAAATAAAATAAAATTGAACAGCTGGCATCAAAAGGAACATATAGGTATACGTACAGTTTTTCATTCAGTGAGACCAGTGAATGGCAGCCCCTCTTTGTGGTCAAGCTTCCAATTTTGGCCCAAGAATGTTCTCTTGGGTCAAATCTTTCAGCCGAACTGAGATCATTCAGTAGAGAAAAAATTACCAACTCTCTGCTGTAGCTAACTCTGATGTAAAAGATTTCATATGCCATTCAAGAACTATATAGATTATTCTCATTTATTGTGAGGAGTATTAGGTCTACAAGGGTATTTTTGAATTTCTGGATATATAAAAGATATGGACAAAACAATAACTTGCAGTTCACCAGCAAAGGTTTCTTAGGGTAAAATAGCAAAAGCACTACAGTGTTCATATGAGGAATGACAGTGCCATTTTCCATCAGCTGCAAGAAAATATGATGGGTCAATCACATGCCAGATACTTTCACAGTTTGCACAGCAGCTGACAAGAATGCCCCCCATAAAAGTAAATCAACTCATGTATTCGGATATATCAGAAAAAAGGATAACCAGTCAAAAGACGAGAGTCACAAGAACGATCTTGCACTTCAAATCACAAGATAAAAGGATGACAAAAAATCTATCTCTTACTTAAGATAATTATTGCCATCATAGCCACCAGTAGCATATATTGCCCCATTAAGCTCCACTGCAGCAAGAGCAAATCGCTGGGAGAAAAGGAGAAGCACGCCCAAAACGTAATTATCAAGTAAAGCAAATTAAAACACAGAAGTAAAAAGGGCATGTGAGAAGTTAATTAATGCTTAATAGTAAAGAGAGGAAAAGGAAGTTCATTTTCCTATAAGAAACAAGAAGATGGCCGGAGAAGAGACTTGTTAGGGCAAATTCATCTTCAAACTCCTGCCTTTTCATTAGTGATGGGAATCCTATTAAAGTACCGGTTGTCCCTTCACGACTAGAAACAAATAATCAGTAAGCACATGCAGTGAATTCGTTACAAACAACTTACTTAGATTACACAGACTCATACCAGGGTCAATATTAAAAATCAAAACACTGCACTACCTTACCGTACTGAACCCTCAAAATAAGTTGACATATATATCAGAAAAATTACCAAATCAGTCCTATACCTATTATATGGATGTCAATTCAGTCATAATCCTTTCAATTTTGCAAATATAGTCCTCGCCGACGTACCATGTAGGACAGCTAGCGATGATTGACCGCCAACACAACATTTTCGAGTGAAAATTGGCTTGAATGACTATATTGACATATCACAAAAAGATTTAGGACTATATTTGCATTTGAAAGGATGAGCACTGAATTGGCTTCCAATAGGTATATAACTGATTTGGTAAGTTTCTTGACATTTATGTCACCTTATTTCCTTTGCATCATAGTAAAAACATGAATAAATTCAAAAGCTTCAAGATCCATGTAAAGTATTCTATAGAGAACAATGTTAATCAAGAAACTATGCTAAGCATGCATTTGCTACTTCAAGAAGTCAATGTAACCCCAATGCCGAAGCAAAATGACTGGAGGACTTAAAAGGAAACACAACAAAAACAAATGAGTTTTATAAAATGGCAATTCTTTGTTGTCAACACTGTCACTTGGGTTTAGAACTCCAAGTATGACAGAGGCAGATGTAGACAGTACATAATTTTTCACAAGATCCTCATATGATTGGAGCGTCTGAACCATAAAGCAACCATAAAACAACGACTAATAAGCAATTCAATTCATCACATTTTGCCTAACTATAATGAAGGTCTCTCCCTCCCTCCCTCCCAAAATGACCAGCGGACTTAAAAGGAAACACAGCAAAAACAAATGAATTTTATAAGTGCCAATTGTTTCTTGTCAACAATATCACTCAGGTTTAGAACTCCAACTATGACAGAGGCAGATGTAGACAGTACATAATTTTTCCCAAGATCCTCATATGACTGGAACGTCCGAACTACAAAGCAACCGTAAAACAACGACTAAAAAGCAATTCAATTCTTCACATTTTGCCTAACTATAATGAAGGTCCCTCCCTCCCTCTCTCTCTCTCTCTCTCATTTGAAGTACCTATACATATTGACATTTTGCATTATAACTTTTTACTACAACGAAAAATATGTACTCCACTGAGAGCACTCTGCCAATAACACTCTTTAACTCATTAATCACATTCAATACTCAGTCTTTTGTAGCTTCACCAGACAACTTTAAAAGCACACGCAAACTATGTACTATACCTTTTGTAGCATTGACCGTGCGCAGATCCACTTGCCGATGTCAAAGTCAAGCATCTCAACATCTGAAAAGCAATCATGTCCATTCCCACCTCCAAGAGCAAAGATTTTTTCCCTTACCACTGCTCCAGCCAAACTTCCTTTTTTAGCATTCAATGATGGTTGAACGGTCCACTTATTTTCAGCCAAACTGTATGATTCGACTGTGCAGAAGGATAGTTATCACATTAGGCTAATAGGATTACAATGGCAATGGAGATTCGAAAGATGGCGACTCTAATACCTGCATCATGCCAGGATTCCCCATCTCCACCGCCAAACACAAAGAGCTCTTCTTTAAACTTTGCAACACATGCATATGCACGGACAAAGTTCATCGGCGCAAGAGATTTTACTACATTGTGAGAAGGGAAATAGGAATATACTGCAGATAACCATGATGAACCATCGTATCCTCCAACAATAAAGATGGAATCCTTAAGATCAAGATCCAGTTCCTCAGAAGATTGGATTTCCTCAGGAACAGCATCATGCGATGAAGATTTCAACAGAGAATCCAACAAATTACAGTGATCTCTCAGATAACAAATTTCGTTTTCTGCCCAAACCTGAACCAAAAATACAGTGAATGATGCAACAAAACATGTAGAAATAAGAAAAAGAAACTTCACAACAATGTGAGCCAACAAAGAAAACGTAGGAAAAATGCATATGTTTTGTGCACAACAGACTCAGTAAAACTAAGACTGCCTCAAAAAAAATCACTCAACGCTGTCTTCAAAAGGAACACCAGTATAAAGGCAGAAAAATTCCTAATTCTGTCCCCGAGCTAGAGCAAGACAAGAATACTCTTTTGTATAACCATAATGGTAACCTAGCAGGAGATATCATTACTCAACATAGAGTTTACAGCTAACCATGTGAAACTCAACGTAACCTATATTTTCCTTCCCCAAGGAATCAGAGAGGGTTTCCTCATATTTCCCTTTAAGGGACAAAAGCTCCTTTTGAGTATTACCTTTAAAAGCAGCACAAAGAAAGGCATAGATGCAACAAATTATACCCTGAAAATGTTTGTAGTTTGCCTTTTAACTCTCTGTCTCCAATGACTAAATATGTTAGTAAAAAACATCGCCTAAATCCGAAAGGTTTTATGTGCAACAATTGTAGCACTGGGCCATATAAGAGCATATGTGATACTTAAAATCCAATAAAATAGTCAACCCTTTCAAACCTGATGGCAGAAGAATCCCCAAAAAACAAATCAATAAGCGATTCTAAGCTTAGAGCTAACAAATGAAACACAGAGGACCAAAGTATGAACGAAGCTTCATAGTACCAGCTTCTGCTCCAAATCAATCATCTTTTGAGTTTGTTCCATCTTAAAGTCCTTGAGCTCTCCCAATTCCTGAATCAACTACACAAAGAGAGGCATCATACAGAATGTTCAGGGAGCATGAGCAGAAGGAAGATTACTAATTATTTTTGCTTGAGATGCCTCACTCCGAACTACCTGGGGAATGATAAGATGATAATCAGAAGAGGAATGAATATCCTGTAATTTCTTCTCTTCTAGGTCCACAGAGGAATGAAAATCCTGTAATTTCTTCTCTTCTAGGTCCACAGGTGCCTCAACGAAGCTGTTTTCTTTGGATTTTATGCCCTCAGTGCTAGAACTACCTTCTGAACAATAATTCGAATGTAAATCATTATATTCCCGGCTAAGAGCCAATTCTTTCAGTTGCGCAATTATTGAATCTCTCTCATCTCCTCCATCTAGTTTCATACTTGCACAACCTTCAAATAGCTGATCATCTACTTCAATAGAAAGTGAAGGATCTGCAGAGTCAGATATCCCACTTGAGTGCTTGAGTTTTTCTTCCATTGAAGTAAAAGGCTTCATTTTTTCCCATTCTCCTCTTGTTTCCTCAGAGAGAAGAGGTTGTGAAATTTTTCTCCTCTGCACTATAGACTGGGGAACTGATGGAGCAACCGCTAAAGAAGCAAATAGGGATATCAATTTACTTGTTTGAGCATGGTCCAATTCAAACCAAAAATGGCTGCATGCATGGTAGTTGTCCGCAATTATTCGCTTGAACTGATCTTCCGGCAGAGGTTGGCATTGCATCCTGATACGAATTTGAACCTTATTGGACAACCAATCAACTCATAATCATACATTTGGTAATGAAAACTAAGAGACAATACATAACGTGTTGGAAAACTAGATAAGAGATACCTGTGCCGGATATGGAGTCTTCTCTAAAACATCAGTACTCCAACAATAAGGATCGATATTCATCTGACCACGGCTTGCAGCCTCAAAAATTCCATGAAGTTTTCTGTCTGAGTAGTTGAATAAAAATAGTGGCAAGCCAGGTTCAATATGGCTGACATAAGCAATGTGTGAAGATGGCAAGCCTGTTAATAATGTTTCTCATAAGTTTTCACACTTTAAACAAAATTAGTGCAAATTAAAACAAGATAGCATGCAGTGACAATGAATCAAGGAAATAGAAGAAGAATAAACTCCACTGTACGTGTTCAGCAATTCTACTACCTTAACCAAATGATATATAAAAATAAACCGTTGAAAGTTAAGTGCAGTGCCGATAAATCAAATATGAACCACCAATGACTTACCAAATAGTTGTTTGGATAGGCATTCCTTCATAGTGTTGTCCTTGCAACCAAAGATTACACCACCAAGATTATTCTTCCCCAAGTTTCTGTGAGCTAAAACACCAGTTGGGATAATTGGAGAAAAAGATGTGTTTCCAAGGTAGGTGTCCCTATTCTTTACTGTCCCCATCCTGTTAGAAATTTCTATAGAATATATATCATGTAACCAAAAAAAAAAAAAAAAAAAAAAAAACAAGTATTTGCACTTTGAGATTGCCGTTGTTCATTGGATGAAGTGGAAGGTGAAGATCTTAATAAGCCAAGCCAACCCATTCAGAACCGCATTCTATAGTATGCAAAGGAAACAAGCTTCACAGCAAACATCTAATCGGTCATCTCGAGACCGAGACAACCGCAGGATTGCAAAACTACAGATGCCATTCAAGGCATTAGAAGAAAGGAAACACCCTGAATGAAGGTGCATGCGTAAAACGACACAAGACACCATGCACACATATCTGCACATGAGCACCCTCCAATGGGCAACGATAGAAAGACAGGGAATAAAGCTCAATTCTAATAACTCAACGATTTTCAGTGTTCGCCGCCCATGTGCACAAAGCACAAGCCTCTCACACACGACAGATTACAGCACTGATGTCAAATGATCAACTTCATGATTGCAAAAAATACATCCACCGAGCACAACACTCAAGCACATGATGACCCTCAATCCTATTCCTACACACACACACGCACAATTTCACCGTACACCGCAAATACACTGAATGAACACTTCCGACACATTCAAATTCAACCGGACTAGCGATGTTCCAGTGTCGGTCCCATCAAGAATTCACGGTGAACAGAGATTGATGTTGGGCAGAAACGCGGCAAACGAGAAGAATTCAGAGCTCGAATCAAACGAAATCGCACACGCGATGACGGCACGTGAGAACGGCCAATCCGCAGAGCCAAAGCACAGCGAATTCTCCTCGCACCCAAAAAACAGAGCGACAAAAAAATCGAAACTTTACAGCAGTCGAGCTCGCGGAACGAACTCCGGCGGCGAGACCGACAACGCGAAAACCGAAACAACACAGAAATGAAGGGCAGGACGAACTCGTCGACGCCGCCTATCGAGTTCAACGAGAGAGAGAGAGAGAGAGAGCGTAACCGGCGATAGGGAAGCGGGGAACGGCGGCGGCGGCGGCCGGGCGGGCGGCTGGTCCTTTTGGCCTTCGCGGCTGAGCCGATCGATGCACGGACGGCTCGAGCGGCGGATTGGGAGGTGGCGATGGAGACTCAGCGGAGAATCAAGGCGGGCACTAATGGCGGAGACCGTTGCGGGTTGAAGGAATGCATGTTCACCGTTCGGAGAGAGAAGGTGAGAGAATAGTAGGAGAGCGATTAAAAAGCACGTTCCCCCATTTTCGAAGTAGCTTCTGATCGGAGGTAGCGTTCGACAACGACTGTTCCTGAAATAAAAAGAAATCCTTTCGATAGATTATCCATAAATTCCTGCTCTCGGCGGGGCAGATACAGACGACCGGCGGGCGGCGGAGGCGGGCGGTGACCGGCATGATGCGGGGCGGTGACAAGCAATAAAGAGAATTTTTATTTTCTATTTTTATTCTAAAAATAGAAAAGTAAAATATATATATATATATTCCTCATTTCTATTTCAGATCTGTTTATGGGTTAAAACTTTATTCCTAAAATAAAAAAATGAAATTGATTTGCCAATCGAATTCCTGCTCCAAATCTGATCTCGAAAATATAAAAATGAAAAAAAAAACAGTCACGCCCTTATAATGTATGCTTTATTTTCTCAAAAATACAGCTGGTGCAATTATAGTAGATGATGTAGATTGAGACGCATTTTAATTAGTGATTATCCATTATCTGGATTTCGTAACGAAATTCGTATAATCAATGATGGAGATGGCATTGAATTTATAGAATATTGCACCGGAGCTCAAGTTAAGCAAGTCATGAAGTGGAAATGGCATGTTGCGCGTCAAGAGATTCACAAGCTACGCACTTGGTTGTTTTGATGTTATTTGATTGGACAAGACACCGAGATAAAAAAAAAAATGAATAATTTGTTTTAGGTTTTTAATAAATAAGGTGAAGGCCCATTTTCATGTTTTTTTTTCCTTTTTTAAAACAAATCATACCGCTCATTGTATCTAATAACCGATTACACGTACATGCTTGGGTTACATTTTCAGAGACCATTTCGTATCTTCACATCCATTTATTCTTGTATTTTTACCAACGAAAAATATCATTTTTTTTCCAAAAAATATCCACGTCCAAATTCTAAACTCCCATGCTCGTCCAGAGCTTAAATGATAAAATGGGTTTTACAAGCAGAGGCAAGTTGATCTTTTTCAATATGAGATTTTACTTAAAAGCATCTGAATCGAATTGAACACCCAACAATATTTTCCCTTTTCCTTTTGCTTTTCCATGGATATCTTTAGAAGATCATAATTTTTCATTTTCAATAAATAATCGTATATGCATTTTAGTCATTATAGTGGAACGAAGACATGGCCATTTTCCAAACTCGCGTTGGTTTCCATGCAAAATTAAGGAATTTTGATTCATTCGTACATGCACTCCTGTGGAAAAGAACTCAGAATCATAAACAATTTCATGCACAAAGTAATCTTCGTGAGAGCATGTACGGATCATAATTTTTGACACAACATAAGAACATAAATCCTAAGACGAAATGGACTATGTTAGACTCTATTTACGACTTATGAACAATAATTATTGTCGTGAATTAGAATAAATTCTCGTGATATTAGTAACGATTTTATCACTAATTTATTAATCAGCAACAGCAAAATTCACTGAGACTGACTCATACACAAGAAGGATGACCAACAAAGCCAGCAATCACACATTTCTGATGAATCAGTCCTCATGATCCCAGAGACCAGCCACGCTTCTGAATGGCCCTGCTTCCTTGTTCACAAACAATTCTTCTCCATCAAGCACTCTTCTCTGTGCTTCCCCACAATGCCAAGCCATCATCCTCAATTAGTCATTTGTAAAAATAGACTTGGAGAAAAATTCAGAGACATACTTAGCGACTAATTAATAAATTATGATGTCCAAGTTGATGTGGGGCCATCTCACACAATGAACAAATTGACCCAAGATGGCTTTTTAGGGTCATGATCGACTTGGCCTGTCGTGTTAGACAGTAAGATTAAGCTCACGCGAGATATTGACATTACCTGATCGGGGATTCTGCAGTGTGTTTAGAAGTCTTGCTCCGGGATTTCCCACCCGAAGACGTGCGCGTTCTCTTTGATTCGGTCGGGGTGGGTCGACTTCGGGATGACGCTCGTGCCCCTCTGGAGGGCCCGTTTCACCAGCCCCTGCCCGGGGTCTCTTGTTCAGCTTCCTCGCTATTTTCTCCACCGTCTTGTCGTGGATCAGATCTCGACCTCCTTCGGATGAGCCCAATGGAGAGTATGCCTAACGATGATTCTCTTTCGCTATTAGCTTGTCGTGATGTAGCTGCTAAAAATTCTAAATTGAATTACTCATAGGCCGGACTTTAGTCTAAGACTAAGCGTGAAAATATTATTTAAGAGAGGCAATTGAATTCAAAATCTCCGTTTCTAATACCATGTAAAACATGACAATTGCGAATCACGAAAGAGAGAAAAAATTTATGAAATCGTACAGTAACATGCATGCTGTTTTTCTCGCAAAACTCATGTCGAATATATATGAATTCGATCCTATCAACGATGCGAGAAAGTAATGGAAATTCGCACAATACAAAAATTTACGCGGTTCAGCAGGGCAGATGTTCCGCCTACCTACGTCCACGGGGAGAAGAGATCCGTTTCACTAATAACGTAAAAAAGTGTACAGTT
The DNA here is from genome assembly GCA_024500025.1 of Syzygium aromaticum. Classification (NCBI taxonomy): domain Eukaryota; kingdom Viridiplantae; phylum Streptophyta; class Magnoliopsida; order Myrtales; family Myrtaceae; genus Syzygium; species Syzygium aromaticum. Next base: position 5,435,280 of record CM044885.1, on the reverse strand, counting down.
GTTCTTTCTCACCTCTTACCTCTATTTTGAGACCCGTTTCGCCCTAAATATAAATAGCAAAACCCTACATGGTACAAATTATAAAATTACCCACATAGCCTAAAATATTTAGCTTTTCCCATATAAATCATTATATGACTGAATAACGGGACCCCCGTGTTGTCCAGTCGTCATGGGATCTTTCGGAACCATCTCATAATTTCTTGAATAATAGAATACAAGACATTAATCTCAACAATCTCCACCTTGGCTTGGATTCTGTAAAGCCACCTGCAAAAGAATATGAAATATATATGTCTTCATCCCCGTACCTCCATAAGAGGTACACTCCCGCACTCATTGAGTGCGTCCCTCACCTTCAACAGCGAGTTATATTAATTGAGCCCAAACAGGACACAAACTTCTTAATAGTGACTGACTTGATAAAACAATCTGCAGGATTGTTATTTGTGTGAATCTTCCTCAAGTGAATGCTGCCATTTGACACAAGCTCCATGATTTTGTGAAACCTTACATCTATATGCTTTGTTCTTGCATGAAACACTTGATTCTTGGTGAGATGTATGGCACTCTGACTGTCACAATATAACACCGCACCTCCTTGTTCTAAACCCAACTCATGAACCGACCCAGTCAACCAAAGCCCTTCCTTAGCAGCTTCTATAACTGCCATGTACTCTGCCTTTGTAGTAGACAATGCAATTGTGGACTGGAGCATCGCCCTCCATGAGATAGGTCCGCTAGCTAATGTGAAGACATATCCTATAGTAGACCTCCTCTTGTCTAGGTCACCAGCAAAGTCCGAATCAACATATCCCGCTTGCTCCTTCGAACCTCCATTGCGACTGAACATAATACCCGAATCTGCAGTCTTGCTCAGATATCTAAAGATCCACTTGACTGCATTCCAATGCTCCTTCTCTGGATTACTCATGTATCTGCTAACAACATTGACTGCATGAGATAAATCTAGCCTGCTACACACCATAGCATACACGAGACTCCCAACTACGCTAGCATAGGGAACTTGAGACATCTCTTCAATCTCCTCATGTTTTGTGGGCCATTGCTGTTCGGATAATCTGAAGTGGCTAGTTAATGGTGTCATTACTGGTTTAGCCTTATTCATGTTGAAATGCTCAAACACCTTTTCAACATACTTCTTTTGAGATATCCAGAGTTTACCTGCACTTCTATCTCTATGAATTTCCATACCAAGGATCCTCTTAGCAGCACCAAGATCCTTCATCTCAAACTCATTATTCAACAAGGACTTTAAAGAGATAATATCATGCATATTCTTAGCAGCAATGAGCATGCCATCAACATAAAGTATCAAAAGAATAATCGAATTATCATCTGACACGTTAAAATAAACACAACAATCATACTCACTTCTCGAATAGCCAATTTTCACCATAAAAGAGCCAAAGCGCCCGTACCACTGTCTCGGAGATTGCTTAAGGCCATAAAGCGACTTCTTAAGCAGACAAACGTGACCTTCTTTTCCTGGCACTTTGAACCCGTCAGGTTGCTCCATGAAAATCCGTTCCTCCAAGTCTCCATGAAGAAACGCCGTCTTCACATCAAGTTGCTCCAACTCAAAATCAAACATGGCTACCAAGGCAAATAGAACCTGAATGGAAGTGTGCTTTACTACTGGAGAGAATATTTCATTATAATCCACCCCTCCCTTCTGTGCATATCCTTTAACTACAATTCTAGCCTTGTATCTTACCTGCTCATTCTCAGACACTGCCTCTTTCTTGCAAAAGATCCATTTACACCCAATGATCTTTCGGCCTTTAGGTTTCTCCACAATCTTCCAAGTCCTGTTTTTCTGTAAGGATTCCATTTCTTCCATCATAGCTGACATCCATTTATCACTATCAGCATCAGATATTGCATCCTAATAGGAAGATGGATCACCTGTACCTACTGTGAGGGCATAAGCAACCATATCCTCAAACCCGTATCTCACATGTGCTTTATGAGTACATTTTCCTCTACCTTCTGCGATGGTGTAAGTATCTTCTACTGTCTCCTGTGATTCTGGTGAGTTGCTGGATGATTTCCTTCCTCCCGCTATTTCTGGTTCACCTAACTCTACCTGCACAACAGATCTTTCTTCACTTCTATCATCTGCATGTGAATTGTTATTTGCCTTCACCATGTTAGATTCATTAAAGACAACGTCCCTGCTAACCACGGTCTTCCATGCATTAGGATCCCATAGCTTAAATCCTTTCACACCTTTCTTATAGCCAAGAAAGATGCACTGCTTAGACTTTGAGTCTAGCTCGAAACGATGTCCACTTTGTACATGAACATAGGCTGGACAATCAAATACTCTCAAACCAGAATAGTTAATCGAATTACCTATCCATACCTCCTTAGGAACTTTGCATTCAATGGCTATCGATGGAGACCTGTTAATGAGATAGCATGCCATATTAACTGCTTTTACCCAGAAACTTTTACTCAGCCCTGCATTCAGCCTCATACTCCGAGTCCTTTCCAAAAGTGTCATGTTCATCCTCTTAGTTATACCGTTTTGCTGTGGTGTATCTGATGATGTGAAGTGACATGTGATCCCTTCAGCTCTACATAGTTCCAGGAATGGCGTGTACCTGTATTCCCCTCCGTTGTCTGTTCTCAAGTACTTTAGTTTCTTTCCTGTCTACCTTTCTACTTCAGCCTTTTACTCTTTGAATTTGGAGAAAACTTCGTTTTTCTGCTTCATGAAGCAAACCCAGACTTTTCTTGAGTAATCATCAATGAAGGTCACAAATTATTCGGCTCCACCTTTTGATTTGATCGGTGCAGGACCCTATACATCGTTGTGTACATAATCAAGTACGTCATTGCTCGTATGTTTTGCAGTTCTGAAACTAATCCTGCTTTGTTTCCCGAAAACGCAGTATTTGCAGAAGTTCAATTTGCAGCTTTTGACACCTTTTAACAGCTTCCTTTTATGAAGCTCTATCATACCCCTTTCACCCATATGCCCTAACCGCATATGCCACAGATGAGTGTCATTTGTATCGGACTCTACAGCTGTAGTCACAGATGCTCCACCTGTTATTGTACTCCCTATGAGCCTTTATAAACTTCCAATCAACTCTCCTTTCATAACAACCATAGCTCCCTTGATGACTTTGAGAACTCCACCTGCTGCTGCATACTTGCAGCCATTTACATCAAGCGCACCTAAATATATCAAATTTTTCTTTAGATCTGGAACGTGCCTTACATCCGCCAAAGTTCTGACTATACCATCAAACATTTTGATTTTAATAGTCCCTATTCCAATGGTTTTGCAAACCGCATCATTCCCGATTACAACAGATCCGCCACTATATGACTAGTATGAATCAAACCAATCCCTATTCGGGCACATGTGATAAGAGCATCTAGAGTCTAAAATCCATGAATCAGCGAACTGATTCTTACCTGATGATATAGAGAGAAGATCTCCATCATCACTGTCTGAGCTATCAACCACACTTGCTTGATTAGAAGTTTTCTCGCGCTTCTTCAAGTCTTCCTTTCTCTTATAACAGTTTCTTTTCAAATGGCCTTCCTTTTTGCAATAATAACAAGATAATTTTGTTTTACCCCCTCTTGATTTCGATCGACCCTTATTCTCGAATCCCTGCTGGATTGTTCTTCCCCGTTCTTGCTCCTTGACTTTTCCGATGAGACCTTCACCCTATGCCGTAGCACTGTTAATCCTCTTTCTCGTATCATTAGATAATAGGGTAGCAGTGACCTCATTTGTCTCAAGCGTCTTTTTTCCGTACAAGAGTGTTGTCACCAGATGATCATAAGATGCTGATAGAGATGATAGCAGTAATAGGGCTTTATCTTCATCATCCATTGAAACCTCATGACTTGCAAGTTTACTTAGAATCTGATTGAATGTGTTGATGTGTTCTAACAAATCTGAATCTTCCTCCATCTGTAGAGAGTATAACTGTTTTTTCAGAAAAAAGTTTGTTCGTTAAGGACTTGGTCATATAGATGCTCTCAAGTTTTGTTCACACCTGTGGCGCCGACTTGAGATCCACCACATACTGCAGAACCTCATCAGAAAGGTTCAATCAAATGGCGCTTACTGCCCTTTCCTCCATCTCCCCCCAATGTTCATCACTCGTTTTTGGTTTCTTCTCTTTCCTCAGCAGCACTTTCGACAGGCCCTGTTAAATCAGAAGATCCATCATTCTTCGTCGCCAGAGAGTGAATTTGTTCTTTACATTAAACCTCTCGATGTCGTACTTGACACTTGAACCCTTTCCTGCCATCTTGATATCTCGCCGAACCAAGCTTTGATACCAATTGTCGAATATATATGAATTCGATCCTATCAACAATGCGAGAAAGTAATGGAAATTCGCACAACACAAGAATTTATGTGGTTCAGCAGGGGAGATGTTTCGCCTACCTACGTCAACGAGAAGAAGAGATCCGTTTCACTAATAACGTAGAAAAGTGTACAGCCGCTCTTTCTCACCTCCTACCTCTATTTTGAGACTCGTTTCGCCCTAAATATAAATAGTGAAACTCTACATAGCACAAATTATAAAATTGCCCACATAGCCTAAAATATTTAGCCTTTCCCATATAAATCATTATATGACTGAATAGCGGGACTCCCGTGCTATCCAGTCGTCAGGGGGTCTTTCGGAATCACCTCATAATTTCTTAGATAACAGAATACAATACATCAATCTCAACAACTCCAACATCTTATCATTTCGCCATCCTGGATGCATTTTCATCTGAACCAAAAAAAAAATTGTTAAAATGGACATTAGTCTAAATTTCAAACTCAGTCCAAGTAAGTGATTGGTTGATTAGTTAATTAATGAATTGGTGGTTAAATGATCCCTTCTTACCTGACAAACAGAGGGCATAATTTCAGCGAATTCCAGCAACTTATTGAGCTTCTTGAGGGTGAAATTACAAACTCCTATGTCCCTAACCAGATTGTCCTTGACAAGCTTTTCCATTTCCCTCCATACAACTTCTATGTTGAAATCTAAAACCTCGCCAGCCTCCAGAGGCCGGCTGGATCCTTCCTTGAGGCGAAATGGCCAATGGATCTGCAATACCACAAGTCAGTTACAAAATAAGCAAGCCCAGGCTTAACTTCAGTTCTAAATTTTGTCAACTCCCTGAAAATGATGGTGAGGGACGACCATCTAACTACTCTGCTTAGCATTATCATAGAAGTCTCATACACATTACAAAATGTTCATTTTTAAGCAATGATGAGCCTTCACTACTCAGCACCACCGAAGTAGGCGAGCTTGTCAACGTGACACAGCCGAAGCACTAGAGCCCTCCACCACCCATTCACCAAACCATGCCACAAGGCTACTTGATGCGACCGAGGTTCGACCTGTGACTTGTAGATGGGAAATATAAGCATGAGGCCAACTACGCCGCCCCCGCCGGTGGTCAAATTCGATCTCTAACAAAGAAATAAGTGTTGAGAGCATGTTGGAGATGGACAATAACCAGATAAAGGTCGAGGTAGTCAAGCTGCAATTCTTGGAGGGTGTTGTTCAATGCAGGTCGAACTCTGTCCGACAACAACTCGGTGCACCTGCATATCAAAATGCATTTAACACAACTACAGTAGTTAAGCATAGGACATTTAGTGCAATTAATAAACCAGAAAAGTTAGGAGTTTATGATGTGATAATCATTTTTACTCTTTACCAAAGTTTTGATGTGATGAAGAGATCCTTCATATCAACTCCTGCTTGCATTGCAGACTGGAGCCCTTGCCCAACCTACGATAAAAAGCAGTGAGACATTCTTAATTCCCTTGACATCAAGAACGTTCATTATGAATTGGAGAAAAGATTTGTTAAAAATGTTTAAGAAATTGTTAAGCGAAGTAATTCAATAATAAAATGTTACAATTTGTTATATATGAGCTCTGATCCATGTTTTGGATCTCGATTCCTTCCTTATCTTTTCCTTTTTGGCTATCTTCTATATAAACACACACACACACATTGCTGTAGAGGTCAATGCAACATGCAAGCTACCAAAATCATTAATCAACACCGGCTTTTGTAGCCCCCCAACCCTTTCAGATCTATATGTTTATTTATTACATTGCATTAATGATCAAGTGGTATCAATTGATTGTAATATAGTTAATTAATTTAATTTTCATTTATAAATATAACTATGACTGTTGCATGAAAGTTGTAAGTATCACATAATAAGATGATCATTTCTTGAAGACTTGAAGATATTCGGGAAATGAAAGTTAGGAGGTCACCGCTACCAAACCAATACATATAACACAAAAGGAAAAAACTGATATTTCAAAAAAGGGTCTTGTTAAAGAGTGTTTCGGGACACAAGTTAACTATAATTAATAAGGTATTATTTTCATTTAAATGAATTGGTTGCACTTAACACTTGAACGACAATACATTCAAATGTTTAACTAGCTACAAATCCTTGCAAAAAATACGAAGAAAAATTACCAATCGCCTAAGTTTCAATACCGAAAAATTATGTGAAATCTATGCATCGAAGGGGCATCAGTCTAGTTCAGCAATAAAATTAGTAATCTCCCAGAAATTACGATGGTAAATCCGGAACTTGGAATATAAATTTAACCAAATTCTAAAGATATCTTTGAATATCCACCGTAGTTTTGGAATGTGGAAAAATGAGAGAATGCACAAGATAGAGGAGCAAAAGAGAGAGACCTCTTCTTGAACTTTGTACTGCCAGGCGGTGTCTACGTGCCTGTAACCGGCCTGCACTCATCTCATCCCGGCCAAAGCACAAATGTCAAATCCAAAACCAAGTGGAAAGCAAGAATAAAAGAGACAAACAACCGGATGGGTCGAGCTCGATCTGCAGAAATTACGACCTCGACGATGGCAGCGCAGACGGCGGGGGAGGCGCCGGAGCCTGATCTCCAAGTGCCCAGCCCGACGGCAGGGATGGCATGGCCTCTCGACAGCTCGAAGCTCTGGGAGTTTAGGTCGACGGCAGCTGGGAGTGTTGCCTGAGCCATTCCTCTCTCTCTGTTCAGTTCTGTTGATGAAAGTTAGGGCGAGTCTAACAACGAGAATGAAAGTAAGAATCAAAGCGGTGAAATAGGGGAAGGAAGGAATGAGAAAGGAAGGGAGGGAGGGACATGGCTCGTTGCATGGCCAACACATACGTTGGTGGTTTCTTCGACCGACCTTGAAAATTGGAAGATTTTTATATTTCGAAAGAGTCGGGTGTTTCGAAATATAAATACTTTATGTTCCCAAAACATGATAAATGAAATTTAACAAATGATTCGAAGGATCTCTTAACATTTTCCCTTAATATGCTTGAAACTTCTTAGACAAAATTAACTCTCCTGTCTCTCTTGCTCTCTTCTATTTTCCTCCCTATCTATCTATCTATTTATATGTATTTATATGGTTATACCCAACCTAATGTCGTCTTACTTTTTATCTCCCTCATTTTGCCCTTGCTACACAAATAAAAAAAAAAGGGAAAGAATCACCAAAATTCTAAATTGTGCCCACTGTAATATGTTTACTCTCAAACTTTTTTTGTGATACCAAAAAATCCTAAACTTGTACATGGGTGACATATTTATCATTTGCCAAGGCTCTGTTGATGAGCTCCGTTAAAAACCTGTCTACCTAGATGATAGAAAGCAAACGGAATTGATATGACGCTCAGGTGGCTTAAAAATCATTCAATAGAATCTTGATGGATGGTAAATGTATCACACGAGTACAAATTTAAAGTTTTTAATGTTACAATAAAAAGTTTAGGGTAAATGTGTTCAAAATTGATATAGTTTGGGATTTTAAACTTCACAAAAAAAAAATTCAAGATAAATTCATCACAATAAACATAATAAGACATTTTTTTATGGCTTTTTCCCATCTTTTTATGAAGGGGCAATTAGATGTAATGGGTAAAACGTGTAAATGACCATCGGATTAGTAAAGGTCCACATTTAGTTCCCTTGAACTTCGGCTTCAAAGGGGAACTCCGTTGAACACGACCGGTTTGAAGGGAGATGATTCAATGATATAAATAACAAACATAAAAATAAATTGGGAAAACATTCCTTTTTCGAAAAAGGAGAAAAAAAAAAGAAAGAAATTTATTTAATAGTCACCTTTTATGACTTTTGATGCACTTATCCCTAAAAAATAAAATACATTATCAGTAGTTTAAATTACGGGAAGGAGAAACTATAATACACCTTTATTATAGTTGAAGCATAAGAGCTTATATGTCATATATAATCAAGCCCTTACAGCCATCACTTCCCTAATTTCCTTTAAAAAATTGCACCAATTAAAAAGATTCGAAGGAAATTCGATTGCAATTTGAACACAAGGTTGAGAAATTCTTCATTCTTTTGGGAAAGTTCCTCTCCAATGTCATGTCTCGAATCCTCAACTATCCACGATTGTAATGTCAATTGGATATCATGTCAAAAAGTTTATGGACCATCATTTCTCTTGATTGATGACGGAAATAGATGTTGGCAACATTGAAATTGCTACAAGTTCATCATCGAAATCTACTTAGATTCACTGGCATAAAGCACATGGTATATACACCTTTCAATCTGGGATTATCTATAGATACTTAATATACACGATGAACGCGTCCTCATGTGTAACCTGTCTAATAGGACATGTTCAACGAGATCCAGACGCGACGCGAAACATGAATTATCAGCCACTATTCCTGTCTTCAAAAGTAGCAGAAGCATCAGACCAGACATTAACATGGAGTCACAGAGTAACCAGAACATGGAAGAAGCACAGAACAAAACAAAAATCCTGTGATGTGTTGTAATTGTCCTAAAAGTTTCCAAACTAGTGCATTTCTGAAGCAGCTGATTTTCCTGACCTCCTCGAGTTCTCCTGTCGTATGAAGAACGCATCGATCTTCTGCATGATGGAACGATTTCGCTTCTGCACGTGTTTACAAACCTGGCAATTTCGTCTTTCGGTTATGGACTCAACGACCCTCTCGAGCTTCCATGAGAACAAACATCAAGACCTAATGGACTTCAACGTGTTCGGGCTCCTTAACCGCCCCCCGCTGACTCAAATCACCACTTTTACGAGCAACTCTGATGAGAGAATCTACCCTGCTCACTTCGTCGACTACAGAGGACTCCTCTGCAATTGCAGCAAGCATGGTGTCCGGGTTTGCCTCGCTTTCATTGGACCCGGAGTTTTTACCGACTCCATTCTCTTGCCTGACCGGGTTGCCACCCGAAGTGTCGGCTCTGGATTGGCACGGAGGTCGACCATTCTTGAAGAACAAGCACACGACCGCACAGTCGTCGATCTTACATCCTGGGTACTTGGTCCTCCATGCTAGAACAGCGTGAGCAACCAATAGTTTAGCAGCCAAGGATCTCTTCTTTGCGGATGCAACAATCCTCACGACCTCTGCATTGCTTAACACATCCCACACCTTGAAAAAGAAAGGAAAAAGTGAGGTCTGTGTCTCACTGAAAGGAAAAGAAAAGAAGAGTCTAGTATCAATGATATTAAACAATAACATCATCTTGACACCATGTACAGGTAATTTGCAATCAGAGCAAGAACAGTAATCTAGAAATCTATGTGATCCTGCAATTGCGCAGTATAATCTGTACACCGCTACGGATTGAATTTCTTTACTCTTACCCCATCAGTGGCTAGAACCACAAATTCATCATCTTGTGTAAGCTTTCTATAGGACACTTCGGGGGTAGATATCAGGCCATAATCTTTCAAGCAGAAATCTCCAAAAGCCCGAGCCATGGCAAGACCGGGGCAATTCTCCTCAGGCAACCATACTCTGTACACCTCTGGCTCTTCATCCATCGCAAAGACTCTGCCTTTGCATTTCTTGATCCTCTCTGCTTCACCTAAGCAGATTGTTGAATGGGAGAAAAATTGCACAAGGTTAGGATGAGATATTTACTTGCTTTGAGAATGAACGAAGAAATAAAACCCACTTTTGATATTCGGTTTCAGATCGACAGTGAGTTGGATGGGAACGAGCTGATTTTTCTGGCCTCTCGTGCACAGAACAGCTCGGGAATCTCCCAAATTGGCAATAATAAGATGATCTCCCTGAAAATTTTGAGTGGCACATTAGTGGATATGACAATTACGCTCGTCAATACTCTTCTACTACCTCGTATTCTTCATCGTAGCTATCGCGTCTCTGTTTCGTACCTGCTTAACCATGGTTACTGCAGTAGAGCCGCTGCAGAAGCTGTCAATGGAGGAGTCAAAGCTTAGCTCGTCATCGATTTCTTTGAAAGACTTGACGAAACTAGCCTCCCATGAAGAGAGAAGCATGTCATGACCAAAATCATCCTCCCAACTATCTCCCGCATCTGCGCTTCTTTCTTTCTCCCCATTTTCTTGGCCATCATCATCTTGATCTACGAGATTAGGGTCCTTGCGATGGCTGCCCTTGTTCTGCAAGGATTGGATCACTGAAGAGAGCTTGGAAGGCAAACTGTCGCGCACGTGTCGTGCAACTCTATGACCCGCGGGACCATGGCCATCGAACACCCCGCAAAAGAATGCACCTTTTTCGCCAGTAAAGTCCTGAAATTTTTTTCAAGTTTTCGTTAGCCGCAGCTATCATCATGAAACGAAACCCTTCAGTGTAGTTTCCCAAGGTTCCAATTAAGCCATATGATAGCATGAATCTACAGAATTGATGGGTTTTGATTTCTGAACATCTTTTCCTGAAAGGTGCAACTTTCGGTGCAGATTATGATCACATTTGACTAATGAATTGACTTTTTAATCCATTTACACCTCCCCCACCATATGTTACATGCACAAAAACATTGAAAATTGTCTGGCAAGTGAATTAAAACCTCAAAAAAAAAGGGGAAAAAAACACCAAGATCATATACGATCGTGACAGAACAAGATATTCAATTATCAAGAACACGACCCATCTGCTTCAGAAGAAGAGATAGAGAATTGAACCCAGAAAATCGTACGGCTGATAGAAAAAAGCAGACCATTCCCCCAAAAGCAATATCGAACAGAGAGGCCAGCCAAGAAAAATTCTCAAGAGAACATGGATAAAACAGAAACCAACGAGAAAAATTTCCTTAAAAATTTACCTCCCACACGGTCATGGCATCTTGATTGATCCCTTTCTTTCCTCGCTTGCTGAACATACAGCAAGAATCGTTGGAGCCCCTCAGCCTCACCCGGGCACCAAGATCTCCTTCTCTCACGCCTCCTCCTCCTCCTCTTTCATCATCACCCTCAACCTCATCATCTCCGTCAATGTTCACAATCCCGACCCAGTCCCGACCCACGTCGTGGTCCGTGCTGCAACACGCTCCCATCTTCCACAATCCACACAAAAGAAAAAGGGAAAGAATCAAATCCTTCAGGAGGAAAAAAGAAGAAAATTCACAGCAACCGAACACCCCCCAGCAGAAATTTCTCCACCCTCATCCCCGGCAGGCTCTGCCCGGAAAAATGGCGCGAGGAAACGACGGGTAAAAACGAAATCGGGTTCGTTCCTAGGAGGGTCAGGCTAAGGGAAAGGGAGGTGAATCCGAGGTGGCGGTGGCGGTGGCGGCCAGTGTATCTTTCGATGGCATGCGTTTCTTTCCTGAAGAAACAAGAACGGGACAAGACATCAACACATTAATCGTGGGCAAGAAACAAGAAACGACGACAACGTTCGCAACATCGTAAAGAACAAAGAAGCGGCGTGCTCCTCGTTCTTTATGTCCCGCGAATCTCCCTCTCGTTCCTCCCTTTCAATATTTTTTTCATTTATTTATTTCAAGTCAAAGCCTCAAAATGTCACGGCTCCAGAGGGAGAATTTGTGGGAGATTTGCTGGGTGACGAAAATGGTAATTATTTTTAGGATTAATATCATCAAAAATTTCAAATTAAAACGCTTATGACAAATTTATCAAAAATTAATTTTTTTACCATAAAAAATCTTCCAACCGGTACACATGCGACAAATTTACCCTATCTTAATTTCCCTTAAATATTGCTATCAAATTGCTGAGTTGAATGACATACAATAGTTAACGGGTGCATTGGTTTAGGGCTTTACCTCCTCCGTTAGTTACGGGTTTATCAATTTGTAATTTTTCATTATATTAATCTAATTTTACGGAGGGTAAATTTTTCACAAGCATACCGATTTGGGTTTTTGATGGAAAAAAATAAGCTTATGGTAAATTTGTTAATTAGAGTTTTTGGTGGTATTGACCCTTATTTTTATTCGAATCTTTCTCTCCATTTTTTTCCTTCTTTCTTTTTTCCAATTTTGGTGAAAATAAAATTAAATATGACAACTCACCTTGTCGAAATCTTTTAGGAAAAGAAAAAACAAAGAACATAAAAAAATTAGCTTAATTAGAGGAGTCATTCCTCGTTTGGAACCAACCCCAATCCCTATCGATTGGGGTCAGTTTTTAAACATCAGATCTCTTCGTATCTTGAATTCCTATTTTTATTTTTTTGGGCCTAAATCTCGAATTCCTATTTAGGAGGCTTACTAATTCTGTGCTTCTAGAAAAGAATTCACTAATTTTTTTTTCCTATTATTAAACGTGCTATGCTTGTTGTAATATACTATAATCTCGACTTAGTCTTATCGTTGTTTCTTTCCGTATGAAAGTGTACGAAATACGACATTACATGAAGATTCACGAAATTCGATTTATCGAGTGTGCGCCCTTCTTATTTGTAGTACTAATGGTAACTAAATCATGTTGCCAAACATTGGCATAGGTGGTAATTATTTAGAACAAATTACGGTTAATATTCGTTCGTATCTTGCACTCTATCTTACCAGCAAAATAATCCCTAAGGAAAATGAACATATTAATCAAATGGCATGCCTTTAAATTTTGCATGTGCTTATCATTTGGTCAACGGGGCATGTGCAATGAATTTTTTTAATTGGGACATTTAGATTGCTCTTGTATGGCCTTTGGTTAAGCAAAATCGAACAAATAATTTTTTTTTTTTTTAAATTCGTCAAGCTACTCTTGCCACTTTGGTTGCTTCGACCGAGATTCTAATTCCTTCTTTGTAGATTTACTGAATTTTGCGAGAATAATGTATGAGATACTAAAGAATCGACGGAACGAAGAATCATACGCATTTATCCATTTTCTAGTCTCAATTTAGAGATATCGCGTGACTTAATCGACATGTTTTGAGCCGAGAAATGTTACTTTGTCTCATTTTCAAGATGGATAATTTCCGTTTATAATGCCAGAAATGCAATCGGGACGATGTATTATTCGAAAAATCGAGATTTTAGACCTTAAATTTTTTTTTTTTGGTAAGAAAAAAAAAATTTAATCTCATGTAAGTATGATTTTCCAGTAAAATGTTAAGATGTTTTATCCAAGTAGGGTAAGCAACTCCAATGATTGTCAAAACAACACCCAACAGGTGGTTAAGCAGGGATTGGAAAATGAGAATTAGGGACAGGCATGTGGGTTGGGTAATTGACCTTGATTAATTTATAGTAATTAAGCTTAACCAAGGGGATTATAAGTCTTTTTGGGGGAGCTGACGAGCTTGAATTCTTGGAAGACTCAAGACAAATTAAACACGATTCATTTGTTTCGTCACGCAAACTATAATTTACTAAGTCAAGTCGACTCTGCCTAATTCAATCCTTTGCTAAGTCAATTGTGAGTTCAAAGGCCATCATTATGAGTAAGCCTTTGGCATTCTTCTGCACTTTACCAATATCGTTAAGATCGATTTAATTTCGTGATCATATTCACCTTGCCTTTGTTGTTCTACCATACGGATATCTTCCAGATCCATTTTAGATCGTACAACCTTAATGAGACAAAAAGGAAGTTGATGGAGTCAATCGGTCGGAGCTTGCCCGTTGGTTTGCTAATCAAGGGTAAACTTCCCCCCAAGATTCAAAACATGTTCTACCAATCTAACCGCGTCGCATATCGGGACTTTAGCTTCGTGATCTTCCCAACTACCGATAATTGACTTAGTTGCTTCGGGGCAACACACGTTCAGTGGGGCGCACCCACCGATGCAACGGGCCGAGCCGTCGGCTATCCGCTATGGAGAGTGAAAATCATCGTGCAAGCTCACTCATGATTGGAAAGGAACAAATCCCTAAATCCTCCTAAAATCAGCGTCCGGCTCGGAGAGCCCAGTTGGATCTACCAGGTTTGGGCAGGTCCTGGAAAGGGTTACCTCCTAAGCATGCCCGGCTATACCTCGAACAGTACTCAATGTTGCTCGGTGTGGGTCGACCTCAAGGGTCTGAAATCATCATCCGAACCTGTCCACCAGGAAAGTCAGGCCGTCGATGCCCGTGTGATCGGAGATCCTTCGCGGCTGAACGGGGAAAGCTTACTCGCGGAATGCATCCTGAATTCTGGTGGGCAAACTCACTCAAGAGCCTCCTTGGTGATGTTCGTTGCCAGGAGCGCACCAAAAGAAACACCCCTCAGCTTTAACCCAACCGTTCACGAAAGACCCAATTGAAAATTGTTCCTGATGTTGTGAACAGAGTGTTGTTCTCATAACGGATGCATTACATAGAATCCATCCAGGAAAATTTAAGAAACTAACCAAATTAAACAGTACATCGTTGCCCTGAAGATGCCAGCCACTTTGATCGACCCGACTCGCAAGTACATGAAAAGCGAAAAATGTCTTATTCACAACGGTCTCAGGATACTTATTAAACATGCTTAACGAGGATAAATTCGGTTTTTAAGTATTAACTAAGCATATTACTAAAACAGTCGATGCATTAAAGATTGCGATATCGCTTTATTTGGTTGCTTCTCGAGGCACTTTTAGAACAAAATCCATATGAGAAAGACTGAACCCATGGTAACGGTCTGCAAAATGGGCCCTCAAAAAGAACAACGCCAAGGAAACTGCAGGCCAACCGAAACAATGCATCACATCGCAATCAATGGAAAGGAGAGGGTCACGCAAAAGACATTCCAGACAGCAGGACACACCGGTCATGCCCTTGCCCTCAGGCAACAAGTCAAAAGCAGTAGCATATGCACTCGGCCTCCCTGGAGTCTGTACTTTCCGAGCAAGCATTCCATGCACCTAGTACATATAATGAATTGAATTGGGACCATCGGATTTGGTGAGACCCGCGCGAAACTCGCCATCTTCGATGGTACAGATTAAATTTAGCATAGGCGCGACATTCACATGATAATTTCTCGCGCCTTCCATTTTGACAAAACAGCACAACCATACTTTTTCGAATGCCCAGCTTCCTCTTGAGTATTATCCAGTTGGCATAGGGCCCTCAATGCCCTTCAAGTCCTCCAAATTCAACCAAACCGAGAAACCTCAAGCATTGTGTGTGTGTGTGTGTGAGAGAGAGAGAGAGAGAGAGAGAGAGAGAGAGAGGAAATTTGGTCCTCAACGGCTACTTGCAATTAGCAGCAAACTTAATAGGCTAATGGGCAACTCAAGGTTGAGGGAAAGGGGAAGGTGGACATCTCACACTGTTCCATCGAAAAGAATGAGCACTACTACTACCACTCCCACTTGTGGTCCTCAAATCGCGAAAAGGACATAAAGTGAATGGCAGTAAGTGGGCAACGGACCAACAGGATCTATAGAAGCAAGCTGTAATGGCAAGGTAGCAACAGCTAAAGCCACGGAAGCCTCATGCCTAACCAGTTCATAAGCGGAAAGAGAAGCTGTAAAATGAAAAGAACCGAGTACACATTCGATTCGACTGCAAGAGAAACCATGCATTCGTTGGATTTCATTCGAGCTATTTCACAACAGCGCTTGGTACAATGAGTAATCCAGAACAAAAGCCTAAACTGAAGCAGTACAATAAATGCCACTGTAAGAGGAGAATCACAACATCAAAAGAAAACATATGTGGTGAGCATTGGCAATAATGTTGCTTGCTTCCAAGAGTTATTACCACCATTGATGCACAAGAACTCCACTCTGTCTCAGGGATGTGAAAAGGTCCAAGCATTGCCCATATGTCTTCTCGTACTTGGAGCTTCTCTCGCCGGGACAACACCTCTGCCATCTGTTGTAATGGCACTCGAGAAACAGTTCATCGATCAAACAGATAGCCCCAGTCTCGAACAGCCTCGGAATCAAATCGAACTCAGTCCCCTCCACATCCATCTTCATCACCACGAAATCCTTCTCTGAAACCGTGTTTTTCAACCATTCCGCAAAATCGAATCCCTGAATCTTAGCCACCTCCCCATCACTCGAGGACTGAACCGGCTGAATCCTGCCCATCCCTCTACCTTCGTCCTCCAATTTCTGGCCCGGATCTCGGTTTATTTCGAAGGACAGAGTCTCGTTCTTCACCCACGCAGCATATGGCAGCAAAGTGACACGCTTTTTCGACTTGTATTCCTCGTAAAAATGCTCATCGGCCTCGATAGCATACACTTCGAAGGTCTTGTTCTGTTTCGGGTACTGTTTTCTAAACCAACTAACTATACTAGAACCGTAACTCCGAGCTCCGACATCTACATAAACATACCTATTCTTGAAACTGATATCGACCACCGACGGCAGATACTTGATGCTCTTTATATTCCTTTTCAGTGTGATCCATGGTTTCAATGGCTCCTCTACAATCAATGGCTCCGCGTCCTGGACCAATTTCCGCTTACTCAACGAGACCGAGCACTTATTCGCCGAATCACCACCGGAATTCTTCACCGAGTGGCTAAGAATGCTAAAATCACTAACTTTCTTCAGAACAATCTCACGTATCTTAGGCAATGAAGTATTGAAACCGGCCAAATCGCGCGATCTCACGAGCTGGCAACAATTGAACAAATCAATGAACGAATCGAAACTGTATGTATCGTTAGCCCTCACATGGAAAACCGCGAACCCTTCGGGCTTCAGCGTCCGGGAGATCTCGGCAGCAGCATCCAGCGGCCTCGGCACCTTGTCGAAGCGCCCCCCGCCGGAGAACACGAAATCGAAGGTCTCGTCGCCGAACGGCAGGCGATGCGGCCGGCCCGAGATCACCAGAGGCCGCGAGGCCTTCTTCGAGACCCCGACCGCGCCCGCCACGCCCATCTCCTTCAGAGCGAGCACGTCCTGCCCGCTCCCGGAATCGAAGCACAGGGCCCTGGAGCCCCGCGACAGGAACCCCTCCGACGCCAGATCCCGGAACACGGAGCCGTGGAACCGGACGGCCTCGAACCAGTGATCCTCGCCGCCGGCGCGGCGCGGGGGGCTCGCCACGGTGGACCGGACGGCGTTGGCGGCGGCGGCGGTGGCGCCGGAGACGACGAGGTTGAGATTCTCCGGCGGGGAGAGGAAGCAGAAGTCGCCGAGCCTGCAGGACTCGCCGGCGGTGGTGACGACGTATGCGAAGCGGACGAGTAGGAGGAGGACGCCGAGGACGAGGGCCCGCACGAGGACGTTCCTGACGGAGTTGGGCTTGCCGGCGAGCGGCTCCATCCGCGGGTACGGCACGGCACGTACGTATCTACGTATTGGTATGCGGGCGTGTGCGTGTTGATGTACAAAGACGAGGAAAGAGGAAGGGGAAAAAAAAAAAAGGAAGCACGGAAAAATCGAGCGAGGTTCACAGAGGCGGAGAGGGAGAGGTGGTGGTGGTGGTGGTGGGGGGCCGGTTAGCGGGAGCAGAAGCGGGCGGAGGTGTGGTTGGCGCCGACGAGGGGGAGGCGGCGGACGGGGGAGGGCGGAGGAGGTGGGGCGGGTGTGGCGAATCGGGAAGACATCGGTTTTTCTGTCTTCCTTCCTTCCTTCCTTTTTCCGGAAGAGAGAGAGAGAGAGAAAGAGAGAGAGCTTTTACGGCGGCGACGGCGACATTGCCGGCGGCGGAGGTTGAAGAGCCGCGCTCGCCTGTAGAGAGGGAGAGAGAGAGTTTTTGGGAGGAGAGAGAGAGCTGTTGTTGCGGCGGCGGAGAAGGGAGGGCGGGGTGATGAAGAGAGAGGATGACGCGGCGGCGGGGTGACCGGACGACCGGGGCTAGCAGGTCGCCACGCGGGGATCAAACCGAGTGGGGGGGAATCAAGTGGAGGGTGATGGAGAGGGAGAGGGAGAGGGAATCTCCAGCGACCCGCATGACGTCAAAGCGCGTCGTTCTAATAAAGTAATTTCACGCGAGCGAGCTAATAATGATTTTCTCTTTTTTTTTATCCTTTTGGGAAAAAAAATTACGCCGTCCGACAAACTGTTTTGCATCGTCCAAGCAGGAAACGACACAAACAGCCCTTAAACTTTAACCCGACATAACGTGATACATGAAATTTAGATTGGTGTGTAATGTCGTCCTTGAACTTTTAATTTATTTGATGTGGTTCATTGACGTTTGGTAAATATTCATACTAGTCCATAGATTGTATGAAGATAGTCAATATTATCATTTCATTAATTTAAGTTTGGGGATGACATTAAACATTTTCACATCGTTTTAAGACTAGTTTGAGCATGTACCAAAAGTTCAAAGACTATATCAAACAAATTAACAGTTCAAGGACGGCATTGCATAATAGGCTAGAGTTCGGAGATCAAATTGAACAAATTGAAAGTTTGGAGATTATATTGCACGTTAGATAAATATTTTATGGATAATTTATGTCATTATCTTTACCGAGATGAATGTGTACCCATATCGATAATGTAATTTTAAAAAAATTCCCTTAAAAATTCGAAAGTTGAAACATGATCCGTTCGGTGACTTCACGTTAACATCGCCGGCCGAAAACAAAAAAGGTTTCCAGGGCGAGTGTCCAGGGGCTTTGCTGGTTCAGCTCGATAGACCTGCGATGGATCCGAATCACACGACACCCCCAACTAGGAGCCGCCAGAACTTATATGAGCCAGAGTCCGGACCTGGTTTGTCAAACGCTCGAGCGTCATCTCAGTAGGCACTTTATCTAAAACGAGTAAGCGTAGGAGTAATGATCCTTGTACTAGGTAATGATTCGAAAATTGTTTTTCTTTTTTTTTTTTTTTTGAAAGGGGATTTCAGTTTCTCTAACTTAAATCCATCGCAATACAAATTTCCTTGCACCGAAGTCACAATACAGTTACGACACAGGCGTCGTGCCCCAACGCCTAGGTGGCCCGGCTTATGAGATTCATGGACTCGGCCAGCGCTGTTTAGGCGCGGATTGGACGCTTTGAACGGCAAAAGCGACACGGACTTACTGCATCGGGCCAAAAGGAAAAAGGAAAAGGAAAAGGAAAAGGCCAACCAAGAAAAACACATGAGGAGTAGGACCGCTTGCGTCGGCCAAACGAACGAACCTCATTTTTAATGCTATTTTGTCTCATGCGCATACGAATTTTCCCCATTATTAATAATGGCTCTTTTTTTTTTTCCCATTATTAAAAATGGGGTCCACTCGGTTTTTTCTATTTGGGGGCAATTTCTTTAAAAAAAAAAAAAAGAGAAGCGATCCTCCTCCTCTTCCGCTGTTGTCAGATGGAGAGTCAATCCACCATACCTCTCTTCTTTTTTTTCTTTTTCTTTCTTTTTCTTTTGAATTGCCGGGAGGAGAGTTATTTGATCGGGAATTTCGTATAATACTTGGTGCTTCATTCTCGGTTTTACGAGAAAAAATAATACAGAAATTGGGTTGGTTATTTGGGCGATCCAACTAGTTATGAAATTAAACTTATAGTCTCGGCTCATCTTTTTGAAAGTTTTAAGATTTAATTATACTTTTTTAAAAAATTTAAAGACTTGAGTGTACTTTCGTAACAAGTTTTAAGACTTCCAATACATTTATTCTTTTGTGATAAGGAGAATTATTTGATTGGCATTCTGTATATATTTCACACTAAAAATGAAAATTCAAATTAAATTGGATTTTTCTTTTTA
The DNA here is from genome assembly GCA_024500025.1 of Syzygium aromaticum. NCBI lineage: Eukaryota > Viridiplantae > Streptophyta > Magnoliopsida > Myrtales > Myrtaceae > Syzygium > Syzygium aromaticum. Next base: position 5,415,383 of record CM044885.1, on the reverse strand, counting down.
AAGATCAGATGATGTTACTAATTCATCATCCGACATGTGCATATCGAAAACCTCACTCTCGATTTTACAAGAATGATACCGAAATTCAATCGATTATTCGGGATGCTCCGACTGATTATGAAATCGAACCGGTAGCCTCAGCTTGTCTTTTATTTTGCAAAATCATGACTTAAAAGTAACCGCAGTCCCACTTGGTAATTTTTTATATATTTTTTTTTCATCATGACATATTGAAAGGTTTAATTAGGGCTAGCATCGAGATAAATATAATTTTTTTTCCTGCACACAAGTATGAGTATGGATTTTGTCTAATTCATCTTTCTCTTTTTTTTGGGAAAGAAATCATCTAATCCACTTTTAAAGTATATCGAGATTCAAATTCGATCTACCATATAACTAATTTCTTAAATATAGATAATGAATAAATATTACGAAATACGATCGCTAAGCCAATTTCCTATGGAATTTATTTATATTTAGTTTTGGATTAATATCACCAAAAATCCCAAACTGGTACACGCGTGACAATTTTACCATGAACTTTTTTTTTACCACAAAAAACCCCAAACTAGTACATATGTGACAATTTTACCCTGAATATACCCTAACAAACCCCAAACCGATACATTTGTGACAATTTTATCCTAAACATAACACAAAAACCCCAAACTGATACACATATAACAATTTTACCCTGAACTAAAATTTTAATATTATTATTTTTTATTTTTTCAAATTTTTATTACTTTTTTGTTTTTTCTTTTCTTTTTTTTTTTGTTCATCTTCAACCTCTGGCCGGTCGCCGGACCGACGACCAACTAGAGGTGGAAGCCGGCGAGGTCGACCCCGCCGGCTGTTTAATGCACTCTAGCGCACCTCTTTGATTCAATCAAGCGAGATGATTCTTGTTTCGAAATCTTATTACCATCGTACCTGAACTCTTGAAATCGCATTGGCGAATACCGATTAAATTGCGGTTGAGGCACTATATTTAAATCGGTAAGATGCCTTAGAATATGTACTTTCTCAGCTGTGGATCCATCGAATAGTATATTGTCAACTCAAAAAGACAAAAAATAAAAGAAGAAGAAGAAAAACCCTAACTAAGTACACTGTAGATCTTGAATGCAAGCAACCTTCCTCGCATTGCTATCTACGCATTAGATAAACTTCTTGATAATTGTATTATAATCTCTATTATGATATATTTATTATTATTATTATTATTATTGGAGCATGTAAATTACTTATTGCTGAGGGACAATTCTCTCGGATCCCTGACCTTGACTCGTGCATGCGATTACTGCAAGTTCCACCGTGAAAAGTTGAGGGTGAACCCCACCGTCCCGGCAATCGCGAGAGGATGATGCGCGGGTTTCACATCCACCCATGCCGCCGCGAGAACAGCCGCACACGGCGGCTGGTTCGATTTGATCAGCCCCCCACCCCTTCCTTTTGCCCCCTCTCTCCCTTCGTGATCCCATCGACCCCGACCCCGGTTTCCGAAGACGTGCTTCTTTCTTCGGACGGGAAGTGATGAAGTTGCTCGCGGTTGGCCGAGAAAAATCTAGGGCCGTGCTATTTTTATCCGAACGTGTGCCTCTAATTAGTGGGTAAATCACAAGTTCGAAAGACGTCGCCTATGGGTAAAATTGAGGGATTATTGAAATTAAGCATAGGATTTCGCACGTTGAATTTGATGAGGGCAGTCAACTAAATTAATTTCTTCAGGTCTTAGACAAACTAAATCAATCTACGAATCACATAATATCATGTACGTATAATTGAGGTGATTAGAATCGATACAATCTTCGTATAATTTCAACCTTCGTTATGATTTCTAATCTACATGTTGCTTGGTACGTCGTAGTGTAAATTCGAGATGATAAAAGAGAGCCAGACTATACATGGGTACTTCACATGGAAATTATTTGAACTCCAAGTCCGAACATTACACTTGCTAGGCGTGGACTAGGTAACATTAGGACAAAAGGTGGCAAACAATGCAACATCGGGCCTTATGCTATCTTCTAGGTCGGCCTGGGTTTGGCTAGGTAACATAAGGGTAATGTATCCGACTGCAAAACCTGGAATGACGGTTTGCAATTTTTTTCATTTGGCTTACCGGTCGATGAAATCGTAGGACTATATGACTCGTATTCAATGTGGTGGCCTAACAAGTGAAAAAATATCTTATGAACTAATTATGTTGTCCGAATTGTCCATGACTGTGCGCTCAAAAGTCAATTTGTCTATGACCCGGCTCCAAATTCACTCCTTTAGAGTCGCAGCTGTCACATGTGATAATGACTGGATGTGGAACCCTCAAGCCTTGTTCTGGTGTTCCCGCTGGAGTTGGTCTTCACAGGCTGTTCTTCAGGAGGAAGGGGTTTCGATGGAGCTAAAGGGCAGAGAGTCTGAGTGGCATAGACTGGTGTGGAGTCATTACATGGCTTTGCTGTTTTAACTAGATTACAAACATCGGAGAGGCTCAAGAAGTGGTGTCTGTTGATTAGGCTCATGAAAAGGTGTTCCGTTGATGGAAACTCAGCTGCACCCGACTACAGGCAGCCTTTGTTCGTCGATCGCCACTTCTCTAACTCGGTATGGCAATCCTTGCTGCCTACTCGTGGTTATTCTCGATCGACCGGTGGTCGGGATGTTGAGCTCGCCTGGATTATGCAGAACTCAAAGGGGAAGTCTTTTCCTAGAACTCTGATAAAGCTTTCGTCTTTCCAGGGTACAATCTACTTCGTGTGAGGAAACCTAGAAATGGTTCCTTCCTCGACCCCAGCATGCTGTGAAGACTATATAGAGCTTGATTTCGGAGTAAAGATGACTCGATTGATTCATGACAGGAAGCTGATGTTATCTAATGCCAAGAAGCTGTTACGTGAGACTAGGAATGGTAGGTACTGTGGTTTTGTTGACTTTCTTTCGGCTCATTGAGATGGGCTTGGATGGTTGCTTTAGTTTTGGGGGCTTGTAGTGGGTGCTGCTCTCTCGCGTCTCTAGGGCGTTGAGCAACAAAGTTACATATCGCAAAAAGGATTAAGTGAAAATCCATACGTTGTCTTACATTGTGCATATATATAAATTAAAACATATGCATGCACATTACGCAGGAGTCATTAGTTTCAAGATGAATAGGTTTCAGACAAATAATTGGAACCTATCTTGTTAGATTCGGTTTCTAGCTCCCTAAGAAACCGACCTGGAACCGAAGCCGACTGGCTCCCCCGTTGCTTGGGAATCGAGTATAACTATAACTATTATAACTATTAATATAGGCTCAATTTATTTTACGGCAAATGAATGATTTGAAAAATATTTTTCAAAAAACGATTGTTTGCATTGCTTACAAAAATAAATGACCGAAAAATATTTTTCTCACTCACAAAAATATTTAGATATAAACTATTGTCAATAATGAAATTATTTTTCATTAATTAATTATTTTAAGCGATATAAGCAGTCGTTTTTAAAATAATTTATTTTTCACAAAAAAAACCGGAGCCTCGGGAAAACAAACCATATGCAATTATGCATAATTGGTGGCATTGTAGTTAAAGTATTGATGGATTTCCTAGGTTTTCCGAGTTCAACCGAACCGGTCAAGGCTAGTTACCCTCAATTCTTAGCTAGGAACCTTCCTAGTCCTTGTGTGAACCGGTTTAGAACCGATTAGATAAGGTCAGTTCGGTTCGACTCCTGAGTTGAACTGGCCAGATTGCTTATCCTAATGTTACAAGCATGTCGTTCACTGATTTTTTTTTATAATCAAAACTTGAAATTGAGGGAGCTATTTTTGTGGTTGAACTCTCTCCATATTAGAAAATATGAACATCTCTACTAGGGGTGTCAATTGGTCATGTCGGGTCAAACTTTCATGATACCCAACCCGAAACCTATAGGGTCATGCTCGACCGGCCCAGACCTACCCTGAGACCCTGTTCAATGTACACCCCAAGGCCCGGGGTCAAGTTGGGTAGGGTCGGGCCGAGCTGAGTTGGGTTTCAGTTTTTTTTTTTTTTTTTTGCATGGATAGATTAGAATTGTGAACCCACCGCAAATACAAAACCAAATCATTAGATGACTGACCAAGTTAGGTTGGTTCTATTATCTTGTTTTTTCTTTTCATATGCATAAGACAAAAAAATGATAATAGAGATGATTTCCAACATTACGCCAAAATCTCTTTTCTTCCCACTCTCGTTGCATGAGTATCATCGCAGAACAAGTTCTGTAGTACAAAATAACTTTAAAAAAAGAAGAAAGAAACTATAACAACATTGATGGATGGCAATGATTGGAATTTTTTCACCCCTATGCAAGACTGGCTTGCTTCCAATTACTAATACATCATCATGGGTCGACATTCCAAAGATAAAGCTAGAGCAAAAGGGTTGGACTTAGAATTGCTTTTCCCCGTCGACACAGTGTCGCCTAAAAGTGGATAGACACAGCGCATTAGTATGACACAGGCTTGATCAATTCAAAGCGTAAGAGACAATTCTCATTATGTAGAGAAAAATTGTTGAAAAATCACTTACCACTAACAAAAAGTCAAGGACACTGCTCATTAATCATAAGACAAAATGGGAGCACTGAATCTGAAAAGAACAATATCATGTAATGTTAATGAGAAATTTCATCCTAAATGGTAACATTATGTTCAGTAAATTTTACTTGCTATCATCAGGAATTGAAGGCACCACATGAGAGTAACACATAATATAGAAAATTTCAAAAGTAGCATCACAAATTTAATTTCTTTGATTGGAAGATAAGGCTGGGTTACTAACAACACCCAACATAATCTGAAATCCAAAATTTCCTCGAAAAGAAAAATAGAACGAACACAGCAAAGCAAATAGGAAGAGCATTGGAGGAAATCTAGTAATGTATTTAATTATATTACCACTTGTGCAAGTAGATGGACAAAAAGATTCAAAAAATTCTAAAAAATTGCAAAAAAACATCCATTTCAACATCGACTGTGCCATATAGGATGACTATCAATGATTGGGCTGCCATGTCAGCAATTTCAAACTAGAATTGGCCAGAAGGACAAAAGTGATAAATCATCAAAATGTTTATAATTATATTTGCCAAATTGAAAATTTTAAATTTGAATTGGTTGCTGTACAATAAATTTAAGACTTTTTGGGTAACTTTCTCTATAGAGTTACAATCAATCAATCAATCTCTTGTGTGTTTCCAATATTCCAGTATACAAATCCTCACAAGCCTTGTGATTATCACACCGAATGTCGCTAGATGATAAGAAAACACCTCCGCTGCATTTGTGTTCTCGAAAAAGAAAAGGTCAAAATCAGAATTTTAAGCCTGAGTTCAGGATCCATACGACTACTGGGCGATCGCTGGATGACCAGCAGCGAAATTAGGAGGCTAGGTGGGTAAGGCAGGCAACTCGGCCACAAGCTGGCCGACCACCTGGCCGCTGCCTCGTAACTTCAGCTACTAGGCTTAATCCAACCGGCATCCCCGGCCTTTTGGCCTAGGTGCAGAGTCCTTCCTTTTATCGCACCCCGAACACCTCCAAACTTGTCTTCAGGCTCCGATGTAGACTCCAATACAGCAAGAATTTGAGCCACAAACTCAATAGGCCGGATGGCTAGGTTCAGACCGTGTCCGATTAATTCTGTTATATGAACAGTGAAAGCAGTTTCCTTCTTGTCCCAACCAACCCTGTCCCGATCATTTTTGTCCAGATACTTACTGACGATCTTCATGGACGGAGTTGGGCAAGCGTTTTGAGGCTACATTGCATGGCTTGTCCTTTCTAGGAGCTCAGTCCAAGCCCCCCTCATTGATCAGATCCATCTAGTGGTCCAAGTACTCAAGCAAAACCACTACTTGCTAACAAAATCACAGAAAATTTTCTTAATCGACAATATGGGCCTATGCAGGAGATTTCGATGGCAATAGAGTAAATCTGCAACGCAATTAATGGAACGGATTTTTCAGCTCATCATGCATTAGGAATTGAAGGTGAATAACTTCATCAGAAGTTATCTAAGGTGTCAGGAAAATGAAGTTCAGTGACTTAATAAAAGTTACTCAAGGTACAGTAACCCGGATGTGTAATTTTTTCCGGATTGCATCTTAAGCATGTGAAACAATCACTCTGCAGAGTGTAGAAGAAAGCTTGTAAAATGAGCAAAAGCAGCAGCCCATATTTTTATAAACATCCCAAGTCTGTGCCTGTATTTTCCAATCCGATATGAAAATCCTATTAGGACAGTCTGAATTGTCATCCTTTTCTATTTTACACAGGGTTGTCAGACGTCACGACATAAGCAGCTTGTCCTGGAATATGATATCGATCGACAAATACAACAAGATTCTTAAGATGTCCTCGAAAAGCACTCAATAAAGTTCACACCTTCTGACTCTGGTAGGTATCCGTAGACCGTATGTTCGACCGACTTCCCAGCAAAATGAGCTTCTCAAAATGGATCAGGTGCTTGCGGACACGGTACACGTGTAAAGTATATAAAGATGCCGATAGGGTAACGGACAGAAATGATAACAAAATCAACTTCCAGAAATCCTGATGCAGTAGCCATAAATTACTGTTCAGTTAAATTGTAAATCAAAAGTTAGACAAACTTTAGGTAATAACCGCACATGATATAAGTGACGTATTATTAATACTAACATAGGAAGTAGAAGCAATGGTGATCACCTGTGGATTTGAGATGATTATTCCCATACCGTAAGCCATCATATACAAGGTGGACTGAAGTGAACTTTGAGCACCTCCAACAACGCAACGATCAGATTCTGGAACCTCATCCTGCCAAAGATGATAAAAGGGCCGGAACAGAAAGTGAAATTTCAGGTATGAGACTTTGAGAACAACTGCAAGAAACTATTTTTGGGTCGAACGGCATCAAAGTATCCCACCAAAAGTTTAAGCTAGTAAATGTGATGAAACCCTTTGAAGAACGCACAGGGAGTTGAGAATGAGGAAGAAGATGAATAAGGAATTGACTCACAAGATGAAATACCAAATGGCGAGTGAAGATAACGAATCTGTGGGTTTGATACCATGTAAAAGGATCCTAACCAAAAGCTTAAAAAAGTAGGTGAAAGAGGTCAAGCTAAACCTCAACCAAAACTACATCAAGAATGCTTGTGAGATGTCTAGGCAATGAGCTACTGGCGCTATTCTTTAGAGTCATAATTGAAACGAAAGTAGATAACCTGCATCTGTTGAATGACGGCCAAATCGAACATCCACAATCCGAGTCGAGATGTCGCCACTCCACCCATCAGCATATAGGCAGCTATTATGCTGTTTCGGACCCATATTGACCCAACGCATAGAAGCAGAAAAATCCACTGCAATAGTTTCTCATAATGCAGAGTTCAGTTGTTTTCACTTATCCATATACCCAAAAAAGTCATAATACAAGTTGATACTCGAGAATTATACCTGGGACCAGCTGGACCAGAGCCCAGTTCGGAGCGTGAAAATATGAGAATGTAAGACTGGATAAACCAGAGTGGCGGCAACGCCGATGGTTGCACTTATTCCGCGCGCTATTCCGATGACAAATGCAGGTATACCTTCCCACTCTAATGTAGCCGTCATCAAACTTCCGAAGCTGTAAATCCATACAACAATCCTCGAATTGTCAATGCATTCAAATCAGAGCAAGAAAGACTCGAGACCGCCAACATTTTGCACAGTTCCCAAATGATGCAGCAGTGCAATAGTTACTGTCTAGCAGATGATACCAGAAATGACATTACAATTAAGACGACCTTAGGTTTTGATGCATATGTAAGTTTCCACCTAATAATATATCAGGAACTTCGATTGGTCACCCTGTTTTTTACCCTTTACCAGGAAAGCAAAACGTCAATCATAGAAGATTATAGGTAAGTCCCGTAAACGAGGGTGAAATATATGAACTTTGAGGGCGCATCAGTTTCCAGGGTGTTACCTGAGAACTGTAAAATACAACAAAGCTAGTGCGATTCCAGGAAGCACAACTTCTTGATCAAAATACACTCTCCAAGCACTGACCAGGGGCAGATTTGCAATTTTCTCACCAAGACTTCTCTTTTGGCTTTTTTCTGCATTTGCTGGATGATAATCATCTGGAACAGAAGAGCTCTCGGCCAGCTCAGCAGGAAAAGGTTTCTGGGTCCTTCGTTGGTTTCGCTCAGCTAGAGCAGGAATCCCCTGATATACTGACATGAAAAACCAGTACTCCAGCCACACACTTATGGTGCTCGAAACCGCCAAAGTCATAGCGGATGCTTTTAATGAACCAAAGCTGATTATGAAGCCTGAAACAACAGGGGCAAACAACTTGCAGATCAGATCAATCCGTCTTATAACCGAATTCATCCGAGTAAGGAGTGTAGGAGTTCGGCCTTCCGACATCACCACCACCCTGCAATTAGAGGCACATTAAAAGAAAATTTGAAAAGAAGAAACAAAAAGAGAACAGTATGCCTTTGGATGCAAGTATTTAAGTTCAATAGTATTACCATTCTCTTTCAATCAAGATTGTTCCAGCAAGAGTGGAAAGCACACCAACAGCTCCAGAAACATTGGTCACAAGGATGAGCAAGACAAAAGTTTCAACACTAGTGGACTTCAAATCTGGGTAGGCTAGCAAACCAAAAACCGTGCCTCCGGCAACTATGAACGAAAAGTTCTGTGTCACGAGCCAAAGCCGGAGAACCTGCAACAAATATTTGCCCCTTCATGAATGTAAAATCACTCAATTATCATATTCAAATAAATTCGTATACTGTGAAATTCGGAACTAAAGTCCTGTTCAATGTTTTCTCAGGTGCCGTAGTACATGGAGAATTGCAAGTTCATCGGACCTTGACATAACTCATTTGATCCACCCACTTTCCAATTATTGGGCCGAACAAGGCAGTGGAGGCATTTTCCACGACTCCATAGATAGCGGCCAACAGTAAAGAGTCTGGCCAAATGTTGATCATGTATAAGGCTACAGAGAAATCCCACATTCTGCAAGACAAGCAGACATGAAGGATAATTCTTTTCCAAATGGAGAGGTATCAATAGAAAAAATAACCTGAGACTAGAGCCATTAGTTTATTGAGAATTGCCGCACTTACATGGTCAATTAAAGTAAAGGACTGAAATGAAATTTAATCAGTAATAGGATCGATTTTCCTAATGAACAGCATAACATGAAGTTTTCACTGTCCGTTCATTAATTGGGGCAAATTTATGTTCTCACTATCAATCATGTACTAGTTATGAATTGAGGTATAGCGGAAAACAAAGATGCTATCCTGTAACGCGAGTACTACTGAAAGGAAAGTAGTATATTCTCTTCATCATTTTTCCTATCACTGTTTACCAGATAACTTCAGGATTTATACCTGGAGCATGTAATTTTTTGTCGGAACAAGAATTATACTACCATCCGCACTTATCACAACTAGGACAACAACTTGTGTATTTCCCACTAAACCGGGAGTAACCTCCCATCTGGCGACTAGAAAGCATTTCTTTGGTTGAAGTGATTACGTTTCGTAGTTCAAACAGCAAAACCTTCAATTAAATTGAAATACTTTGATGTTCCAGTGATAGTACATCAGGCATGGAAGAGAAGGATGGATAGGTGATGATACCAGTTGGGAGAATTTGAAATGATGGAAAGGTTTTGATATATCCAAAATAGGAATGATACACGCCAATACACTAGTATAAAATACTCCAAAATATTGCATAGCCAAAATTAAGAGCAAGTCGTCATATCCTGAGGGGAGCATTTTCAGAACAGCAACAGGAGTTTTAGGAGAGTTGAATCAAAGAGGATCGCAGAACCTGGCACCCCATCTGGCCAAGAAGTGTCCCGAGTACAAATATTTGGTGAGGTGAGATGGCAGAGAAGGCTGTGGAGAAGATGTTTCATGGTTGAGGAGCGGCTCCCTCAACATTTCTTTAGTAGGTTATGTGACTTCCTGAATCTTAGCAAGCAACTCCTCCTCCTCCTTCTCCTCCTCCTCCTCCTCTTCTTCTTCTTCTTCTGCTTCTTTGTTGCAATGAAATCAGAATCGACAGAACCAAATAGCTAACGTGTTGATCTTGACTTTACCGGAGTGTCACCTAAAAGTGGATAGACGTAGCGCATTAGTATGACACAGGCTTGATCAATTCAAAGCGTGAGAGACAATTCTCATTGTGCAGAGAGAGAAATTGTTGAAAAATCACTTACCACTAATGAGAAGTCAAGGACAGTGCTCATTAATCATATGACAAAATGGGAGCAATGAATCTGAAAAGAACAATATCATGTAATGTTAGTGAGAAATTTCATCCTAAAAGGTAGCATTATGTTAAGCAAATTGAACTTGCTATCATCAGGAATTGAAGGCACCACGTGAGAGTAACACATAATATGGAAAATTTCAAAGTCAGCATCACAAATTTATTTTCTTTGATTGGAAGATAAGGCTGGGTTACTAACAACACCTAACACATTCTGGAATCCAAAATTTCCTCGAAAAGAAAAATAGAACGAACACAGCAAAGCAAACAGGAAGAGCATTGGAGGAAATCTAGTCATGTATTTAATTATATTACCATTTATGCAAGTAGATGGACAAACAAAAACCCAAAGTTCAGTTCATCTTCAGACTATTAATTGTACTGTTAAATCAATAAACAAGAAAATTAGAAAAACCACCCAAAACAACAGTAATTGCCTTTTTTCGGGTGACCAGCAATCGTGGCAAAAGAAGAAACTCAAGGTTTCACAAAGGATAAGGTCAAAGAATATGAAAAGAGGATCCACTTCTACGTATTTAGTAGTGAGATCACACTTTTCTACTCTTTTCCAACCCCATGAATAACGGCTCAAGAATCTGCTTAGACAGGCATCATCACATGAAATAACTCAGGAATTAGCACCCAAGGTACGATCATGCCTTTACAAATTGACAAACAGATACAAGCAAGCATCCTATTACATTCTGTCTTGTCCATGAAGGTTTTACAAATTGACATACAGATACGAGCAAGCATTCAACTATGTAATGAGGATGAAGGGTAAACAAATACAACACTCGTCTCTTACCTAACTTTAAATAGAGAAAAATCTCAAGGAGGAAGGCTTGTTCGCAGATATACCAGAGCGTTACTGTAATTTGTAATAGAGAATCGACACTCAATAAATTTCAGACCTACAGACCTATGGGTCCAGATCGATAACAGTCCTAAATCTGTGCCCCTTTCCCACCAGAACGAAAACAGAGACCAGTATGGGCACTAAACATGGAATCCTAATGATATATTAAGCATCTTTGAACTCTTTCTTAACCATTTCCAGTAAAAGGGTTTCGCAAGACTAACTTAACCAAGCGAAAGACCCCCCATTTAACAATAAATTATAGCGTGAGCAGACATCATCTCTATCAACTTATGCCAACGAAATAGGCAGGATGCAATTCCTAACTTCTTCAAGTCACAGATTCACCAAAAGATGTGAGGCCTCACCTTCCAGAGTGCAGAATCATCCTCACAAAGCCAACCAGAGGCACCGTGTCCTCCAATATCTTATCCTCCCAATCAACCCACTCCTCCTCCTCCTCCACTCCTCCGGACACCTCGTCCTCCGCCGAATCCCCGGCCAAATCCCTCGCTGGCGACACAATCGGCCTTCGCACGCTGTCCGAGCCCAGCACCTCTCGGCTCCGGACTCTGCTGCCCCTAGATCCGGTCCTCAGCGCGCAGACGGTTCCATACACACGAGCAGCATCGGCGAATAAACCTTTTTGCTGGAGAGCGAATGGAAATCAACGGATAAGGAAACGGACGGAAGAATTCATTACTCGGGAAAAACCGGAATTCACCACCCCCAAACGGGCATGTCGGAGGGTGGACGAGGAGGTCGTGGTTTCCTCGGATTCCCACGATACCGTGGAAAACCTCATTCAAGACGAAGCCAATTTTCCACAGTTCCAAGAAACGAACGGCGAAATTAGCAAATTTCGAGAAATTTCTCATGGAGCAAGAAGCGCGGATGCGGCGGCTTCACGGCGGAGAGAGAGATCGCTCACTTGCTTGTTCGGCTGCTGAGGCTTGCAGAAGAAACTTGAAGCTTGTCGCAAAACGACAAAGGGAAGTGAACGACGATGGAGGCCGATCGATTTTGTCGTCGATCGGCTGGCTTAGGTCTTGGGGTTTTTCATCAAGCTCTGCGCGCAGAGAGGAGAGAGGGAATGGGAGAGAGATCGAGAGATGGAGATGGGTCGGTCCAGAGTGTCAACAGATCGGCCCGACCTTACCCCAACCGTTCATGACACTCCAAATTTTAGGCCATTTTCGATGAAGATTATGGCTCAGCCTTAAAATATCTCAAATTTTAGGGTCGAGTTGGGTCAGCGCGGTCCGGTCCGGGCCGAGCCAGCCTAGATTTTGTTGACACCCCTAATCTGTGCAATTCATTAGTCCGCATTCCCGCTCTGCCATCATTACTTCAATTGCTAGTCCTTCCCCACATCTTCAATCACTTTCTCGATGGATGTACGTCAATTTCTTCATATTTCATGTGCAAGGAAGGACTGACGTGCACGTCAGATGGAATCTAGAGTAAACGTATATTGAGTATACCAATTTTTTACCTTTTAATTTCTGTTTTATATATACCTCTAAGTTTTCACAAGAACGGTTGCTCAAACTTACAAGCAAGTATCGTTTTCGCTGTCTTTATCTTGTATTTGAAGAATTCAATCATGGGAGTAAGTAAACAACCTCGGGATCGGGATGAAAGAAAAGTATGCGATCGATGAACTTTGAACCAGGGGAAGCTCCCTCTAGGCCTAGGTTGAAGATCAGACCAGAGTTCATTGTCACTGGGGGCCTTGGCAGCCTGTCTTGCAGCCAGGCGAGCTCTACTCATGCGTTCCTTATTTTAACGTGCAGGTGCTTACACATGCCTAATCCTCCCTTGTTGGGTCAGAATATTTTTCTTGCCCTAACTTTGACAATACCCAAACTTATTTTTACACCTCATGGTCTAGGTGTAGCATTTTAGGAACATGCTAAGGTCTGAGTAATATGTTAAGTATACCATTTTTTTAAAATCTATTTCATTTTTTATTTAGCTCCGAGTTTTTAGAAGATCGGTTGTTCATACTTATAAGGAAGTATCATTTTCACTATCCTTATCTTTGTATTGAAAATTCAATCGTGGGAGTGCACCTGGTCGTATTGGACAATGCCGGGATCAAGACGAAAGAAAAGTATGCGACGATGATAAATAGGCCAGCCTCGATGTTGATCCGTTTGTTTCGTGAAAAAACTGAATGATTTGAATGATGTTTTTCCGAATGTGAGTACTCGTACCACTTGAAATTATTAGTCAACGGAAAATCATTTCATTATCGGCAACAATTTATATTTAAATATTTTTGTAGACGATGAAAATATTTTTCGTTCATTTATTTTTATAAGCGATACAATTAATCATTTTTCAGGGAAATTTCTTCTAGATTATTTATTTCCTATGAAACAAACAGATCATTTATTATTTTTCATTAATTATAGTCCTACTTCGATAGTGTGAAAAAAGGATATTTACGACAGAATCTTTCTATATCATTAATTTGAGAGAGCTGTAATTCAAATAGAGGATGAATAAGGTTTTGCTTGTGTAAGATTTCGTTTACGCCGATAGTATACGGTCCATTCTTCATAATTTTTTCCCTTGATTTTCTTTTTACCATTAATAAGTAGTGAGAAAGGCCACCTGAATTCCCTAATAAGTAGTACTTCGTGTGACGGTCACAGCACAGCACATGATGAGTGTCTATACTATCACCTGTAACCTTTGTACATAGTACCTCTTCCACCATCGAGCCTCGCACACGTACCGAAAAACATAACCTGAGTCATGAATGCTCGACATCATCCTAGACCACATAAAGGTCCGACATCGGCCGGCACGTCGCTGCATCCTCATCGACATGTCGACGGTCCTATAATTCACCTCGAGCAGAGCCGTCGATATGACTCGCGCTTGTGATAGTGAAGTCTGCGTGGCGAGAACAAGTTTTGTCGGGTCACTCCCCGTCGCGATCGGACAGATGAAAAACCAATCGTTTCCGCCCGCTCGATTCGACCGATGCCCCGATTTACCGATCGGCGGATTGACCATGCTGACACGTCGTCATATCTTAAAGGTCCATATAATCGATTTAATTAATTGGATTAAAATTTTAATTAAAAAAAACCCGGGAACAATTCTTCTAAAAGCCTGTCGCTCCCATCCGAAAACGAAGTCGGTTGGTCTTGGTCCGCAGGGGGTGGGGCCCTGCGGGTGGCAATCGCCTGTTCTCGACAACCTCCAAAACCGTCTCCACGTGTCGACAAGAGCGGCCAATCAGTAGCCCTCTCGCGACGAGCTGTCGGCTGGCTATTGGTCGGAAGCTTCGCGATCCCCCGTGTGCCCGACCGCAGGTGATGGCAGCCGCGTGCGGCGAAGGAACAGGGATGATCCGGGCTGTCAGAAAAGAAGAGACGACGCAGGCCAAAGTAGAAACAACGGGACTGCTTCTCCTTCTTCTTCCTTCCCTTGTCGCGCAAACCTTACGCCATCCGAAGGATTCCGATTCCCCGGGAGCAAATCGTCGGCACGATGTCGGGCACCGAGGACGGGGAGGCGCCGCCGCCGCCGCCGCCGCAGCCGGAGAAGAAGCACGTCCAGTCGCCGCCGCCGTCCGCCCCGCCGGGCCCGGACGTCGAGAGCCTAGGTGCGGCTCCGGCTGCGGCGGGGGCGGGGGCGGGGGGGTCGGGGATGGGGGTGTCGGCGATCGTGAGGCGGTGGAGGAGGGACGATCTGATCCGGAAGGGGTCGCTGGTCCTCCGGGGGCTGGCCTTGCTGTTCTCGCTGCTCGCCTTCATCATCATGGCGAGCAACAAGCACGGCGGGTGGAAGGACTTCGACAAGTACGAGGAATTCAGGTTCGGACTTCGACGTCTCTGTCTCTGTCTCCGTCTCTCTCGATTGATTTTGGGATGTGGACTCTTTGGTTGTTTTTGTCGATTTTCGGTTTTTGATTAGATTGGAGAGAAAGCGGAGGAGTCCTAAATCCTAGAAAGTGCGAATGAGTCCCTAAACTTTGGCGATCAATCGTTTCGGGTGTATTGTCATCACTTGAAGAAATTTTTAGCATTCGAATGATCCATTGAAAAGATTTAGGATTGTACTCCGTACAGAAATTTTTAGGATTCGGGTGCACCTTTTTCGCTGGATTCGGAAATTTTGGGATTGAACCGGGAGATTTGCTCGCAGGTATCTATTGGCGATATCGATCCTGGCGACGCTGTACACGGGAGTGCAAGCGTTGCGGCACGTCCACCACATTTCTACTGGGCAGGAGCTGGTTCGGCGCCAGACGTCAGCTATGATCGACTTCGCCGGCGATCAGGTGGGTAATATGTCTCTGTTGTGCTTTCGTTTCGTGTTCTAGGCATTTGCTTTCTCTGTTGTCTGGAACGTGGCAAGGACAAAAGACCCTTTCTTTCATCCATGTCATTTTCCTGAACAGTGTCCTATGAAAAGGCGTTGCTTTGATTGGAATGACAGATTCCTGAAATGTTTGAATCAATGGAGAGTGAAGAGAAACAGAACATTTTTGCCATTTACGTGCCCGAAAGCTTACCAAAATTAGAAGAAAGGTTTGGGTAATGAAGTTTTGGATATGGAGAGAAGGATTACGCTGAAATTCATCGATAATTCATCCTTATGCTGTGGACTCTTCGTGTGCCTTTTTGGGGCCAACTTCCTATCCTTTTCCACCAAGGTGACAAAGTCCCCTTTCCTTTGTTAAAAAAAGTTTTCAATTCAACCCGAGTTACATCATTGCCAGTACTCGAGAACAGGTGCCCCAATTCCATCTGTAAAAAGAAAGACCCATTTTTGCTGGACAGCTAGACAAAGAACAGAACACATGGGGGTTCCAAGTTCTCTCTTTATCATTGGGTATCCCAATCATTTTGCTGGCAGAAAACGTACTCTTTGTATGGTCCTAATTTAGAAATGAAATCTAGATTTATTGTTCTGGGTTATGGCAATCACTTGCCAGAGGAGCTGGGATGGAGTTGACGGAAAAGGATCCAGAGCCCATATGTTCTCAGTAGAGCATTTCAATCTTAAACCATGATCTCGTCTGATAGCTTGGCCTTCAGCATAGCAGCAATCTGACAATTTCTACATGATACTGGAATGATCATGCTTTTGTTTCTTTTTGATCATTTGCCTCCTTTTATACAATTCGATTGTTGCGCTTTAGCCTCGTCAACAGTCTCACAATTTCACATGCCCACATGTTCACCTCCCTATGGAGACTGGCTATGTCATTTCAAAAGTGAAATGAATCTACGCGATAATATTTTTTTGACGTATTGACTTGGATTTTAATTTTCTTGGGTTGCATTAGGTTGTGGCATACCTCCTGATATCAGCAGCATCTACGGCAGTGCCCATGACCAACAGGATGAGAGACAATGTGGATAATCTGTTTACAGACTGCTTAGCAGCTTCGATAAGCATGGCCTTCTTTGCCTTCCTCACGTTGGCTTTCTCCGCACTTATTGCCGGATACAAACTCTCGACCCAATCCTACATTTAGTTTACATGTCCATCGTTTGCAGTGTTGTTATACCTTCATTCTTTGTATGCATGGGTTTTGATTATATCTTGTAAATTGATGATTTCATAAAGAAAGTGCTCTATTTCGGCTTGCCTCTTTATTCTAGTTTTGGGTGTTGTAAAAATGTACGATGAAGAAAGGATAAAAGTTGGTCACTCTCTCTCTCTCTCCAATTCTCTGGTTATGATGTAGAGACGCATATGATGATGAATATCTATATGTTCCAGATTCTATTTGACTTCTCATAAACCAAATCATCCACGGACGAGAAGTAGGACCATGTAATGTCTCCATTAGCGTTCATTAACAGTTAAAAGATAATAAATTGCACCTTTTGTTGTTAGTTGTTATCTTAAACATGTGAAACTGTCTCTTTGCAGAAGAAAATAAGACAAGTTAAATGACCACGAGGATTTTGCAAATGTAGAAGCAGCAATTCATGTACGAGAGTTGAAATTGCTATATTTATGTGACTGCAGAGGATTGTCACCTGTGATCCAGTTCTATAGGTTCTTGCAGATTATCCTAAAACAGTACAAAATACATAAGAAATTGCTCACACGCGCTTCAACTCGGACAATCATCCGAAGGTCGTCTCATCAACTACCTGCCCAGCGGAATGATCTTTTCAGAATGAATGAGATGCTTACGGACACGATAAACATGTGAAGTATACAGAATCGCCGACATTGTAACTGCCAGAAAAGATAACAGCATCAACTTCCAGAAGTCCTGATGCAACAATAACAACAATTTGAGAAGTTGGATTCTGAAGCAAAAGATACCCAAAAAGGGAGTAGTTCACAAACGGTATATCATCCATTTAATTGCAGCAGCACTAGGAATCACCTGTGGGTTCGAGATGAATATTCCCATAACATAAGCCATCATATCCAGAATGGACTGGAGTGAGTTCTGAACGCCTCCAATGAGGCACCGGTTGGATTCTGGTACCTCATCCTGCCAAAGCCAACTAAAGAAATGAGAAAAGAGAAAAAAAAAAAAAAAGAGGTCTTTGGTCCAAGCAACGAACTGCTCCATCTGTCTATGTTCTGGAAATAAGAGATCTACAATCATGCTTGTGAGATGTTCCAAAGAATCAACCACTTGTACTGTCCTTTAGGGGACTAAAATTTTTTCAATAATCACAGTAAATAACCTGCATCTGTTGAATAACAGCTAAATCGAACATCCAGAGTCCCAGTCGAGATGTCGCCACTCCTGCCATCAGCATATAGGCAGCTACCAATCCGTTTTGAATCCAAATTGAGCCAACACATAGAAGCAGGAAGATCCACTGCAATAGATTTTAACAATATATCCATGTCACGCTTTTAAAATTTATGGACGAAAAATCCCTCCAGAGTTGGGACTCAGAGAACCATACTTGGGACCAAACAGACCAGAGCCCTGTTCTTAGTGTAGAAATGCGGGATTGTAAGATTGGATAAACCACAGTGGCTGCAATGCCAATTGTTGCACTTATGCCGCGTGCTATTCCGATGACAAATGCAGGTATACCTTCCCACTCCAATGTAGCAGTCATCAAACTTCCGAAGCTGTAGAATTTGAAGCCAAAACAATAAAATTCTTCAACTTGTAAATGCAATCGAATTAGAGCAGCAAGACCCTAAGACAACTTTTGCACTGACTTGATGATTGAGAAGCAGTGACAAATGCCTGCTCATAGACAGTACGAAAAAATGGCAATAACATTGAGACAGCCTCAAATTTGATGCAAGCACAAATCTATCATACACATACTCCACAAAAGACAAATTTTCTAGACGAAATAGTCTAACTGGGGTGAAATTCCTGTTATCTGCTCTACCTATAGCTCAGCCGAAGAAAAATGAACATTTGTAGGCAGATCGGTCTTTTCACTGGAAGGGAAAATGCAAGGTCCATGACTAGTTCTGGTTGCAGAGTGAACTAATTTCTAGTACATCACCTGAGGACTGTAAAATACAACAAAGCTAGTGATACTCCAGGAAGCACTACTTCTTGCTCGAAATACACTTTCCAAGCACCAATGAAGGGAATCTTTGAAATTTTCTCCCTGAAATTCCGCTTTTGGCTGCCCTCTGCTGATCCTGGATCATCATTTTGAATCAGTGACCTCTCTAACAGATCAACTGGAGAAGGTCTCAAGCTTCTTCTCAGGTTTCTCTCAACAAGAGCCGGAATCCCGCTATATACAGACATGAAAAACCAGTACTCCAGCCAAACACATGTTGTGTTCAAGACGGCTAAAGTCGTAGCAGATACTCTTAGCGAAACAAAGCTGATTATGAAGCCGGAAACAACCGGAGCAAATAATTTGCAGATCAGATCGATCCTTCTGATGACCGAGTTCATCTGGGTCAGAAGCCCCGGAGGTTGGCCTTCTGACATCACCACCACCCTGCAATTAGAGGCATAGCTATGAGGCAAAATAAATTAAAACAAAAGTTTGTGGCAAAACGATACCAGTAAACTGTTCTCAACTCAATTCGCCAAAAGACTAAAGGCATACTATTAATTAGCCAATACAGAGAAGAGACTCTAACTGTAGATCTAATCTCTGTATTACCATTCTCTTTCAATCAAAATTGTCCCAGCCAGAGTAGAAAGCATGCCCATAGCTCCCGAAACAATGGTCACGATGACAAGCACAATGAACAATCCAGAATTTGTGGATTTCAGATCTGGATAGGCCAGCATACCAAAGACTGTGGCTCCGGCCACCACGAACGAGAAGTTTTGTGTCATGAGCCAGAGCTGTAGAACCTGCAACAAGTATGTGACTTTACAAAAGCAATTCGAACTCATCCTAGTATTCCGAGCAATTATTTTCTCTCTGAAAAATGCTTGTTTGGTTCCACATTTTTGGTTGCGGCATTTGGACGTAAAGTGCCATTGAATTTCTTTTGTTCTGGTCCTGAATTGAGAACTTTGAGAATTGAAGTTTATCGGACCTTGACATAACTCAACTTATCTACCCACTCTCCAATGGTTGGACCAAGCAAGGCAATGGAGCCAGATTCTACCACTCCATAGGCAGCAGCCAATAGCAAAGAGTCTGGCCAAATACTGATCATGTACAAACCTACCGAGAATTCCCACATCCTGCAGGACAAGAAGACATTAAACTACTTCATTTCCTCATATGGACGGATAACACATCCAATTGCCTCTTTTCTGTTTCATTCAAGTCAGATTGAAATGATTCGTGACCTTGCCAAGGTTTGATTTTTCTAAAGAATTGCATGTACCAACATTTCTGGAACTACTGAATCGGTTGAGTCAAGATTTTATTTCACCAAGAACCATGTGAAGGATATGTGTGCATGCATAAACAAAAGAAGAAAAGGGCTGTTTGATTACTAATTCTGCTACATGATCCTGCTATATGCATCTTGCATACTACTTAAAGGCACAAGCTTTTTCTTTTGCTTTTTCTTTTTTCCATTTTCGTTTTTACCTGATAAATTTAGGCTAGTAAATCCTTACCATACAGCAGCTACTAGAACAACTGCCTTTTTTCGCTAGATAGAACTAGTAAACATCAGTTTGCGACTGTTTTTCAATTTTTGGCCATGGAAGGGAGACAAATTACTTTTTTTTGGCTGATATAATTGAATTAAGTAGTTGAAACTCTCTTCTAAATTCAAAAGCTATAATGTTGAAGTGATAATAGCAAATCAGCCTTTCTAAACAATGAGAGGAAAATGGAAGAACAAAAAGGAAAAGCTTGTGAAAGTTCCAAACATCTCAAACTTGAATTGTATGAAGCGTAGTATGCTAAATTGTGCACCAAGAAGAACATGTTCTCTTTCACATTATTAGCAAGTCGTGTTTATTATGGAGGAATCGGAACTATTGCCAAAGTTGAAGCGAAATGAGAAGCGTAACCTGGCACCCCATCTGGCCAAGAAGTGGCCCGAGTACAAATATTTGGCGAGGAACGACGGAAAAGATGGCTGTTGAGGACCTGATTTGCGGTCAAGGAGCGGCTCCCTCACCATTTTATGTGGCTGTACTGACTTTCTGAATCATAGCAAGTCACTCCTCCTCCAACGAATTGTCGATTGGATGGACGATTGGGACGTGGATCTTTACTTTATATCCTGACCACTCGCTGCATGCAAATGATGATAGGCTTTAAGTTGTACTGTACTGTTGTAATGAGTGCCCTGTTTATTGGTGTGAATGATGAAAGTGAAAGCAAAATAGAAAGAAGGAAAGCAGAAGGTGGAAGGTCTGAGGAAGTCGGTGATTCCCGTGCCCGCAGCTGGGGAAGAAGCCGAAGGTGCCAAGAGAGCACCACAGGGCCAGGGGGGGATCCACCATTATCCGGGGCATGGTCTTGTTAGCTCTATTACGAAACTTTCTTTTTTTTTTCCAATGGGAACGTAAAAACGGGAGTGGACCGCATTGGGCAGAAGACGATCCACAAAGCGAAGGCTTACCCAGCTGAAGGAAGGAGCTTTGGAAGCTTACCTCCAATATCCGTCTTAGAAGACCGAGCGTCGGTTTCACCAAAAAACAAGGGTAAATCCCGAAAACTGAGAAGAAATCGGATCAAGAAATGAGAACCGTAGGGGTTAGGTGTATGTTGCTACTAAGATATTGTCTACGAGCTGTCTGACTGTTGATCTTTGTTTTTTTTCGCATGTGAACAAAAGAAGAACAAAATCAACAACCTCAAAAACAATGTTCAAATCCTTGGATTCGGTAGGATCCGAAAATGGTGGGACCTTTGTCCAGAGAGAAAGTACATGGCTTCAAAAAAAGGAGGAGCTATGAGCAATGGTCAAACCTTTGGATTACAAAATGCCAAATGCCTGAAGTTTGAAGAGAAAACACAGAGTGTACCACTGGAAGATGATCCAAATGGGTTTTTGTCTTTTTTCGTCAGAAGGTTAGATCCAAGAACAGCGAAACAGATGTTTGTGTCTCATCCCTAACACCAGCAGCCACAAGGATCCAATGTCGGAATTAGCAAGCATATGGTTTTTCCTTTCTCCATTTTGTTTGTCAGATTCCTTTCGTTGTCCTGAAGCACATTCACTTTGTGGGTATCTTTTAATTTGGACTTCTTTGAGCCTGCCATGCCCAGATAGTTAACCTGGTAAGACACCCCATTGTTGTAAGGAAAGGAGCCCAGCTTGAGAGGACAGAATTGCTGGGGAATACTGAAGAAGAAGTTGCAATATCAATTCGCTGATTGTTAATGCAGATCAAGTAAGAGTTGCTCATCTCCAAGAATAGGCCATTAGATGACGTTGATTGAATAATAAAATAAAAGACAGAACGAGGAACAGTGGATTGAAATGGTTCAATTGGAGTGACCTATTACACGGAGAGAACAGCATAGAATTCCAATATAGATAAAGTGATGCAACATAGATTATAACCACACTTGAGTTATTCTAACTTTCAATAACTCACACTTGTCTCTTGAATGCAATCCACAAAGTAAGACCCACTTCTTACAATTGAGAAAAAACCTCTTATTTATAGAGAGGCTAAGACACCAAACTAGAAAACATCAAACTAGAATCCTTACACTAGGAAATATTAAACTTGGAAACATAAACTTAGGAAATCTTAACTTGGAAATTTCAAACTTGGAAAAATCAAATTATAAAACATTAAACTGGGGAACTAACTTTAAAAGGAAACCTTTTGACTCCAAAAGGAAACCAAATTTTAAACTAGGAAACCTTTAACTCAAAAACTTGGGATGCAAAATAGAAAACCTCAGCACAAAGCCTATTTGGATCAGATTTCTTTACGACCTTAAACTCGAGATATATTTTTAACAAATGATTACCAAAAATAAAAGGAAAAAAGAAAGAAAGAAAAGGAGCTATCAGATGATGAGTTTAAGACATTCATCTCCTAGTTTCTCGTGTACAAATTCGACTGGAGCAAGAAACCATTTGGATGAGACCCTTTTTATTCACGGTTAGATCACTTTCATATACAAAAAGTTGTAGCACGAAGAACATGGAGACGTCTGGAGATGATGATACGTCCGGTATAATCATCATTTCGATCGCGAAAAGAAAAGGAAATGCTACAAAGTCGGATGTCATTCAGAACCTGAAAGAAACAGGCACATAAATATCATTGTAGCTCGATCATGACGCAGCCAATCGACCTTTCTTAGGAGGTAGCTGTTTTATCATCCCAATCAACCTGAGCCGATTGGCACCCGGATCGTTGTCGTGGTCGAATCTTTCCTCGGGGCGAACTATGTGGGTAAAACATTTAAGATGACTATTAACTAGCATATGATAAAGCCGCCATCATAAACTAACTGTAGATGAATATCAAATCAGAGCAAGTAAAACATACATGTCATGACAAAGACATCCATGGATTCTTTGCACGTAATTAGGGGAAAAGAACACTACAAATGCCAAAAGTTATGTACAACATTCACTTTATTGCCAAAAGTTTCATTTGGATCACTTAAGTATCAATTTTTTGAAAAACGATCACTTAAGTGCCAACTCCGGTCTGATTTGCCGGAAATCCGATGTGGCCTTTTTTTTTTTATTAATTTTTTATGCGGATGTGGGTCGCTGGAGGTCCAATCAGCATATCAACAATAAAAACGACGTCGTTCAATAGATTTCCCCCAAAGAACCCGAACCCCAATTTGAAAACCCTAATTGGCCAATTTGAGCATCTATTTCAGTTTGCTCCCAAAATTACCAGCTCATTCTTGCAAATGGAGGGCATGAGCTTCTACAACAGCTCACATTTGTCCCAACAAAGCGTACTACACGGTGAGTGTTATTGTTATTGTAGGTTACCAAATCTAATAAGAACATTTTGGACTCGGTTGAATCCCGAGAAAAGATTCCATTGATGCGCCAGGTATAGAGAAGGCTCGAAGTGCAAATATTTTGAATGGGTCGATACATTCTCCGGTTGAGTGAAGGAGGTGATCTTGGAGCTACTTGAAGGATAACATCAACCGTCACTTAATGGACGTGTTGGAGGATGTCGACTTAATGCAAGCTCAAATGAAGGCTTTAACATTTCTGGCCAACCATTTGAAGAAGGAACTTTCAAGGCTGAAAATTGAAAAAAAAATTTTATCGAGCATTGATAGTATTATTGTTCTCTTGTGTAGCCTATTTTACGATTAAATGTCAAGTGAGTAATGAGAATAAGTTTGTATGTCTACCATTGTTGAAGATTAGTGGAATATGTACTTGTATTGGGTTATTTGTAAGTATAGTTGTGTTGTTGGTTTGTTGCAATTGTTGTATGGAACAAAAGGTTTGCTGCAATATATGGTGGAAATTGAAGGTCAGAATTTATTAATTGTGAGCACCTAAAAGTTTTCTTGCTTAGTTGTGTATTGTCAATGTTAATTTGTTAAGTTTTTGTTTCAGATGTTTGGTTTGCTCCACATGTAATGGTTTGCTGCATGTTATGCTTGGTAATGGTTTGCTGGTTTGCTACAACTATTGCTGCAAACCATGGCCAAATTAATAAGTGGTAACAAATTCATGAGTGACTATTTCATTGCCATAAGTTGTAAATAATGATCGTTTGAGTACCAAGTTTTTTTAAAAGTGATAACTTAAGTACTAGTCATGGTTGAAAATGATCATTTACATGTTAGTCGTGGTTTAAAAGGTGCTGGTGCACAAGATGCATGTGTACCCAAAACTGCACCAGCACAGTTAGTGCATCTTGTATTTACACCAGCACATAAAACTGTTGGTGCAAACATTGATCAGCACCCACAAACACACCAGTACCCATAATTTCCACTAGTAACAAAACATGAGCCCATCACTTCCAAAAACAACATCAGCCTCATCACAACCTTACACTAACATACAACATATCAATCATTTGCATCACCAGCCAAAACCACCAGCACCATTCTTGGCCATTAGCACCACTCTTAGCCACCACCACCACCACCACCACCACAACACGCACCACCACTCGGCCACCACCACCACCAAACTGCCGATGCAATCTTATGCTTACTGGTGCAAGCACAATACTCTACACTAGCACGTTCTGATGCATCTTGTACTTGCATTAGCACATAAAATCAAGTACAACCTGTACAACCCAGTTAGACACACCAGGACAACTAGCACAACTAGGAACATCATCATAATCAGCACAACCAAAAGCAAAATATGAAAATGGCAAAAATATAGACACAAAAAATATCAGTCCATTTTGAACATAGTCTTTTTTTTTTTTTTTTGATAACCCAGGGAACCCCCCGCACGGCCGATAGCCGGGGAGTAAAATAAACTAAAACATATGAACCTCCCAATAAAAAACAAAAACTACTATATGTGCAACCTCCCAACAAAACACAGAAACTACCATATAGAGCACAACCTCCCAACAAAAAATAAAAACTACCATATCCAGCACCCTCTCCCATCAATCGTCAATATGCACAACCCCCCAGTCTCTATCCCTTTAGATGGACCTCTGGCTTGATTCCTTGCACTCTTTCTAGCTAGAATTGGATTTGGAGGTTGTTGTATTGGAATTAAAGATTGTTGCACTAGACTTGGAGGTTGTAGTACTGAAACTACAATTGGCCTTTTCTTTTTAGCCTATGCTCTTGTCTTTGGACCTGCTTGTGCTGTTGTCTTTGGACTTGCCTGTGCTCTTGTCGTTGGCCCTGCCGGTTCTCTTATCTTTGGACATGCCGCTCGTGTCATTTGTTTCAAAACACTTTTCTTACTGGATTATGCTCTAGTTAACCTTGGTTAGGTTCTTTTTTTAGGTGCAGCCCTTGACTCTTGACTTAGGCCACCTTAAGAGATAAGCACTCTGAAGTTCTCCCAGGCTACCAATATATAACCATATTATCAAAAATTGTTGTTGTTTAGCAGAAAAAGAAAGCACATACATTGTTTAATGGAAACAAAGCAACATCGAATTGTTTAAACAAATTGAGGTTCCCACCCACAATCACAACATCACTATTGATACCGTGATTAAACAAATTGAGCATCCCACGCCTGCAAGTTGATATCGTGATCAAACAATTCGATGTGATTAAACAACATTACTATGATTAAACAAATTAAGGTCCCCACGATTGCAAGTACCATTGTCCCCACAAAAGAAAATGATACCATGATTAAAGAAATTGAGATCTTCACCCACAATCACAACCTTACTTTTTCCCGAGCCCTGAATTTGCTCTCCAAGTCCTAATTTTTCCCTTTGAACCCTAATTTTGCCGTCAAATCCCTAATTTTCGCCTTATAGCCCTAATTTTCCAGCAACTGAGCTAGGGAGAGAAGATCACAAACCTGGGTTGCAGAGATGCGACAGCGAGTGACGATGGTGATCGAGCAATCGACGATGATCGCGAAGCGAGTGACGATGATGATAGTGACGACGAGCGATGTTGATGCCAAGAGGATGTCGACAACGATCGGTTTGAGATAAAAAGATCTCAAAGCCATGCGATGTCGTCTAGGTGAGGGAGAGGAAACAACGTTGTTTTGATGCAATGTAGGAGCGTCAATGTCGTTTTGGATGTCCACGTGGAGAAATTTTTTAAATGATATTCCACATCATCATAAATTTATAGTTATAAAGGTCACGTAATTAATTTGACTGGAATTTCTTGCCGTTGGTACTTAAGTGATCATTTTTTCTTCGATTTGGCACTTAAGTGAGCCAACGAAAACTTTTAGCACTAAAGTGAGTGTCATACACAACTTTTGGCACTTCTGGTGTCATTCTCTCTATAATTAGTCATTGAGTGTTTTGGCATCTTCTGTATTAATGCATGCGATATGACCTTTCCAGGATGCTCTTTCTTACCATTTTAATGCACGTATGAATGCATCGACCTCTCGTTTGCGGAGTTTTGGGCCCTGGATGCGCGGTTTACCTCTCCTCGGCCCGCTCTTCAAATGCTTTTGAAACTTTTTCTGCGTGCTTTGGACGACAATGACCTGACTTAAGAGCCACTTTACACGAGTAATGCCAAAGCTAGCAGATCTTGCAATTCAAATCTAACGCAATATGAAAAAATTATCAAATAAATTAACAAAAAATGACCAAAAAAATCAGAGATTTAGGTGGTTCGATTTGAGTATTAGTACCTATATCCCATATCAATCCAAGAGTTAAAAGAGCTAGGAATAATTATCCAAAAAATCATAAACTTATTATAGGACAGTCAATTCAATCATAAACTTTTAGTTTTAAACATTTTGATGATTTGTCAATTAGTTATTCCGATCAATTTTGATCAGAAATTGCTAACATAGTTGATTTTTACAAATTTTTTTGAAGTTTTTCAATATTATACTTTTGTTTATTTTTTTTCCTATTTCCCTCCGTCGCTCGCTGGGTCTTAGCGATAGCCAGTGTAGCCAGCAGAGGCTGTCGGCCACAAGTGAGGGTTGGGACAAGGGCCGACAGGGGCTGGGACGCCTTCGCTGGCCATGGTCCTCACCATATTTGGGCAAGGGGTGGCCAGTGAGTGTGGCCTTCGCCAAATGTGGCGAAGGCAGCAACTAGTGGAGGGGATAAAGAAAAAAGAAAGAAAAAAAAAGATTCAAAAAATTTAAAAAAATTACAAAAAACATCCATTTCAATATCGGTCATGTCATATAGGATGGTTATCAATGACTGGACCGCCACGTCAACAATTTCAAGCTAGAATTGACTAGAAGGATTAAAGTGACAGATCATCAAAATGTTTATAATTATATTGGCCAAATTGAAAAATTTAAATTTGAATTAGTTACCGTACAATAAGTTTAGGACTTTTTGAATAACTTTCTTGATAGAGTTACAATCAATCAATCAATCTCTTGCATGTTTCCAATATTCCAATATACAAATCCTCACAAGCCTCGTGATTATCACACCAAGTTTCGCTAGATGACAAGAAAACACCTCCGCTGCATTTGTGTTCTCGAAAAAGAAAAGGTCAAAATCGGAATTTTAAGCCTGAGTTCAGGATCCATACAACTACTGGGCGATCGCTGGATGACCAGTAGCACAATTAGGAGGCTAGGTGCGGTAAGGCAGGCAACTCGGCCACAAGCTGGCCGGCCACCTGGCCCCTGCCTCGTAACTTCAGCTACTAGGCTTAATCCAACCGGCATCCCCGGCCTTTTGGCCTAGGTGCCGAGTCCTTCCTTTTATCGCACCCCGAACACCTCCAAACTTGTCTTCAGGCTCCGATGTAAACTCCAATACAGCAAGAATATGAGCCACAAACCCAATAGGCCGGATGGCTAGGTTCAGACCGTGTCCGATTAACTCTGTTATATGAACAGTGAAAGCAGTTTCCTTCTTGTCCCAACCAACCCTGTCCCGATCATTTTTGTCCAGATACTTACTGCTGATGTTCATGGACGGAGTTGGGCAAGCGTTTTGGGGCTACATTGCATGGCTTGTCCTTTCTAGGAGCTCAGTCCAAGCCCCCCTCATTGATCAGATCCATCTAGTGGTCCAAGTACTCATGCAAAACCACTACTTGCTAACAAAATCACAGAAAATTTTCTTAATCGACAATATGGGCCTATGCAGGAGATTTCGATGGAAATAGAGTAAATCTGCAACGCAATTAATGGAACGGATTTTTCAGCTCATCATGCATTAGGAATTGAAGTTGAATAACTTCATCAGAAGTTATCTAAGGTGTCAGGAAATTGAAGTTCAGTGGCTTAATAAAAGTTACTCAAAGTACAGTAACCCGTAAGTGTAATTTTTTCTGGATTGCATCTTAAGCATGTGAAACAATCACTCTGCAGAGTGTAGAAGAAAGCTTGTAAAATGAGCAGATAAATTTTGCAAATGGAAAAGCAGCAGCCCATATTTTTACAAAGATCCCAAGTCTCTGACTGTATTTTCCAATCCGATATGAAAATCCTATTAGGACAGTCTGAATTGTCATCCTTTTCTATTTTACACAGGGTCGTCAGATGTCACGACATAAGCAGCTTGTCCTGGAATATGATATTGATCGACAAATACAACAAGATTCTTAAGATGTCCTAGAAAAGCACTCAATAAAGTTCACACCTTCTGACTCTGGTAGGTATCTGTAGACCGTATGATCGACCGACTTCCCAGCAAAATGAGCTTCTCAAAATGGATCAGGTGCTTGCGGACACGGTACACGTGTAAAGTATATAAAGATGCCGACAGGGTAACGGACAGAAATGATAACAAAATCAACTTCCAGAAATCCTGATGCAGTAGCCATAAATTAATGTTCAGTGAAATTGTAAATCAAAAGTTAGACAAACTTTAAAGTACTCACTCGCACATGATATAAGTGATTTAATATTAATTACTAACATAGGAAGTAGAAGCACGGTGACTACCTGTGGATTTGAGATGATTATCTTGTCACCGTAAGCCATCATATACAAG